>OY796892.1:22932875-24132875 GCA_963680785.1 Diplosoma virens | reverse complement strand
AAATACGAGATCGATTCGAGGTAAAGACTTTTTTTTAGAGAACACTATAAATATGGGACAAAAAGTGGGAAATCTGAGGATGATTTGGACCTTTTTTTATCAGTAAATCAGTGAATAATTTCATGTTTTTAGATTTTTGTGTTGCGGGTTTTTAAAAGTTTGGATTTATGATATGCGACTCGAACATGGTAAAGGTTTAGGCACCCTGCAATATAGCCTACTTTCCTAAACCCGGTGGCAAAGGCCCTTTAAACTAATATTTTTCCTCTCATATGCTTTTGTCACTCGCCTTCTTCTTAATATACCTTGGCCCCAACGTGGCCCCCTCACTTTCTGAGTTTTAGAATCGCCACTGATTATTAGATCTAGGAAGATTGAATAAAATTGTTACGCCTAATCTACACATAATTTCATTGTCCCTTTTTTGTTTGTTAAAATTTTTTACATCCGAGTTGTGGACTTACTTCAACCAGCGATTGTGACTGGTTGTTTAATTTTGTCGCAGTCAAGCGCTGGCAGGAGCTTTCGGAAACTGGTACTGTACTCAGAGGTAATTCATCGTTTAACTCTTGTTTTCTATTTTATAGATTTATGGTCAACTTTTCAATTAAATTGTCGTCTTAAGTAGCCTTATGTGATCTGTAATAATTTGCTTATTCATAATCTGATTCTGGTGTGTACTGCTTTTGTTTTATTGTTTGAATTATACTTTCCCTGATGGATCAGGTGGCTGGTGTTACTAGGGTGAGCTTGTAGGCTGCTTAAGTGCGCATTTATTGCCCGACCTGTCACTTAATCAAATAGAATCTTACGGGTAGTTGGCCTGCTCGTATAAAAATGACGATTAAATATATGGTTTCTCTAATCTTTCAGAAGGACAAAATATTCTCGTAGCCAACATAGACTATGTAAAATTTTACGGTTATTGCGTTTGTCTCGCGACTCCTAAAGTAGAAAGCATTAACCAGAAACTAATAAAAATAGTTTAAGCTACTTAATACTTATACATGTTAGAGTAAATTAGTTTTTAACATCTTGATTGCCGGGCTACGATCATAACTTTTACTCGGTATCGACTTGAAACTCTTCTACGATAAGCTGCATTCTTAGTTTTACTTATAACAACTTGTCTAGTCTAAACTACACTGTTTTAATATCTGGATTTTATCTTATTAAATTGCATATTAATTTACTTTTCAACAGTCACAACAATATTTTACTTTATTTTATCCTTTTCTTGATCATTTGCTTTAATGTTATATTAATTCTCAAACAAACTTTTACGCCAGCCTTTGCGATTAAAACGATTTATAACTGACAAATGTTTGAATAGTGTAAGATATTGGTTAATTGTGTACATAAGCTTCGTTGTGACGTCACACCACCCGCACGCTTAATCGATAGATTCGTTTCCTTAATCGATAGCTAAAACCAATCCGATCAGTTGAAATACAATTTTTGCTCAAGCCACACACGTGTTATAAAATCATTACAATCGCATTGGCCTGGTAATTTTTTCGCTCCAGTGTAGCAAATCCGGCCGTATTTTAAGTAGGCCGTGGCTCAGCTAATAAATGCTTTTATAGTTTATAGTTACAGCAGACACTACTTACTGTCAGACAGGGGCGCCAGAAGCGGGGGGCAGGGGGCAATCGCCCCCCCTGCCTTTTAATACTCTGAAAACACTGGGGCACAGGGGGGCAGATTGTGCCTTTTGAAATTTGTCTTACAGAAATATTTTTAGATCTGCTCTACATTTAACCTATGTAATCTCGATCACCATCAAATGCAACGATGTTTCTAAAATTGAAGAAATCCGTAAATCATGGTACAATAATGAAAGTCGCGAAAATCGTAAGTTTTAGGTAGTGATGGATTTTGGGTGAGGCGAATGAGGCAGATGCTTGCTTAGAGTGAAAGAACGGTTTTGAGTGAAGACCTTTGATTTTGGGACGAAATAGGAAAATCAAGTGAAGACTTTTTTTTTTGTTTTTAGAGAACACTATGATTTTAGGGCGAAAACAGGAAAGTTGGAGATCGACTAGGGACGAAAACAGGAACTTGGAGACAAGTGAAGACCTTTTTTTTAGAGAATACGCTAATTTGATTGCAACATGATTGCTATAAACGACTTTTGTTGGAGTGCCTTTTTAACAAAAAGTGCCCTTTTTTTGAAATTTTTCCTCCCTGAAAAAAAAACTCCGACGCCCCTGCTGTCAGGCAGTGGCGTGCGGTGACCTCTAAGGCGGATCATGCAATTAGTATGCCTATTCATTGAATGCATACTCATAGGCGAAACAGCCAAAATATTTTGGGCATGCAATGAAGTTTTGGCCAAATTATGTGACATTCGCCCAAATCATGATTTTCTAATATTTTACGGATAGGACAAAAAAATTGTCTGAGATTCTAGGATAAAGACCAATTTTCGTGTCAAAATCATGGTGTTCTCTAAAAAAAAGTTCTTCAGGCTTCGTCCCGGCCGTTTTATTTCCCACAGAAATCCAAGAGAGCTTTGAACCGAAGATTTCCTTTTTTTAGAGAACACTACTTTTAAGGGACGAAATTCAAAAAATTCGAAACTGATTTAAAGTAAAGATCTCTTTTTTAAAGAACACTGTTTTTTGGAGACGAAATTCATGAAATTCGAGACTGATTCGAAATGAAGACCTTTTTTTTTATTTTTTTAGAGAACTATTTTTAAGGACGAATTTTTTTCTATTAACGAACGTTCCGGTTTGCCCGTTTGAAAATATTGTATGCCTACTTATAGTATCTGGTTGCAGCAGCAGTTGGTGAAAATTAAAGATAAGAACCAAAATAAAAGCCTTCGCCTTCACTCGGTCTAGTATTTTTATCGGGTTTCTAATTTTTAGGGCGGATCTAATCCAATGCTTCTGTATCTGTCCACCTGTACCCTCTTTTTACAAAAGACAAATTTGAAAAGCAATTTCCCCCTTTTCCCCACTTTTAGCGACGTTTGAGAACAGGGGGCAATTCCAGCCTCGCTTACGGCGCCCCTGGTTATATATATTTTTAACAAAAGTTGTTTTTTTCCGATAATATCTCGTAGATCAGAATTATTTTGCTATGTATAAATAGTTATTAAAATGTAAGTAAATTAAATTAAAATTTAAATATTTAAATACAATTTAAATTAATCAGTGTTAACGCAGACTCCATCTTAGTTGAGGTTACATTTTAACAAAGTTGTTTTTTCCGCTAATGTCTCCTAGATCAGAGTTTACTTTATTTTATAGCGTTACATAATTGGATCCAATAGTAACATCATTTAAGCTGGTGGTTGTTTTTTCACGCTTTGCCTTTCTCAAGATCACATTTTAGTTTAAATAGTCCGATATTAACCTTCACGCGCTTAAGGTTCTGTTTGGCATCTTAATCGAGAAGAATAACTCTATGCTTTAGTTACTATCAAAATTACAAAAATTCTTTTTAATTAGTTACTTCTGTCTAAACTTTTCTTATCAGTTTTGAATAAGAACGGCTTCACAAATTGTTTTTGTAACAGCTTTTTTTTTCTGTAACTTAATATTGTTGCCATGATATCAACAATAGTCCGCGCGACTGCGCAGATTACTTAAGTTTGTGTAACCACGGTCCACGGGGTTAGACGTTACACAAAAGAGCTGAAAAGCAAGCGGCTTTCTCAATAGATAGCCAATGAGTTTCTCTAACCTTGTAACGCTTCATTAAGTAGCGGCGGTAGTAACGTAATTCAGTTTTTAAAAATCTTGAAGTCACATATTGATGATGAGCAAGGATCTAGTTTGCTAGAAAATTTTGGGGGGACAATTTTGTGTGACTATGACACGTTTAATATTTGATTAATAGTCAACTACTTGACATTGACAAAACTTATTATTTCCTTTTTAATAAAAGCATAAAGCAAAGAATTTATTAATAACGTGAAATTTCTTAATCAAAATGAATTAAAAGTTAAATTATGACAAAACTATTCTCAAATCAACTTATTGGCAGTTACATAATAGCACCTACAATTCCGATTTCCATTAATATTTTGGATGCATAAAACAAAATAATTCGTTTTTTTTTATTTAAATAATCATGAAATTGTTTCTTCTTTTTCTATTCTGCCAAACACTCGACACCTTACATCATTGGACATCACAAATTCTTTAGCTATCTTTTGGCAAAATAATTCACTTAATATATCCTAATGTACATGACAAACTACAACATGATTCAAACGTACTTGAGTCATTGTACGTAGCCATGTTTTCAACCTGCAAAGACTACTATACGATCACTCTGCATTGCAAGAACTTGCAGGTGATATCAAAAGTAGCCTCAGCAGTTTTTCAACTGCAGAAACATGCACTTTACATTTGGTTCCCTTTCCCCAATACCTTTAAGTGTTGAGCTAAGCAAGGTCTCTTATAATGACGTACATACATTTGTAGTTCTATGTCAAATGCAGAGTCACATAGCTCCGGATAGTCTTTGACAGCATCTCTATCAAGAATACCACTAATCAGCATTTTGCATAGCTTGTTGTATTCATTCAAATCTGAAGAGTCAAAGTAGTCATTCAGATAGGCCAAAGCAACATCAATTGCTGAATAAAATTGGACCATGTAGTAGTCTTTACGACTGTTGTGCAAGTCCACTACCTTGATATCATCTTGGAGCCTTTCTTTTCCTCGGAAAGTAGATATATGCTACTCCAATCCAAGGTTCTCAGTCATTTTCTGTGCTTCCTTGAAAATGTCAGCAAATTTCTTTGTTGTACAAAAATTAATAATTTCACTTTTGACAAGTCGAACACTGTTCATCATTCCATCAACATGTACAGATGAGCTTTGCAATGATCTGTTCAGTGATTCTAAAATCTCAAGGATAGGTGAAGCAGCATGTAGACCCAGGACACATTTACAAATATAAATGCCATTGGCTCTGGCTGCTGTATTTGTTCTAAAGTTAGCTGCTGCTTGCTTTAGGACATTCATTCAGTGTTTTTTTTTTTATTCTCGATCATTATTAAACAGTTTAACACAAAAATTATAAACATTAAAAAGATCAAGAAAAGGAAGAAGCAGCACAACGTCAGACGTTAAAACATGCATATGATAAACAAAGTAAAAGTACAAGATAGTATAAAGCATTGCTGCAACACCTTAATCATATAAAGACATAAGAAGTGAAAAAAGAAAAAAAACAAAATAAATAAATAAATACGTAACAATAATATTATGAAACAAACTGAACGATTAAATAACCAGTGCATGACTAGGCTGCGTAATGATGATGTATGTGATGACATCAAGTACGTATGAATAGTTTTGTAAAACAGATTTCACTGCAAATAATCTTGTCAACCACCTAGTGGGACAGATTGGTTTCAATGAACCAGGCTGTGGAGTTTCCACATCATCACCATGTTGTGCCAGGTACATATTTTTAAACTTTCCAGATTGTGTATACAGTTTATTAAGTTCATGTATATGGTCTAATGCATCTCTTACGAGGTACAATTATAGCTTTTTGAAATGCTTTGCACACTACTAGCTGTGTGACATGAGCACCACAGTTTACAAAACGAGCTAATGGCTGATGTTTTTTTTATTTCTGCTTGGCAACCATCAAACTTTTCTGCCGTGTTTGCTGCTCCATCATATGTGTGGGATCTTAAGTTCTGTATTGGTAATTGGAGCCGGAATAATACATCAAGAATCATGGCACTAATTGAAAAGCCAGATGTAGACTCTATGTTATACAGAAAATTCTTCTTTAATCTGGAATGTATCAGTCACATATCAAACACAGATGCATTGCTGCTCTTTTCCTTGGATGTCTGGTGTACCGTCTATTAAAATGCCAAAGTTAATAGACTGATCATTGACTTTCTTTATAATTTTTCTCAAAACCATGCGAAGAATATTATTTTGAATGGGATGGGATGTGTAACTGTGCTTTCTTGCAAGCCATGAATGAAGACCAGCAATGTCTTCTGCTCGAAAATTAAGAAGCTCATTAAAGTTTCCATCATCAGAGTTTCTTCCTTGGATTGCCAGTCCTTGTCCAGCTAGATACTTTAAGGAAGAAATGATCTTTATCAAGGCGGTTCTTCTTGTTTTTGTTCTAGAAGAAAACTACAGTTCATTTGAACCAAAACTAGGGAGTGTTACTAATCAAAACACTGTCTTCTTTTTTCTTTATTAAGTTATTTGATAATGTAAGTCTGTGAGTGTTACGTCTTTTGTAAGCATCAAACTTTTCTACCCCTTTCTTCGAATTTTTGAAGCCTTTTGAAAGAAAACTATCATTAGCTCTTTTTTCCAAATCAAGCAAATTGTCTTGTTTGGGCAGTTGCACAAATGTGACACAAAACTCTGCCAGAGGCTTTATCAAAATGTAACCAGGTGTATTTTTCAAACCACTTTTGCTCAAATTGAAGGTTTCTTTCTTTCGCAGTTTGAAACGAGATGAGAGCTGCATCAGGCTGGTATGGCTTTGGTGGAAGTTATTAGCTTAGAAGAGCCAATGAAAGCAGCACTGTTTTGATTTTTAGGATTAACTGCTGTATTTAAATGAGAAGGTGAGAAGTCATTAATTTTATTGGATTGTTTTTGAGAACTTTTAAACCAATGTCTTATATCCATAGCACAAGTTAAGTAAATTTAACTAAAACAAACACAAATTAACATAAAGTAAATATTCATCTTGCACAAACTCAAGGACAATGTCCTTGAATTTGCCATAAATTTGGGGGAGACAAAAGGTATTTTATCCCCCTTTCCCAGATATTGGGAGAGACATGTCCCCCCATCCCCCTTAAAATAGGTCCCTGATGATGAGTATTTTTTTTATCGTTCTATGGCCGGGTCCAGATGGCCCCACTATAAGGAAATGTAAATGTAATATAATATAAATATAATAAAAAAATAATAAAACCTCAATAAGGTTTCGACAACAAAACTGTATTGTAAGGCTTTTTAGTTTGCAAACGTATACAGTAACCCTCGCTTAATCGCGCTTCAAGTTTTGCTGTATGCATAAAACCGTATGTAGCAAAAGGAACTTAATGATTTTTTCCACTTTGCAATATGTTAGTACATATAGGCGATGTAACAACTGATATTTCCGTGTACGGCCAGTACTGTACACTTCACGTAACAGAGTTTTGTACAGTACACAGATAACTTTTCTTTAATACAAAAGTATTTTAAACAGTCTGTAAGAGTGTAGGAAAAGGTAGTGTACAGATACAGGGTGGTTTAATATCAGTGTGGGGAGGGTTCATAAACGTTTCAATTATATGTAAATAATACAATAAATATTTTGTCGCTATTTCGCGGATTTTCACCTTTCGCGAGTGGTCCTGGAACACATTAACCGAGAGTAACGAGGGATTACTGTATAACTTTCCCAGCAACACTTCGAAATTCAACTTTAGCTTGAGTGGTACGAAACAAAGCATTTGATGCACAATCTAATGTAGCATTTACTTTGCTTCATATTGTACTGTTTCAAATTACACGTTTTATTTATTTATTTTTTTGCAATAGTACATTATTCGAGATATATCATATATAATAGGCAACAGCTATAGAGAAAAAAATAATTTGTTTTGCTAAACTGACCCAATTAAACACAGTAAACTTACAAAACTTTTTTCTCTCGCTTTTTATTAGCGCGTGACGAATGTCAAAAGCGCATACGAGCACACGCACTTTTTAAAACCAAGACGCAGCGGTTCGAGTAAATAATAAACAATTGACGTGATGTGTGTTTATTGCTTAATGCAAATATATTTTTCAACGAATTTTTAAAAAATTTACATCTTTGTAATCGCAAATAAATTACCTTTATAATAATACAAAAATTAAAGAGATTGTTTTACAATAAACGCGTAAGTAGTAGTTTAATTGTTAAAAGCGTGGTCGAGTGGTTAAATCGCCGGACTCGTGACCAACACGATCTCAGTTCAAAACCACTCGCACCATTCTGTTGTATTCTTGGAAAAGACACTTTGCGGCACATTCCCCAACTTGGTGGTCTTGGCAAGCAGTTCTAAATTACAGTCATATCTCTATTAAATTACAAGCGGACAGCAACATCTTGGCATCTCCAAAAGCAGGTCGGGGTAATTGCCTACCCTATGTATTAGCGCTTGCGTTGCTTTCCTGCGAGTCAGGAGGATAAATATAGAGATAAAATAAATAATAATTCATAAAGTTCGTACCGACTAGCGGGAAAAATACCCATAGGTAAAAAGTTACCTCCATTACTAAATCCGAGTTTAATATCGATTTTTGCAAGAAACTTAGGACTTAAGCTCAGCTTAGTTAAGTCAAGCTTCTGCTTACTACCCGTAAGTTTGCAGGATGCAATTCTAACTATTGCTTCTTGACTCACAAATGTCGCTTTCCTGTTCCTTCTTTTAACAAAATTGGATCTTACGTAACCAGAAAAACTTTTTGTTTTAATTTTAAGCAGGGCGTCGAACGTAGAACCATTTAAAATAACGTTCAGGTTCAGGTTCGGCGAATTTTATTTCTATTAATTCAGTTAAAATTTTTTTTGTTAAAGGTTTAGGTTTAGCAAATTTATTTTTAGAGGTTTAGTTCCTGTTTAGCTCCTGTTCGGGTTTAAAGAAAATCATTAGCGCAGTATTTCTTGAACTTCCTTTTGGATGCGAACAAAACTAGCGCCCCTCTTCTTCATGTAAGCAAAATTTGCATCCTCTTGACCAGGGTTTCTCAAACTATGGGTCGCGACCCCAAATGGGGTCGCCTAAAATAATTTTGGGGTCGCGAAAGAAATTGGCATTTTGAGAGGACACCTGAAGTTGAAGACGAAAATAGATACTCGTAAATCGCAGTTCGATTCTGAGTGAAGACCTTTTTTTTTAGAGATCACCATGATTTTGTGAGAAAAATACGGAAAAAGGAGATCGATTCGAAGTGAAGACCTTTTTTTTTTTAGAGAACACCCTGATTTTGAGAGAAAATATGCAAGCCCAGAGCAGACCTCTTTTTTTCTTAGGTAACATAAATCTTTTGAAAATTCTTGCCTCGGGCCCTTAAATTGGAATATGCACCATTGATGCTGTACATGATTTTTCCTGCACATGATTTTTCCTGGTTTTCCACAGGAAAAATTAACGTAAAATTAGCCTACACATATAGGGGTCGCACAAAAATTTATTTTCTAAAATGGGGTCGTAGAACAAAAAAGTTTGAAAAGCCCTGCTCTTGACGACACAAACCAAAGGCAAGCCCTATTCATGTTTTCCATTTTCATTCGGAATTTAAGAAGACTAAAAAAAGATGTTTGATTATTTTGCTTCAAAATCAGCGTTCTAAATCTCCATTTTCGTCCCAATTTCAATGTGAAGACAAAAAAATTACCATTGCAGCTATCAATTTAATTTGGAGCCAGTTGCTCGCGCCCCCCTGACGAACTTTCGCTCCCCCAGTTTAAGAATCCCAGCATTAGCGTTAATACGAATTTTCAATTCAAGTTTAGTTCAATAACATTTTTCGGCTTACAAGTATTTCTCTGTGAATGACACAATTCGTGGACTCGCATCCAGGTGCGACCTCCTCAATCCAAATAGTCAAACCAGAAGTCGTCCAATCATAGCAGCAGCTTCATCCATGCACCCACATATACAAAAATCAATTCAGTTTTCCTGGGAAAAAATTATTCAGAGACTTGAATATTTCATTGCTGTGGTATGGTTTGGCAGCAACAACAAACATAGCATATCCTCATGAATATTCACTTGGTCTATCCTCACGAATATTCACAGAATATCCACTAGGCTTGTTGCGGACCGATTTAGAAAATTCTAAATTGCTCCGCAACAAGCCTAATGGATTCTAGGCCGCTTCTCATTAACTTGTAGAGTGCCCCTATTCAAATTAATTAAAATTTGACCAACCCAGCCTGGTGGATTCCAGGCCGCCTCCCATTTATTTGCGGAGTGCCCCATTTGTATTATTTTTTGATTATTGTGTTTTGTGTATTATTGCAGTTTCCTGATGAGTCCCATAGATACGAAACAGGCGCTTGTCGTGACTTTAATTATTACGCAAGCACAAGACGTGTAATCTTTTATGCGCAAGTTTTCTTTTCTTAAATTACCAGTGTGCAGTGTATATAAGTCGTTACATTTGCATTATTCATTCAGTTGGTTTTTGCAAGTATCTTGATTTGTGTATAATTCTTGTTAATCAGTGAAACGTAATCAGCAATGTATGTTTATCTTTCACCTTGCACATTTGTTTCGCTCTCGATTGTATTTCCTAATAATTCGTAGAGCTGATGTTAGATTGTAAACTATCGTCGAATATAATATAGTTTCCCATTCTATGAAAAAAGCTTGTGAAATAATTGAGGGGAGCTGACAAAGCCCAGAGTAGTTGAGGTACAAGTTTATCATGATAACGTCTGCGCTGAATCGACCTCACAGTATTTCCATATATCTGGCATATGTCGACGGCCTGAGTTGCTCTCTTCGGGAACGATTTAGTGACAATCACTTGTTTTTTGCTTTGTTGTCAATCCATCCTCCGAACAAACCAATCCAAATTGATAGATAAGATTGACCGTTTGTATTTGTTGGATAATCATGACAGCAAAGTAAACCTGTGGAGATCGTTGAGCTATGAAGTCAACCACAAATGTTTGCAGGAACTTTTTATGAGCGCTCACGATTACCCAAGCGTGCGCAGCACAATCCAAAATTATCATGGCATTACCCACAACAACCAATGAGGCTGAGCGGTTTTTTTCGGCATGAAACGAGTGAAGATATGGTTACATTCAACAATGGCTTCTGATCGCCTCTCAGATTTTGTGTGTGTTTTATAGCCATCACGAAAAGGTTAATGAGGAAAAGATCAATCGAATTATAACGTGCCTAGCTGGCGGAAGCGACGAGTAGACCTTTAATCGTGGTGCGATTTGTTAATGTGTTGTAAATATTCGTTATGTTTTATATAAAAATGTGATCAAAAAAGCGAATTTTATATTCTAAAAGCAAATGTTTAAGTGTAAATTAGGGGTGTCTAACCCGCGGCCTGCGAAGGAATTTTTAATCAGACACTCCATCAAGTTGAATTATTACACTGCATTCAACCCTTTGCGGTCCAACTAACTATCTGTGATGCAAAAACAATTTATGTTGTTTGGTCCAAATTCATGTCACACATGCATTTAGTTTACAAAAAGTTCAAACCGTATGTAACAAATGCAAAGAAATATTTTTTATCGATTTGGACTTTAAATTGATTTGTTCAATTAACTTAGGGGAATTTCCCCAATGCTTGAAAATTATTTGATAAATCAACATATACATAAACATCTTTCAAAAAAATTTAGAAAAAGAATTTGGTCCTAGACTGACCAAAATAATAAATTTAATTGGATCGCAAAGGGTTAAATCTCCACAATCTGTGTTGCGCGAGAGATGCCGAACTGTTCTGCAAAAGCATTCGGAAAGCACTAATTCAGCGACAAAATAAAGTCCACAATCACAATCAGAGAAAAGACTTTAAAAACGCTTAGTTTTGAGGGCA
Organism: Diplosoma virens; assembly: GCA_963680785.1. Classification (NCBI taxonomy): domain Eukaryota; kingdom Metazoa; phylum Chordata; class Ascidiacea; order Aplousobranchia; family Didemnidae; genus Diplosoma; species Diplosoma virens. The sequence continues at coordinate 24,121,308 of OY796892.1, read as the reverse complement.
AAATTGTAAAAAATTTGTTGATTCAAAGTGAAGACCTTTTTTTCTTTTTATTAGGGACCATTTTTTTTGGAGACAGAAATTTTCATACAAACTCGCATGACAACACCACTTTGATTGTTTCAGCGATTGCGGCCCGTGATAAACTTAGAGACGAAAATTTGGTCAGCGACGAGCAAAAAGTTGGACACCACTGAGCTAAATTATTAAATTAGTGTCCCAAACCAAATACTATTACTTGCTAAAAGTTCAAATATTTAGCCCCTCCAAAATTTTTGGCTGGCTACGCCATTATTGACATGTACGGTTGAACCAGTCTGTTACCCGTCAAAATAAGATAATTTTAATGAAACGTCGCGTTATGTAAATTAAGTTGCGTCAATACCAAAGTCGAATTCATCGCATTAAGGCCCATTTCCACTACGAGCGTGGAAAAAAGCATTCTTTGTTTGTTTTATTGCTTTTTTTTGCGCTCGCTTCAATTTTAACCGCTCGCTTCAATCGAAGATCAATAAAAGAGAGAAAGAATGCTCTTTTCCACGCTCGTAGTGGAAATGGGCCTTTAGGCTTTAGGGTTTGGTAATAGTTCAACAAACTGTGGTTGCCTTTGGTATCGACGCAGCTTAAAAAAAACGTGACTTTACGTTGATGAATTTTTTTATTGGTACTTGGCCAATATTTTCAGTTTATGTTTTTCTGCATTTTTTTTCTATTATTTCCTTGTTATTGTGGCAAGTTTTCTATTGTTTATTTAATGCTTTTTGATACTAAAATCGGGTTCAATAATAAAAAAAAAGTTGCTTACCAAAACGTATGCAACGTTATGTTGCTATTGTCGTCAAATTTCTGGTACGCTTGCAGCCAACTTTTCGATAAGCAATCAACGCTACTAAGTCTTTAATAGGAAAATAGTCAAGAAATTTTGTCCGATTCGCGCAGCAAAACGTCGGGCAACCGTCGAGCGATCACCTCGGCCTGCTTTCAAATTTTCCAAAAATTGCTATCTACATAGATAATGAAACGCAATCGTATCTATCGCATTCACCATCAATACGACTCTCTTTCCTACTCGACCAAGCTGCCAACAAATTACATTTTGAACCAACTCCGTTGCAATGCAGTTTACTACTTAGTCAACAAGCGATGCAAATTTTAGCAAATCGTTCTGACTATCGCCAAATAGAAAGAAGCGTCATTTCAATGCGCTCCAAACTATAAAAAGATTGATTTTTTTCGCCAAATATCGTCTTTGCCCTGCACTCGATTAAATAAAATCACATTCGTCCACCATCGGTATAAAATCACATTCAGTTTTAATCTTCAAACGGCATAATTACATCAACATATAATAGGTTATTTGAGTGCATAGGAGCAAGATAAAAAAAAGATACCAATAAATTTTAAAACGAAACACCAATTCGAAATACTGTGTGGTAACGATTTAACTATTACAAAAGCAAGTCTTGCATTGCACCAAATTAGCGCAGTACTTTTATATAAATTTAAAGTTTGACTAAAAATACAATCATCAATCTTAAAATAGACTGATTAATTTTTCAGTGTTTTTACAATTTTGTGCGATTTAGGACTTGTTTTGAAAGATATTTCAAGGATGTGATCTACCGCATAAATTCCTCTAGAATATTCCAACATCTGTACAGAAGAATTAAACATTTACTTGATCACTAATCAAAACAACAGTCTTTAAATTTTAAAAAGGGCTAGGGCGCTGGTGCGGAGAGCTTGTAAAACATTTTACGAACTCGACAAAGGGTATAGTAAACGAAAAGTAGAAGGGATTCTTTGCGACTGAACTGAATTGCTAAGGCATTAATAATAGGCTATATAATGATAGCTTATTTATGGTTATTCAATGCTTCTCACTTTCAAAAACGTTGTACTAAGTTTCGAGTGTACCCAAAAATTATAAATTCATTCTTTTTCGTCAAACAAATTGCATCAATATAAATTAATTTAGCCCATTCTTTTTCGTTAATGTTGAAACTACTGGGATTTTTTCTTTTTAAGATAGGATTGAATATAAAAGTTCAAAAACAGTACAATAAGCGAGAGCATGTAACCGATAACCATTCCGTTCAACCAATCTGGAAAGTCGCAGTCGATGAAGAAGTTGTAAGAGCAATGAATCAGAATCAACACGAACTGAATCTGTCAAAAATTAATAGCATCAGAGTACCATTTGATATTAAATCTAAAACTAGATTCCAAAAAAAAGCACAAAATTAAATTACAGTAGAACCTCGCAGTACGAGTGCCTCTTTGTACGAAAAATTCCCTTTCCGAGCGGCTATTCGTAAGAATTTTTGTCCCATAAGACGAGTAAAAATTCGTTGTACGAGCGATCGGAGGCCCTCAACGTCCAGGGGTCTCGAAATTCGATTTCGAAGTTTATAATTCTATTAAAAACTTGACAAACTTAAAATTTTCCTAAAGTATATGCAGTACATATCAAGCTTTTCAGACTAGAAAAGTCCATACACAACTGGTTTCAACTACGTTATAAGCAGCTATTGATACATCGTTTGCATCATAATAAAGCAATTATTGTGCGTATTCTGTTGGAAGCTTAAAGGTTACTAAGTAGTCTACTCTACAAAAAACAGTATTGGTAGTTGACATGCTGCTGAAATAACTTATAGACAATGTGTTGCTTACTTTTAATGTGGTAAATTATGCGTTTTTTATCAATTGAAATTGAACCTTTATCAAATTATGTGCAAGGAAAAAATTTACACTGCCTTTTCTAATATGGAAGCAATATTAAGATTGTTTCTAAGCTTAATGGTCACTAACTGCTCAGAAAAGAGTTCTTTCTCAAGGTTCAAAAGTATCAGAAATAAACTGAGATACACAATGTCTCAAAAAGGATTGTCTGCACTGAGCATTCTGTGCATTGAAAGCGAAAAACTTAAGAGATAAAATTTGATGAATTTTTGCATGATTTTGCTTTGACGAAAGCTAGAAGAAAATTTCATAACCTAGTCTTACTCTATTTGATGACCGTAACTATTTCTTATGTCCTCGTAAATAAATTTTACAACTATTGTAACGGCTATTTATTAAAATTAAAAGCAAAACTGTCTTAACTAAATTTATATTTTTTAATTAAAAATTTACACACATGAATAGGGAGAATGAAAAGAACGAACATTTTAATGCACTCATATTTTTAACATTAAGTATCGACATGTTATGCTGTTTTGAGAGAAATTTACTGTCTTCCATACGCTTAGATGGTGTCCCTTTTAAGTTTAGTAGATTAATAAAACATGATTATTTATTGCATGCACTTTTATTATTCATATTACATGTACAGTATTGTCTATTTTTTTCTGATTGCAACCTTTCTGTTTAAAAAAAACATAGAAACAGACATTTTGGGGATAAATGGATTTTTTATTTTCATATTAATTTTAATGCAAAAAATTGCTTCGTAATACAAGTAAATCGCAATACGAGCTCAGCCTGGTAACGATTTAAACTCGTACTGCGAGGTTCTACTGTATGACCAATATTTTTCAGAGCTGAACAAGCCTTTTAGTTTTAATTGGAGAACCATGCCATTTACTTATTTCGATGTTGAACCAAAGTAAACATTAAAGAAATATTGATAAAATGACTAAATCCTCTTTGTTTGACCAATAACAATGATGCAGGGAAATTACTCGTATACATAACTTTTTGCTTGGCATAGAACCTAAATGAAGGACAAAACTCTTGTTAATCTAGTAGTTCTACAACTGCGGTATGAGAGGACTTTTCAGGTACAACAAAAAAGCATTGGATTATGATTGTGGAAACTAATATCGTTTGATCATTTAGTAAAAATCAACAGATTAATCAAGTCTGCATATATTTTTGTTACATGGAGCATAATTGTAGGGTCTTAGCAAAGCCAAATTTTTTACAATCATGTGGTACTCAACAACAGAAAAATATTTTCAAACTGAATGTGTTTCCAGAATTTAAACCCGAAACATTTGAAAATAAGATGTTAACTCTTTTAACTATTTCAATGCAATAAGCTTACCAATTGCAATTTTGTCAAGTACTTCTTCCACCACAAATATTTTTGCATATGCGGTCCCAAACAACTCAAGGCATAATAGCTGTACATGATGACATGAACAAATGAGTTGAGTAAAGCAATGAAGAAAGCTGCAAAAAAAAAGAGATAACTCAAAAAAGTATAAATTAATATTGTTTTATGCTGTTGCACAGGTTCAAAACTCAACCAAATATATTTGTTAAAAATTAAACAAGCTAAGTTGATTTGGTACTGACTACTGACTAACCAATAAATAATGGACAAAAATATGATAGACTGGGTGCTGTCCATCATTCAAGGTCAAAAAAAGAAAAGTAGTTTTATTATAACCATGATAAAAAAAAACAAAAGTACAATTATACAAAATTAATACACAAGCCAAAATATAATAGCAAACAACAAACATAGCTAAGCTTAAAATTCTTAATTTCATACATTGTCCACCAGGAACATATTTGATTTGTAGCCACCAATTAATAAGCATTGTACTGTGATGATAGACATGCAGAAAAGAAATTTGATTGAATTTTTTACGTAACATAAAAAACACTGTGTCTAGTAGTTCAATATATTTGGAAAAAAAGTACCACCAAGATACATTTGCCATCTGAAAATAATTAAGTTAAAATTTTAATAATCAATTACAATAGTATTCTTTATGTTAACAACACAAGTTTTTTTGTATCATAAAACTCAGACATTAACTTGGTAAGCTTTACAATTTTGATCATTCATGAGCACACTTAAAAGTTTGAGGTCAGATTTTTTAGTACTCACTCAGTAACATATCTTATTCAAATATATGATAAAAAACAAGTTTGTGAAACTAAGTTGAATCAATCGTAGTTGTGTACAAGATGGTATCTTATAAATTAAGTGATTAGCGCTGCCGCATTCACAACCAATTTGTTACTCAAAGAGCTTTTTAATGAGTGCCATCTGTTCAAAAGAAACTCCAAAAATTGAGGATAACATATACAATACAATTGTGAATTTTGTAATAAAAACATGACAAGGCCCTGTTTCAACCTAATTAGGTCTCATCCGGTGTGTATAATTACGTAAATATACAAGACAAAGAGCTCACACTAGTACAATAATATACTGTAAAGTCATATATGCATGCAGTCTTCAAACTCTCTAGTGTACTTCTCAGAAAAGAATTTCTGCTTCATAGAAATCATATAGTGTTTTCTGGTCCCCTGAGGGTTTTTAATCTGTTTACAAGTGGCCTTTCCACAGCTCAAAGCTTGGCTGACAGAAGACTTTGCTGATGATGACGGGTATATATACACTAAATTATAAAGTTTTAGGGCAAGCAAAACAAAGTTACAGTATATAGTTAACCACAAATGCACAAAATTTGGCAATGATTACAACTTTAAAAATCAAAGATGAAAAACAAGTTTGCAAAACTAAGTTGAATCAATTGTAGTCGTGTACAAGATGGTATCTTATAAGTTAAGTGATTATGACTTTACAGTATATTATTGTACTAGTGTTGAGCTCTTTGTCTTGTATATGTACGTAATTATACACACCTGATGAGACCTAATTAGGTCGAAACAGGACCTTGTCATGTTGTTATTGTTATCTTTAGTTTTGGAGTTTCTTTTGAACAGATGGTGCTCATTAAAAAGCTCTAGAGTAACAAATTGATTATTCAAATAAAATTAGAAGTAGGGGTGTGCCAAAGCTTCAGCAAGCAATTTTCCATTATTATAAGATTCTTACACCTGATAACTGATATAATTCATTTATTATATCAAATACAAAGCTTATGACAAAATCACATGCTATTGCTACTGTGATGTGTTGTTCACCTGTTTGAAACATGTTTGTTCAGACTGACTTACAGTTAGCCCTGCTTTGTTCCATCTTTCCTTCTGTTGTGCTAGCACTAAGCAAGGAGTATGACAGTAAGATACCTGACCTTCAGATCAATAGTAGTGCTAGTGTTATAACTTTCTATGGTTTTAATATAAAATTAAAAAACTTTTCACGTGTCTGAAGGCTCAAAAAACGTGTGTTGTAAATAATGTTGTTTTATCATTAGTCAGTAGCTAATTAATCATATTGCTAAAGTGTATACTGTATTATATAATTGTTATAAACAACTGCATCTTTTTAACTGTTTAAACATTATCATGTTGATCATTGCTGTTTGAGATTTTAGCATTAATGATATGGAGAACTAAGTTAATTATTATTCATAATGCCCAAACAAGGTGAAAATCCCTAATGAAAATACTTAAAAATAAGTAATGAGGATATTAGCAAAACTGTCTGCATACTTTGCAAACATAATCAATCAAGAGGAAGCTTCAGCTTGGCTTTGGCAAAATTCTGGGTTTGGCACATCCCTAATTAGAAGTAGATACAGCTGTATTTAATGGACATCAATAAAATGCAATATTATAAAAAAAAATTAAACATACTCGCATTGCTAGAGGTGACATAGAATAATCCACAGGTTGGCAATAAAGGTTATACCCAGCAAGATAGCTTGACATAAAATACTTCAAAAAAAAAAAAGGAATTGTAATGAAATTGTAACTGACATCAAAAATGATTTTGCAAAAACTAAAACTTTAATGAAAATAAATATGTATTTGTCAATAAATACAAATTTCTTAAATTTAAATAAACCAATTTTATAAAAAAGAAAACACAGTACAATTCTACAAAAAAAATAGCTATTCAGCAGTCCCCTACAAAAATAATAGGAATCTTCATACCTCATAACACATATAAGCTGAGAGTATAACCAATGCAACATTATATACAAAAAGAACACTTTTTAATTCAAAAGGTTGTACATTTTTCATAATTTTTCTTGCATTAACACTCAAAATTATATATCCAACCAAAATACAAAATGGTGGCCATGGATTATGTACCAAAAACCAATTCTTTGTTCTTGGATCTAAAAATAATTGTTTAATACTAATGTGTGGCAAAATGTATGTAGTAAGTAATTAACACCATGCTTTATCTTTAACAAATAGAATCTTTTTAACTTAGAATTTGTTAAAAGTAAAAACTGGACTATTATTTCAAAAAGCAGCTTTATCTACATGCAGAAAGCTAAATCATTGAAACATAAAATTTTGCAGTTTAAAAATTTCTATAAAAATTTTAAATGGTTGTTTACTGTATTGAAAACTTGCTGTACATAAACTAATAATTTTAAAAAGCAAATTTTGTCTTTACAGTACAATTGTATATACTATAAGTAAGAAGATCTTAGAAATACAAATAAATCAGGTCTTCTCAAGAAGTCACCATAAGCGATTTTTGGGGTCTCTTCAAGAAGTCACCATGTGCAATTTTTGATCGTAAAACTAACCCAGATCCCCCCAGAATTTACAATTGCTTCTCAAAAAGATCCCTTTTCTTCTGGGTTTCTTTTTTATTTCATCATAGTGCTGTGGGGGATTCCGGGTTAGTTTCACCGACAAAAATTGCTTACGGTGACTTCTTGAAGAGATTTGATTTTTGTTCGTGAAACTAACCCGGACCCCCCTGCAATTACCACCACTTCTCGAGAAGTTCTTTTTCTCTTCGTTTCTTCTTTATTCCATCTTGGTGCTGAAAAGATGACTGCGGGTTATTTTCACGAAAAAATCGCTTACGGTGACTTCTTGAAAAGACCCAATAAATCAATAATCATAAGATAATGATCCTATTGAGATAAAAACAAAAAACAAACCAGCTCTTTCTTCAACAGCTAAATGATACAATTCTTGAATAGAAGAATTCATATTTAATGCAAATAATAACTTTTCTCTTTGAAACTTAATTAATTTTAAGTAAATACCTTTTTCTCATAAAATTTAATAGCAAGTAATTATATAATTGGTAAAACTGAGAAGTAAGTTACCGACACTATTTTCATGTACGTATAAAAATCAAAACAATTTCATCTTCGATAAGTAGGCTTCTAATTTACTATTAAATTAGGGTTTCCAAACAGCGGTTGGCGGGCCATTCACGGTCCTTTTTACTTATTAATCGGGCCCGCCAAACAAGTTATTTCCATTATTACGTCATTTTATGGCAGCGTTTCGGGTCAAAATTTAGAAATTAGGAGACATATTCGAAATAAAAACTTTTTTTTTCAGAGAACATCTTTTTTTAGGGACAAAAAGCTGGAAATCGGACACTGATTAAAAGTGAAGACATCTTTTTATTTTTAGTGAACGCTACTTTTTAGGGACAAAATCAAGAAAACTGCACCAAAACAAATCAAACCAAATCGACATAACCCACTGCGTACCGCAAATTTCAAAAAAGTCGTAAAATGTGCTACAATCTTAAAAAAGTTAAGAACCACTGTTTTATAGCATTGTTTTTGTAACATATTGTTTATGCCTTAACAATATTGTAAAATAGATAAATTTATAGCGCCATCTACAGACCATTGATTGAGTAACATGTGTGAATGTGTTCTTTTTAATATATTCTGATTTTCTTGCATGCTGTTTGATTAAGACATAGTCGCTATATATATAGTCTGGAAGCTCCTGAATTAATGTTGTCGTTGACAGCGCCATCTAGTAACGGTGTAACACAATTTCAAATTAGCATTAAAACATAATTAAAATAACCATAGACAACTATGGTACTGCTTACAATACTAGTATTCTAAAGTCAAAAATATTGCAGATAAAAAAAATTAAAGTAATATTTTATGTTGTTTGGTGATTAACAGAAGAAGAACATGCACGGTAACGCACAGAAGTTATTATTTTTAATCAGAGTCAAGATGTTTACTGTACTTTTTTTAAACTGCTAGTCTTTTAAAAATGGAGAATATTTCATAGGTGTTATAACTATAAAATATTGCTGTTTACTAATTAAATATGACTTAGGATACTTTGATAGGTGCAGTAGATGCCATTGTCACTACTCATTAACTGCTATTTTATTTTTATTTATTTATTTGAGTCAGACACAAAGTTCATAGAAAAGTGAAAACTATATATTTTTATACTTAAAGCCATTCTTTGTTATATCTTATGTGTGCAATTGACAACTTGGAAATACTATATATTATTTTTATTACTTTAATTTATTTTGGAGTAGTTGTAGTACTGAAAATATTTTATGGTTTTGGATTTTGTTTGCAGTTTATCCTTGATATTTGGTATTATAATATATTAATTAATAATTGAAGCTGTTATGTCAAAACTTTCAGGAAGAGGAGGCAAGTATTGTTGTTTGCCGCAATGTAACAGTTCAACAACCAAAGGATATTCTTTATTTAAAGTTCCAACTGGTGCACAGAAACGTACTGGGGTAGTTACTGACCAATGGGCTCAAGATTTTCATCAGGTAAATAAAACTAGTTTTGCTAGTTATTTTTGCATGTTTGAAGTGCTGGCCAACTATATTTCTACAGTTTATAATTACAATTGCCAAACTTTTAACTTTTTGCAAAATGTTTACTTTAATTTGTTTAAATAGCATAATTAGTCCTACACAACAAAAACAAACTGCATGACTATGCATTTTTTTTATTAAAATGTATCTTGTTTTCTTGGTTGTATTTGTTTACAAACAGCAGTTTTTCTAATTTTTTAAACCTAATATTTTATTTCTTAATCAAACCCCATATGACTGATGTAACATAACTCACATTTTTAACTTAAAACTTTTATTAGAAAAATTTTAAAGTAAGAGCTTTAGTCTTTAGTTTTCATGTGATAAACCATCCAGTAGTGATATTGAATGATGTTGTGTTTTAAGGCTATATTTCTTTCATTTACATAATATTATTTATCTTTTATGATTATTTTTAAAACTGTATATTATCAGTTATATGTGTCAGATTTGCAAGTACAAAGTTTATGTAACATTATTATCTCATTTAGGTCATTTTATCCTATAGAAATGACAAAGTTTTCAAACAAAGATTATTTGATGGAAAAGTTTTTATTTGCAATAAACACTTTAAAGAAAAAGATATTCTACAAACAGCCACTAAAAAGTGCTTAAAGTTGGGAGTTTTGCCATCACAAAATTTGCCCGTAAAATCACATCCTAGCAAAATTCCTCAAGAACGAAGGAGTATCATTAGACATTCCCAGCCATCTTTAGCTAATTACTCAAAATCTTTTGCTCAACAACCAACATCACTCAATGATATTTCTCAGCAATTTTCCCAAATGAAATTGTCTAAGTGGCGAATTTTTGTTGCAAATGACTTTGTTCATTTTACATATTACAGTAACATAGATCATCACCATATAGCAGATGTAAGTTTGCTAATTAAAGACAATTCAGTTGATAGTTCTGGCTTGGATTTTTCTACTTCATTTCATGGTAGATGTGCAGCAGAAATTACCAAACAACTGTCATTTGAAAATTTTAGTTTATGTGAGATGTTGGAGTTTTTAAAGCAACAGTTGATCTGCAAAGGCTATACAAGTGTTCCTAATCAATCTCAATGGATATGTTTGAATGGCTGCATTTCTTACCCCTGCAATGATAGAAGTTCAAAGTTTGTCTGCATTTATATTTGTACTCCAAACTTTAAATTATTTCATCTAGCAACTGTAATTTCTGTGTTTAATAGCCTACTAAACATTTTAAATTTTTTATGATGTATTGAACTTGTTTTGTAATTTCAAACCTAGCAGTTTTTTCTCACCCAAAAATATTCAAGCTTAAAAAACAAGCAGAAGCCGAGCATCATAAGCAAAGTTAATTAGCTTGTATGTACATGCATAGTTGAATGAAGCAAAGTAGGCAAAATGTTTACTTGCTTTCAGCTGACACTAAATTGCAATATTGATCCACCTTTAGATGTGCCAGTGAAATATCATGTTTTTCTTGTGTTGCTGGATAAAAATTTACTTAACTGAAAACGCATTTAGAAAGTAAACAAACTGGTGTGGTTAGTATTGCATAAACTAACGTAAAAGTTTTGTTAGTAGCACTTCAGGAGCACAGCAAATTTAGTTTTTTTTGATTTGCTCTAAACCATTTTACAGCTTATAACTATCAGTAATATTTTCTACTTTAAACAGGTTTTTCAGCAAAGATTGTCAAATTGTCTGTGATAAAAGTAATTCTGTATGTCAACAGTGCATGATGCTTCATGTGCGTCAAGTAGATAATGCAAAGCGCAATTATAAGAGGATGCAGCAAATTCAGCATAAAGTACTCCCAAGTCACAGTCCAATTACCACTGCTTGCGTTCAACGAGTAAAAGCAACCATCACTGCTCAGAAAGAAAGGTTTTTTTTTATTATCATACGTTAACTTGTGTATAATAAATTGTGACCAGCTGCACTACCACCTGAAGTTTTTAATACATTCTGTAAGATATCACTTTTTAAATTGTCTCTCCTCATATCCTTATATACCTGTGGTAAATATTCTCTTACATATACATCCTAGAACCACAGTTTAGACAAAGAAAAAGAAATTTTGGGCTGAAAAGGTGCAAATAAACTCAGAACATAATTTTTGATTAAGTTGTCTAATAATGCATTATACAGTGAAGACCTGGCTAACATATTTGTTAGCCCATTGCTGAAATTGTTCCTCTGCAATAGAAGGCTGAAAAGTAGCATTTCGAGTGTAAAGAAGATCCTACTGTTTGTGGACATTTGTTGCTTTTTTTGGCAACAATCAGCCTTCAACTCAACCATTTTATTTGTTAGTCATTTAATCACAGTGCTGTTGCAAAAGACGTGATAAAAATATATTTACGGTCTTTTTCACCTTTTTTATTTACAGAATTGGCAAATTAGAAGAAGAGTTTTTGAAGAAAGGTATTGATGTGGATGAAAATATATGCTGTATAGTAGAAAACTTAAAAGATGACCCTGTTGCTTCAAAGAATGACTTTCTCCGAGAATGGTGGTCTAAACAAAAAGAGTTGCAATCATTGGACAATAAAAGTAGTTATCGCTATCCACCTTCAATAATCCGGTAAGCTTGCTGTTTAAAATGAATTTTTTTTCAGATTTTCTTGTTTTCTTACTTTTGCTGTTAAGGTATTTGTTCACATATTGTCCTTCGTTATATGGCAGAGTACCTTCTCCCGGCTAATGCATTATTACTCAGGGTACCCGATGTGTAGGACACTTTGTTTATGGTCTTTGGTTTGTTCATAAGCGCCACAATGACAATTCGGGGAAGGAGGGAGACTTCATTAGTGCATGAACCAACAGAAGCGACCAACGCCAGATCGCAAGCCATTAAGTTTAATCCCAGTTGCTCTGGGTAAACCCCAAACCCATTTCAATAAGTCTGGTGCTGACCTTGCAAATTGAAGTAGGAAGTTCGGGCGTATTTTTTGACTAGCCTTTGTTATAAGCTTTTAGCTCACATTTGGCTTCTCGGTTATGAAGTTAAAAAAACGTTTCTGCATGGCTTTAGCCTCCAAGTCAGAAGGTATGTAGCAAGATTAGTCCTGCCCTGGCTTAAAGTGTATTTGTATGCCAAAGCCAAAAAACCAAATTCTTCAATTCACCTATATTAATTGCCCGCTACAAAGAATGATATTATTTTTTAAATAGATTTTGTTTAAAACTCCATGCAAAATCTGCAGCTGCTTACAAATCGGTACAAGAAATTTTGGTTCTTCCTTCTGAAAGAACTTTGCGACAAGCGCGAAACAACAATGAAGGCGATAAAATAGGCATTCAAACAGAAGTTGTTCAAAGAATCAAAAATGCAATTCATCATTGCACGCTCGAAAGTGATCGACTTGCTGTTCTTGCATTTGACGAAATGGCAATTAAAGGTAACCGTTGCATTTTGTGTTTGTTTTCAACAATTTTTTCTTTTACTTGAATAGTTTTACTGTTTAGTCATTATTACTTTGGGGCTACATACACAACAGCAGCAACTAGCACGACTATATGACATCGCTAAAAGAACTTGCATAATCTTACGTGCAATGTGATTGATTTTCAGAAGAGCTAGCGTTTTGCTCTGCTTCCGGTAAAATTGTCGGCTACGTTGACTTCGACGATGAAGCTGTTACAAGCTTATCGAAATCATCCGACGCAATTGCTTCAAATATGATAGCTTTTTTTTTAAGAGGTGATCATGGTTTGGTGCAAGTTTCTTTTGTTGAAATGCTGACTAAACACGTTTATTTAATAGGAATTACAAACAGCAACATAGATGGCGTCGTTGCTTTTTACCCCACCAAAAACATAAACTGCAGTGAGCTTTTTCATCTGCTTGTTGATGTACTCATAGAAATTCCGTTTCAGACTTCATGCATTATCACGGGTCTTCTGTGTAAGTTTTAAATAAATGTAGTTGTTAATTGTAGTTTCTTGAATTTATTATTAGTATTTTTTATTTCTACATTATGTATAGCAAATTTACATTCCATAAGTGTCCATTTCTTTTTTTTTTTTGTAGCGTTTGCATTTTAGGCAAAATGTTTAATTGTTGTTGTTCTATTAAACGTATTCGTAATTGTTGGTTTTATACTATTTATCAGCTAAATCATTTTATATAACATTTTTACAGTTGATGGTCTTTCTGCAAATCGAACGGTAATGAAGCTATTTTGCAATGAAGATGATGATGTACCTTTTCGCATGAAAAATCCGCTGAATCCCGACAGGCAACGTAGCTTGTTGTTGCTTCGTAACGCATAGTACTTAGATTTTTTTGTTTTCTAGATACATTTATTTCTTACCAGACCCTCCACACACATTAAAGTCATGTCGCAACAATTTGATTAATCCTAACAAAAGCTTGTGGAATGACGGAGATATTTGGATGCAACCGCTTAAAGATCTTATTCGGGTATTTCGTAGAAGCTATCAGCCACTTCAAGAATATTTATTTATATCAAATGTTCGATTGATTTTTAGGAGGATCTTTCTCGTGGCGAGTTACGGTTGTACCATAAGCTCACAGAGAAGCATGCCACTCCAAATTCTTGGGAAAAAATGAATGTCGCAATTGCTGCGCAAACAATGTCGGAAACAGTAGGTATGATTGAAGCCGGCATTATTTGTGCTTAATATTTCTAGTTTGTCTAAATTATACTTGTTTTCAGGTTTGGCATTACAACAAAAAGGTTATCCTGCCTTATCGACTTTTATCCTTTCTATCGATAAATGGTTCGATTGCATGAACGGAGGTTGGTACTTTTTAGATTTTATGTTAATGTTTTTCGTTTGATTTGTTACGTTGAATGTAACGTCGTAGCAAAACTTTTGCAATTGGGTTTGGGTTTATAATAAATAGAAGCCTTACTCTCCAACAACTGAGGTTGTTTAAAAGTTTTAGCTTGTTTGCCTTATTCTATTGCGTGCACTATGTTTTGTATTTTTTTTTATTTTTAGGTTTTCAAAACAGAAATTTCAAGGAAATGCGAAAGCCTTATTCTGACATTAATGATCCACGTTTGCAATGGCTGGAGAACGATTTTCCCACGTATCTTAGGAAGTGGAAAGAAGTTGTCGACAATCGACCTCTTGTGGGCAACGTAGACCGAAAAAAAATGTTCCTAACTCAGAAAACTGAAGAAGGGCTACTTGTGGCGTGCTTCTCTATGAGCGCTATTATCAAATCTTCATTAAACGCCGGCGCAAAATATGTTCTCGCTCGAAGAATTAATCAAGATCCATTAGAATCATACTTTGGGCATCAGCGCCAAAGAGGAAGACGTCACGATGCTCCCACCGTTCGAGACTTTGCGAGCAATTCAAGATACTTGGACATATTGAAACATACGCACATTGCTGGCTCTAATGTTCATGTCGAATAATTGTTGTTTATTGGTTCTTGGATGCTAAGGGGGATAATAGCTACAACCTTTCGCTTTTGTCTGCAAACTCATTTTTCTATATTTTGCTTAAACAACTTTGTTAATTACAATAAGGTTCAGCATGCCCTGTTTCTGCGCAAGTTGTGCATTAAAAAATAAACTGTATTGTACTTGAATTTAGTATCATAGCTCAAATGTTTAAATAAATATCAGGATTTATTCGTATTGCTGCAAAAACGAGATGTTTAACAAATCTATGCGATATAAAAAAAACTAATGCAGATAAAGCGGGTAAATAGGCACTCTACGGTACCCGACACAACAAATAAAGCAAACGAGTACTACCGCAAATAGTTTACAATAGCAGAGAAATTGCGTGCATATATGATTTTGCTAGATTTAACTTAATATTTAGCTACAGTACTTATTATCAAGCGCATTTAGTCAGCTATAAATGCCTGCTAGCATAGACGTCCGCTGACCTGTTTTCAGGGGGAAGCAAAATTTCAAATACAGCAGTTTTTTTAATAAAGCCAATGGAAGCTTGAAGTTAAGAAACTCACTTCAGAATAAAAACTTTTTTTACTCATTTAGTAGCAAAACATGAATGGACGAAAACAACACAAACGAGTATTGAAGAAGTAGACTAACTTTTTGCGAGCATAGTGTATAAGTAGGCTGTTGAAGCAAATTGACAATTTAAAAAGTTTACCTTTTGAGTTGCAATTACGAGGGTCAGTCAATAAGTAATGAGACTTTCTCAATTACTTTGGTGTTCTTGGAGTTATGCAACTGAAATTTTATGTGATGATTATGAATGGAGTTGTCATCTTATTTACAACAAAACTTGTTTATTTTCAGATTACTGTAGGTGTGACGATAAATTGAAATGACTACTAGGCTAGGAAACAGCTCATGCTTGGAACAAAGAGGAGTCATCAGATTTCTGTTGGCAGAGAGTGTAAAATCATGTGAGATTCTGTCTAGAATGCAAAGACAATATGGTCCTTCCTGTATGTCTAGAGCAAACTTCTACAAATGGGTGCAAGCATTCAAAGATGGACGCGAAAGCATTACTGATGATCTGAGAAGTGGAAGACCTGTGGATGTCTCTACCCCAGAAGCAGTACAGGCAGTTGAAGACCTGATCAAATCTGATAGAAGGGTCACTTTAGATGAAATTGCTACAAACTTGGACATCTCCCATGGCACAGTGTACGCAATTGTGCGTGAGAAGCTGCGTTTTTCAAAAGTCAGCTGTCGCTGGGTTCCAAAGATGTTAACGGATGATCACAAAATGCAGCGCCTGATGGCTTCCAGAGCATCACTACGCAGATACAGAAAGGAGGGAGATGTATTTCTATCGAGAATAGTGACAACTGATGAGACCTGGGTCTTTCATTATGAACCTGAATCGAAACGACGATCAATGGAGTGGAAGCATGTTTCTTCCCCAGTGAAGAAAAAATTCAAATCTCAGAAAAGTTTAAGGAAAGTCATGCTCACTGTGTTCTGGGACAGAAATGGGCCGATCACTATCAGTTTCTTGGAAAGGGGCAATACTGTGAACTCAGAGAACTACTATGAGCTGCTAACTCAAGTGAAAAAAGACATTAAGAACAAACGGAGAGGACTTCAATCAAGAGGTGTGATTCTCCTTCAGGATAATGCAAGGCCCCACACAGCAGCAAGAACCCTAGCCAAAATTGAAGATTTAGGCTGGAAACTTCTAACACACCCACCCTACAGCCCAGACCTTGCACCATCTGATTTTCACCTCTTCGGCCCACTCAAAGAGAGTATGAGGGGAATTCACTTCCAGACTGATGAAGAAGTGAAGGCTGCTGTGAGCAACTGGCTAAGGACCCAGTCCACGGAATTCTATGCCAAAGGAATAGACAATCTAATATCAAGATGGAACAAGTGTGTTGCAAAGGAGGGAGACTATGTTGAAAAATAAAAAAGCATTTTTTGATTACCAGTCATTGCAAACTTGAGTTATTAAAAAAGTCTCATTACTTATTGACTGACCCTCGTATTTTTACAGGTATATTTAATTTTTTAGAGTAAACTTTTTTCTCTTTTGAAAGATAGGAAAAAAAAAACAATTACAAATCAACGAGTATAACGCTTTACTTTTTTGGAAAACTACGCTTTAAAGCTCGGCGAATACTTCCGTTTTTTTGTGCCAAACTTAATTTTTTTGTGATTTGGTAAAATTGCAGTTTGTGCTTACAGGAAATGTGGCATCGCAGTCGAATATAGCGCTGCAGCAAACTGCTAGCAGTAGCTGCGTTTTCCGGATGTAAGCCAGCAAAAAATGAATGTTTTTGCTTAAGAGCGTTAACAATAGTACTAACATCAACACTACGAAGACACCGCTGTTTTCGCAGTTCTTTTTCACAGTCTAAAATCAAATCGTAAAAAATTAAATTTGGAACTATCAAACCCCTGTTGGTTGTAAGAAAGCGAAAATGATAAACTTCAGGAAAGTCTGAGGATTCTGAGGAAGTATGACTTTGACAGTAGCTTCTTTCTTCACCTTTAAATTTCGTTATTCCCCACTTCAAAACAGCCCCAGCAAGATAAAACACAATTGACTTGTCTGTGTCAGTAAGAAAAACTTCTTGCGAAAATTTTCCATCCAAAACATCTATTTTTGAAAGGATTTTGGTAACTACAGCTTTTAAAATGCGCTTTATGTCAGCTTCTTGTAGATTCGTCCCTGAAGTGTAAAACTTTTGCAAAGTAGTAGCATACATTTTCAATCTAGTTTGTCCTGTTTTATATATAAACAACTCAATATCAGGAACAACATGGTCCATGAAAAATTTAAAGTTGGCATTTGAATTAGAAATCTTCACTTCATTAATAACTGTTTGCACAATTTCAGCAATATCAAAATCTGGCAAAGGCTGATGATCACACTCTGATTCCTGAAAATACAGTAACAACCAATAAAGAAAAAAAGGAAGTAGCAAATTAACAGTTTTGCAACATTCATGATTATTATTGATTGCAGGTAATGTCCTCTATTTTGCATTATAATCATAGCAAAGTACTTTCCATAATGACTACCAAATAAACTTTACATATAAATAAAGTAGATGATATAAATATATATATAGTAGAAGTGGAAAGACTGGCAATAAAGAGCTCAATGAAAACTCTGAGCAGTAAATAAATTAAATTACAAGAGCCACTTAGAGAATTTATTTAAACTCTAATTATGCTAAAATATAATTAATGCTAAAATAAATTTTGTGGTCTGAAATTTAATTATATGTATATATACATACAGGCCTATATATATTGCAAGAGTAAATCGATCTTTCTTGCAGAGTGCTCAATGAAAAAATCAGAGCAATTTAATACGAAATTTATTTAATCACTGTTTAAAAACCACAACAGTCTGTTTCATCCTTAGAATCATCAGGTGGTTACTTTTAATTCTATTTGAATAAGTAAACACCTGACGATTCTAAAGATGAAACAGACTGTTGTGCTTTTAACTTATATAGTGTAGTGTTAAATAAATTTAATATACTTGCTCTAACCATGTGTTATTGAGCACTGTACCGGCAAAGTGAAACATTACTGGTTTATATATATATATATATATATATATGTAATATAAAATTTATTCAATTACTGTTATAACACCACAGAAGTCTGTTTCATCCTATAGAATCATCAGGTGGTTAATTAAAAGTAATTGAGCACTCTGCAAGGAAGATCAATTCACTCCTGTAATATATCTATATATATATACAAAATCACTAAACTATTTTATAGGCCTAATTGTTTTAGAACTGCAAGGTATATTTAGATATATCAGCATAAAAAATTGGTTCTTGATTTCATTTTTGATGTGAATTACATACAGAATTGTCTTATGAAATAATGTAACTGTATTGGATGTACTTACATTACTGTTTGATGGAAGTTCATCAATTAGAATAAAAACTTCACTTACATCCATGGAAAGTAATTGGTGTAAATCCATTAAATCATTGTTTTCAACCATGATCTTAAACAATTTAGATTATATATCGCAATCAGTTTCAACCAATAGCCTAAAGTAAAAGCAATTAAATTAAGCAAACCTGACATATTAAGCAAGGAAATAAATAATTTGTAACTACGTAAATGAAATTTCAGGACTAATTTTTTTTTAACACAAATTATTCTAAAAACTCATGTCAATATTATTTCAAATGCAAAAATTTATTCAAAAACGATTGAAATTTTTATTTTAATATTTAGCATATATTCTGACAAATTTCTAAGCTTAATATTTGGAAAATATACTCCTGCACAATGTTAAAAATTAAGCCGCCTTATCTCCTTTTTTGTAACAAAAACATGAAAACTTAGCTTACTAACAAGAAAAAAATGCATTTAAACATAAAACTGCAAAAATATACATATGCATTTATCAATATTCTTTTCAATTCACGAGCATAATTTAATAATTGCCCATTTCATTTTAACATGTAACTTGATTGACTGACTTATTTTGTGTTACACCGTTACTAGGTGGCGCTGTCAACGACAACATCGACAAGATTTCCTATTGAGCTTCCAGACTATATATATAGCGACTATGGATTAAGAGCTGCTACAAATAGATTAATACTAAAACCTAAAGCGTAAACTGTAATTCTGCTAGGACCCAAGCAAGAGAACAGAACATGATATCAGAAATGGAATATTAAGCTATTGAAAATAGAGTTTGAAGTGCAGGAAATTACGGGTCATACTTAGAATAATCTGGTAGAATTCAATTGTTTCAGCAAGCAGAAAATACTTGAAACAGTGACAAGATGGCAGGTCTATCACTGGAGCCACCAAAGGCTATGAATTTCAATGCAAAAAGTCTTGCTGATAATTGGAAAAAATTTGAAAGAAATTTTCGTGTGTATTATGATGCAGAAGAATTACTGAAGAAGAAAGGCTCAACACAAGTAGCCATTTTACTGCATTTTGCAGGTGAAGGTGCATCAGATCAATTTGAGAAATTCGAATTTTCTGAAAGTGGTTCAAGACAAAAGAGACAATATTGAAGCAGTCCTGGAAAAATTCAGAAATTTATGTGAACCAAGAAAGAATGTTCTTTATGACAGGCATCTCTTGTTTCAAATGCAATTACCAGGTGAATCTTTTGAATGTTTTTTAAATGCATTTAAAACTGATGCTAAGAAATGTGAATTTGGTGAGCTGGAAAATAGATTTATCTGTATGCAAATTATTTTTGGCCACCAAGATAAATTGGTTCATGGCAAATTGCTCCTTGATCCTAATATCAAGCTAAATAAAGTAATAGACATATGCTTTGTTGCTAAAGCAAGAAGGCTTCGCAAGCAAATTGATTCATCTTGTGCTGTAAATGCTGTTGTGCCGATGAAGTCAAAATTAATTCCTAAGTTGAAAAGTCAATTCTGCAGAATTAGTGATAAACAATTGTAAATACTGTGGCAAACGATACAAAGTTCAGCAATGTCCAGCTTTTGGCAAAATGTGTAGAAACTGCGGTAAGCGCAACCATTTTGCAAATGTATGCCGTTTATCCTCATCTAAAGGTATGCACCAAATTAAACCTGAAGCTGAAGACGATGATGATAATGATAACAACAATGAACAATTTTTTAACATAGGTTCTCTTGTAAATTGTAATAGTGTAAAATCTAAAATTAATGCTTATTTGACTGTGAAAGATTATGCTTCTGTTAAATATAAGATTTTATTTAATCTTGATACTGTTGCTGAAGTAAATATTGTTGTTTCTACGGACGAACGTCTAAGCCTGCGCAGTCAGGTAATCGAAGATTCAAATTGTTTGGATCAACAAAGGTCAACAAAAGTTTAATGGCGTTTGAACGTGATACAAAACAATTTAGGTTATACAATTTTAACGAAACTATTTGAAGTCAGTAACAATTTATCCAGAATTAACAAAATCTAGACCCTTATTCAAATAGAAAAAAATAAATACAAAGGATTAATAGAAAAACACAAACGCAAACAGTATTATAAAACATACCTAATCCTACTCTAGCTAAATCAGCGTATAAACAAACACTAACCTAACCCTAAACTAGCTAAGCTAAATTGACCAGGTTAAAATGGATGAAAAAACTCAAGATAATTTACGGTGCTATAAACTGAAGGAAACAAAGCTTTTTAAGAACAAAATTCGCGCCGCGAGAGAACGAACAGAGAGAAAACCAATTACAATAATTACGCGCCGCGAGAGAACGAAAAGAAAGAAAACAAATTACAATACACTAAGTAGAAGAATTAGCGACGCGAGTTCAAAGCCAACAAAACGGTAAAGTAAAGTTTTAACGGAAACAAAAAAACAATTTAAAACATATAATAGTCTTTTTGCCAAGCTGGAGGTTTTATTGTTCGCCGTCTTGACGGGACCTCACAGCTTGGCGCATCATCCGTCGCAACAATTGTTCCTAAAGAATTTATTGATAAAATGAGCTTAACCTTAGATGCTGCTAAAATTACTTTGTCTGGTATTGGAAATGTTAAGCCATGTGGTAAAGTTATTTTAGATTGCTTTAATGATAATGATAAATGCCATAGTTTACTTTTTTATGTGTCTGATAAAATTGATCATGCTATTTTTGGTGCAAAAGCTTCTTTTGATTTAAATTTTTTTAAAAGAGTAGAGGCATGTCATAAATTTCAATTGAAAACACCTTTATTATTGCCTGATTTCTGTAAAATTTATGCTGATTTGTTTACTGGTTATAGCTTGTATGAAAAAAAGTACGATTTAAAACTTAAGTCAAATGTACAAAAGATTGTGCAAGCTCCTCATAAAGTGCCTTATGCGTTCAACCTAAATAAAAGAAATATTTGCAAACTTTAAAAGAAAATGATATTATTGCTGATGTAGATGAGCCTATTGAATGGGTTCATCTACATCAATTGCGGATTTGCCTTGATCCCAAACCATTAAATGCAGTAATTTTACATGAACACTATATTATTTCTACTCCAGCGGATGTGCAAAAAAATATTATGATTGAAAATGATTATAAGCGCTTGAAATGATTATGAAAAAGACGATGGACAAAATTCCTCCTAGATTGCAAAGAATGATGCTAATTTTACAACCATACAGTGGCGTACCGTGACTTTTTAGGTCAGGCATGCAATGATGAAATGATGACGTCATCAGTCTCAAAATTTAGCTCAATTTTAATATTTGATAAAACAAGCAATTTTTAAAATTTTGCGATTTATAGTCCTAGTAAATACACGAAGTTTTTTCATTAGTTAATGAAAGGTAAAACAATAGTTTCTACTTTCTGGGGTTTCTCAATAATCAAAATATAAAATGTTTTTCCTGTATCGAAGTTGTCTATCGAAGTAGGCAATTTATAATGCAATTATAGTTGTCCACAAACTAAGCCTGTGGCTGGTCACTGAGCCAGTAGATAAAAACTACTACTCTTAACTCGCAACAACCATCATCTACAAACAACACAACAAGTACTGTATTGAGAGGCTAAAATGCACCAGTAACTGTGTAGCCTGCTAGTAGGCCTACCGTAAGTAAGTAGGCCTAAGCTAATGCTAAAAGTGGGCAACTTGCTTTAACCTGCTACCCTAGCTAATTCATTTAACAGCTTGCTTAAACTAAAGTGTTAAAGTGCTTTCAAATTAATGTGATTTCGAAATGCATCTGAATGTGAGTACTGAGTAAACGTAAGCAGTTTGTAGCAAGCGATACTAGATCAGTTCTTCAACAACGTCACGCTCTATAAACATGGGCGTGCATGCAATATCAAAACTGCATGCATAGATACGATATCAAACTGCTGAATAATCAGAGATTTAGATTTTAATTTAAGATAAATTTCGCAAAAGAAAAGAAATATTTGGATAAAACAATGTCTGCAATGGAATATGCATCTATAATATTTCTTAGAACTAACGGTAGGTCTCGTACTTCCTTCTAGCAACAGAGTCAAAAAATGCAACTTAGATTTTGCATGCGTGTTTCCAATTTTATTTTGTATTTTAGTGATAAGCTCTAGCTGAAGCTGTACTGAACGATCCGAGTTGCAATCGATAAAATGTATTTATGCTGTTATATCAAAAAAATAATCAAAATAATATCATCAAAATTTTTATACTTTGAGAATTTTTTTCAAGATTATTTTTTTATTTTTTTATAAAATTTCTAGGCATGCATGGAGAATACGCCCCTGCAACCATATGATCTGCAAATGAAATATGTTTCTGGTAAATACCTGTATCTGGCTGATACACTTTCCAGAGCATATATGCCTCAAGACAATGACAGTGCATCAGAAAAAGAATTTGAATATATTGTTCATTCTGTTGTAAAAAATTTTCCTATAACGACATCCAAACTAGATGAATTCAAAGAAGCCACAGCCTTTGATTCAACATTGCAAACTGTCATTAGGTACTGCCAAAATAGATGGCCGAGAACACAACGTAACGTACCGGTTGATGCTCGAAAATATTGGCGTATACGCGATACGCTGTACTATTCTAATGGGTGTTGATTTTACTAATTATCGAATTGTTGTTCCTAGTACGCTGCAATCAAATATCCTTAATTTAATTCATGAAAGTCATTTAGGTATTGAAAAATGTAAAGCTCGTGCGCGTGAATTGCTGTATTGGCTGCGAATGTCGCAACAAATTAAGTCATTGATAAGTAATTGTAATGTTTGCTGTAAATTTCAAAATGAACATCAGCATGAACCAATGATTTCTCGTGAAATACCTAATGAACGATTTTATAAAGTTGGTGTTGACATTATGATTTTCAAAAATGTTGATTATTTAGTTGTTATTGACTAATTTTCAAAATTTTCCGAAATGGTTGTTATTGCCTGATAAAACCGCAAGGACTGTTGTTGAACAATTGAAATGTATTTTTGCTCGATTCGGTATTTCGTATGAGATAATGTCTGATAATATGCCTTTTTAAAGCCGTGAATTTTTAACGTTTGCTATAGGATGGAATTTTAAGACTACAACTTCCAGTCCTAAGTATCCCCAAAGTAATGGTCAGGTTATTCAGACCCTGAAGTGCATTCTTAAAAAAGCTGAGTACGAAAAAAAAGATCCTTGTTTAGCATTGCTTGAATATCGTAATACTCCACGTGCTGATTTTGCTGTATTTCCCAGCTCAAATTTTAATGAGTAAGCGATTGCGCAGTAAAATTCCTTGTGCTTTAAAGTCGCTTGAACCTTGTATTGTTGATGTTAGTGACTCTACACATGCTAAATAATCTCGTCAGCAATTTCATTAATAAGCGCAGCAAGACACTTAAACCTTTAAAAAAGAGGGAGCAAGTGTATTGTAAACAAGGCAATAGGAGAGATGAAGCTATTGTTGCGGATTTTGATGTTAAACGTCATTCATATACTGTTGTTCCACTCTTAAAAATCGCCCACAGTATGTATTTTCACAATATCATAAAAAAAATCTTTTTGATTGCGCTTTGGTCCGGCTCGAATAGCCGAAGAAATAACGGTTTTACAAGCAAATTTAAATATTGTATATTTAGTGATAAAAAAATGGCAACACTTTCGTGTAGAACTTTCGAGATTATCGTGCTTGACTGATTTTGTCTCGTGACAGTCAGTATGATGCAATATTGCTTGTTTGTGAATCGCTGGATCTAGCAAGATGATGCAATATTAAGTAATTGTTGTTTTTAACCTGAATTTGAGTAAATTTAAAGAACTTTCGAGATACATGTGACCGAGTGATATAAATAAGGCGCGCTCGGAAGCATTATGATAAATGGAATGTTACGTTGTGATAAATCGGTATTGGAAATTGTGTTGGCTTTGTGAAGTTAATAGTTTTTTGGACGCAAGTCTTTGGTAGTCGACATTATTGTGAAGAGCTGAAGAGTTAAGCTACTGAATCTATATTTGCTGTTGATTTATTTGTTGTTGAATTTATATTATTTTGGGCTCCTAAATCGATTGGAGCATATTTTATTAATAAAGAAGATATTGCGGTAGTCTGAGCTGTGGTTAGCTAGACTATATTTTTGCCCTTACTGGTACTTAGGGCTGGTCCAGTAAACAAAGGTTTAGAACTTTATTTTTTAGTAGACACCAAGATTGCGTTATCGGCGAGCCTTCATTACAGGCGCCCAAAAGTTAGACGACTAAATAACGAACTAAGTTACCAGCTAAACCTAAATTTCAAAAAACTTTTTATCAACTTTAACAAAATTTAAAAAACTCTCCAACTGTACAAAATCGAAATGGTTTTATTCGACGATTTAGACGTCATTTGTTTCATGCTCCTTCAAATGCTAATTTTAACAGTGATGATTTATGTGCTGACATTGATTATAATTAGGGTGGCCATATTTTCAAAGTGATAAATCGGGACTTTCTTTAAAAGTAGAGTTGCCATCAGTGGCGGATATTCCAATTTAGGGGCCCGAGGCAAGAATTTTCAAAAATTGATGTTGTCTGAGAAAAAAAAGAGGTCTGATCTGGGCTTGCGTATTTTTCTCCCAAAATCAAGGTGTTCTCTAAAAAAAAAAAAAAAGGTCTTCAAACTTCGATTTAAAATCTAATTTCCCTATTTTTCTCCCAAAATCAAAGTGTTCTCTAAAAAAAAAAAAAAAGGGTCTTCACTTAAAGTTGGAAATATATAACCAGACAATAAAAAAACGGGACATATTGGTTAACCGGGCGGGACAAGGCCTAAAAAACGGGACTGTCCCGGCTAAAACGGGACGTATGGCCACCCTAATTATAATTATTTCAATGATTCGCAAAGTGCTGATAACAATCAACGCAATTTCAGAAGATCGTGTTTTGGGCGCTGCCTCAATTATCTTCGTAGATTTGATGATTATGTGTAAATTTTTAGCAGTAGTTAAAACTCGTAAAAAAGGGGAATGTAACATATTGTTTATGCCTTAACAATATTGTGAAATAGATAAATTTATAGCGCCATCTACAGACCATTGATTGAGTAACATGTGTGAATGTATTTCTTTTTAATATATATTCTCTGATTCTCTTGCATGCTGTGTGATTAAGAGCTGCTGTAAATAAATTAATACTAAAACCGTAAACTGTAATTCTGCTAGGACCCAAACAAGAGAACAGAGCAGTTTTTTAATGGAATTTAAAGAGTAGATTAAAATTAAATGTCATGTTTGTACCATTTTGACCCGTCAATCAAAATTTAGAAAAAAATCGGCCCGCTAGATAAAAAGTTTGGGAAACATTGATTTATATTGTCAAATTAGAGTCAAGTGTAGATGATTGTTCTACAAATAATCAAACACTTCGTTTGATTGTTTCTTCTTATTCAACGAAAATTTAAAAGAACGTATAACAACAGCCAAAATAATACAATGCACTTATTTACAGTTATTTAATAATTTTCTTCTTCACGACTTATTTCTTTCCTTGTTGTTCCTTCATCTAGTGTTGCCATTCCATTAACAGTTATTTATATAGGAACTTGTAGTGATCTATACAGGATCACTACAGACTTCCCCTCCTGACAAAATTTAGCAATTAAAAAAAAATAGAAGACAGTATATACAAAATGATGGTAAAATGAAGAAGGGTTTTATAGTAGAGGCGAAATACTATATATATAAGTAGAATATTGAAATAGATGTGTAACATGGGATGTGTTATAACAATATTTACAAAATATCGTACAGCAATTAGCATTGATGCAATATAATGAACTTATTCTATGTTAACAACACAGTCCCGCAGCCTTTGGGGAAAAACAGTTTTTCTACGAGGACGTGGCTGTGGTGGCGACAAGATGGAGCTTTGAGTAGTGTCTGGAATAGGTTCAGTTTCAGGTGTTAAGTTAGAAATATTATGAATAAAGCCGGTTTTACATTGTTAATGCCAACTGAGATTAATTTGCCATGCTTAATAACTTTGAAAACGTCATTATTGCGGTCTATAACCAGGTATGGGCCGGAGTAGGCGGGGCATAAATTTGGGTGAATTGGATTGTCTTTAATGAATATCTGGGTACAATCGTTTAATGTTTTTGGAAAAAAAATTGATTTTTTCTGTTCAACTCTCGTTGAGGTGGGATATAATGATTCTGTGAAAGCGCGCATGCTGTTGATTATATCTGAGGAGGAAGCATTCTGGTTCTCATGTGTGGGTGAAATAAGATCATAATCAATTACTAACCTAAGTATTTTTTTTATTTTTATTTTATCCTTGTCCAAAACTGTTGAATAAAAATGTCAACTCTGAACTGGTCAAAATTGATGATGATGATGATGATGATGATATTTTATTCACGCTTAGTAACAATATTTAAGTATATGCAATGTACATTAAGCAAAGCATGAAAAGGATGAATGGTTGAAACTAAACAAATTATCATTAAATACTAATAAAACAAAACTTATGGTATTAACCAAACAAAGATCAGCCTGGCATTTTGATATTAGAATAGGAAAGACAAATATAGAACAAGTAAATGAAATAAAATATTTAGGTGTAATTTTTAATGATAAGCTTTCTTGGAAGTCTCATATACAACATGTTTGCTCTAAGCTCTCCAATGGTTCCTGGGCACTGCTCAAACTGAGGAATTACGTTGACACTACAACACTAAAAACAGTATACTATGCTTTAATTTACTCTTATCTTCAATATTGCCTGATCAATTTATTTACACCACTTTGCTGCTTGTTTCTTGCTAGTAACTGATTGACCTCTACTTAAAGTCTACTTTTACATATGTCTGTCTACGTAATATTGTGTTTTTGTTTTCCAACATGTCCTTGTCCAATATTGTGCTTTTGTTTTACAATATGTCTTTGTTCAATACTGTATTATTGTTTGTTTTTTGTTTACGCTGCTAATGTTAATGTTTTCATTGTATATTATTATTATTTTGGCTTTATTTGTTTTGCTATCTCATAAATTAAACTAATAGTATGATTACTTTTTTCGTCTTGATATTGTTATTGTTAATATGCTCATTGTATTTTTTGTCTTATTTTATTTATTTATTTTTTTTATTTTTATTTTTTATTTCATTGCTATTCTTAATATTTTCATTGCATATTATTTTATTTTGGCTTTATTTGTTTCTACTATTTCGGTACATATTATATTGTTATCTTCAAAAATTAAGGTGGCTTTGGACATAGAAGACCGTATGGTCATTTCCACTGTCTCCTTGTGCATCATTATTTGATATGTATTTCTTTTAAATTGTCACGTGTTTATTGCACTAAATAAAAAATTGATTGATTGATTGATTGATTGATATTGTGTCTCAACATGGGGACTGGCTTCGACTACTGCCCTGGATCCACTGGTAAGAATACACAAACGCATAATAAGAATTATTACAAATAGTCCTTTTTTGTCACATACAAATCCTTTTTTTCAAACATTGAATTTCTTAAAAATAAAAAATATTGTTAAACTTGAAATGGCAAAAACAATATTTTGCTTTAATAAAAATTCAGCAAAAAATAAGTCCCAAACTATTGTAAGTATAACCCAAAAACATCATTATAAAACAGGACTGGCAGTGCAACAAAATTACTTTCAACCTAGAAAGAGAACAGAATTAGGTAAGAAGACATTTTCTTACGTTGGACTTAAAATATGGCAAGAAGTACCTTTTGAATTAAAGTCGCTTTCTTATAATCAATTTAAGAAGAAATTTAAACTTTTTTTAACTTGTCAATATTAAATAAGATGCCACAACAGTTTGATGAAGTCAGCTGGCACATGGAAATTTATTTAATAACAACTAATATTGCTATTTAATTTTCATTGTTCTTCTAAATGTACTGTGTTTTTATAAGTGTACTGCTGTGTTTTTCTGATAAAAAAAAAAATTTTTTTTATTCTATTTAGAGGGAGGCAGTTGACTAGAAGACCGTATGGTCATTTCGCTGCCTTCCTGTGCTTTTGGAAACTTTTTTTCACATATATTGGTGTATTTTTCGTTTTGAAGCACAAAACAAATAAATAGATTGATTGATTGATTGATTATCTCTATATTTATCCTCCTGACTCGCAGGAAAGCGACGGAGGCGCTAATACGTGGGGCAAGCAATTACCCCCACCTGCTTCCGGAGATGCCAAGATATTGTTGTCCGCTCGTATTTTAATAGAGATGTGATTGTAATTTAGAACTGCTTGCCAAGACCACCAAGCAGGGGAAAGTGCTGTAAAGTGTTTTTCCCAAGGACACAATGGAATGGCGCGAGTGTTGAACCGAGATCATATTGATCATAAGTACGGCGCTCTAACCACTCGATCACGCTGCCAACAAGTAGCCTCTTTCTAAATTGAGCAATGTAAATGACGCGTAAAACACCTAAAAAGAAAATATGAAAGAAATTAAATCAATAAATAGAAAATTCCAAAGAAAACAGTATAATCTCTTTGTACAGTAGAAAAAAAGGTTTGTAAGAAAAATTATTAAATGATAACAATTTACTATAAAGCTTATTTTAGCTTAGATTGTTAGCCTGTTTTAGTTCATAAAGAAGAAATTCGAGCGAATTGTTGTTGCAAAATGTAAGATAGAGAATATTTTTTAAAAATTTGCTGCAAAGGTTCACTTTTCTTTTATATGTCGGCAGCGTGGTCAAGTGGTTAGAGCGCCGTGATTGTGATCGACACCGCCTCGATTCAAAACCTACTCGCACCATTCTATTGCGTATTTTGGAAAGACACTTTACGACACTTTCCCTTGCTTGGTGGTCTTGGCGAGCAGTTCTTAATTTCAGTCATATCTCTATTAAAATTTCAATCGGACAGCAATATCTTGGCATCTCCGGAAGCAGGTCGGGGTAATTGCTTGCCGTACTTATTAACGCCTCCGTCGTTTTCCTGTGAGTAAGAAGGATAAATATTGTGACAAAATAAATGAAATAATAATATGTTTGATGCTTCTTTTTCAGCAATCTTTAACGTTTTAGAATAAATTTTGTTGCTTGATTGATTTTCTTCGGTCCTATATTCTTAAAAGCATAATACTATCCGCATCCATTTAATCGCAATTTAAACAATCCAAATATGGAAATTTAAAAAGTTTAACAAGCTAAACATATGATAATTGACTGACTCTGAGATAAACTGGTTATATATTTGCTGCTGACCAGCTTTTTAAAAGTGGACTGTCAAAATAAAATCTTTCACTGAAAAACAGCGAATCATGCGTAGTTTTATAAATTAAAAAGCTATAAACACTTATAAACGTATGCCCTTAATTACTAACTGGTGTTAACATTTTAAAACCAGGAAGTGGGTGTAGTAATTAGATTTTTTAAACCGTAAGCTTATATTTCTTGTATAGAAAACGTTTCCGTCTTAAAGTCATATATTTGTTTTACTCGGGGGCAATGGCTAGATAATTACCAGGTTACTGCAAGTCAAGAGGAATACATTGTTGTTTGGATTAGTTAAAAGATGTTTTCCAAAGTTATCAATTAACCCTTTTAAAGTTATGTGTGAAAAAAAAGGGTTTCTTCATGAAGCCACCATAAGCGATTTTTGTTTGTGGAAGTATACGAATCCCCCTGTTGTTACTATTGTGTTCCTGAAGTTACTATTGTGTTTATTGTGTCTTAAATTGTGTCTTATCTTCTTGGTTTCTTTTTTATTCCATAATGGTACTGTGGGGGATTCCAGCTTAGTTTCATTGAAAAAAATTACTTGCAGTGACTTCTTGAACAGACCTAGTAAAAAGCTATTATTAATTGCAATAATAAAAAAAGTTTATCTGATTTACTACTTATGTATTAGCTTATCTGATATATAATATATTATTTTGTGGATGTTATAACACATATTGTTTAGTTGCCATCTCTTTATTGCAACCTTTACTCTATTTTATTTTCAATTATCAGTTGTTTTTTTGGATATAAATAAACACAAACTATTACTACTACTATTATTACATTTAATTTCAAAGAATACAACATTCTTTTTTTGATTTTTTTTTGGTTAAAACAATATACCAGAATGCTTATACCTTATATCTACATGTGTCTCATTGACTTACAAAAATTTTTCATTTAAACATCCTTTCATTATTCTTTTATTGTACTATGATGAATTTAATAAATTTGTATTGCAATAGGTTAAAAGTTGTGCTTTAATTGATATTGCTATATTTTTCCATTATGTCTACTGTGGAATTAGCAAATTTAGTTAGCAGATTAGAAGCAGTTGTTTGCCGTTTGGAGAGTAAAGGTTCTGGAGGTGCTGGTGGCAGTGGAGATGGTCATAGTATTGGTAAGTTGCATGTTATTGCTGAAATTTTATATTTAATAAATAATATATTAAGTCAAAATGGTGTCAAAGTGCCAGTACATAAATTTAGTGTTTGCTGTTTTCCATTAATGCTAAACTTGTAAGCTTTGGGAGTTTCTCCAAATTTAAAAGTTTATAAAGTCAGTTTCTGCATAGTGAATGAGAACTCATAAATTTTTGTTAAGTAAATATATGTAATAGAAAATCACCATATCATACAAATAGTTTATCTTAGCACTCTAGAAACAATATGATTGTGGCTATAGTTTTGGGGCTCTCACAAATTTTCTACTGTTTATTTTCTAACCGAAATTTAATTTTACCCAAGTTAAACAATCTTAAAGCTAAATATATAATCAAATCTTAAACTAAATATAAAGAATATAATAATCTAAAATTAGGATTTGATTTTTTTACTTTTGATTGCTATTGAATTATTCATGCAAAAAATCATAAATATTAAAAAAGATCAAGAAAAGGATAAAATCAAAGCTGCTTTTAATCCAAAAATATAATCACGACATGGAATGTTAAAAAGAGTTTCAGTAAAACCAATCATTTAAGTTTGTGCTGTAAAAATAGCCTGTAGAAAATTAGTTAGAGTCAAGTAAAAAGAGCCACTGCACTTTTGATCTTTTAATTTTTTGGTTTTTGTCTCAGAAAAAAGTGGTGATTTCAAAAAAAATCTTCATCTTAAATCTGTCTCTGATTTTTTGGTTTTTGTCTCAAAAAAATAATTATTGCTAAATCAATATCTGCAAAAAGAGCAGGCCATATTGGCTAAAAGTGTATCAGCTGTATTTGGAAAAAATGGCCTATATCAATACCTTGTCAATAATATTGGTGCAACCTTAATAAATTGTTTTATTAATGTGTGCTACAGTCATTTTACTTATTTTAGAACATGTAAGACCAATTTTGTTATTACATCATCTTGAATTAAGCTTATATACAGGGTGTCCATAAAATCTTTAGACAATTTAAAAAATTTATTGCAAAGGCAGTTGATGAGATATCTTACACAGATTTGTTTTATATTAATCAGTGTTTATTAAAGTTTTTAGTCAAACTAAAATTTTGTGTTTCAGATTAAATTTTTATGTGTTTAATAAATGTGTTAATAAACCTGTGCAAAATGGCTACTCTTCAAGAGAAGGCACAATTTTCCCAGATGTTCTTGGTCACCCACTTCTAACTGTATCCAACACTGACCCTGTCTCTATAAATTTTTTGTGCCATCGATAAATGGAAGGGCATGATGGTATATCTCTTCCATACTTAGTTCTGTATTTTCACCAAGTCTAAACATCCGATTTTGTCTCAATAAACCAGGATACACATTGTGTCTTCTCTTAAGGAGTAGCCATTTTGCATGGGTTTATTAACACATTTATTAAACACAAAAATTTAATCTGAAACACAAAATTTTAGTTTGACTAAAAACTTTAACAAACACTGATTAATCTAAAACAAATCTATATAAGATATCTCATCAACTGCCTTTGTAATGAATTTTTTAAATTGTTTAAAGACTTTATGGACACCCTGTCTATTTTAAATGTTATGTGCTAAGTGTTTAGCTTTCAATCTTCATGCTTCCATAACAATACCTGATTTATAACAAGATCAAAGACTTTCAGTTTGAATTTTTATCCTTACAAGAAATTTTTTTTGTTAATTTTTAAGTAGATATTGTGAATTTGATTAGTCATAATTTTTCAATATTAAGTTGTTTAAAAAAATATATTTTAGAACTTCCTCCTTTTATTGATGATTATGATCTATTTCTTTCTGACACTGTCACTCCGTATCTAACAGCTTCTGCTGCCATTGGTGGAGTAGTTGATGAACAGGTAAATTGTGTTGAAAATAATGCTAGAAAAAGCATTTTTTAAAGATAAATTTATTTCTTTTAAATGACAAAGAGTAGCCTGAAAAAAATTTTTTTAGCAGTTTTTTAGTCAAAAAATAGAAGAAATTTTAAATTATAAAAAAATGAGAAATTTTTAAAACTTCTCAGTAGATATAATTGATTTTATAACTGTTCGTTTAAAATTGCTTAAAGAATGACAATTTTTCTCAATATCTTTTATCAATTAAGCTGAGCTATCTTTTGGTAAAGTTTTTTCAATAAACTACTTATGCCTAAAAGGACTTATGAAAAAAATTGTCAATTATTTCTTTTTATAATTAGTACTTTTTTTGGTATTTGTTTAAATAAATTTTACAACTAATTTAAAGCAGCATGACTTGGCAAATTAAAGAATTTCACTAATTGATAAAAATATGAGCTGGGTTTGTTGGTTGTTTCTGCTGCAGTCAAAAGAAAAAAAAAAGAAAATTTTGTTCTTAGCTCCTTTCATGCAGGTTTATTAAGAGATCTATTGGATATAGATTTTGTTTCAAGTTCCTAAACAAAATTAATTAGAAATTTTTTGAAGGTTTGAAATAATGGCTGCTTAATTCATACATTAGTTTGTTAATTTAATAATGCTTACTGTATATTTTGTAAAACAATTTAGACCACACTTAAATTTCTTCAAAAAATAATATTAACTTCACAATTTTTTAAGCAAAAAGCTTTTATGATGGTGTAATTTATATTTAATTGACTAGCATCAGAAAAAAGTTTCCTTTAAGATTTCTTTTCTAGTAAATTAATCATATTTATATTATTTTTCATCATATCATATACAGGGTGAACACACCAAGTGTAGACTCATTTAAAACCATATATCTTGTGAATTATAGAAGCCATCATTTAAAGTAAGGGCTTAAAATAAAGGTACACAAATACACTTTCACATTTATCAACATTTATTTGAAATAATCCACTTTTGCACAAATCACACATCAAAGTCTGTCAATAACCTGAGAACATGTTGCATGCAGAGTTTCTGGGGATATTTCATTCCAGCTTTTCTTCAATGAGTACTTCAAAGCATCAATATTCTTATGAGAAGTTGCACAGGCTTTGTGGTCCAACATAGACCAGACTCCAAAGTCCATCAGGTTTAAATCTGGTGAGGAAGGGGCCAAAACTGCTTTGACCAAAAAACCGTAAAATTTTCCTTACACCAGCTCTGAACCGTTTTAGCAGTATGGGATGTTGCCCCATCTTGCTGCAGTGTCACACCACTATTTCCCATATGTTTTTTAACAACGGCAGCATTTCGTCTTTCAACGTGGCAGATAAATGTGCTGATTAATTTTTACACCCCCTTCAATAAAGATAAGGGGTGCTTTTTGGCCACATGATGTCACACCATCCCACACCATAATTGAAGCAGGTTTTTGACGTCTGAATGCTATCCGTTGTTCTACAGAAATGTTCTCAACGTTCTTAGCCCAAGTTCAGTCATTCTGTGTATTGTGGACTGCTTCAACCGTGAACAACTTTTCATCAGTCCAAAAAACAGGGGCTGCGTGCAGTCTCCAGAAACTCTGCATACAACATGTTCTCAGGTTATTGACAGACTTTGATGTATGATTCGTGCAAAAGTGGGTTATTTCAAATAAATGTTGATAAATCTGAAAGTGTATTTGTGTACCTTTATTTTAAGCCCTTACTTTAAACCAGTGGTTTTCAACCAGGGTTCTGTGGAACTCTAGGGTTTTGCCAGAACAGTCCAGGGGTTCCGCAAGTGTACATTCAAATCCGAGAGTCTATTTTATTATTGTATTGTATGCATATTGTTTAAATAGACAGTGATTTTTGATCTATTAAGTCCCATTGCAATCATATAAGTTTCTGTTGCATTCAATCAAGTCTGTGGTAGTTTTTAATAGTATTATATTTTTAATAGTACAGACGACTTTGGCTAAAACACACAGCACATTATAATGCCAATTGAAAATTATCAATTATGCTACATCACAATGCAAACTAACTGGTAATGAACAGGGATGAATTACAGGACAGAAAGCTACTGTACTGTACTGTACTATAATTCTCTGTTCATTACAATATCATTGCAGTATTAGTTAGTTGGCTTTGTGATGTTGCACAATTGATAATAATCAATTCGCATTATGACATGCTGTGTGTTTCATGTAACAATGGTTCTCAACTGCCAGTCTGCAGACCAGCAACGATCGACATAATTTTTTTCCGGTCAGCAAAGTATTTTCCTTTCTGCCATATTAATTTAATATGAAATCATAAGCATTGCAAAGTTGTTACTTTCTGTAAAACTTATTTTACGCTTGACCGATTCAAAGCAGTAAATTGGCGTATCTTGCCTTTCTTGATAACGCAAAATTGTTTTTAATAATAAAATTAAACCTTTTGATAACCTAAGTTTTGTACCGTTTACAATTGTTCCATTATAAAATGCATCTAGCTTTAAAAAAATTTATAACAATGCTATTTTTCATTTTTGAGGTGCTGTTATAGCTAGTCTTGTTAAACTGCAAAAAGATTAATACGGATCTAATCAAAGAACAAGGTATTATGGTGTATTTAACAAGAAGAATAAAAATAAGATAGCCTAGGCCAAAGTTTTGCATAATCAAATGATGCTTTTTGCATAAAAAATCAAACTATTGCACAGTGGTTCCTCAAGCCTCTGAAATGTTTCATTGGGGTTCTGCTCCACCAAAAAGGTTGAAAACCACTGCTTTAAACGATGGCTTATATAATTCACGAGATATATAGTTTTAAATGAGTCTACACTTGGTGTGTTCACCCTGTAATTTATAGTATTTTATTGATAAATTAAAAGTTTTAAATTAATTATAGTAAACAAAAATAATGTTTTTAGGCAAAGCTTTTGAAAACTATTTGTGATGAATTAAGGAAGTTTCTTGTGGTTGTTGCCCAGCATTCAGCTCCCACGGTATTTGTTATATATTTTTATAAATCTGAAAATCTGAATTTATAAAATTTTAATTTTATTAGCATTTTTTGTGTCTGTGACTTTGTATGTTAAGTATTTTGATTGTCATAATAAATGATGCATTTTTGCTAAAACCATTTATATGTGTAATGCAGGACCCAAATGTCATGCCCAAACTGATTGAAGGTATCGGTGAAAATCTTGGCAAGATGGAGCCAATGAAAAACAAATTGGACAGAAAATCGAATTTAGTAAATCATGTCAGAGCAGCATGTGAAGGGGTGATGATGTTTGCTTGGGTTTCAATTCCTAAAACTCCCATGAAGCAAGTAAAAGAATCCAAAGACTCAGCCATGTTTTACACTAACAAAGTCCTTACTGAATTCAAATCAAGGTTTTAATTAAGTTATATATAATATTAATATATTATTGTGTCAAAACTGTGGTTTGCAAAATAAATCAGCAAATGGTGTTACGTTAATGCTTGATTTAGTTCTATATTTTTAATTCAAGTTGTAGATTTGCTTTTTAAAGGTGTTTTGAACTTTAAATAAAAAGACATTTAATTTATAAAGATTTAGCTTTATTGTGTAGATGCTAATTTCTATGATGATGATCAAAAACAATGCTAGCATTCAGTGTCATTATTTGAACTGTTACTAAGACAAAAGGGCCTGAGCAGAAAATGTTATTTTTGGCTCCACAGCATTGGGTATAATTATGAATATATTCCTAACTTTTCTAAATTTTCCAATTTCTTTTATTGGTAGTTTTTATTTATTTTTCTTATTTGCTCTTTAACACTTTAGTTTTTCAATTTTTAAATAAGTAACATAAAAAAATATTATACAGTATAAAAAGTTGCCCATATTGAAAAATTTAGTTTTTCAATCCAAAAAAACTAGACATTTACACCTTGGTTATGACAAAGTGGTGTTGAAAACCAAACCAAACAAACTACTTATAACCAGTACCAAAAAATATTTGATTAAACCTACTAATGTCAATTTTAAATACTTCCGTTTATATGACAAATTTAATTTGTTTTAAATTAAAAATTCAAATACTGAAAAGAAAAATACATCTTTGTTTTTTATTGGCTTGATTTTTTCCTTTACTTTATTCCTTTTATTTTTTTAGCTTAAGTTACATATCTTAGCATATACAGGGTGTCCCAAAAATTGTATACCCACTTTAAATATTTGTAACATAAATGTTTATTATAACTGTAAAGCTTTTATACATGTAAACGAATTTATAAACCTCATTTTATGATTTTGTCATTACTTATATCCATTCTAGTTCAGACACTGCTGACAACACACAGATGTAATGAACCTTGGTACACATCATGAAACAATTACATCGTATTTGAGTGCATTCATGATCACTGCTTACTTTCAATTCAGTGACTGTTGGAGGTTTCATTGCATGGAGTTTGTCTTTTCCCTAAAGGTTTGAGGTGTGGTGAATGCAAAGAGTATTCAACAAAACCTTTCCATCCAACCCACTTGTTTGGCAAGATCTTGTAAAGAAAAAGTTTAAAATTGCTATCTTAGAATATTATTGCCAATCTTAGAATAAAACTTTCCATTGAATCTGTTTCATTATGGAGCAGTCTTAATCATAGCATATTGTACAATCATAATCATATTGGTAGTTGAATTTATACAAATATAATAAACACTTTGTTTTCAAATTATTAAAGTGTGTGTACATTTTTTGGGACATTCTATATAGTGAATAAGATTTATCATAATATTAATAAGGTTATATCTAGTTAACATTGAACAAAGCCAAAAGATATTCTGGTTATTTAAACAAAATTTTGACTATTATGTTTCTTAGCAAAAATCCCTTAATATCAATAATATAGTAAAGTGTGCCTGTTATAGCTAAAAATATTAAAAAAGTTAGTTAATTTGTGAGTATGTTTTTCTATTCAATTACATTTTAATCTAATCTTAAAAATCTATCATTGTTTGATCGAGATTATACTTAGCTACCATAAAAATTTTTGCATACCATCAGAAATTTATTCAGTCCAGGCAATTTCTCCAAGACAGTTGTTAAAAACACTCCTTAAACAATTTGAAAAGAAACTTTTTTTTGTGTTTCAGTGCTGATAGTGCAAAACA
This sequence comes from Diplosoma virens, assembly GCA_963680785.1. Classification (NCBI taxonomy): domain Eukaryota; kingdom Metazoa; phylum Chordata; class Ascidiacea; order Aplousobranchia; family Didemnidae; genus Diplosoma; species Diplosoma virens. The sequence goes on along the minus strand of OY796892.1, from coordinate 24,083,193 downwards.
CAAAACTTGGGTTGCATCATACTTAAAAATTTTTGATGAACTTGTTGCATATATAAAGCAACATCATACTACTGGACCAAGTTGGAATCCCAAGGTAAAACAAAATATCATTTATTGAGTTTGATCACAAGTAGATTTTTCAAACTTGTGTACATATTTGATGTCAAATGACAATAAGAAAATTTATGTGTTGCTTTTACGACAAGTATTTGAAAAAGTAACTGCAGTTATAATGTAATTTGGCTCTTAAAATCAAACGCTAACATTATGAAATTATGAGTACTAAATTTTAAATTTTTCCAAATTTATGACAGAAAAGTTAATACTATAAACTTTAACATTTTTCAGAATATGATAAGTAGTACTGCTTTTGCATTAATTTTTGTTAGCATTCAAAAATTTATATTGCAAACTGACTGTAAATTTCTCTTACTTTCAAAATCAACTACAAATTTCGATTTTCAGACTACTAATTTTTCTTCTTTCTCTTCACTTCCACTTAATGGGCATAAAAATAATTCTTTGATTCACTTTAATGTCGGGTCAGTTTCTGCTGCTTTATTCGCCGACATAAATTCAAAGGGCTTGCAAATTACTAAGGGTAAGTAATATTTCAGCTTTGTCATGATCATCTTTTCATTTTCACAAAAATATTTTCACAAATTCTTAGCTTTGCTTTTTCCAATGCCCTGTTTGTGTAGATGTTCAATGGGATTGCTTGTTTGAAAAGTTACATGTTTGTTGCATGCATTCATCATTCAGGGTTCACCTGCAAGTAAAGAAAGTGGTGCCTCCGGTAGTGGCCCTCCTCCTCCACCTGCAGCTCCTGTTGCACCACCTCCACCACCAGCAGGCTCTGCACCCCCACCTCAGCCTGCTGGTCCTTCAGCTGCGGCTGTGAATGCGTTGATGGACCAACTAAATAGAGGATCAGATGTTACAAAGGGTGAATAAACTAGACTGTACTAAAAAAGATTTGCTTTTGCATGATTGAATGGAATTGAGTGATACTAACAACTAAGCATGTCAGAGTGAGAAACGCAGTTATAACAGTTGGTTGTGCTTCTGTTGTTCTTACAATAGTTTTGACGTGTAACAAATGATAAAACTCGTAAAAAATTGCAAGATCTACTCGTTACCAATCTAGTAGTTAATAATGAAAAAATGCTAGAATATATTCACAATCATAAGATCTAAAATTGTTCAAGTATACGCTGTCTTGCAACAGTAAATGTTTTTTCTAAACGTTTTAAAACTGTTTTATATCATTATTTAATGCACTTATTATTACTTTATTGAACTTAGTACGACTATTTTAAATCTCTATTTATCAAACAATTGTTTTTTTAGTCAGTGTGTATTGTGCAAAACTATTTGGTGTTAAACAGTAAGCGCTTAATTTTTTAATAAAATGCTTTAATTAAGGATTGAAAAAAGTAACCAATGACATGAAAACGCACAAAAATCCCGAACTGCGCAAGCATCACGCACCTGTTCCCTACAAAGCAAGCAACTCAAGCTATAAGCCAATGAACATAGGAAAGAATACCCAAGCCCCTGCCAAGCCGCCCAAGTGCGAGTTGTCAGGCAAAAGATGGAACGTGGTAGGTGTCATTAGTTGAAGTATGGTTTAGTATTTGTTATATCGTGCTGTTTTGCGGAAGTAGAGTCACTGGTTGCCCGACTATTGAGGAAGCGACAAACTAATTCAGGGTTTCAGTCAGCCTGGTTTGACGTTACTTATCACACGACTTGATCATAATTTTTAATCCTGAAAACCTAAATTTAATTGTATTTCCTCTGCTTTAGTATTTTAACTAATCACACTATTTTGCATATAAAATTTTAAAAAATAGTTGTTCGACTAAAAACGAAATTTTTATAACTAATATACCGTGCAAGCTGACGAAAAAGTTATTATTTAACTTTTGCTTTTGCCTTCGTTAAACTGCTTTGCAGCTACTGCGGTTACCAATTTGTTGGAAATGTTAGTGCAATGCCAAGCAACCTGCATTCTGCATGCGGCGCTAAAATTTTCTGTAAAGCCATTCCTCTTCCAAGTATTTTTTCCCGAATAATGTTATGTAAAATTTAGTCTAAGGTTAGCTTGAGAAAGACATGAAGGTTTATTGAAAAACCTTCGCCGGGGCAAACCTTTGAAGTAAAAGCCTTGTCTGGCTGCCGGTAGACGTTTTTTAAGTGCGCGCTTAAAGTAATATATTCAACGATAAAAAAGACTAACGGCAACATAAAATTTTTGTTTTTGCACGAAGTAAAGGTGGCCTGTTTTATATTTTAAAGTAGGAAGCTCTGCACAATGCATGGTTTTCTATTGAAATCTTAGTAGAAAAAGGTTCAAACCGCATTAACAGCTGCGGTTTGAACCTTTTTTCTACTTGTACACTTTATGGAGCTTTCTATTTCCAAGTTAATAATTGACATCTAATAGTATGTAATTGTAATGAATCAAAAAAAGTCTATGCAAAATATGTTGTACCATATTCTGTGCTTAAGTTTATCAGTGCAAATAATATAGAATTCAGTTTCGCACTAAATCTGTCTTTTGATTTGTCGTTGTAATGTTTAAAAATAAACTAACCGTTAGTAGATGCTTGCAAACGTTTTTTTAGGAATACCATGAAAAAGCGAATCTAACTCTCAGTGATTGTGAAATGATTCAAAGTGTATACGCTTACAAATGCAATAATTCTACTATAACAATCACCAATAAAGTAAACTCGATCGTGCTGGGTGAGTAGCTATTATGTTGTAAAACTGAGATTAGACACCCTAAAAGTAATAGAATAAGTAGCTGTATTGTCATTTTATACCGTAAAAGCAATCATTTTTTCACACCCAAAAGTTCTTCGAATAATTATGTTATACATTGAACAATGAAAAAATTTCAAAAACGTTGAACATAAAAAATATTGAACTTAAATTGCGTTTTGACCGAGCTTTTATGGTATAAATACTGTTTCGTAAAAACTACCTGATTTTGTTGTCTGCTCTTGTTGACTGCGAGTTTTAATGTATTCCGATAAATGAAAAAAGTTTTTAGGTAAAATTTGTAGATTTCAAATGTAAAAACAATTGTATATTGCTTTTTGTACGATTCCACTATTTTATTCACTCATTTTTTCAGACTCTTGCAAGAAAACCGGGCTTGTCTTTGCTAGCGTTGTCAGTGGAGTAGAGATTATTAACTCTCAAAGCGTTCAAGTCCAGGTATGATGAGTATCATGATTCATATCGAACGCCAGTACTGATAAATTTGAAGCCATTCTAGATGAACTCAATAGTACTGAGTTTGTGGTTAGAAAGCTTTTGCTTTTCTAAGCTTAGAATTAAATTTTAGTTATGAAAATCTAGAATCGGTTTCTGTTCAAACTTTTGCTTTCGAACATAAATTTATATTTATATAAAATAGTATTTATAGGAAGTAATTTATCGAACGGTTACAATCATGTATTTTGCTTCGATTGCCCGTTCATACGTTTTTCAGTCAAATCCACGTTTCGTTTCGATATAATTTTCAATTTCTTTTTTTGTCGGCTCATAATCTTTAAGCTACTTTTAGGCCATGAATTTAATCTCACAATATGCACACAAAATGGTAGCCAACGTTAGCCAATTTAAAAACTGTTTTAAATCTTAGAGTCAAGGAAAGATGCCATCTGTATCCATTGATAAGACTGACGGCTGTATTATATACTTGAGCAACGAGTGCCTTGATGCTGAGATTGTTACTGCTAAATCTTCTGAGATGAATGTGTCGGTTCCTCAAGCTGATGGAGATTTCGTAAGTTTTTCAACCGTAAACTTATTCTCAAAACTTTGAAAGGAAACAGATTTTGTTTCGATAATTGCATGGGGTTTTTTGTCGTGGTTAACTTTATGTAATTTGGAATTAACACAAATAATGCTTTTTTAGCTTGTAGTAATTGCTAGCGTTTAAAATTGTTAAAAGTTTTCCTTTGTCGATTTGGCATAATTGGTATAATAGACTCCGCTTGATGAATCCTCCTTGTCCAAAGCGTTTTGGATGTATTAGGTAGTAAATTTTGTAATTGGCGATACAAAAAGTAAAGTAAACAAACAATGCAGTGCTTTTATTAGGACTGGTGAATAGCCCGTTTTTCAGGATAAACCCATACTTACTATCGAAGCCATGTATTAAAAAATTATTTTTTTAGCAGTATAATGAAGGAAATTCCTATTTTAGGTAATCCCAAAATAACTGTGAAAGCGCCTGTTGGATTGACTAGATGTTATTTTTTCATTGCCAAAATTCTGTCCTAACATAGACGTAGTATGGTTTCAGTATAGTTCCAAGTTTCATGAACTTCCTTCACACAGATCTTAATCTAATTAATTAATAAAAATTTCCTAGTGTGTTAACAAAAACGAAATACATTTTTTCTGTATAATCTTATATCGTTAATGTTTTCAATCATTATCTTTCTCGGTGAACAACCACATCCGAATTCAATGGCACCAACGCTACATTAAACTAGCATGAGGCTGCCAAATTAACTACAATTTTCGAATTAAACCTATTCTAGAAAATTCTACAGTGCACTATTTTGTGTTATAGGCGGAATATCCTCTTGTGGAGCAGTTTCGCTCGACTTGGAATGCTGACAAAAAGACTTTTATCACTGTTCCCAGTGAACAGCTTGGCTAGAACCTTAGAATCGTTTTTTTTTTTTTTTTGCCTAGGAATATGTCATCAATTGGAAGCCCTAATCATATCGTTATAAAGTTTTTGTGCTAATCAAGAGCTACTGTATTAGAGATAATTTTTATGGAAGCTACGTTAATTCAACTTTGAACCAAAGTCTATATATAACGTTAGAACAATTGTGTTCCTGTACCATTTGCTGCTATGCGACATTGACTCTTTTTTAACACGTAAAAACGAGACTTGTCGCGATAAAATTAAATATACGTCACCTGTACATAAGCATGTTGTATGCCTCCTATTTAATTGTCTCTGAACAAGTTGTACTATTTCTGGTGAAAATCCTTTGGAATGAGCTGCAAGAGTGATTAATGCGGCAATTCTGTGTACCCTAAGAAGCAAATTTGTGTCTTCAGACAGTAACTGGTAATTTAATGTTTTTATATGGTGTTTAACATGAAATATCAACAAAATTGAAGTTATTACTTTTTCAGTTCGAGAAAATTTTCATGTTTAAAAGAACCCAAAAAATGTCAGATTACCAATTTTTACATGTAGTTTATTCCGTCTCTTCTGTCAGAAAAACGTTTCACCGCTTATTATAAAATATATTTGTTAAACTAGGCATTATGTAATGTAGTGTGCCTTATTAATCTTGAAATGTTTCTATTATCGCATGTGAGTGCAGTGCATTGTGATTCTGCTCAAGTCTTCGTGCATTTGTTGTGTTTAATACAACTACAGTCTACACTAGTGTGTAAACTGAATTAAAGTCTGTCCTAATTACGTCTACTTTCAAAGGATAAATTGTCATAAGGTGATATTGCTAACTAGTTATTTTGTTTCATCACGGAATCTTCTACTGAATGCAATAGTTTAATTGAAAAAGCTATATCAAAACGAAAAAGTTTAAAACTGGGGTGCCCACTGCCCAACCTTTTACATATCGTTGTCCAAACTTTTTGTCAGAAACTTTATTGCGGGCCGCAATCGAAGCCAAAAACAAAGTAATAACCTTTTTTGGCCTTCGTTTTATTTTAATGTGTTAGTTTTTAGTTAACCTACTTTCTAGCGGAATTAGAGCAACAAATCTAGTTAAAAACCAAAATCTGCCTGTTTTCTACACGTCATTAAATCGCTTCAAAAGCACTTCAATAATTCAAGTTGATTAAGCAACTTCGCGCGCCACATATGGATTGGGAAACTCTGGTTTAGAATAAACGCTGATTTTTAATTGATGTATTATGCATGTGATTAGTGTTTAAAGGTCTGTAGTTTTTCTTTCACTTGAAATGAGACAATAGTTCTTAGCTATAAAAATATTTTGTCCAGCTATATGTTTTTGAAATGGTCCTTTTGACCCGTGGCAGGATTACTTTTCTTTGCCTGCCTGATCCTTTTTGGTCTCTGAGATTGTTGTTTTTCCCACCCATAATTATACTGTACAACATTCTGTGACAATGGCTCAGATGTGTGTATTAATTTTTTTCTAAACTTTCTTTCGCTTTCTATTTCTTAATACCACACTTGTTTGTTTAAAGGTACAGCGACCATGCACAAATGCCGTTGTGCATGTAATAATCTAATTGGTTTAGTCGCTGGCTCGCTGCCTCCCTGCCTCCCTATTCGCGATCTTTATTTCCATTTGTACTATGAGCGATTTTAAGTTCATTGTAAAAATAGCAATAAATGAATAAAATACTTTTAAGTTCACCATCATGAATCGATTTTTTTTCTATTCTACTGAAAAAAAGGATGAGATTCATTTATTATTACTACTAAGTGTGCTGACACTATTTGAAACTATGAAATTCGTGGACCTTGCTGTTCTGAGCTCCCCTCCTTTCGTTTGCGATTTGAGCCTTAGAATGCTCAGTCTCCATATACAGGTTTACTGCATTACTCGCTTTGACCAATGATATTGTTTTTATTTTAAGCCCCTGCTTTTTGATTGTAGCCTACTTGTGAATTAGGGCGCGTTTTCAATACAAGCGTGGAATGTATTCCTTGTTTGTTTCATTGATATTTTTTGCTTGGCTTAGCACTCGCTTAGATTTTAAGTGCGGAAAGATCAATAAAAGAAACAAAGAATTCTCCATTCCACGCTCGTAGTGGAAACAAGCCTTAGGCGCTGTAATTACAAAACCTCGGAAATATTGGTTTTGTTTAGTTGTCTGTTTTTAGCCGGCCTGTGCAATTTTTTTGCAAGAGTTCTGATGTTACACTTTTGCAAATGTTGCTTTCATTTCCTTAAAATTATAAACTTTGAACGACGAGTGCATCAATTGACACATTTCGAATATTCAACCATACGTACTATATTTTTGGCAGAGATTGCTCCAGAGTTGTAACGAGTCCAACATTTAAAAGACTCGACACTTAAGTTAATCCAAGTCTACGTATTTAGTTAATCCACTTTCGGCAGCATGGTCGAGTGGTTAAAGTGCCGTGCTTATAATCAATATGGTCTTGATTCCAAACCCACTTGCGCCATTCTGTTGTGTTCTCGGGAAAGACACTTTATGGCACTTTCTGCTGCCTGATGGTTTTGGCAAGCAGTTTCGAATTATAATCATATCTTTATTAAATTACAATCGAACTGCAATACCTTAGCATCTCCGGAAGCAGATCGAGGTAATTGCTTACCTTATGTATTAGCACCTTTGTCACTTTCTTGAGAGTCAGGAGGATAAATATAGCGATAAATAAATAATAATTCGAGTCAAGTTCGATTCCCTAATAGTAAAACTTGAGTCCGAATCCTTCAAAGGTTTAGTGAAAGGCAGTGTTGCTACTATTTTTCTTGCACTTTGCAATTGTTATAATAAAATTAAAATAAAATGACTTTAGTGTTCCGAAACAAAGCGATCTTTAAAAAAACTTTTTTAGTGCATCAAAATAAAGTGATCTAAAAAAAAAGATCTTTTTTTTTTGGGGGGGCACAACCAAAACAATGTAATCTCTAAAAAACGGTCACCGTTTTAGTGGAGTATATGAAAACAAAGTGATCTCAAAAAAACGCTTTCGTTTTAGCGGAGCGCCACTACTTCGTGTTTTAAAAGAATGTGATCTCTAAAAAAGGTCATCGTTTTAGGCGGGGTTATTTTTTAGGGTATCAAAACAAAGTGGTCTTTGAAAAAAGTCTTCATTTTAGGGATGCAATCTTCCGGCCACTGTTATGAAGAAATAAAGCAATAACTTTCGTACGCGGGGCCACTTTTTGATGTTTTTAGGGGGATCCCGGTGCGGCCGCTCCGTTCGCACCCTATTAAAGCCATCACTGGTGAGAAGAATCAAGTTGGACTAGAATCATTGCAGTTTGCACCATTATAGCTTTGCCAATAATATCCTTAGACCTATTCATCATTGCTCGCCAATAAACAAAATGAAAGATTACTATCTATCTTAGATAACTGAATATTGAAGCAGCTTTGCAAAGTCAAAAATTAAACACAGGTTTTTTCTTGCTTTAGCTAGTTCAGTTGCTAGTTTAGTTCCAGTCACTAAATAGTTTAATGACTCGAGTGAAATCCGAGTCTTTTTAAAAATTTTTAGAGAGGATTTAAGTCATTACAACTCTAGATTGCTCTATTCCAACGGTGGGCAAATTGCGGCTCTTCTAGCTAAACAATAATAACGAAATCGAACAATGCACAATCGTTATTCCCAGTTGAATTTGGGTCAAACAAAGATTTCTAATTAGGTGCTAAGTCGGATTAAAGCGTGGAAATAAAGCATTTCTTTGTTTGTTGTTAAGGACCAATTACACTACATCAAAAATTTGAGCAAAGCGAGCGCTATCTGTCTTTCATTTATTTCTCGCCCGCCGAGACACGCTGGTAACATTAGAATAAAAGAAACAAAGATAGTGCTCGCTTCTCTCAGATTCGCTTCTCTGTAATGAAATTTGTAAAATCATAGTATCGTGCAAGTCTAACAAATGAAGATTTGAGAGAATTGATTCACACCACTTTGATTTATATCGCCCAGATTTTCAAAAGCTAGTTAATAAAGTGGAAACCTACAGTAGATCTACAAGTAATGCTGGTAAAATCTCGGAAAACTTGTAAATCGTGTAACTTTGTATTTTTATTATTTGATCAAAACTTGCTTTGTTTACTGTATTTGCATTAACACCTCAAATAGAATTTGTGGCTCTCGTGCAGTTTTGAATTTTTACATGTGGCTCTTTCATTGAAAACTTTTCCCACTCCTGCTCTATTCTACTGAAACTTCTTGACAATCGTTTTTTTACAAAATAAATTTATGCACTTAAAACGATGATTTCAGGCATTGATCTACTGAGAACGACCAAGTGCGCCAATTGACCCACGCGGTTAAGAATTCGACTTAATTTTGACGGAAGAAATGATTATAGTATTTTGAGCTGTTTAATTTAAAATATGTTGTTAACCGTCAATTGCTGCACTTGTAGTATAGGTAAATCAATGCTTAAAATTGTCATTTTATGTTTAAAACCCTCAATTACACAAATTTATTATTTAGTTAAGAAAATTAATTTTAAGAAGTTTTATTGTTTTATAAAAATAGCCTACAGCAATCTCTTCCAAAACGTATGGTTTAATGTTCGAAATGCGTCAACTGATGCGTTTGGTTGTCTTAAGTTAGGCCATAGGCAGTGATAGGTTTAGTATAGGGATATTAGAACACCGGGATCAACAACTCATTTTGGCTATTTACGTTAGAAGGGCTACTGCGAAAATAGCGTCAAAAGTCATACGAAGCTTCGAAATCTTTTGTTTGAAGGTTAAATGTATTTTAGTTATGGTTTAAAAATTTCTTGACGGTTATTTGTTCAAAGAAATTGAAATCTTTATTTCGATAAAGGCATTAAGCAATATTACATTAAGAATACTAAATATATATTGGCTAAAGTTATTTAAGGAAAACAAAAATAAACTAGTACATGCGAAAAGAGTAAAACTAACTAACAATATAGCATGCAATAAAACTAAAAATAGCTTGCCAAGAAAGAAAAATAAACAAGTATTAAGCTTAAAATGCAACAAGAAGCAACAAAATTATCAAAATAACAAAAAACAAACTATTATACAATTAAAACTGGGAGCTTTTTGAAGTTAATTTTCGCAGTTTTTTGACTGATATTTCTGGCATTTCAACTTTAAATGCATTTATCCGTTTAAGTTCATTCTTTGCAAAGCAATTAAAAGTAGATTTAACCACTTCTTTGAAATTCAAATGACCGGCAGAACATTGCTGGGACAATAGGTTACTGAGAGTTTCAGTTGCTGCGGCAATGTTAATTAATGCTTTTAGAAAAACAGATCGTGGGTTGCTCATGGATAAAAACTTGGTTTTTGTCGGTTCTCCAATGGATAGAATGGCCATATAATGTTGCACTGCCAGCGCTGTCACAGTGTAAATAAATTCGGATGGTTGCGACAAGCCCCCGCGATTTACATTTTCAAACAACTGTTTGTACTCATCTGGAAGATAGTGGTGAATTGAAAAGAAATCATCACCTGCAATGAGCAACTCTTTGCAGGATGAGCACTTGCGCCGGCGAGATATGCTTCTGCCAACATAGCCACTTACATAGTATGTTATATTGGCATCAGCACATGTTATATCATCCAAAGAAACACGAGCAAAAACATCATTAAGCCAAAGCACATCATTTTCTTCAGCTCCAATATCAAAACTTGTTTCTAATAAAGGAAGAGCATCAAATTCCTTTAGACAAGAGCCAGATAAAAGAGCATGCTGCTGCATTAAGGATAATACACGGATTTTTTTTTCTGATTGCATCAGCTGTTTTAACGACATGAAATAATTGCCACCATTCATTTGGCGATACCAGCCAAAACGACCTTCAACTGGATCCGAAGTAAATTTTCCAGGAAGTATGTAAACAAAACCATGTTTTTTTTTCAAGTGTTCAGCAAGTTCTGGAATAGCACTCATTGATTGTATACACGCACAAAAGGTTTGGTGAGTCAAACCAGCATTTCCTGATTGTTTCCACCGAATAAATATATTTGAAGCTGCTTCAAGATATTTCAAATTTACTTCATCAACTCGTATAGGTGCACACAATTCATCATTTTTTCTAATCTCTGAAAAAATACATTGAACGTAAGATAGTGATTACAAGCTTGGCATTTAACTCTATAAAAATATAATATATCAACGTCTATTATATCATGCTATGGGTAAAACAATAAAATCAACTAATTTTGGAGATTAATCTAAACGCAGGTAGTGTGATACACGTTTTGTCTATGTACAAAAAATTACCTTCAAACGGTGTTTTAACCCGTAAAATTTTCCAAATTGTGTTGATGAATTTTAAAAACCGAGAAGTTTCTAGAAATCCTGGATGCTCTTTACTATAAAACTCTAATGCTTGCACCGTTGATTCATGAAAAACACCTGAATACAGTACAAACAATCAATTTAAAATATCTCGTACTTGATTGTGGTTGAGTACTACACACTACTGTATATTCAATACAATTTAAAAGCCAATTTTTTTTCAAAAGTTACCGAAAATATTAGGTTTGATATAATAATTTAAAATGCTATCTAAAAGTAAGTAAAACTTACCAAATGCATGTTGTGGTGAAGTCCGTGCAATGCCACTGGGATTTAAAGATACTTTTTTTAAAGCATGTGCGATTTTTAAAGGTTTGTGCTCCTCAATCGCGCACACGTGTTTTAGATGTGAGAAGCAGGGTGAACATGTTTTTCCAAGAATGTCTTCATTCGCATGTGTAGGAATATTAAATCTACCCTTGTTGATGAAATTGTTAAAAATGTTTTTAAAATTATGGGTCGTGTCAAACAACAGAAACAGCTTTTCATCAGATCGAGTAGGATGCACAATGCAGTGTTTCAACTGACCACCCCCAAGTTCTATGTACATCTTTCTGCAAAATAAGTTAAAAAAAGGATTAAAAATAACAGAGAATTTACGTTTAAATGTAGAATTATATTTATGAAATTAAGAAAATTACCAAAGAAATAACTGACAAAAACACACCTGTTGCATATATGATTGTCGACAGAAACGGCAATAACCAAAAAAAATTTGTCCAAAGCAAACATGACTCTTTTAAACCATGAACACAAAATTTTGGTATTCAATTTATTGACGGGAATTATGCAAACCACATCCTTATAATTACTGCATGTAGAATTTACCATAAAAGTTAATGCAGTTTTTGCTGGGGCACCATCTGCAGTCAATCCGACAAAGGAACCATTACTGTATTCTACTCTTTGCGCAGTGTAAACTTCATCAACAAGTAAAGTAACAATTTTTTGTTCAGATGTTAAATTTACAGTTCTTTGATGAAGATAGTTCAATGTAATTTCACCAGTTTCTACAGTAGTTCCAACAGACAGCTGTCGAAGCCTGTTTATTGATGGCAGAATAAAAAATTCTTGCAGCTTTTTGTACAATGCAGTGCTTGTCAACTGCCACATATATGAAGAAATAATGGTTGCTGTAGAATAACGTCTGCCATGTTTGGAAACTTGAAGCAAATTCAATTGTTCTATTATAAAACAAACTAAAGACATGCTAGATTGTGATAAATCTGCTACAACTGCTTCATCAGAAAGGTAACTTTTTAGCAAAGATATAGCTAATTTTAATGCTGATTTTTGATTGTTAGAAACAAAATTAGACATGTCTGCTAAAGCTTTACACCAGGCAAGAATATTAGATACTTCAGTTACTGTCTGCAGAGAACCACATGAAAGCAAATGCATATATTGATCTTTTGGTATCAAATTAGAAAAAAAAGCTTTGATTTGTAGCTCACTTGAAATTATCACAGACACTACAAGTTCTGGAGCAACTATATAACTATCATCATTTTTAACAAAATAGAATTGAGCAGATGAAGCTGAATAAACACTAGTATATCCAAAAGGAAGAACTGCATTTTTCATTTTGCTTCTAAAGGATGAAAAATCCGAAAAAGAGTCTTGAATGAGAAAATCAGCATTTTGCTTTTGTAAAATGATGTTATCTTTTTCACGTCTAAAAGAGGAACTGGTAGAGGAGGTTGCACGCATTGTTGGTAAAGGTGATGAAAGGTATTTTGGGAAAGAAGGAAAAATTTTAGGAACAGCATCAGGTTTCAGATCCACTCTTTGCAGTTTTAGAGTACTTCTAGATTTACGTCTGGTACTACAAGTATCAGTTGAGATGGTTTTAAAATCACTTTCATGAAAGTGCTGTGCACAAACTTTATGAGACTTTGATACTTTCCAGTTTTGCCTTGGGATAGCCCTATACCATTTATCACGAAGTTCAGAATTTATAGGAAATTGAAATATTGCAACTTTTTTTCCATTCTTATTGGACCTATAGCCAGAATTGCAAGCTGGCACACAGCAAGTGTTCACCATTGTTAAAAACTTTCTGTAGTAGGTTACTCAAAATTCAATTACCTAAACTAAAAAATGCAGCAAATTTAATAACATTTAATTTTACATAAAAATTTAGTATTTTTAAAACCATAGAATTTATTTAAGAAAAACACTGACAGTGAAAGTAAAAATATTTTATACTTATATGAAATATAAAAATAAATATTTGAATTGTTCAATACCATATTACACTCAATAGCATACCATGGAAAATATGAGTAATTACACAAAAAATTAAATTGTACAATAATTATAAATATTTCACAACACTAATCTTTTATTAATCAAAAAAATCACTTTTGAATAACCAAATTGTTAACTACACACTTTAAATTTTAAAACATATTATAACTAACTTGAAAATTTTGTAGAATTGGCAATTTTCTCACCATGCCATTTTAAATAAAAAAAAAACTTTTTCACTTTGATCTATTAATTAAACACAAAAATTTTTTTAATTATTTTTTTAACTACCATACTTTATTTAAAAAATAAATGTCTTTTTGAGTAATCAACCTAGTCACTTAAAATTTGATAAAAATAATAATGAAAAGTTTTTTTTTAATTAAAATGCTGGAAATTCAGGTTTTTAATTTATTATTTTGTTAATTATTTTAATGACTGCCTAAACAACTCATATTACTAAATTTTTTATATTTCAAAACTTTTGTTATTAGATCAACTAAATAAAAACTTAACTTTTGCTAAAATTAATTTTTGACTATAATACTTAAATTTTTTTAAAATAACTGTTTTATTAGAAATATCAGAGTAGGTAACCAAGTCACTTAAAATTACTTAATTTCATTAGTTTTTATAGCTAGATAAATTTCCATTATTATTTTTTTTTTTTGTTCTAATCAATTTACTTAAAATTTATGATTTTAATTTGGTAATTTGAGTAACTGCCAAGTAACCTGTTTTTCAATAATTTTTTGAATAAATCTTGACGACAACTATTAAGTATAAAAAAAGGACATAATTCTTTAAAACTGTTTTATCTTTATCCATTAATGAATATTACATAAAAATTTTTTTATTCACTCTAATAATGACTAACATGAAGCTTTGCTTTAATTTTGATTTGAAAGCTTGACCCCACTAGCGTAAACCAAAAACTGGATCCAAAACGGAGTTGTACATCCCGATATCTAAAATCCCTAGTTTAGTAGCCTACGGAGCGAACGGGCCCCCTAAAAAACGTCAAAAAGTAGCTGCCCTATGAAGAAATAAAGCAAAATATTGCTCTATTTCTTTTAAATTTAAATATAAGGGTAATTTGTAACTTGAAGGGATTTCGCTGACCTTATTCAAACAAGTTAACACCACGAGGACGGACAAAGCAATTGAATTTTATTAAATCATCAGACAATTAAGCCAGCATCTTTTTAACGAAAAGTGAATTTAAGAATTTTTATTGCTAAAAAATAGAATTTGATCTTCAAACCAAGAATCGGGAGCCTTTCTTCTAACAATAAATTGAATTTACGAGTCCCTTTATTAATAAAAATTGAATTTATAATTTCTCTTTAAACCAATGAGTTCGAGTTGTAGTTTAGGGGTTGCAGAAGTGGATGTAACATTTAAGGAGATGGAAAAGACAAGCTCCAGCTGCTTGCTTTTGATATTCTAAAATATAGGGAATTGATTTTGTCAAACCGATTCGCGGGTGGCACAAAATTCTCTCGCGGGTCACATGTTCGTCACCTCTGATTTAAAACAAAAACTTTTTCGCATTAAAATGTTTGTTTACTTTTTTTCGACTTTTACGAAAAGTAGCTTAGTTCAGCCTGGTTCAGCGCAGAGATGAGCAAGATCCGGAGTCGGAGTCGGATTATGGCATTTTTGGTCCGAGTTGGACTGGAGTTGGATTTGACATCAATTATCAATTGTATATTTTAGTGACTCTAATTCACTGCGAGTGTATTGTTTCTTTTCACTGTTCAATGTTAATAACTTTGCAGGTTTTGGGGATTCCCCCAAATTTGAAAGCTTATGAAGTCCGCACGGCGAATAATGAATTCTGCAAAAGATAATTTGTTGTTGTTGTTTGAGAAGCATGAAAATTCAAAGTCGCATTGAAACATTCTCCACTGACGGGATTGGGTTAAGGCAGAAAAGTTGTGTGGAGGTAGAATTGTGACTAGCTTTAAGCGTTCTGTAATCTCTGATAATCGGCTATTTCAGATGCAAAAAACCATCTTGATTATCCTCATCTTTGTTAAATGACTTCAGGACTTGACAATTTTAGATTTCTCAAGTAGAACAAAAAAAAATATCAAGATTGACTCTGTTCTACTTTTGCTTGACCTATGTTGATATTTTTCATTTAAATATTTGAATAAAATCCCAAAAATTATCTATATACAAGTACATAGGTAAAATTAAAATAAAAAATTATTAAGTAGAACTGAATTATAATAGCCAATATACTTTAAAACATAGTTTTATTTAGGATGTTTTGGAATTTTAACTCATTCCATTATCAACATCATAAACCTGCGTAAAATTCCAAAATGTCCCAAATAAAACTATGTTTCAAAGTATATTGGCTATACTTTTTATTCTGAAATTATTTAGTGTTCCAAATTTTATGCTCTGAGAATTATTATAAGTTTAACAGTTTTAAAGTTAAAAGCACACCTGGAAGGTCACATTTATTACTGCAAATCAAGTGACATAGTTTGTTTTGTTATATATGGTTTTAATTTTAATTTTACCTTTAATTGCTAAATCATGTCAGCAGCCAACAACCAAACTAAGTTGTTATGTTTTTTATATGTAGCAATTTAGTGGTATCTGCTTAATTAATAGTTTCGTTTCATCTAATCTTGTTGAGCAGTATAATAGTGATGTGACTAAGAAAAACTTTAATTTTTTAATCTTCATATGTATTTATTCTTCAATTCAAGTTAAAATGTAAAATAATATAATTTTCATTATAAAATAAAGCAAAAAAATTCATAATATGCTTATAATATGTTTATTAAATAAAAAAGTATTATTAAAAACCATATTCACAACAATTTGTTTGGTCTTCAGCTTGTCAAATGCTAAATTGTTAACAAAGAATACAATCAAGTGGTTAACAATGCCATGATTGTGATTGAATTGGTCTTAGTTCAAAACAGATTGAGGCCAATCTGTTGTGTTCTTGGAAAAACACTTTACAGCACTTTTCCTTGCTTGGCTGTCTTAGCAAGCAGTTTTAAATTACTGTCGTATCTCTACAGTATAAAATTTAAAAAATGAATTAAAAATTTTAACGGACAGCAATATCTTAGCATCTCCAGAACTTGGTTAGGGTAATTGCTTGCCTTATGTATAGTGCCTTCATTGCTTACCTGTTCAGGAGGAAAATATAAAGATAAAATAAAACGGTTTTAGAAAAGCAATTTAGAAAGTTCTTTTTAACTTTTTTTACCATTTAATTACCTGAAAAGCTAAACAGGCTGACGTGGCTATTGATTTTAATGGTGTTCTAAAATTTAATTACATTGATATAAGTTTAGTTGTTGAGGACTATTGTTGGTTATTAAGTATGATCCAACTTATACAGGGTGATTCAGCAAAGTGTGCACAAATAAAAACTCATCTTTCGGACTTATAATTAGGTCAAATGAAACAAGTTATATGCTGTGAAGATAGTAAATTTAATAAGGTTTCAGAAAATATACAAGTTATTCAATATAACCCCCTTTGTTCCGAAGTCGTGGCAGAACCTGGGCACATGTGGCACGCACCACTTCTGGGTCAATTTCATCCCATGCCGATGTCAATTTTCGCTTTAGAGAGTCCAGATTTGGATGAGAAGTACGGCAGGCTTTTGTCTCTAAAATAAACCATAACCCAAAATCCATAGGGTTCAAGTCTGGTGAAGACGGCGGCCAAAGCTCTTTCTCCCAAAAACCTTTGAAATTGCATCGACACCAAGCTTGAACTGAGTTGGCCGTGTGGGAGGTTGCACCGTCCTGTTGAAGAGTAACTCCTTGTTCTCCGACTACTTCTTGGACCCAGGGAAGGACTTTCTCCTCCAGCATTTGCCTATAGACGGTCTGGTTTATCTTGACCCCTTCTTCAATGAATATGAGAGGAGTTTTCAGCCTTTTTGATGTTGCGCCTGCCCATACCATTACGGAGGCGGGTTTTTGTCTTCTGAAAGAGCTGCGACGCTCAACTGGGACCATGTTTATGTCTGGAAGCCAAATCCTGTCATTTTGATGGTTATGGACAGCTTGAATAGTGAAAAGTTTTTCGTCTGTCCATAAAACTTGAGGCTGCGTGCCATCAACAAGTTTCTTGACCAAAACCTTTGCTCTATCGAGCCTTTTCTTCTTAGTGGCCTCTGACAAGAGATGTCTTTTGGTGAACTTGTATGGGTAGCTCTGGAGATCATCCTTGAGAATCCTTTGCATACTGGACACGCTCACAGAGTAGTCTTTAGCAAGTTGTCTGGCACTTCTTGCAGGATTTCTCCTCAACTTCTCTCTGACCTTTTTGATCAGTTTCTTCGTCCTTACGGTTCTTTCAGGGTCACTCCTGATTCTTGGAGCACAAGTCCCAGTGTCCTTGAACCTTTTCACGGCTTTATAAACTCCTCTACGGCTTACAGCCTCCTTCATCAACCGAAAAATTTCACTTGGTGGAGCTTCTTCTTGCAATACTCTTCTATCACGTCATTGATCGTTTTACTCATCGTTTATTTTTACTTCAAATAATACCAGATTTTAAATTTTAACTCTTAAATAATAAGAAACTGAAATGTTAATAATTGAAAGTTAATAATGGACGAAATACATGTACATAAAACTAAGAAAAGTATTTGTGCACACTTTGCTGAATCACCCTGTATGATAGTGTTATATAGTACATCACCTTATGTTATTAATAAAGTGCCCAATAACTTTTTTGAAGCAAATAATTTATATTGCTGTAGGCTTACTGTCTCAAAGCTCTAATTAGTTAAATATAATATAAATGCCTTGAAATGTGGATACACTTTTTTTTATATAAAGTATTTTTTTTATTTTCATCTGGACATTTTGACATTTTAATTTTTTTAAAGTGTAGCTTAATAAATGTAAAAGTTTTTTTAAAACAATTATTGGCACTTTTTGATTAGGTGACTTTGATTCAGTTTTCAAAAAAAGTTCTTGGAAGAAACCACATTAATTACATTATACATTCATACTTTTTTCATTATTGTTGCAAGTACGATCTTTTGATTATTTCTTTTAGAGTTCATGTACTACATTACTGTTTCAGCAATTAGTAATCAAGCACTTTGTCTGATAATTGGCTTCTTTGATAACTTGCAGTGAGAAGCATATAGGCTTTTTATTAGAATGACAGAAACTGTCTGCATTGTCTTATGTTTATATACATGCAAGCATTATTCTGCATTAATGGAAAGAAAATGAGCATCAATTAGAATTATTTTTGAGCCAGTTTTCAGTTAATTAATACATGGTACCAGTACAAAACTATCTGGTACTGGTACCGATATATGGTACTGGATAGTTTGTATGGAAATTAATATTTATAAAATGATATTTTATATGTTGAGCTATTCAATTATTATGATCAGTAATTGACTTCAATTAATTGGTATGTGCTGCAATATCATGGCTGATTAATTAGTAAGTTGCAATGAATTAACTTATTGTTGTGGCATTAGTTTTTAGCATATAAGAGTATATAGCATATAGTATATGCAATTTTATGAACATGGACTCAAATCAGAGTTGGATCAGGGGTCACAAAAAATTCTTGGAGTCAGATCAGAGTTGAAGTTTAAATTAATGAACTCAGACTAGACTCTGACCCCAAAAAAAAGTGACTCTGCTCATCTCTGCTTCAGCAGTCGTCAAATGAAAATTTTTTCTTGGTTTGCAAGAAAAATCAAAATTTCAAAATGTTCACCATTTGAACGACTAATGAATCTGTATTCGAAAACCATAGATATCCTATATAACTTCTATATATAGCTCCTTGATAGGGTATCTATACCAAAAACTTAAAATTTTGAATTGCAATTTTTTATTTGCTCTTGCACTGGATGACATTCTTGGTTACTTTCATTACTAAAAAACAGTTATGTTCATTTCTTTAAGAGACTCTAAAATTCAAGGGTTACATAGGTTTCTGACCTCCCCTGCCATTAGATGCCACTATAATCTCTCAATAAAGTTTAAATTTCAATAAAAATACTGTAATTATATATAACAAGGTTTTGATTCATGGTTGTTGCAGACCTTTTAAAAGCTCTAGGACACTTGGTAACTCTCCATTTTGCCCAAACAATACACAGTTTTAAATCTTTCAGTTATATTAAGTGGTGGTTTCATATTATGCATTTAAGTAAAAATCAAGCATCTGTTTATATCACTGTTTACTGTCCACTTTGCGTTGTCTGTAACAATCATTACTTTAAAAAAAAGTGACCAAAAGTGATTCTAGTAACATGCAGGCATTATTGTTATTTGTTAATTAGCATTACAGTATTTTTTTAAAAAGTTGTTATTTTTAGAAATCAACGTAATTATCTATTGTGTTTCTTGTCATGTTAGTCTAGCATTACACCTAACTCAATTTTCTATGAAAATTTTTTCTACAAATAATTTACATTGGCCTGTATGTATTTGTATACTTGTTGCTTTAGCTGGATATATATGTCAACAATTCTATTTCAACAAATTTGATCACACAAAAAATTTGGTAAGCTACATTTTATAAATTTATTTTGGTTTTAATGTCTAGATTTTATAAAAAAAAACAACAGACAAATCCATTTCAACAAGTAATGTTTTTCATGACTTAGACCAGTGATTTTCAAACTTTTGTGGCCCATGGCTACCTTTTAGAGATTCCAAATTACCCATGGCCCCCTGATTATAATATTGTCTCAAAGGTGAAGTGAAGAGCAAAAAAAGTCATCACTTTGAAACTAATTTCAATTTTTAGTGAAATTCAAATGAAAACCAAAAAGAAAGTTATTGAAACTGTCTCTGTTTTCTTCAACTTTCTCCTAAAATTAAAGACTGAAAAAAAAACAGGTTATCACTTTGAAACTGTCTTTAATTTTGTCAATTTTGTCCCAGAAGTAAATGAAGTTCAAAATGTCAATTTTTCTCATGGCCCCCTGGTAAAGGCTTCATGGCCCTCTTGGGGGCTCCAGGCTAATTTTGTGAAACTCTGTAGACCCTAAAACTAAATTTTTTCACATAAATCTTAAACCTTTTTTAAAGGCTAAAATTTTTTCCAAAAATCAACTTAGAATCAAAGAAAAAGTCATTAAATAAAGTTCAACTAGGCTATAATTTTTTGTTAAATGTAAAGTGGAGACTTTTTGGTCTTTACTTAAGTTTTACTTAAAAAAGTTGGAACTTTTAAATAAAATTTAAAGATTTTGTAAAAAAATTCAGTTTTGCGATCCACAGAGTTTTACTAAATTAAAAAAGTCTTCACTTTTGTGTTTGATCTTCTAAGTATATTCAAACTTTATTTGATGTTGTTATTAAAGCAAATAACTTTTTTTTTTCTTGACTTTTGAAAAAAGTTATATATGCATGAATGTAAAGTTTAAACTTTTTTTTGATTAATATGCTTTTAAATAAAGTGGAATGTTGATAGCAAATTATTGTTTGTAGAAAATTCCTGTGCATCTCCTTGAACCCTTAGAGGTCGATAGACCATCAGTTTAGAAACTTTGACTTAGACTCAATGAAAAATTTGGTTCTCATTCACTATTTTCCAAGTATAATTTAGTACCTTTAAAATTTTAATAAATTCCCAAAGCTTGTAGGTTAATAATGACCAACAGTGAACAAGATCCAAAAGAGTTTGTTTATATCAATAAGTTAATACAACTAAAAGCTAGTTTTTTGCTTTTATTTTTTGAAAAAAAATGCTCTTGGTCAGACATCATCATGCTAATAAAATATTAATAAATTATATATTTATGAAATTAAATTGAATTGAAATTAAATTAGGAAAATAGGTTCAACTAAAAAAATCAAAAACTGTTGAAAAAATCCAAAGAACTTCAATAAAGTGCAAAAAAGGGCAATCATCAACAAATAATAGACTCATATGTATTCAATGACTGTGACATATTAATAGAATATAGAGATGTTAAACTGATTTTTCAAATTGAAAATGCCTCAAAAGTTTAACTTGAAATTTAGAATATAAATTGATGAATAATTTTACAAAAGTGACTCATGGAAAAATGGCAGAATAGTGTTGAAAGTATCAATTCAATAGCTATGATTATTAATTTCCCAATTTAAATGTTGCTAAACAGATTGGCATGTAATCAAGATGGATTTCAACCAAAATACAAAGAAAATTATAAATGAGTTACAAATATAATTGCTTCAATTTGTTTCATTTGCATTCTAATTTTAGTTTTAATTGATTTATCAAAAAAGACTTTACAAATATGAAATAAAGTTGCACAAAGGTGTGCATTCTGCCAGTGTTTTTTCTCAACTGCCAAACTGCTAAGATGGCAAACCTACAGTAACAGACCTGTTGATGCTTGCTTGTTGTTAGATTTTGACCAACCACTTGTGAAATGAAGTATTACTAAAAAAATTATTTGGTAAGTTAACAAAGTGTAATTTGGAGACTCAAAGTTGCCAAAAAATCCTGTAATGAATAACATTATTTAAGCAAGGAAATTTGGTTTTTTAAATTTTGAACATTACTTTGTTGGGTGACTTTTTTTGGGTAAATTTTATACTAAAACTCATTTTGTGACAGGAAATTAAGCTGCACTCTTTAAGTTTGCATGAAAAAGAATTGTTTTATCAACATGACAAAAATCATGATTTTGTTATTGATTTGGATGAATTCAAAGACTTGATCAAAAATTTTAAAGGTATATAAATATTTTTTTATATCTTGTGATGAAATGAATATAATTTCCTATAATTTTTATAGATTTTAAAGATTCCCAAGTTCATCTCAATCTTAATGAATTTGATCCAAAAGTTGATGAAATAGTTCAATTGGAAGCTAAGATGAAACCGCTTAAATTAGAAACCTGTGGTCAAATAAAAAATTTACTTAATGTAGATAAACAATAATTTAGTTGTTTTTATGCCAACTATATAATTCATCATATTGTTAAATGATGGTTTTAAGAAGTTATAAGTAGAAATTGTATTGGATCTTAAATTTTAGTTCTGCCTAATTTTATTTTTTTTTAGTTATATTAGTTATTGATTATAATTTAGCTTTATAGTAACAACCAATTGTTGTTGGTGTAAAAAAACATTGACTTCAGAATTAATGCAAAACAAGACTAGAGCTGAGTATGTTTTTTTACTAAATTGAATTCTGTCGGTCTTGGTACTAGTGTTAGTAACAAAAATATTGTTTTATATCAGGGCTTCTTAAACTATGGGTTGTGACCCCAAATGGGGTTGCCTAAAATAATTTTGGGGTTGCAAAACAAAATGGCATTTTGTGCTTTGTGCTGCAAAACTTTGAAAATCTCAGTAGTGCCGTGGAACTTATGGAAAAAATTATGGTTATTGCACATGTAATTAGCAAATCAGAGAATTTGGGGACAAAACTTGACAAATTGGAGCTTGCTTGTGGGTGCGGACCTTTTTTTAGAGAACACCTGAAGTTGGCAACGAAAATAGATAAATCACAGTTTGATTCTGAGTGAAGACCTTTTTTTTTTTAGAGATCACCATGATTTTGGGAGAAAAATACAAAAAAGGAGATCCATTCAAAGTGAAGACTTTGCATGATTTTGGGAGAAAAATACGGAAAAAGGAGATTGATTCGAAGTGAAGATCTTTTTTTTTTAGAGATCATTATGATTTTCTGAGAAAAATTGCAAAGTGCGAGATCAAAACTCTCTTTTGTTTTTAGAGAACACCAATTTTTGAGAATTCTTGCCTCGGGCCCCTAATTTTAAATATCCACCACTAATTGGGGTCACACAAAATTTTATTTTTTAAAACGGGGTCGCAGAACAAAAAAGTTTGAGAAGCCCTGTTTTATATCATTACTTTTTCTGTGGTTTTCAAAAACTGGAAAAAAATATAAAAAAGTAAATATTTTTTTGCTCAAGGCTTTTCGTGAGCTTGATGGTTTACTTTCATGGAAAAAAGTTTATCGTTCACATCAAGAATTTCTTGCTAAAGAATTTGTTGGATTTTTACCTTCCACTGCATTTCAAGAAGTTGGACAGCCGTTTTGGATTATATCAAAACGAACTGAAATTCAAATTGAAGATAACTCTGTTAGGTTTGAAACATTTATATGTTTTAGATGTTTCCTGTTTACAAAAACTGTATAATTTGATAGGTTGGTGGTCTTTTGTTATTTCAGCTGCAAGAGTGAAATTTTGTTAGTAAGATCAACAGCTATAAAGTTCCAATTTCCAAAAATAAAATTTTCGTGTTTTTTACCATAAAAATTCGGCTCAATACGTTTTGCCACCGCTTACTGCACACACTTTTAATGCTTAAAAAAAACTTTTTACTATGCAAATAATGGCTTTTTATGAGCGAACTCATATTCAAACGTATTGTGCAGGTAAATGGCTTTACTGCGCAGAAACAATATCGCGGTGCAAAAAATTGTCTTATCCGGTGAACAGCTTCAGTAATTCAGCAGTCATTAAAGCGTTCTGGTCAAACTAAATTTTTTTAAAATAACCATTTTGGCCTAGCTTAGAGAGTTGTTCAGTAAAAGCATGAAAACCGGATACATTGCTTATTTATGCGATTTCTTAAATAAAATAGTCAATGTATTAATTGCATTCAGTATTACTTGTTAATCACAATGGAGTTCAAACAAATTATCTTAAGTTTTAGATTTTTTTATATTGAATGAATATTAAACGTAGATGTTTAGTTTTTCCTCATTTTACTTGAAAAAGTACAAATGAATTAATAACTGCTGTTTGCAGGCAGTTTACACCCACATCAGGTGTGGAGAAAGTTTTGTTTAAGATTCTCTCAATGCTTCATCCTCGGCCGTTCCTTATCATGCGATTTTCCCCGCAAGGAGCAGTGGCTGTCATTCGAGCAAAGAACAAAATCTACTATGAAATTGTGTTCAGGTTTTAATATTAATGCTGCTGTGCTTAAATTTTAGTTTTCTGCTCATGGTTTGCTGGTACATCACTTACGACTTTTTCAACAGGCTTCATTGTGAATTTCAACTAAACGACGATTTACATTTTCCTTTTTGGTTCACGCCATCTCAGTTTCAAGGTCGCTTGGTCATTGCAAGAGACGGTACTCACGTTCGAGAATTTTCGATACACGTCCCAAACAATGTGTAAGTGTTGCGGGGTAATTTAAGTTCTCTTTGTTTATTCCACAAACCAGGCATCTGCGTATATCTGACACATTATTTTTCGTCCTGTTATACTATTTACCGAACTATATTTTTTTGAATTTACGGTTTTGTGGTATTTGGATGATTGTTTTTACTCTATGGTCTTCTCGGCGGCGTGGTCTAGTTGTTAAGAGCACTGTGATTGTGATCGACACGGTCGCGCCATTCTGTTGTGTCTTTGGGAAAGACGCTTTACTGTACTCTCTCCTGCTTGGCAGTCTTGGCATGCAGTTTTAAAGTTCATTCATATTTCAAATAAAAGCTCAAAACTAAAATACAAATTTTAATCGAACAACAATTTCCAAAAAGGCATTTCCAAAAGCAAGTCTGGGTAATTGCTTTACAGTTCCCCTATGTATAGTGCCTCTGACGCTTTCCTACTAGTTAAGAGGATAATATAGAGAATGAAAATAAAAAATTAAAACATAAAGTTGTTTTAAATCTCCAATGTTTTGTCTATCTTGACTAAACACGTTAGTTTTCTATTGCATTTAATTTTATATTTGTGCATTTACGCATAACTATATGCGTTATTTTTCGAGTTTATTTTACGAGTAAATAGTCTGGTTTTTATTAAGCTCCTGGCGGCAACTAGGTAGGCTATTTACAACTAGTGAGATGTCATTTAAACGATAGCAAACTAAACGTGGACATGGAATGGCAATACAAGGACACCAACGCGAATAGAAATGATGTGAATGCTGATATTGGTTTTATTCCGCTTTTGCAAGTAAAACAACTACAACCATCAAGCCCGGTAATACTTGACAGTGGAGACGGGACAGTCATAGATCGAAGGTAACCTGATCTAATACTACACCGGCAGATTTAATCAATGTTTTAAAACAACAATGCAATTTTTTCGAATATTTTAACCATATCTATAGTAGGAAATTTTCATTGGTAATAGTTTTTGCCGTTGTTATTACAATACATGTATTAAATTTTAAAAAAACGATCAGTTTTGTTCATCAAAAATATTTGGTACTTCCTGTATTGTTTATATTTGTTGATTTATTGTTCATTTCTTGGACTTTCACTTTAAAGTCTTGTTTTTAGAGAATTATGGAAAAAAGGAGATGATGTCAAACTGGAGTTTGATTCTATTATTTGGGAAGAGGAAGTGTCGTTGATAGAAGCGCACAAAAAAATTGAAGTTACCTTTTATCCTTTTAAAAAGGTTTTAATTTTTTGCGTTTCAAGACATAAAACTGCGCCTTTTTAATATTCTTGTCTTATTTCTTTTTTTGTAGGTCGAATATCTTCCATTTGTAAAAGCCTTTCAGCGAGCTGAAATTGAAAAGAAGCTTTTACATCAAATTGTATTGTGGGGGGCACTAGATGATCAATCTTGCTGAGGTTCCGGGCGGACTCTCCGAGAGACGGCGCTAGAGAGTCCGCCCGTTGTGCAGTTGCTTCAAAATGAATTTATCAAGTACAAACCAGTTTGAAATTGTTTTGTATTCTGTCTTATTTGTTTCTTTGTTTCATGTTCTTATTTTATGCGCTTGTAAAATTATTGCTCTTTGTAAAAGTGCAATAACACGATTAGTTTCTATAATTTGATTCTAATGCAAAACTGACATGATTATTTTCAAATATCAACTGCTTACCATTTATTTTCGCATTTGTTTTTGCAAAAAAATTCCTATTAATATTCGCAATACAAATTTTTAATTTTTTTCTTAATTTAGGCTACTGCACTTTCATGTTTTAAGTTGTTTGCTTAATATTTTAGTTCATGGTCACTTTCGGTCGATCTTGAAGCGCTTCAACGAGATAACTCATCGCGATATTCGCGCCACGCCAATCTTTCTTTGCAAGCTTACATGTTTCCCGTTCAAACGATGGTTTGCTTCGCTAATGGGACGGTGGTGAGCTTAAATTTGTAACAACTTCTTCTTTGACGACAATAATTAGCAAAAGCTTTTTGAGTTGTTATGTGACTCTAATGACTTTAAAAGTAAATTAAATCATGACTGTTTCATTTTGAGTTTTTAGTGGAAATTTTTGGAGATATTCTAAGAGTTTTTATGCTTGTAAAATTTTTCTCCGAGACTGAACTTTATTCCAATGGCACATGGGCCTGGTTGTTTGAAGCTGCTCTAAGTTTTGACACCACTGCTGCTTTTGTACGATTGCAAGGATAAATATTTGATACTAAATGAATGATCAAATTTGAATGTGATATACTGTGAATGTTTTTTCTTCCAGATCGCTTCGTTAAATGCAAACGACTGGTTGTCGATTTCTGAAAACCAGGAGATTCCTGCAGAAACATGGTTAGTAGCATATCTGATATGTTTAAACATAAAGCTTAGAAGAATATTTGTACGAAGAAAGATTTCAAAAATCTTTGTCTTTTACGGTAGTTTCAAAAACCGAGATATACTAAACGAGTGATGTCTTAACTTTTCTTGATCTCTCAATGCGATTTAGATGAATTTTCGTCTTTATAGACAATCGACGACTTTGTTAACGTTGAGTTGTCGCGCAAGATTTCAGACTCTTCTGCACAAAACGCTGGTCTCTTCAATTCTGTTTTGCGTAGGCTTGTTATGTTGCTTTTTTAATAAAGCACAGTTGCCTTTTGATGAATGTGTACTTGTAAGTCTCGTTTCTTAAGTCTTGCCCATTTTTAATCTTTTCCTTCAATGCAGTCGTTGTTGGCTGGGTGCTGCCGCTACTACTAGTCTGCAATTTTCATTTATTTGGGAATCCCTCGAGCAATTGTTTTTTTACATTGAGCTGCAGCAAAAATCGATTTCTTTTGTAGAGTATTTTAAGATTTTTAAATAAGTTTTAAGGTTGAAAGCACTGGCAAAACAGGTTCTGGTTTTAGAGCTTTCCCGCTCGGCTTTGGGATTCGACGGCATTGAAACTCAACGTCTCTTTTCGGAATTAGTTTGGTGAACCTCTGATTCTCCGTTCTCGCAGTGGTTAAAGCCATTAAAGTTTCTTAAGCTTGACGACAATATCTTGTCCAGATGAATGTGATTAAACTAGATTCTTTTTTGTTCTAGGTTGTATCCCGGTGCAAAGTCGTACTATGATTTCTTGCTGAAGGCGTTGCATGATGCTAAAATTCACGATTTGCCCTAAATCGCCCTGCTACGATTTTTTCACTGATATTGTAATCAAACTGTCGTTCGATTTTTTTGTTTTACTGCTGTATCAAGTTTGCTCAAGTATTTCATTGCTTTTTAGATTTTGTATTAACTTACACGTGCTATATTTTTTATTATTTTTTCGCTTGTTACAATTGCCTTTTTTTATGAAGTTTAACCAAGTGATTTTTTACGTTGTAGTGCTTTTGCCTTACTCTAACCAATTTTTTTAATTTTTCAAATTAATGTTTTAAAAGCAATCACCCTTGTTTCTCTTATGACGTAAGTGTTCATAAATGCCTACAGGCAAGAACACGATTCTGATTGACAAATGTCAGAAAATGAGTGATTGGTTTTAAAAATATTTTCAGCGCTTCCGCCACTTTGACTTTTATACATTTTTATTAAATAAGTGTTATATGTATTCGGAGTAACTGTTATAGCAGTTCTGTTAGTTGTAGTGTTTGAATAAGTTTAACTACGTGAGGTTTGGTGATAGAATAGAACAATGTTTGTATTTTACAACAACTTCATTACAAAGTGCATTTGCACTCGCATTCGTTTTCATTTTGCACGTTGCACAATTAACCGATCTTGACACGAAACGACCCAGTAACTGCAATCTGGTCAACTAGACAAAATCTCCGAAAATCACGTGATTATGACCAGGGGTGCCGGAGTTTTTCAGAGGTAAAATTTAAAAATGGGCACTTTTTTATTGAAACGGCACTCCCAGCAAAAGCAAATTTTGGCAACTCTGATTTTTTTAAAAAGCATTTTCAGCACAAAAATCTTGTGATTTCTAAGAAAAAGATCATCAACTCAATCGCCGTCCAAGGAACTGGATTTTCGTCCAAAGTTTAAAGTAAGTTATGGACACTGATAGAACCAGAAGAAAAGTCCTCACCTTGACTCGATATGATATTTTCATCGAGTTTCTTAAGATTTTAGTAGCAAATCTAACCCAATGCTTGTGTATCTGCTCACCTGTACTCTCTCTTTTTCAGAGGGCAAGTTTATCCCCCTCCCGCTTTCGGCGCCCCTGATTATGATCCCGTTAAATTTGTATTTGGAAAAAATTTTTTAAAAATATTTTGGTGATTATAATCAATTTTATTTTTTCTCGATTTATCCTCCGGACTCGCAAAAAACGTTAGAGGGGTTATATTTAGGGCAATATTCCAGTGATTACCCCGACCTGCTTCTGAAGATACCAAAATATTGCTGTCTGATTAAAATTTTTATTTTTAGAGATATGACTAAAATTTAAATTTGCTTGGAGTAAGGGTACCAAAAAGTCTCTTAAGTCTCATTCCTAAAGACACAACAAACTGACGCGAATGGGTTTTGAACCGTAACTGTGTCAATCGTGTTCACCTCCTACTAACTCGACGCGCTAACATACGATTTTCATTTTAATAAGCAACAAATGACCGTATAAATCAGGGGTGTGCAACTTGTGCACCTCTACTTCTTGAATTTAAATGGACTGATTAGCAAAATAAGCCAATATCAAACCTTTCATTGAAAGGAATGCCAAAAGCTTTTTTCCAAATTTGTAATAAAACCAAATCGCTGAATAATCCACCTCGACCCGCGATTAATATTATTGTATTGTACGAATTCGGCCGGACAGAGCCAAAGTTGAACTTCTGTTTAAACGCGCAAATTATGCGTCAAAAACGGAAAAAAGCAAAGCCAATACACGCGTTCTAATTGAAACAAAAGATTTTTACTATTAAGTGCTCTCCAGGCTTGTAAAAGCGTTAGTAAGTGGTTCTCATTCAAGTTTTTTAGTGTTCAGCGAAAGTGACTGTTTTAATTGCTTTTCCTTTTATAGAAGGCTATGTCCTTTGGTAGTCTATATTAAATGTTAAAACCTATGATTAGTATATCTATGTGGGTGTAATGTTTTAAAACAACTGTTTATCAGTAAAAAGAAAAACAATGGACGACAAATTTTATTATATTTGTGACAAGGTAGGTTTACGACGAAGTTTTTGTAACTTTACAATACCGCTAGAGCAATTCTGGATTAATTAACTGTTAAAGGAATAAAAGAAAGATAAAATAAAAGTTTTAGGCCACAAGTGCAAAAAAAACTACTAAATAAGTGAATGTTAATATGTTGACAGTCGAAACAATCTTAACACGTAGAATGCCATTGTTTAAAATTTTGCAGATTTCAAATACAGTAGTTGATACGTAAAAAAATAATTTATGTTAGCTGCAGTAGATAAGCATGCTTGTTAAAATTAAACTTTCATAGATAGTACCGGTAATTAATTCGATGTCGGCAGCGTGGTCGAGTGGTTAAAGCGCGGTGCTTATGATCAACATGGTCTTAGTTCAAAACCCACTCGCGCCATTCTGTTATGTTCTTCGGAAAGACACTTTACGACACTTTCCCCTGCTTGGTGGTCTTGGCAAGCAATTCTGAATTACAGTCATATCTCTATTAAATTACAAGCGGACAGCAATATCTTGGCATCTCTGGAAGCAGGTCTGGGTAATTGCTTACCCTATGTATTAGCGCCTCCGTCGCTTTCCTGCGAGTCAGGAGAATAAATATAGAGATGAAATAGAATAAAAAAATTATAAACTTTAAACTTTGTTCAAGCCGTTGTAAAATCCCAAATAACCTAAATTTTATTTCCGAGCCTATATTGAAGTTGATACCGGTATTAATTTTTGAGTTTGCACCTGTTTCTGGTCTTATCAACCGAGAACAAATATTTAAAACTTAAAACCAATTGCAACTCTTATGACAACTTTAGAGCAGTGATTCTTAACATGGTAGATTGGAACATCTAAACCTAGGGGTCGATAAATGGCCAGGAGTGTTGATGAATAAATAAAAGAAGGGGCTTACTGCAGTAACAAAACAACGGCACCTTGTTTGCAAAATTTCTTAGCAAAAAATTTATGTTAATTAAGTGAAGATGTTTTTTGTTTTGGTTTTCTTCACCTTAATGCAAAAGAACATGGTTGGATGGAAATAAAGACAAAAAAAAGAGTCTTGACTTGTTAACTCTTCACTTCATTGCACTTAGTTAAAAGTGTGTGCTGGATTAGAAGGTCGATAAAAAACTTTTTATCGACTTGCAAAATATTTTGAGAATCACTGCTCTACAGAAATGTCAGGTTTTGCTACTATCAAAATCTATGCCCGTTTTTTTGAATCACGTTTGGTGGTTTCATTGTGGATTTTCAAAGCTGGTTTCATTGTGGATTTTCAAAATAGAAAAAACAAACAAACTCGAAAATCCTTTATTAAACAAAAGTCTTAACCAGATTACTAATTTTTGTCGGATATTTGCATAATTTTCTCAAAGATACACCATTTTTACCATCTCAAAAACGACGTTTTGTTGTATAGGTCGGAGATGCAATAGGAATGGATCGGGATAAAGTTGAAAGTTTGTTGAGGAAAGATCCTCAAGTAAAGTTTATTTAGTAAAAAAAAGTAGCTGTGTAACGTTTCTTTTTTTGTATTTGTTGTCATTGCAATATTCTGCAATATTTAACCTACTTTTAGTTTATTTCGATCAATATGACATAGGCAACTTAAACATTTGATTTGAAAGACCATTTTGACTCGAAACCAAAATGGTTTGTTCTAGAACAGGGGTTCCCTAACTGGGGTACATTTTGACTTTTCAAGAGGTACATTAAATGTGAGAGAATATCCTTATCTAATTTATTTGTTATTAGAGTAATTTATTAAATTTGGAACTAGTATATTTTCTAATGATTTACCAAAATTGAAATAGACTAATACAATGCTTTTAAGTGGTCTATCAAGAGGTCATTTTATGGAAAAAGTTCTGAGTCAAAATGCACATCATGAGATCAAACGTTTTATAGAGCTGTATCAAAATGCAAAACGTTTTATAGAGCTGTATCAAAATTATGTATCAAAATGCACATCATGAGATCAAACGTTTTATAGACTGTAGCACGTGCTTTCCAATCGTGCTACGGACAGTTGATTCAATCAAATTAATTTTCTTTGTTTTACACTAATTAATTTTTTATCGCTGAAGCAAGCTTCGTCCCATTTAGTGCGCTTGTGCGTTGTTTATGTTTGTTTGTTTTTTATCACACAAGCATTACTTTGATTTATAGTTATATTTCTTTAATTGTAAACGATAATTTAAGACTATTTACTATCTAGTCTTCTTAAAGAATTTACCAAGCCTTGCAATTAATTTCAAAAAAAGCCAAATAGTAAAAAAGAAAAACTGATCGTCTCGAACCAGGCTTATTGTATTACTGGTGATTTTATGACGCTAAATACGACTCGTAAAGCAACACATCTGCTGCAATTAATTAAAATGGAATAACAGCTGAAGAAAAAAAGCATTATTACGTTTTGAAAATCTTTCGTAGTTTTCGATGTTCGACGATTTCTTTCAAGCCGGAGGACGAATGACTGTGACAATGTATTATCAAAATCAACCTCCAAACTGGTACAAAAATAATCGGCCGGCGACGAATTTTCAGCAAAGCCGAGGAAATCGTTCTGCTTTCGGTAAAACTTGTTTATGATGATATGTAGGCTATTTTGATTACATGTTCTTATGGTCAGTCTCGGCTATGTGAGTGTTCAAAACGATTCGTTAACTTTTTATAACAAACTTGTAAAACATTTTTTCAACTGCAGTTATTTTGTTCGTCGTCGTCGTTTGAAGGGTATCTACTCCAGGTCAGACACAAACAGGACTGGGGCCGAGGGTTTATCCTTTTACTACCCCAAACTGCTGCACTGCCTGAATCAGATGCTGGCAGTGATGTTATTAAGCCAGCATCGAGTTTCGTCATACAAAACCGTCAGATCTCGCGCTCCATGTGGTGCCCGATGTATAAAGCACGCTGTTAGTACATGGTCTGCTGTTTGCTCAGAGGCGCCACACTCGCAATTCGGTGAAGGAGCGAGACCCCATTTGTGCATGGACGAATGGAATCGCCCAACACCGGTCCGCAAGCGGTTGAGCTTAACACAAGCTGCTCGGGGTAAGCCCATCCCAACAGGCCTGGCACTGGTCCCGGGCACAAAAGCACGGAGCCTGAAAGCATTTTCACAGTACTCCGTTTACCATTTGTGATTTGTCCATTCAGAAGCGCGGATGCCAAGTCTGACAGTTATTCTTATCTTCTTATCTGACAGTTATTTTATTTATTTTAGTAAATAAGTTTCAGAGTTTAAAACACTTATTAACAGTTTTTTAAACCAAACCTTAAAAAACACAGGATGTGATTAGGACGACGACAAAGATGGAGATTTTATTTTTCTGAAAAAATGTAAAATTCTCATTAGCGGTGTTCAATTGCATCTTCTTGAAATTTAAATCCGATTTTTGAATATTTAGCTAGATTTTAAATTATAGATCTAGCAAAACAACCTTTCTTACACTGCTTAAAAAACTTCGCATCAAAAATTTCTTTGTTGCAGAATTTACAAATCAGCATTGTCTATTTACCTACTCCAATAAAAGTCAAATATTTATATTTTCAGACAGTTCAACCACAAACTTGCAATTGCCTACTTCTACGGCTCCATCTGCAACTTCAAATAAAAAGTTTCTCTTTTTGACATCTGGAAATGAAGAGGTGAATTACGCTAAATAGTTAAAAAATTGCAATTTCAAGCATAATATACGCTAGTGCAGGGTTCGGGAACCTTTTTAACGAAGTGTGCCAGTTTTCCAATTTTGTTAAGCTTCGCGTGCCAAACTATTTTTGAATTATTCTATTTTATAAATTATTTCCAAGGCTTCATGAGCAGTGATTTTAAACTGTCATTTTTCTGAGCATAGTAAACGGGAAACAGACAGATTAGTTAATCAACCCAACTATTGTTTAAATATTCATTGATATCAAAGGCGAAGAACAACTTAATGAAATCATTGTCCTTGTGTCCCCTTGCTTAACTCTATAATGTTTGGACTATATTTAGACATTGGACTATGTAGAAATTGCCAACAATCTTAAATGACGGTCTCGAGTTTGTTTTCATTTGATTCCAATAATTTTTGCAATTCGACAAATTTATTTACTTACAAAAAACATGTCTCAAAATCTAATATCTGCGTCTGGAAGTCACCGATATCAATCCATTCAAAAAAAGACAAATTTAATTAGTCTTTGCAGCTGTTTAGATTGATTAAACAATATATATTGGGCCGAAGCACCGTAAATCTTGAAATTTCTTGCAAAATCGAGACGTTTAGATGATGCATATATTTGTCTATTTTAAACGGTCGTAACTTGGAAATCCAATAAGAATTTTTCTAGGTGCTTGAAATAGTAAAAAGTTGCAGTTTGTACGTCTTATATATGGTATACCTTAAGTTTGGCTACAAAATCTTTTCACGCCTCATAATGATTTATAACTGTTTATCCTGGATGTTGAAAGCAAAGTTTGAACTCTTTGATGTGCATAGTCATGGCAACAAGGAGCATTAATCTTACAAGCCATTTTTAATCCTCCAGTTCAGGATAAACCTTGCCTTTCTTTCTCAAAAATGTTTTTAACTCAGATAGACATTCAAAAAAGCTCGACTAACTTTTTTTCGACTTATTCGCCAGCATGGCTATGCAGTATAGAGGCACGTCATGGTATAAACTCTGTATCTCTTGAAGCAAAAATCGAAACTGTCTTTGCGTTTATAGAAAAGCGTGCGAAAAGAAAATTTAGTAATTTTGTTACAATTGAGATTATGTCATTGAATGCTGAATTTGAAATCTTCATATAAAAAATGTCTCGATGAAAATGCAGTAAAATTTCATAAGAGCATGCCTGCTTTTTTTATCAACAAGATTAATAAACTGTGTTTGCCAACTATAACAGGTGCACCGTTTGTTGTAACTGCAAAAACACTTTCTAAGTGAATGAGCTTAGACGTTGAGAAAGTTTTGATAGTTGGAACATTGATAGCCCAGGCT
The DNA here is from genome assembly GCA_963680785.1 of Diplosoma virens. NCBI lineage: Eukaryota > Metazoa > Chordata > Ascidiacea > Aplousobranchia > Didemnidae > Diplosoma > Diplosoma virens. Next base: position 24,048,660 of record OY796892.1, on the reverse strand, counting down.
TCTGGAAGTTATTACTACACAAATGCAGAAGTTAGCAACAGGGATGGGGTGATTACACGACAAATTTAATCGATTACAATTACTTTCCCATTCTTCAATTTCGATTACGATTACTCAAAAATTGAAAATAATCGATTACCATTACTACTCATTCTGCCATTGCGATTACGATTACTCAAAATAATCATGTGTTTTTTGATGGCTACAACACAAATTCTGAAACGCATTGGTAGAATAATCTTCACGTTAAACTGTATCACGATTAGCATTTAAAATGTTTGTTACATTCATAAACATAAGTTTTGAAATGTAATCGATTACTTCTAAGTTTTTCTTAAAGTAATCGATTACGATTACATCAGGTTTTTCTCAATGTAATCGATTACAATTTCCACTAAGAGCGTGGAAAAGATTATTCTTTATTTCTTTTATTGGTTTTTTTGCTTTGCTTAGCGCTCGCTTCAATTTTAAGCGCGGAAAGATGAATAAAAAAGAAACAAAAAATGCTCTTTTCCACGCTCGTAGTGGAAACGGGCCTTAATCGATTACGAATACTGATTACGATTACCCCATGTCTGGTTGCAACTTGGCTAGAATAAGTGTCAAGCAATACAGTGTTGCCAAATTTTAAAATATCAACACATCATAAGAGTACTAAATTTCCTGGCGTGCCATGGAAAACCACCTCGAGCGCCAGGGGTTGCCGACCCCTGCGCTAGTGCATTTTATCGAAATCGGTTATGTATTTCTTGTTGTTTTGCTACCCCATTTCCACAAAGAGTTTTGTGACCCACTTATCATTAATTAAATCACGGTTTAGGTTAATTTACGGTCGAAAAATTCACACTTTAAATTGAATGTTAAAGCATGGCCTGTATGCGTGCTGTAAAGGCTTTAAAAATCAAGTTTGATAGATTTTTATGAAGTCGTGCAACAACAGGTAAAAAAAATTCATCAATTTCCCAAGAATCGAACTTATGTTTATCGTATCCGAGGCAAACATCAATACTACTGCATTTGCTCACCGTAATAGCTGAACAAAGAGCCTGTGAAATTTTATGTAGTTTTCTGCAAGAAGCTGTTAAAAAAGCTTTTACTTCTACAAATAGTTTAAAATGTAGTCATGGAAACTTTGCTATTTAAATTTATTCATTTACAAATAGTATCAAAATAAATATGACTTTTGAATCTTTATTACAACATGTTGAATTAGTAAAACAACAAAACAATTGCCTAAAATTTTCACAAAATGGTAGAGAACGAATTAATTATTACAAAGTATGACACTAATTTGGACAATTAGGTCTAACATATACCGCAACATAAAAATTATTTAACCAAAAAGAGATCATTAAGTCACTGGTGATTCACATGAATTTCTACTGGTCCACAAGAGTAAGAGAGTTCCATAAATCCTTGATAAGAATGAAGATGCCTTTGAGTTCACTGATTCTATGTGTTGTACAATTTAGACTAATGGCGTCGATGAGGTGTAAGCATAGCAAAGTGGTCCATCGCATATACAGTCCATCGGATGTTTTTAAAAAGCTGGTCAATCGGCCAAAAAAAGGTTGAGATGAACTACTAATTTAGAGTAACAATTTTTTCTTTAATTTTGATCCGATTTTAAGATCAAAAAGTGCTTTTAGAATAACGACTTTTATTTCTCACTCACCTTCTTACGCAGTTTCAAGCAGTCGATATTTTACATAGGCTTATGTTGAGGGGTTCACAGTGCTTATCAATAAAAACGTCGCACCCTTAAGCAGTGGCGTATCTAGGGTATGGCAGCCATGGCTCGTGCCATGGGCGTCGTTTGGACAGGGGCGCAAAAAGAACCAAACATTTTAATCGTAAAATGTTTCAATAAAATAATTTCAACTTGGAAATAATTGAAACTCGTATTTTTACTTAAATAATAACGTACAAATATCTCAATTCAACAACAGTCGTAAAAATTGTCGTTAAACATTAAATTGCTTGTTACCTAATTACTGTACATTGCGTGGTTGAGAAAAAGCAATTTAATATAAAATGGAAAAAGAAACAAGTGAAGTAGGGGGGCGCATTTTTAAACTTTGCCATGGGCGTCATTTTACGTAGATACGCCACTGCCCTTAAGTTCTCATAGAAAAGGTCGGATAGCACTGAGCAGGTGGTTTTGCTGTTTTTGAATGGAATATAGTTGTACATAATAATTATAAACAAGTGCTTCTTTGTTGGTATTTTATTTGTAAAAAAATTGATAAAAATATAGAAAAAACCAAGTTTAATTATTTTTATTTGACACTGTATTGGGATCCTCATATAGGGATTATTTTTTGTTAAGGTAGCTTGTTAAGATTGTAAAGGTAGCTTCTTCACCAAAGTTTTGTTTTTACTTTTGTTGTTGACAAAAAAGATCAAAAATTTTATTTTTCTTGAATGTTTGAGAACCCTCATTGCTGCAGATAAATTTTTATGTGTTTTTTCTATAGTGCACTGAAAGAACTTAGAAATATTTTGAAAATTGATACAGAAATAAAAAAAAGATTACTAAAAGTATTGACATTATTAAATATTATTTATAAGATAATAATGGTGGCTTAGTAGCCTTTTTTAAACTTATTTTTAATTGAAAACATTTTACAAAATTTTTTTATATTTTTAGATAATTAAATCTTAGCATCAAGAATCATGTTATTTGCAGCAATCAATTGACTTTGATCCTTTTTAATGAAGGGCAAGATGGAAGTTACTTTGCGTTGATGTTTTCTTTTTATGCATTTTTATTATAGCGGTTTTTTTGTTTTAGGAATCTGAGTTTTACACAATTATTAATCGATTGACCAATGTCTAACTATTATCATTAATTTTAAGCCTTTTTCGGGAACTTGCATATTTATTGTTCGCCGTTCCAACGAAAAAAGTGTAACTTCAGACATTGTCAAAAAAGAAACATGTTTCGGTTGTTTCGAAGCTGGAAATGGAAGTTTATTGAAAGGATTGGAATTTTTTTTGTCAAACATAACTTTGCCCTCCTTGCGAGCTACTACGGTAAATCAAAGTAGGCTAATTTTATCAGTCTGTTTAAAATTTTTTAGTTTGTGAGTTATATACTATAAGGCCAGGGGGAGAATGTATTTTAACTTCCCCTAGATCTTCCAGTAAAAGTATTTTGTTTTCTCGAAACTCTTACAAAACTATAATCTAGTTTATTTATTTTCTAGAATTGGGGTCATTTACAAGGAAAAAATCTTGCGATTCAAAAAGAAAAGTTTTTGGAAGAGCTGGAAAACTTTATAAAATGCTTGGGAAACGCACAGACAAGTGTGAAAGAACAAACGTTTCGACTAACACACATTGACGTCAGAGTCGACATTTTATCCCTTAACCCTTCTCAATATACTTCACTCGGTAATTGCTTTATTTTATTACATCAGGGTTCAGCTCTATCTGTTATTAGGCGCCTTTTGAGTAGTCTAATAGAACTACTCCAGCAATTAAAGAATTTTATTAAAAATAAAAGTAAATAAGCTGATCTTCTAGGAACAGACCCGCAAGTAGTGGAAGCTCTAGAAAAGCAATTAGAAGCTTGGATGAAAGAAATCGAACAAGTAAGTTAAAGTTTAGGAATTTTCATCAAAAGCAACAATATCATCTTGATCAACTTCCCGAATTGGAACAAAACAAAAAAACGTTCTTTTTCTCAGCTGCTGGTTGTCAGCGAACAAATCCAATGCGAAGCGGACGACATCGGTCCAGCCGCTGAGCTAGATCACTGGAAGCGAAGAACAGCTCGGTTTAACTGCTTGCTCTCTGAGATTCGACAGCCACGAGTCAGGGCAGTCACCGCCGCACTCAACGTTCTCAAGTCGAAGCAAATCAAAAAATGGAAGGAAACGGTAATTTGATGAAGTTTTTGTTTAAGGTTTTCTACTTAAACCAAAAATCGAGCCTGACTTTTTGGTTAGACATTTTTTTTTACAAACTACTGCTATAGAATTGAATTACAAGGACGCCTTATATTTGATGATTTAAAAAACCTTTTTTGATCATGTGAAAATCAGCTGCGCTTTAAAATAAAATAAATTTCGATGAAAACTTTGTAGGAAGCCTTTATTTTATACCTTGCTTGTTTCGTGTTTTTACAACCAACTCGGTTTTTGCATTGTTGGTAAAAAATTAAAAACCTTCTTGACGTTGTTTAAACGGAAAAGCTCAATTTGTTTTGTTTGCAACTAAATAGTGTGAATGCACTCTAAACATGCATAATGTTTCGCATCAGCTTAATGATTCAAATGTGAACAGGACGCTTCAATCACCGATTCCACAAATGAAGCGAAAGATAATGTCAGATACCTGCACACACTTGACAAGTATTTTGGACCTTTGGTGAAATGCACTCCTCTTAGTCTTTTAGGTAAAAAATTGTTTAAAAAAAGCCATAAAAAAGTTCATTTTTAATTTTGTATCTCCAAACACTTCTAAAGTTGGTTAGGTAAAATAACTAAATATACTCACACAATAGATAAAATATTTAAAGGTTACGTTGTGCCCGTTAGCGGTTTTATTACTAAATGTCTAAATAACTGATTGTTTCTAGAGCATGTTCCAAGCTTATTGAACAGCGTTCGTATGATCTACTGTGTTTCACAATTTTACAACACTTCTGAACGGATGACGTCACTGTTCGTCAAGATAACCAACCAAATGGTTACAACTTCAAAAGCTTACATTTATCAAGATGTGTCGGGTATATGGGACCACGAAAGGTCAGTGTCGCTTTTCGATAACAACCGCTAGGAAAGGGAAAAATTAAAAAGGGAAAAAATTAATTGTGGAAAGCAGTAAATAAATTTGGTACCGCTGATAGGTTTTTTAATTGTTGCTAGCACAGAGCCTCTTGGTCAACAATTATTGATTTTAATGGAAATTTTGAAAACTTTGAAAAGAAATTTTGGTCAAGCCTTTATTCAATATATTTTTGCGAACTTTTACGTAATACTAACAACAATCTAATACAACTTAAATTCAGTCGGCAGCTTAGTCGAGTGGTTAGAGCGCCGAACTCGTGACCAACACGGTTTCGGTTCAAAACCCACTCGCGCCATTCTGTTGTTTCCTTGGGCAAAACACTTTACGGTACTTTCCCCTGTTTGGTGGTCCTGGCAAGCAGTTTTAATTACACTCATATCTCTATTAAATTACAAGCGGACAGCAATATTTTGTTATCTCCGGAAGCAGGTCGGGGTAATTGCTTACCCTATGTATTAGCGCCTCCGTCGCTTTTTTGCGAGTCAGGAGGATAAATATAGAGATAAAGTAAATACAAAATAAAAAATTAAATGTTTAAATATTGCAAAAATCTAAAAATGCCGAACAATTTTTCGTTTTTTATGACTTGGCAAAAGAAAAATGAATTTCAATTTTTTAACAATTGTTTTATTTAAATTACTTACTTCCATTGCTTTTTAAATGAAAAGGTCGGCAAGAAAGCTGAGTTGGTGGGAGGAACCGTTTGACGCCGACCACAATCAATATGGTCTGGTTTAACTGTAATCTTCATCACTCTGCATTCCTTAAGAAAGACACTTTACGGGGCTGTCTTCTGCTTGGCGGTTTTAACAAGCAGCTCTAAACTAGTCAGATACAGGGTCAGTGTTACCGCTCCCTTAACCACCCAATTAATCGGCATTACTCATCTAGGACTCTCCAAAAAGGTGCTCGGAAGCAATTTTCAATTTTGTACTCATAGAATTGTAATCTACATATTTTCAATCTATCAAAAATCCAATTTTTTTCTCTGCTCAAAAAATTCTCACTTAGCTCTTTACGGTTTAATCATATTTATTTTTCGGTACATTTGCTTAGTTTGTTTAATATAAGAGTTTGTTTATAAGATTAGTTTGTTTATCATCTTAAAAAGTCGCTAAAAAAACTTTGCCATGACAACTAACATAGAGTGCTCCTTGATCGCTCCAAGAGCTGAGTGATAAAATTTTTATGAGCAGAGAAAAAAATTTTCGATTTTTGGTCGGTTGAAAATATGTAAATTACGATTCCATGGGTACAAAATTGAAAAATTGCTGCCCGGAAGCAAAAAGCCCTAAGGTTTAAGGTTAAAAGCCACACTCAACTAACGCAAATTTGACTAGAAAACCAGGCGAAAATTAAAAAAGTCTTCACAACCTGAATATAGTTTCAACGAGTGAAAAATTTTTGTAGTTAGTGAAGCTTACGCCGGCCTAGGTCATATCGCTGTACAAATTAAAAAAAATAAAATATAAAACTTTTAGCTGGACGGCAATGTCTTGGCATCTCCAAAAACTGTTAGGTAGGTTAATTGCTTGACAGTTGCTTTAGGTCTCGTTTTCATTACGAGCGTGGAATGAAGTATTCTTTGTTTGTTTTATTGCTTTTTTTGTTTCGCTTAGCGCTAGTTTAGATTTTAAGCGCGGAAAGATTAATAAAAGAAACAAAGAATGCTCCGTTTCACGCTTGTAGTGGAAACGAGCCTTAAAGCTTGACGCTTTGAACGTTGTCCTGCGAGTGAAGATAATAAACGAATGCTAAGAAGATGATGAAATCAATCAAAAAGTACTTTATTCGCAATTGATATTAATAATCTTTTCAGATTCATACTCAAAGTTTTTAAATTTGCCGAAAAGTTAAAAGAAAGAAGTGCTTTCATTATTGACGTAAAGAATTTTGATTTCTTTTTCAGAACGGAACTGATAAAACGAATCGACGAATGCATCAACTTGAACAAAGCTTACCAAAATCGGTTCCAAAAAATAAAAGAGAAGTTGAGAGCGAATCCAAGCGAACCGCAATTTGAATTCAGTGAAAACTATATATTTGGAAGGTGACGAAATTGACAATCTAACTCGTTATATGTCTGATTAGCCATTTTTTGCAGGATTCATTAAAATAGAGAGAAAAATGCAATCAGCAGGCTCTCTGTATACATGATAAGTGATTCACTTTATGCAACGCAAAAGTTTTTTTCAAATATATCAATTTAATGTTTGGGATATGACTCTTAATAACAAAAGCACATAAAAGCAGCTTTTTGCCTATTGCTGTTTAAAATAATCCAATCCCATCAAGAAAATACAGAGCCAATAATTTTGTTTTCTTTCTGCAAACCATCAGTGTTCAATATCTCCAAATCAAGTTTATTTTTGTTTTCAAAAGCTAAAGTCCCTTCGTTTGAATATTTACTCACTTGCGGTATACTTAAAGGTTTGATACATTTTGTGGTCGACTGGGAAAAATCAAGCAAATGGCTGTCACATTGGAAAAACTGAGCGGATTGAGCAATGTGAAACTTCAGGTATTTTGCATCTCGTTGTGAATAAATCGCTTGTGACGCAACAAATAGAAACGTAGATAAACGACCGTTGCAAACAACAAACAACAAAATTACAGACAGAAAAAAGTATTTTGCCATACAACATGTCCTTATAAAAAAGTTGTCGGCTTTGGATGATCATGCTGCTACACCTTAATTTTTTGTTTTTTAAGGTTTTCCTACTGCAATGTTACTTTTTCTCGCATTGTTAAATTGATTACCTAAAAAATTTGTTTCGAGTTTTTTACATTTAAAAATGACCTTTTTAAAAGTTACTTAAATATTTAGATTTATAGTCATTGTGAAAAATTTTTGAATCAATATAAAAATTTCAAAAATGATTATTTTTTTGCGACTACTTCACACCGACAACACTTTTTTCGTACCCTTATATTGCTGTTGAATTTTGATGTTCGTTACTTTTGCGGTCCGATTGCTAATACAGCAAGGCTACCCTTGTAATAACAAATAATTTTCTTGCTTAAAAATTTCTTTCCATTTTTTCTCTGCAAAAGGGCTTGGAAAGTTACGTGGCCAAGTACAAGGCGATAATGGCGACAGTTAAAAAGAAGACCTACGACCAGCTCAACCATCGATGTCACGAGTTTGAACCTGATTTTGCTGATTTTTTGAGCCAGGTCGAAAGCATTCGCGAAGGAATTCAAGCACTCGTCGAGCAGTACTTTTCGAGAAGCTTAACAGTAGGTGTTGGGGTACATTTATTTTGTCGAAAGAAGTTAAAACGGCTGAATTAAAAAATCTACTTTGTCATCGAAATAACAAGTTTGCTAAATTCGTTATTGGTCCTTTGCTTAATTAACAAAACACTTGAAAATTGGATTATTTGAGAGATTTTCCAAATGTGCTTATAGCAACATTTTACATTTATTTACAGTTATTATTTGGTAGACTTGGTGCGGCTGCAGTTAATTAAAATTTATAAAATAGGAAAGTTTTTTTAACCTGGATTAACCCTTTGACTGCTGAACACGGGGAAGGTGTTGTGCTCCAAATTGACCAAAAGGCACATAAAAATAAAAGTTCTCAAAATTTCTTTATTTTTATTTGTTTCAAGTATAATGGTGTATAAAACAAGAATTTGACGAAAAATGAGTTATTTTTTACTCAAATGAACAGAATGAACTATCGAAAAAACCGATGAACAGAAGTCGAATATCGCGTGGTTTAACAATATTTTTCTTCAAGTGGACAAAAGTCGAATATCGCATGTAAGACAAAAAATTTTATTCGACCATAGTCGAATGTAGCAGTCAAAGGGTTAAGTCGTAATAATTATATAGAACCAATTCTAGTTTTCCATTTTTTTTCTAATTGAGGCTTTGCAATTTTAGACTATTCAAGCATTGGAGATTTTGTCAAAATTTCGAGAAGTTCAAGGTGTGGAGCTCGATTTACGGGATAAATATTTAAAGACACTTCTCCATTTTGGAAAGGAAGTGGAAAACATAAAAAAAATGTACTCAAAGCAAAAAGAAAATCCACCAATAATTCGAAATATGCCTCCAGTAAGCAAATTAACGTGTTCATTGAACCGAATCACGAGAATTGATATAGTTCTTCGAATTCAATTGAATGAACTTTAATTTAGTAAACTATTTTTAATTATAAAATTGCTATGAAAAGCAGCCATATTGGATTAAACATGGTGTTCTCTAAAAAAAAGTCTTCACCTAAATTTAGTACTCTATTTTTGGCAAATGATCATTGTCGCTGTGCTAAAATTCCTGACTTTGCCCAAATCTTGGAAACTTGAAGGTAATTGCCCCCTACCCCCCGCCAGGTACGGCTATGAAAGCATGACAGAAACAAAAAACAAAAATTAAACAAACGTTTTCGGCTAACTTCAGCCCTCATCAGGTTTCGTAGTGAATAGTTTTTCCTGACTTTACTTTTATTTAAATAGAAGATCAATTGGATCTTTTGTAGAAAGCCCCTGCCAAAAAAAAAACACCCCCGCCACCGCTTTTGTTAGAAATGTGGCGGGGGTGTTTTTCTCAAATCTTCCATTTTTGCATTAATGGCGGAGGCTTTCTACAAAAGATCCGATCAATTATATGTAAATGCTGACAAAGTAATTTTATACAAGACAAAGACAGATTTTTCAAACACTATAAACATATTAGCGGTAGTTAAATGAAGCAGAAAAAACAAGCAGATTTTAAACACTGTAAACACTTGGCGGTAAATTAAATTCTTGAAACAAAAAATAGATATTTTCAATTACTTCTTTCGCTTCATTGTTTTGCTCTTTTCAAAATTTCCCTGACAAATAAATAGATATATCATTAATAACAATATAAAACGAATACTCTAAATCAGTGGTTCTCAAACTTTTTGCGCCGGCGGCACACTTTGCTACCTTTCCAAACTTCGCGGCACACTTGGACCAGAGTGCAGATCTTTTTTGGTCTGTACAGAGTTTTCTAGTTTTTCCTTTACCTGATGCATTATAGTGTATTACATAAAGGACTAGAATTTTTATGTAACTTTCTATAAATAAAGTGAAAACTTCTTTTATTATTTTTCACTAGATTTTGTACTGTTTGTTTTCATATAAAGTATTTAGGTTCTGCATATCGTGTAAGATAGGCATGTCAAACTCGCGCGGCTATGTGGGCCAGAGTTGTAAACGGGCCGACAATTCAAGCCCGAAAAAGCCCGAAAATTAAATTTAATCAAAAACACGTTTGAGTTTTATGTTTTTGTGTCTTTGATTCAACACTTTGATTCAATCACTGGAAGTTCCAGTGATTCAATCAAAAACACAAAAATGTTGAATCAAAGACACAAAAATATAAAACTCAAACGTGTTTTTGATTAAATTTAATTTTCGGGCTTTTTCGGGCTTGAATGTCGGCCCGTTTACAACTCTGATGTGGGCCGCATCGGTGAAATTTTAGCCTAAAATTTTGCTTCTGGCCGCAATCTGGTTACAAAAGAAATAGAAGGCCAATAAAAAAAGTCTTCACTTGAATTGTTTGGCTGATCCCGGTTATTTTTTTAAATTTTTAGTTGAAATCAAGGTGAGGACCAAAGAAAAGGTCTTCACTTAATTAGTTGGTTAATTTCGCTTAGAAAATCAAGTTCTTGCTAATAAACCTTGTCACTTTAATTATTCAAATTTAGTTCTGAATTTATCATTAATTTGATTTCGTATTGAGCATCTGATCAAAAAATTCGTTGAAAGACTTCGCGGGCCGCGAGTTTGAAATGCCTGGTGTACCGAAACAAGCCTGAAAGACAACTGATCACCAAAACTTTACGTAATGGGAATTACAATTAAAATTTTTAAGCTTTTTGGTCGCAGCCTATAAAAAAACATACTTTTCCTCTGTTATAGAGTGTGTTTACTTTGCTGTTGCGGAGCATGGATAAATGTATTTTAAAAAGTTTCGCGGCACACTTAGAAATGTCTCACGGCACAGTAGTGTGCCGCGGCACACAGTTTGAGAAACACTGCTCTAAATAGAAATTTCAATGTTTAAAAAAATGCTGTACAAGCGATCAAAAGTCTAGAATTAATTGTTCAATCCGTTAAGAAAATCTCAACATTTCAAGCATATAGAGTTCTGCTTACCTAACTTTTTGTTTGTTAAGCAGCTTTAAAGCAATGTTGTTGTTAGCGTTCAAGTCTCCGGCCTGGAAGTTATTGGTTCAATTCCAGGCCCGACAAATCTGACGAAATGTCGTCAACGGCTCGCCACTCCCGCGACTGCCCAGGCCCAATGCTGCGCACATGGGCGCGGACTCGCCGCGAACTAATGACATGCTTTGAGAAATGAGTTAAATAAAAGTTTTGGTATTTAGTCGATAATGCCTTTTCTTACTTTAATTTTTCACAATGCACCTGCCACACTTCGAAGCACACAGTTGGGATTACTGAAAAAATATAGTCTTGATCGATTTTGTTCAATTTTTTTAGATATCTGGTCGAATATTGTGGTCACGTCATTTGTTTCGTCATTTACAAATGTCAATGGAAAAACTTTCTGAAATGAAGGAACTTATCCAAACGAACGATGGAAAGAGAATCATCAAAAACTACAATAAGATCGCTGCTGCTTTGACAGAGTATGAGGTTCGTTGAAAGGTTTTGGCACAGGACATTGCTATCTCATTTGTTGTAGACTCGTAGTTGCCCAAGGATAGAAAACTTAATTTTAGCATTTCATTTAAAACGTATTATTTTGTTTTTCATAATAAAAAACAGCTATACCAGAAATAATAAAAGAATAGTAAAGGTACTGAGCATCCTGCTATTGCGTTGTGTGTGCTATTGTTCATCTGAAATTAAGTAAAAAGTATTTGTCGTCATAAGCAACCCCCGAAAAAATTTTCATCGATGCGTTTTACTACGATTTTGAAGCACTTCAAGTTTCCATTAAACACAGTTAGATTATTGCTTCATCACACAGAGCTTCATATATGATCGCACCAGCATTTTCTCAAAGCTGCGCTAGTTGTCTAAAGACTCTGGGCAATATTTTTATATAGTAACCAAAAACTTGTCTGATACGTTAATTGTGACTCTATACAAAAAGTTGCTGTTCGTTTTAATTAGATGTGAGTAATGTTTGGCAAAGTTTATCAATTCATTCCTTTCCTGTTAAAAAAACGTCAGAAAAAACATCAATGGGTAAAAACATAACACGCTCGGTCATTCAGAGTTACAACACGGTGTAGAAGAAATTTGCTCGACGAAACTTTGGTTTTCAACCTTCATTTTTGCATTTAATCTCAGTCAACAGTTCGTATTCTTGCCAATGCAGATGCTGTTTCATCGCGCGTGGTGCCGCGGGGTTGACAGCGCAAAGCGGGGGCTTGGGGCTTCAATCCTTGTTCGCCAGCCAGAAACTCGTCGTCTTTTTGTAAATTTCGATCCGAAAATCGACGAGCTGATCAGCGAAGCTCGACACATGAGGTCACTTGATCTCGAGATTCCAACTTCCGCTTTTAATCTTCTCGCCATCGATTGCAAAAATTTGAGATTCCAAGCCGCAAGGTAAATGGTGTTGCCCTGCATGACGTAATGATGTCGCTTTGCATGACGTAATAGTGTTGCCTGCATGACGTTTTTAGATGAAATGTGATATATAATAGATTCTCTGATTCTCACTAATTTACTTTAAAACTGTGTAAAGCATTGGTTGTAAGCGTACTAATTTAAGCTCAACTAATTCGTGTTTAAAATCTCTCTACATGTGGACCCGCGCGCTGGGTCTGTGTGGTTACGTATTTACAAGTTTATTATTTTTTTGAAAACTAGTGTCAATGTCTCATTAGGGCAACATGTGGTCTTTTGTCAGCCTTCGTGTTGAAAATCTCAACCAGTAAAAATCACAAATGTCAAACAATGAAATTCATGATAAAAATAAAAATATAAAGCAACCAGACAACCGAATCACTTTCATCACAACAATCTTATTATTGAATACAAATGTTTACATAATCTAAAATCAATGCAATATTTTAGAATGCTTGTATGTTGGTCTCTTTTCAAAGGACCACGTTTTATGAATGAACTTAATTATTCAAGAAATCAAGAAGATTTTTATACTTAAAATTCTTAAATTCTAGACTCAGAGATTTGATTTCTGATTATTACACTCTTATTGATGATATTCCTTCAATACTTCAACCAATCACAGCTAGCCATGTGTCGCATTTGGAAGAAATATTTTTGCCTGGGTTGACAATGATACCATGGAAATCAATAAATCTAGAAAAGTGTGAGTTACTTTAAACTAAACAATGACAACTTCATTGTTTCAATTTATTAAACCTAAAAATATAAAATAATTTGTTCTAATTCTGGGGGTCTTAAACTTGGGGGTGTGAAAGATTCATTAGGGAGGCGCGAGCAATTGGCTGCAAACTGAATTGATAGCTGCAATGACAATCTTTTTTGTCTTCCTATTGAATTTGGGACAAAAATAAAATTTTGGACGATGATGGAAAGTGAATGTCTTTTTTAGTCTTCACCTTCAATTCCGGACACAATTGAAGAATACGATGATACAGCTTGGGTTTTGCTTTTTGTTTGTGTCGTCAAGGGGGGGCGAGTTTTGTTTGTGTGAAAAAAAGGGATACGTCGCAAAAAGTTTAAGAATTCCTCTCCTAATTTGAAAGCAAGTTTGTTTTTTTATTTTAAAGCAAAAAAGAAAATCATGAAATGTTTGTTTCAATATCAACGGCTAACTCAAGGTAGCTCGATTTGATTGTTAAAAAGATTTTTTTTTGACAAAAAACACCAAACATTTAGCTTTCTTAAGCAGTTTTTTTTAGAAATAACGTTCATTTTGAAACGAGTGGTAACTTAAGAAACACCTTAGTGCAGAAATCGAGTTAAAAGCACCAAAGTCTCAAACCTAACTTGCACAACTACACACAGTTTCAATCATTTTTACTATTACACATATTTAAATACAAGCTAATGCTAACAAGCATAAATTCTTAAACAAAATAAAGTGCAAACCTGCACATTTTTTAATTGAAATACGCACTAATTCTTTATAAACCAGATGTGACGTCAATTGAATCGTCTTTGGCAAGCTTCCGCGTTTTTGTAAAGCAGCTAAACGACACTCTCAAGTGTCGAATCGAAACAACTCTAACAGCAATTGTGGAGACGCCGCTCATCCGTATGCCCGAGGCGGAGCCTTTAGAAATTCACGAGTAAGAAGCTTTGATCTCCAAACCGCTTGCTGACCAATTATTTCCGTAACGTAATAAATGTTGTCGACCCGAGAAAATCGCTTAAAAGTTTGTTTTACCAAAATATGTAAAAATAATTACGGGGAAAAAAAAAATTTTAGAGTTCGCTTCCGTTCCTCGTAATCCGTTTTTGAATAAAAATCCTGGTTTTCGATCAGAGTTTTTAGTAAGATCAACAACTTATAGGTTCGCTAAAATGGCAGCGGAAGCTTGTCAAAAAGGAGTCGAGAGACTGAGTCGACTTACTTCGGTGTTGGAGCAAAGCGTCCGAGATCTCAACGACATGCTAAAGAGCAAACTGAAAAAAAGCGAGCTAGATATAATTAAGGTATTTCGACTTTTTTTTAATATTAAAACTATTTGCCTGATAAAGTATTTGGTAAACGGTTTTTCACTTTTTCCGATGTATTTTTGGTTTGAGAAATTAAAATTTATTATATCTTTTCTTGTACTTTGCGAGCCTCAAAGTTTTAACTTGCGCCCGACAAAATACAGTATAATACACGTATGTTGATTGAAATTTACGTTGATTTTATTAAAACACCTTAACAACCAATTTTTTTTTGTATAAGAAACAAAGGGTGTCTCATGATGTCTTAAACAGGACGAAACAGGCTGAAGGAGTGTTTTAATCAAATTGATCAAAATTTTATACAAGCTCTGTTTTTCCGTTAATTACTCTTCAAAGCACTTTGATTTATTTTTCCAATTTCATAATCTCTCGATTATTTTATTTCTTTGATAATTTTGATTGAAAATGATATTTTTTAATACAGATATTTCGCACTTTTACAAAAAAATTACTTTTATCCCGTACAATCGCGTGCAAATCCAGTGCTTTTTTTAAAATTTAACATTAATTCAGAAGCGTCACTAATTCAGAAGTGTTCCATATCAAAGATAACAGCTGCGATAACATAATCAGACGTCTTTGCTTGTATCTGTTTATTTCCTTTGTTGCACTTATGTTTAAAGGATCCTTACTTCTGCACCCATTCTGAAGCCAAGCAGCGCGAACAGAGATGCCAGGAATGCTTGTCTTGCATTTTCTTCAACACTCTCAATCAATTCTGTCAGAAAAACAACGACGCTCTGATAAAATGTCAGTGACGGTTTCATTTGTTTCTGTTTTAAATCAATTTTATCACGTAGAAATGATGGAACAATTGCATTATTCTAGGCACGAAACGGTCGCTAGATAAGCTTCGCTATCGCCTGCGTCGTAATAAGCAGACCTCATCGTACGGCAATCCGCCGGCCGCAAAAGTCGAGCCTCAGCCCCCCATGTTAAAGGCCGACATCATTTTGTCGCTTCCAAACATCAAAATTACACCAAGCTTAGAAGAAATTCAGGAAGCGCTTTACAAGGTAACGATAGCTTCACTGATATTTTAAAACAAAATAATGCGTCGCTTTTATTTTAATTGAGGAATAGCAATATCTTTTCAGATTTTAGGAAAATTTTTTGATTTTCTTTATCGCCATTGTTATTTCAAAAAAGCTTTAGCCTCTAAACTCGATAAAATTGGATTAAAAAAAATTTCTTTTAAAGTTAACATTTCAAAAGCGTGCTTTAATGTTTGGTTCAGCTCATATATATATATATTTGAATCTATGCATTGAGCTGTTTACTAATTTACTATAGGCATAACGCTTATATTATTATTTTATGAGAAGCAAATTCCAATAATAAATTTTAGGGCAAAAAAAGACATTTGAAACTTTTATTGTGTGAATGCATTATTCATATGACAAAAATAGAGATTTAACGACGACAAAACAGGCCTATTAACCTTCTTCTGTTGATTGGCATTACATTAATTACATTAAAGAAAACTTATTGAAATTGTTAAAAAAAAGTTTTCTTAATGTTCATTGTTGTATTCATTGACCACCAACGATGTGTTGGGTCAAGTCGCATATGAGTTTCTTATATTAGAACTAACAAAAATATCTAGTGCTAAAACCAAAAAATGCTACATTTTGCCTTGAAAACATTTGTGCTGATTATTACGTATTCTTATTTGATTTTTGACTTTCTACAACTTATTCGTTAAAAAAATTTCGACCTAAACAAATTAACGGTTGTTTAACGTTTAAAGCGTTTACTGCCATCTTGGAAGTTTATTATGATAAGCAAATTTACTAATATGATATTTACAGCATCATTTTGTAACTCGTGCTCATATACTATTTGCTGCTTCTACTTTGGCTATAAAATCAAACATAGCGTTTTGCGCATTTTTAAATCATAGATGAAGTAAAATAGCGAAACGTTTTGCCTGAACTAAATTTATGAAAATTAAAATATAAGCCTCAAATTGAAAATAATAAATATGTTCTTCATAGATCATCCAAGGAATTCTTCATTCATCGAAGACAATTCCACTGTGGCAACAAAGCATAGCAGCTCAACGTGAGGCTGAACAACCGAGTGATGGCGAACCGGCTACCCCATCACTGTCTATCAAACCCATTTATAAAGTCAGCTGAGAAAATTTTTTTTAAAGACAATGACTGTATTTCGTATAAAATTTTTTATAATAAACATGTTTTTCTTTGTATTTTTGTAATTGTGAAATAGTTTTTGAAATTTCACTACAGCCTACTAAACTTTATATCATTCTCAAAATTTCACTTTCATTCTATTCTAAGTGTTACAAACGGTTTGATATTCTGTTTTTCTTCAAAATATTCTGTTGTGCAGATCATATCCGAGCACAAAGAAATTGCAAAGATGAACGGGCAGCTCAACACGCTGATAGGATCCTTGAAATCGGAATGTGGCATAGTTCTGGAACGAGTTAAAAAAGCCGGAGACTTTTCCGAGATTTGGGAAAAAGACGCGGAATCGAAACTGAGCGAGTTTGCCGAGCACAATCCCACTCTCGGCGAATATCAGGATCAAATCCGCTTTTTTCGCGTACGGAAAGTTTTTATCGGGATTGCTTTTTACGAATACTAATTAATGTAGTTTAAAGGAATATTATCAGCAAAAATAAAAACAAATTTACTGAATGTTATCAAATAAGAATTGAATTAAAATTTTAAAACAAACACAAAATAAAACAAGTAATACCTGCCATAAGGAGTTCATGCAGCGGAAAAAGTTTGAAGCAAAGTTTAATTGCACGTGTTTGTGCTGAGTTTAATAACTATATTAAGGTGAAGCAGGAAAAGTTTTAAGCAATTAAATATTTTTCCAGTTTATGCAGAAGCTATCGTCTCTGGCTTCGGCACGAGAAATCTGGCTTCGATTTTCGAGCCGGAATAATCTGACACAATGTTGCTACAACTGCGTTGGGTTAGTTAGCCGTGTTTTTCGGTCCTATGATGCTTAGATGAGCTTTGTGAACTGGTGACACGGTGCGATGTAGAAAACTAGTTTCGCGAACGTTTGGTTGTGGTTAAGGCTTTTCTCGTTTTTAAGGATTGATTATTAAGTTTTTTGTTATGTTGTCGAATTTTTGTATATGCATTTAAAATTTTAAAAGCCATAAAACTGAACCACAACCAAATGACTTCAAATTTTAACGTTATCAGGTTTTTTTTTAAATGAAAAATATACAAAGCTAAACCAGAAAAATTCAATTTCTTTTATTTGAGTTTAATCCGTCTAAAACTCTTTTTAAGTCTTTTAGTAATTCGTCTCAAATTTTTCTTCTATTTCTTACAGAAACTCAGTGAAAAAATTGAAGATGTTCAAGGAGAGTTTATTGAATGTCCCATTATTTTCTCAACCGAGCAACTAAAGTTTGCTTTGAAGACTGAATGCAGATCTGCTGAAGTTGCATTTGGAAAAGCTTTAAATCACAAAGCCGGACTCATGATGGAAGTATGTATGATTGATGAGAATAGATAAAGAAGGTTTTATAACACGTATAGAAATGTGCAATACGAAATAAAACGTTATGTTTTAAAGATACCTTACCTGTACTGTCTGATGAGATTATTTCCACTGTTTTTAGAATGCAACAAAGAAATTCAGGCTTTAATTTCGAACTATATTGTTTACAATATACTGTATATAGGCCTATTAATTTCTAACTTGTGATATTTGTGAAAATGTAAGTTTACGCAATTCTTCACAAGTTTGTCTCCAAGCTGAACTCTGTGAGTGTCATGCCAAAAACTCAAAGCGTTTTTTCCCGTTTATTGATTTCTCACTGTGCAACTGCATTCAATTACAGAAATTTAAAGGGAAAGGTTTTGTTACTCAAAAGGGTTTTTTCCCGTTTATTGATTTCTCACTGTGCAACTGCATTCAATTACAGAAATTTAAAGGGAAAGGTTTTGTTACTTAAATTTCGTCTTGTTTTAGTGTTTTTAGACTTCTGGTTTAGATAATTCATTATCGATATCCTCTATTTATTCTCCTCACTCGCAAGACAAACCACAGTTCAACCAAATATTACAAATTTCTCTTTCCATAAGGCAAAAAGAAAATGCAGCTCAAATATGGGAATTTCATATTTGAGTTGAATTTTTTTTTTGCTTATTTCGATTGCTAAAGTTTATGATAAAAGGAGGCACATCAAGAAAAGATGGTTGCAGCTCATTCAAATTTACTACTTCGGCGCCATCATTGGTGTTTGATATTTTCCAGGAAATATTTGAATTCGTCGACGGGATCGGCAAGCATCTCACACGTCCATTGGACGATCTTGACAACGTCCGGACATCCATGGGGGCATTGGAAGAGCTGAGGCAGAATGAGATCAGAATCGACGAAACAATTGGGCCTCTTGAAGAGTCATACGCTCTTTTAAACAAGTAAAACACTGCTTTCAGCCATTGTTGTGTTGCCAACCAACCTTGAGTTATACTTGCGAAAAACAGGATGAGACGATTTAATAGTTGTATGATAAACGCTCATAGCCGTACCTGCCGGGGGGGCAGGGGGCAATTGTCCCCCCAAGTTTCCAAGATTTGGGCAAAATTCAAATTTTTTGGGCAGCAACAAGAAAATATGAAAATATTTGGGCAGGAGCATAATTTTTCGGGCAGCGATATAAAAAATTTGAGCAAAGTCAGGAGTTTCAGGGCATTGACATTGATCAACTGCAAAAATTAGTTACCAAATTTAGGTAAAGACCTTTTTTTTTTTTTTTAGAGAACACTTGATTTTGGGACGAAAATTGGAAAAAAATGTGACTGAATCCAAGTGAAGACCTTTTTTTTTTAGAGATCACCATGATTTCAGGACGAAATTTCTTTTCCGTCCGAGAATCTCAGACAATTTTTTTTCCTATCCATAAAGTACTAGAAAATCATGATTTGGGCAAACGTCACAAGATTTGATCAAAACTTCATTGCCCCCCCAAAATTTTTTGGGCTGGTACGCCTATATAAATGCTGATATGGAAACTGAATAAAACGAGTTCGCATTTCTTTCTGATGCATTGGCATTACTGTGCGGATTAGCTAGAAAAGTAGAAAAAAAATATAATTTTTGGTTAAGAACAGTTAATTTAAACCGCAAAAAAAAACCTCAGCAACTTAGTTAAATAATCTTTTTAATGATCACTTTAACTAGTTTGTTTGTTATCATAAATTTCGCTTCCTTTAACACAGAACTTTTTTTAATGTTTAATTGCCGAAAAGTCTCCCTTGATTGCATTGTGTTACTGCAGTTGTCAAGTCTATAAAAATCACGCCCAATCTTTAGCCGCGAAAGTTTCAGCGTTTGCGAGATAATTATGCTCATTCATTATGGTTTGGTTGAAAACGTTTTCAGCTCATAAATTATTGTCGATTTTTACCTCGCAGGACGCTGCTGGGTGTTGGTTCCAAAAGTAAGATCTTTCTCAAAGCCTTATTGCTAAAAAGGTGCGTGCAAACTTTTAGGATGGAAATAACCTTTGACGACGGAAATGCCGAGAGAGTCGATACACTTGGATATGCTTGGCAAACGGTGACGCAGCAGTCACGTGACGCGCAAGACAAGTTGCTCGAAGTTCAACCGATTTTCAAAGCTGATTTGCTTTCTGGTGTGGCTCAGTTGCTCGAAGACATGGATGAATTCGAGCGCGATTATGTGGAACGGTTCGAATTTACAATTTTTAATTCATCAACATTAAGCGACTTCCGTCGCCAAATAACGTGGCGTTTTTGCTAATCCGAGCGAGATGACTTTAAAAAGCGCTTAAAAGCAAATTTTTGAAATCGATCGTTTGTTATACTCTGGATGTAAAAATTTTTTATTGTTTTTTCTATTTTAAAAAGAAAAGTTAGAAGTTTTCCTCAAAATTTCTTGTGGTTATCTTATCATTGATTCTCCTTATTTCCAGGGCAACGGCAGAGGGCTTAATTTTAAGCTGCCGTCCAGCGATAATTCTAACTGCTTAGGGATGTGCCGAGATCTTGTTCGGTTGAAGTTGTTTTATAATCCGGTGTTGACCTGGCTGCTGCTTTCTCCTTTAAGCGGCGTCGGCCTGTCACTATTTTTTCACTTTTCTGATAAAGTTTTGTGATTGAAATTTAATACGATTTTTAAGATCGCCAAGCTGGAAAATTGTCACTTTGCAATTTTACCTTGTTGCACGTGACGGACAGCAGTTGAGTTGAAATTGCGACTTGAAAATACCACTTGACCACACTGCCAAATTTAAACAGACGTCACAACCTATTAATCACTATTAAACGTCACAACCTAGGCATATGAGATCAGTTTTGCCAGTTAATCAAATATTGTTCAAATCATTCGGTAAAATGAATCGCGTTTTTAAAATCAAAACTATTTTAGCCGCAATTTTCTTAATGTTTAGAGGGCCGAACATTCTTGGTATTCCTCCTCAAGAAGCAAGTGAACGTCTCTCAATCTTTCAATGTCGCTTCGATACGCTCTGGAGAAAATTTAACAGTCTTTCCGCGGGCGAAGAATTATTTGGAATGACCAAAACTGAATACCCTGCTTTACTTAAAATCAAGAAGGAATTAAATCTGCTATCCAAGCTTTATTCACTGTATAATGCTGTAAGATTTTGTTGGACAATTACTTTTTAATTATTTTTCCAAATTTCAACAATTTGGCATATTTTATCTTAAAGGATATTTTTTCGCAATTAATTAAACTTGACCACTGCCATATGGCTTGGTTTAGTATTACTGCTTCCAAAATGTTCACATTTTTATTTTATTTTTTCTTCTTGATTTTTAGGCATTTATCCTTTCTGATAATTTTCATCAAACCCTTGGAGGCGCTCAAATTGTACACTGACACAGTCACTAAAACCCGACTAACGTAGTCCATTAAAGAAGTAACGATTAAAATGAAATCGTTCGTTTGTTTATTTTTTTATTCCAAATACTTTTAAAAAGTATGAATCTGCCGCTCTATAATGCTTGCTTGTTTAACTAATTGTTAGGTGAACAAGTGTGTTGATGATTATTACGACATTGCGTGGCAAGAACTGGACATTGAAAAAATCAACGATGAACTTATCGAGTTTCAAAACAAATGCCGAAAACTCCCCAAAGGACTTAAGGAATGGCAAGCGTTTTTAGACTTGAAAAAGAAAATCGATGATTTTTCGGAATGTTGTCCATTGCTTGAAATGATGACTAACAAAGTGAGAAATTATTTTTTGTTAAATAGTTAATTTATCGGAAAATTCGAAAAAGCGAAATCAGCAATTATTCAACGCATGAAGAAGGCAAGTCAGCTGAAAGGGCAGTACAGTGACGGTAGAGTGGTATGAGAACTTCTGGTATAATTCTATTGTAATAATTAAAATTTAAAGCGGT
The DNA here is from genome assembly GCA_963680785.1 of Diplosoma virens. NCBI lineage: Eukaryota > Metazoa > Chordata > Ascidiacea > Aplousobranchia > Didemnidae > Diplosoma > Diplosoma virens. Next base: position 24,026,843 of record OY796892.1, on the reverse strand, counting down.
TTTGTGAATATAAAAATATGAGCAAAAATTCAATAAAGATGGGAGAAATTGAATTTTAAACTAAAACAAAATAAGCACATCCAAAACGACATTGAAAATTTTGATTGATATGAAGATGAAAGTAAAATCAAAAGATTTTAAAACTAAAAAACTAAAAAAAATCATCGAAGAGATCTTATTGAACAAAGGTATGAACAATAAAAGATTTTGACTAAAAACGATTTTTTGGAAAGTAAAGCCTTTTTTTTAAAAGTTTAGCTCATAAAAGTTTGATTTAGCATAGCTTTTAAAGTTGACTCAAATGAAGAATTTGCTGTTCTGTTGGCCAATTGGTTTATAGGCTGACCTTCGTGTCTTAGTTATTTCGTTAAGTTTTGTTTTCAAAAATCGGCTCTGTAATTCTATTTCCATTACTATTTTTTTTTTTTTATCTCTATATTTATCCTCTTGACTCGCAGGAAAGCGACGGAGGCGCTAATACATAGGGTTGCTATCGGCTAATACATAGGCTATACCCCGACCTGCTTCCGGAGATACCAAGATATTGCTGTCCGCTTGTAATTTAATAGAGATTTGACTGTAATTTAGAACTGCTTGCCAGAACCACCAAGCAGGGGAATGTGCCGTAAAGTGTCTTTCCCAAGGACACAACAGAATGGCGCGAGTGGGTTTTGAACCGAGACCATGTTGGTCACGAGTCTGGCGCTTTAACCACTCGACCACGCTGCCGACATATTGTCTGTAGCAAAAAGCAACTTGCCTTTATATAGTGGCGGCCGAAAGTTTAGCAACACCAGTAATTTTTTTCAGGTGTCCAGGTGTTATTACGAACAAACAAAAACTTGGAGTGTCTTTTACATTCGTTATGAGCAACTTTTTTAAAAGTTTTTTTTTGGTAACTTGTAATTTTGCAGGCAATGCAATCAAGGCATTGGGAACGAATTGCAGCTGTTACTGGGCATCAATTTGAAGTCGACTCTGACAATTTTTTGTTGAAGAACATTATGGATGCACCGATTCTTCCAAATAAAGATGATATAGAGGTGTGACGCTTGTTTGTTACAAAAATTCGTCCATTTTTAGCTTTGTATTGGGAAAGCAAACTTTCAAAATTTATGTTTTATTAACTTTTAATAGAATAAATTTTGCTATGAAATATTTTTGATTTCTTAAGCATAATTATGATCTATTTTTTTTTAGGATATTTGTATTTCCGCTACCAAAGAAAAAGACATTGAAGCGAAATTGAATACCCTTGTGGCAGAATGGGGTGGACAAAACTTTACGTTTTCTCCCTTTAAATCTCGCGGCGAACTTCTACTTAAAGGACAAGATGTTCAGGAAATTGTTACATTGTTAGAGGACAGCTTGATGGTTTTAGCTTCGTTGCTGAGCAACAGGTGATATTTTGATTAGTGTGCAAATTTTTATTTTACTTTGTTGTGAAGCGTTTCCTGTTACAAAAACTAGAAAAGGTAAAAAAAAAGTCTTTTCGAAACAAAGGTAAAAAATTTTCCAGCAGCTTTTAAATTTTGATTATCCGGGAGTTTTAAAACCTTTGGCCTCAGGTACAACGTTCCCTTCAAACCCCAGATTCAATTGTGGGTAAACAAACTGAGCGGCACCACCGAGATCATCGAGCAATGGATGACTGTGCAAAATCTCTGGATTTATCTCGAAGCTGTGTTTGTCGGAGGAGACATAGCGAAGCAGCTGCCTCAAGTTTGTAAACTACAATTACATTTTTAAGATGATTGCATGGCCTCTAAGAGGCGTCTATGTCGATTTGTAACCAAACGATTTTGAAATTAAGGCTCAATCATAAAGCTTTTTTTAATGTGAACTCATGATAATGTCTTTTGTTTGCTGCTAATCAAAAAATTTTTGATTTAAATAAATCACTTGGCGATAAAAAATTAACAAATTAGCTGCGGTATCTGTGAAAAATTGAACGCTATAATCTGGTGGTTACTTTGTTTATTTTCTCCTATCAATGTTTTATCTCCAGGAGTATTGACAAATACAACCTACCATACTAAACCGAAAAACATCTCAATAAATCAACATAAACATTTTACCTGAAATGTAGATTAGATTACGACATTCAGACTATTATAAGACGTATAGTTGGTAGTTAGCAAACCAATAAGCTAATCGCTTTTTTTGGACTAATATTACATTTTTTCATCAGGAAGCCAAGCGCTTTTCAAACATCGATAAATCATGGATTAAGATCATGCAGAGAGCACACGAGAACACCAATGTTGTATTTTGTTGCGTTGGCGATGAGACATTGAGTCAGTTGCTCCCCCATCTACTCGAACAGCTCGAAATTTGCCAAAAGTCTTTGACAGGTCTGTGTTGCTAAAACGAAAATAAAGAATATTTTTTGCGCCGTAATTTCATATCTTAATAGAGAAGATATTTCTAAAATACTAGGCTCCTTTCTTAAAAAGCGTTTGGAAAACATCGAAATCAAAAAAAGAAATTTACTAAGAAAATCTTTTTTAAGCTGTGTTTGCATTTAAAGTAAACAAAAGAGAAACGTTTGCGAACAGTAGTTTCTACGCAAACCTAGGTTACCTCGAAAAGAAGAGGCTGGTGTTTCCTCGTTTCTTTTTCGTTTCGGATCCTGCTCTCCTGGAGATCCTCGGCCAAGCAAGTAACTCCCACACGATCCAGGTACTTTTGTTAATCGTAAATCTGTGAAGTTAATATTCTTGAGGTTTTGAAATTTTTTTGTTTTTACAGGCTCATTTGTTGGGGGTCTTCGATAATGTATCAACCGTTACATTTCACGAGAAAGATTATGACAAAATCATCGGAATCAATTCACGCGAAAAAGAACACGTTGACTTAGAAAAACCAGTCATGGCTCAGGTATAAGTTGCTGTGTTGTAATTTGTATACAAAAATGTTGCGGAGTGCTTTACAGCAATTTGTTATCCTTTTGGTACAAATTTTCAGTAAACCAATAAAGACGCACTTATTTTCTAAAAGGAAGCATTTTTTCTAAAACAAAAACAAAGATTTTATTTTTTATTTTTTGACATGTTGTTGTTAAATAGTTCTTTAAGAAAGCGTTTGAAGCTAACTTCAATGTCAAGATTACGCCTTGCACAAGTAGTTTCTGCTCTATTCATGGAAACATCGAATTATTGCGTATTAACCCTACTCAGAAATATGGGGCTATGATTTTTTTTTTTTTTCTTTAATGTAAGACTATGTTGAGAAGAATAGATATTAAAGTGACCAAATTTAACGTTATATTTTGATGCCGGTATTTTCGCGCGAGTTTTGGGCAATGGATGAAGCGACAAGCTTGAGCGATCCAGGCTTGGTTGATCGACACGGTCGCGGTTCAATTCTTACTCAGGTCATGTTGCTTTGTCCTTGGGAAAGACATTTAATTTACGTCACTTTTTTCTACTTGTTATTGTCTTGGCTAGTAGCTCTAAAAGTATACTCAAATTGCCTTATAAGAAATTAAAAAATAAAACAAAAATAAAGAACTTCTCAAATAGACAGCAATATCTCGGGATTTTTCAAAAGCGAGTTATGATAATTGCTCGACTGTTGTTTTAAGTTTAACGCCTCTGATGTTGTCCGCCGACTCATATTTATGATGAGTTTTTCTCATTTAGCTCAGACTAGGTGAGAAAAAATCTGATATAAATCTCACCGAGTTCAGAGTTTTTGAAGTCAAAATGGGATCAACTTTTCTGTTATTTACTTTACCTGTATTGATGAATTTTCATTTTTTGTGTAGTATTAGATTTTTTTTGTATTTTTTAATTGTGTGTATGAACTATACGTAATAAAAAATAGACTTCGAGCCAAAACTGTTTTAGGGAAATGTTGAAATATGGCTGGGAAACCTTTTGAAGGAGATGCAAAACAGTCTTCATTCTATAATTCGTCAAGCTTTCTACGGCATTGAAGATACTGCATTTAAAATGCTGGAGTTTCAGGTAGCCTTTACAAATAATGTATTGAATGTAGCTGGTATGCTGATAAAGTTTTATAGTATTTAGATTATTTTACAATATTGTAAAACTTTAATTAATTTATATTTGATAGGATCACAATGTTGAAATAAGATTTTTTGTCTTGCCAGAAAAATGATATCAAAAGTCTTCTTTAAAATTTGATTCAGGTCTAGTGCTGAATAAAAAGCAACTTGTTTTTGAATTAATTTTTTAAGTAGCTCCTCTAATCGAATTTTTACTTGAAGAGATCATAAAATTTTTTTGCTACGTAGAATAAGGGCTTTTCTGTCGGAATTCTGCTTTGTCGCACCAGTTAACATGAAGCATTTTTAGTTTAAAATTCATTTAGTGTTCTTCTAGTACAGTGGTTCTCAACCTGTGGTACGCGTACCACTAGTGGTACGTGAGACCTTTTTAGGTGGTACGTGAACAGTTTTTAGATTCTATAAAAATCCAACACTCGGATTAAATCGTGTTTTTTAGATATGCGAGATTTTCAGCGAATAGTTTTTTTTTAGGGAACATATGAATTTTGGGACAAAAATTAAGAAACTAGAGTGAGATTTTCAGCGAAAACTTTTTTTTTAAAGAACATGTAATTTTTGGGACCAAAATTAAAAAAAAAAAAATAATAATTAATTTTTTGATGAACTTTGTGGTACGCAATGTAAAGAAAAATTTCTAAATGGTACGTGCTAGCAAAAAGGTTGAGAACCACTGTTCTAGTAGACTCAGCAAGTTAAACTTTCACAAATAACAGAAGGCGTAATGTATTTATCAAAGAAAAACTTAACACGACGTTTCGTCCGTTACATCGGGTGGACTTCATCAGGTAAAAACAACACACAATGCACAACGTATTTAAAAACCAAGAACCTAAAAAAAACTAATAAACACAAGGTGAGAGGCGAACATACATAACAATTTAATAACTGCTTCGTACAACAGAAACAAATTTAACAGGTTGAAAACCCATCTATTATGAGATTTTTATATATTTTTGGAAAAACATTCCAATCTTTGTCATTTATTGAATTTTTCGTACAATTGATGTATAATGATTCTAAAAATTTTCGTTTATCATAATCAATGTTGTAATTCAATATTTCAAAATTCCCAAAATCAATCCTATGTTCACATTTAAAACAACGTTTAACCAATGCAGTTTTTTTACTTAAATCATCTCTTAATTTAGCCAAATTAATCGGTTTCAAATCACGTTTATGTTCAGACAAGCGAGTGTTAAAGCATCTGCCCGTTTCACCAATATACACACTCGAACAATCTTTGCAATGAATTTTATAAATTGCACCACGCTTATACTGTATATTCCGTCCACGGAGTCTTTTATTTTAGGTAAAATATTTCCAATTGTTTTATATGGGTAAGTGTACACGCCAATATTAAATTTTCTCAAAATTCTAGACATTTCATCACTAAGACCTTCAATATATGGTAAACCAACACAGTTATATTTCTCTTTACGTATGCGATCGCTTTTATTCACTTTTTTTATGCTTAATTTCTTTTTTCACTTTATTCAATAGCCAATCTGGGTAATCATTATCGCGTAAAGTATTACAAACTAATTTAACTTCATTGGACTTATCCTGATAATTTGTAATTAATTTAGAAGTAGCCCGGAACAAAAGTGTTTTAATCAAACCAACTTTTTGAGAGAAATTATGACATGAATTCAAATTTAAGTATCTAGTCGTATGTGTAGGTTTTTTATAGGCTTTTGTAGTTAATTGACAATTGTTACAAAGTATTAATACGTCTAAAAACGGAATAGCTTTCTCAACTTCTTGTTCGACCATAAATTTAATACTATTCTCAATATTATTTATAAATTTATGAAAAGATGCCACTTCGGTTTTCTTTAGAACAACAAAAGTATCATCAATGTAACGTAGCTAAATGCGAGGTGGGGATGCAAAATCTATTAGCATTTTATTTTCAATCGATTCCATAACCAAGTTAGCCACAATAACGAAAATAGGAGAACCCATCGCAACACCAAAAATTTGACATAAAATGTTTTACGAAAACATAAATAAGTGTTGTCTAAACATAAATCTAAAGCATTCATAATTTCGTTAATATTTAATTTACATCTAATTTTTAATTCACTATCACATTTTAGACGATAAAAAATAACTGATTTAGCTATATGTACAGGAATTTTTGTAAATAAAGATACAACAGCGAAAGAAAGCATTAAATTGTTATCATTAATTTTAAAGTTAGATATTCTATCGATCAATTTGAATGAATTTTTTATTGATAAATTATTGGAATTTACTAAAGGTGTTAATATTTTAGCCACAAATTTAGAAAGATTAAATAAAGGTGAATTAATGAACGAAACAATTGGTCGAAGAGGCCAGTCTGGTTTATGAATCTTTGGTAACTCATATATGCGTGGCGCAATAGCATCAGTGCTTCGTAAATAAAAATATTCTTTTTGAGATAAACAATCAATTTTATATATTATAAATCAAAAATAAATTTGTTTAATTTATGTTCAATATTTTTTGTTAAATCATTTTTTAATATAACATAAGTATCTTTATCGTTTAACAATTTAAAAATTTTTTCTTCGTATTTTTCGTTATCAATAATAACTGTACAGTTACCTTTATCTGTTTTTGTAATCACAATGTTTTTGTCATCTCGTAAATTTTTCAATGCCGTTTTCTCTTTAATCGATAAATTTGGAATACTTCTGTGTTTCTTGTTTAATACAGCTACAACTTCCCTTATTATTTTTATAGAAGCTGTATTATCAGGTAAATTCTTTATTCCTTTCTCAATATTAGCTAATAAATCAGTTTTAGGAATATAACTCTGTGAGACCGAAAAATTTAAACCTTTTGTTTCATCTTCCGATAAATTTTTATTGGAAAGGTTAATAACCCAATTATCTTTGTTTCTTATGTTGCCATTGATCGTTTTTTTATTTGAATTTTTCGTCTTTTGTTTAAAATCTTCCTTCAATTTAGCAATTTTATCTCTATAATGCTTCATTAGTGTGTTAGAGTTTGTCAACAGTATACTTTACATGTTTTAAAATAGATTCAAAATCAATGATGAAAATCTTTAGTAATTCTCCTCTAATATTTTCCATCAACCGTAGACTATTTCTTATCCAAAAGTGTGATTCATTGATACGTAGTTTAACACAATTAAAACCAAATTTTTCTACTAATTTTCTTCCTGCCCTAGTGTTTATAGGGGATTTATAACTAAGCTTTTTGTTAAAATATTTTCTCTCAAACACGAATGATTGAAAAACAGATGAATTTTAAACTAAGTAATATCCCTGGTGGCAGTGTTTATATTAATTATGAAGCATTTTTGTTGTTTCTAATTCAGGCAATGTTTCCTGCACAAGTCGGTCTCCTTGGCATACAGATGATTTGGACACGTGACAGCGAAGTCGCTTTGAAGAATGCCAAAGTCGACAAGAAGGTTTGTTCATGTACTGATGAGGTTTCTGTAATGAGATCATACGGACTGGAAATGAAAAAAAGATTTGAATGATCGATTAAAATTTTTAAAAAATCTTAAGTAATTTGTTTTAGAATCGAATATAAATTTAAATCTTCCATTTTTCGGAGCGATACTTCAACATAAAAAAAGTTTTGAATTTCAAGTGACCAACCTTCTCGTGCCCACAAGATCTTTTGCTCTTGCCTGACTTAGCTTTACTCATTAGAAAACATCATTGATGACTTTTGTCATGCCGATTAATTACAAGTTTTTTTCATTAAGTCAATATTTAAAAGTTTTAAAATTTCAAGTGCTGACGCAGATCATGCAAACAACCAATCAACGGTTTTTGGACATCTTAAACGAGCTCATCGGTGTGACAACAAGGGATTTGACGAAGACGGAGCGAGTCAAATACGAGACTCTCGTCACAATCCACGTCCATCAACGCGACATCTTCGACGACCTGGTGATTGGTTTCGTTAAAAAATCACTGACTAAAGTCTTACAGTAACCAGTATAGCTTCTCGCCGTTGTTTGAGCGTACACTTCAGGCAAACTACATCGTGAGTTCAAGCCCCAAACAAGTCTTGCAAATAAAATATCGTCATGCCGCGTATTTGCAATTGTTATCCTGGTTCTGAGCGATATAACAAAAAAATCACAAGCTAATTGTGCATTTTTTGCTAATCGTGGATTCAAGTGCGAACAAACTACGCACACCGCATACAGTAACATTCTTGTTTTTTTCAGGTGCACATGCACATTAAATCGGTTTCTGATTTCGAGTGGCTCAAGCAATCGAGATTCTACTTCCAGGAAGACACCGACCGCTGCGTGGTTTCGATCACCGACGTCAATTTCGATTATCAAAACGAGTATCTCGGCTGTACCGACCGACTTGTCATCACTCCACTGACGGACAGGTTGCTTTCTTTTATCGAATCGTGATCACGAGCACGCACTTTACGTGATCGTGATCACGATAATGAATTTAGATAACAACGAAGTCGTAATAAATCGCCTTTTGATTCGCTTTGTTGTTTCGTGCAGATGTTACATTACTTTGGCTCAAGCGCTTGGCATGAGCTTGGGGGCATCCCCTGCTGGTCCGGCGGGAACAGGAAAGACTGAAACCACGAAGGACATGGGGAAATGCTTGGGAAAGTACGTTGTGGTATTTAACTGCTCCGATCAGATGGACTACAGGGGTTTGGGAAGAATTTATAAAGGTATCGAAGCCTTGCGAAACGAGATTAAGTGTTTCGCGAGGCAAAATTTTAATTTACACTGGTGTCGTCCGGTGACGTCATCCAACATTCCGACATCTCAAACGAGTTCAATCAACGTTTAAAGGTTTGGCTCAGTCCGGGTCCTGGGGATGCTTCGACGAGTTCAATCGCATCGAGCTTCCTGTTCTGTCAGTGGCCGCTCAGCAAATCGCGATCGTTCTCGGATCGAAGAAAGAAAGAAAAAAGACGTTCGTCTTTACTGACGGCGACGTCGTGTCGATGAATCCCGAGTTCGGAATCTTTCTCACGATGGTAATTTGTTGAAGTGTTGTATCTTCGGAAGAATTTAGGGATGGTTTTTTAAAAAATATTTGTAACAAAAAATCTCAGCTAAATACCACTCAACTCTATAAGCTTTCGTTTATTCAACTTCTTTAGATGAATAGAATTCTATTTGAATTAGTCATCTGATTTAATAACATTCTATTTGAATAAGTTATCTGAAGAAGTTGAATAAACGAAAGCTTATAGAGCTGAGTGGTATTTTAGCTGAGATTTTTTGTTAAAAATAATTTTTTAAATAATTTTTCCAGTCTGTATATCCTACAATGGATCTACCACTCATTACAAGTTTGGACCTGTTTTAGTTTTCGACAGTTGTAGATTATTTTTATGATTTTTTAGGTTTTCAATGCTGCACAGATTATTTTTTGGAATTCATTTTTCTTTTTTTTAGTTTAATTTTGTGTTCTTCTTTCTTGCTATAGAGTTCTCGATATTTTGACACATCCGTTATTTAAAAATATTTATTGATTTCAAAGAATTTCTTTAGAAATTATTCTGGCATTAAATTTTTCAGAACCCCGGTTATGCGGGACGACAGGAATTGCCGGAAAATTTAAAAATAAACTTTCGCTTGGTGGCGATGATGGTCCCAGATCGACAAATCATTATGCGAGTTAAACTTGCGTCATGTGGTTTTATCGACAACGTTCAGCTTTCGAGAAAGTTCTACACTCTTTACAAACTCTGTGAAGAGCAGCTAACGAAACAGGTAAGAAACGATCCCAAAGAGAACAAAGTATGTTAATCTGAAAAATGTACAAAAATCTCTTTCTTAAGCATAAAATTGAAAATTGGTTTTAAGCAAAAAAAAGTTTTTTTATTGCTATATCTAAGGGATACAAAAGAAAGGACGATTGTTGAATCCAATTTTACTTTTTATTAAAGGGAAAAATTTTATCAAAATTGTTTTGCGTTGTGTTCACTGGCAACTGTTCACTTCACAAGTTTCATATTGATGATGTAGAACATAATGATATTCTATAATCGACTGGTTTTCAATTTTTCAAGGTTCACTACGATTTCGGACTTCGAAACATTCTTTCGGTTCTCCGAACTCTCGGAGCCGCCAAGCGATCGAATCCCGAAGATTCTGAGATGAAAATAGTAATGAGAATCCTAAGAGACATGAACCTATCCAAGCTAGTAGATCAAGATGAACCTCTTTTTCTCTCTCTCATCAACGATCTTTTCCCCGGGATTACTTTAGAAAAAGCCGGTTATCCTAAAATTGAAGCTGCAATCGAACACCAGGTGAGAAAGAATATTAATCCAAAGCCGATTTTAATTTTTTTGAAATTTTTATTTATTGGTTTTGCTATGATTTGTTGGTTGGTTTGATTTTCTTGCCTTAAAAATTATGTGTTTATCAACAAATTTGTTTTTATTCTGTCTTTAAAAAAGCAAAAATTTAAAAATGATTGAAATGATTTCTTAGCCATAACACATGACTGACATTTTTACTGTAAACTGCACTTTCTAAATTTCTTCTACAATTCTTATTGTATGGTTTTAATTTTTTGACAATACGTTTGCTGCTTTTTTCAGGCTACGGAAATGGATTTGGTGTACCATCCTCCCTGGGTACTAAAGTTGATTCAACTTTATGAAACCCAACGTGTTAGACACGGGATGATGACATTAGGTCCCAGTGGAGCCGGAAAAACAAATTGCATCCACGTCTTAATGAAAGCAATGACCGAATGTGGAAAGTAAATAAGAAGTTGCTTTCTAAAATTTTAAAACTTAATTTCTTGTCGCTTGCAACCCTAAAGAAGATGACGTCAGTTACGTTTTAAAATGTATGCAACACGTGTCTTGCCGTCACTTAAGTTTTTTTTTAAAACGTTATAACTTTTTACGAGCAAACCAGAGTATTGTATTGAATAGAGGCATCCTCTGCATTTGTATAGATAGCTAACTACTTGACCGCGTCATTATATTAATGCAATAACTGTGTTTGCTTTTGGATTGCCAAAATCGCTCGGCTTTGTCTACCGTCTGCCGCAAAGATTTTATAGGAATTAACATTTACAGCACTTTTTTTTTCAACACTTTAGCACAATTATCATATTTTTTGTTTATGCCTATGTATTTATTGCAGTAAAGTTTACTGTTTTTAAATTACTCAAAACCGAAACTAATTTTCCATTGAATTCGGTCAAAATGTCAAAGCGTGGCACACCGCCTTTTGTTTTAATCTCAGCCAGCTTAAACACTTTTACCAAACTGTTCCAGCAACTTTGAGGTGTTGCTGATATTGCATCTGACTCGGTTTGTTTGCGAACTGAACTCAGACCTTTCGCACGTATGTTGAGAACATTTGCAAGTGTAGAAACTAATAAGTTTGCTTATTTTATTTTATTAAACGTGGTTTTGTTGGTTTTAGTAGACAAATTGCTTTTTTGTTTTTAGTCCTCACCGCGAAATGCGAATGAACCCAAAAGCAATTACCGCGTCGCAGATGTTTGGAACTCTTGACGTGGCGACGAATGATTGGACGGATGGAATTTTCTCCACTCTTTGGAGAAGGACTCACAAAGCAAAAAAAGTAAATTGAATTTTTTTTAACAAGCCTGGGGTTAAGTATCCTATACCTTTTGTTTTTGACTCCATCCTTAAAAATAAAAAAATGATAATTTTTTATTCTACGTTCGACAGGGTTATCATGACACTTCAGGCATTGATCACATACTGCGTCATCATTAAGTCAGTCAGGTCCCCAGATCCCGATGCTTTGCCACAAAGATTGAGTTATAGACGGGTTAGCCCGATGTAGAGAGTTACAAATATAGAAGCCGAGGCGCGGATGAACAGGCATACTTCCGCGTTTCTCAAAAACTCGGTGCCTAATATGGAAACTGCTACTGTATAATTTGCCTAAAGTGACATTGCCTTGCTTTACAACATTGCATTAAAGTAACATTGCATTTCCTTAAAAAAAATTGCCTACTGCCTAAAATAAAACTGTATAATTCGAAAAAAATTAAGGTTTGTCGATTTTAGGGAGAAAACGTGTGGTTGGTGCTGGACGGGCCCGTGGATGCCATTTGGATTGAAAACCTCAACTCCGTGTTGGATGACAATAAGACTTTGACTCTGGCAAACGGAGATCGAATTCCAATGGCTCCGAACTGCAAGATTATTTTTGAGCCGCACAACATTGATAATGCATCGCCTGCAACAGTATCACGAAATGGTAAATTAAATCGCTGTTATTAGCATTTGTTTCAATGATTATTGTTCTAAATTGTGAGAAATATTTTTAAAGTATTTATTTTATTTTCTACGGCTTTGTTCAGTTGTCTCTGATTTTATTCAACACTTAACAAAAAAATGATTTCTTTTCTTGATTAAACCCAACCGTTATAACACATCAATTGGATAAATAAATAAAATATACTGCAAAATGCAATAAAAGTAATGCTAGTTAACTGTTAAAAACTTTTTTCAGGCATGGTGTACATGAGTTCGTCTATTTTAAATTGGGATCCAATTCTCACGGCCTGGTTGAAAAAGCGACCTTCTGTGATGGCTGAAGTTTTACTTCCAGCATTCGAAGGAAGTTTTTGTGGTGAGGACATGCTCATGTTTGCTTACTGCTATTTTGTAGCTTTAAATAAGCTTTGACATCTTTGAATGATTGACTGATGACGGGTTTTACTAATGAATAGGTGCGCATGTCATTTAAAAAAACAACAAAAAAAACAAGTCTGATTTTAAAATGGTCATACAGTAGAAATGATACGATAAAGAAAAAAGATTCAAAATCTATAAAATGTTTCAACATTTGATGATTTTTACGCTATGCCGTCTACTTGGAAAAAAATTTAGGCTAAATTAAGTGATGCCTTAGGTCACAGGTTTCCCACTTTTAGTTTAAAATATCGGCCCACTCTTACCGTGACCGGTAAGTTCCACCATAGGTAAATTCCACCACGGAAAATTCCACCCCGGTAAATTCCAGCACGGTATAATTCACCATGTGTAAATTCCAGCACGATATATTCCACCGCAGGGTTTCTTTCATGTTAGAGGTTAGGGTTAGATTTAGGGATTGGGATTAGAGAGGGTTAAGGGTTTAATTTAGAGTAATAAATGTAGGCTACTTGTCAACTACTGTACTCTGTACTTGTCAACTTATGGCGTGATAAATCAACAGCAATCAACAAATAAAATGAACAATCAACATGGTGTAGTATCGTGGTGGAATATACTGAGATGGAATTTACTTACATATGAGTAAATATACCGTTGTGGAATGTACCTAGAGCCCACTGCTATAGTTTGCTTGTGAAGATCGTTGAAAAATTATTTTGATATACTATGAACGACGTCATAAAGTCAAATTTACACGTAGCTCTTCATCATTATGTTGAGACGGGATTGCACGCAAAAATGAACGTTCTGGAATGCATGTACGTACAACAACTGCTCAGTCTACTGGAAGGACTTCTACCTACTTCTGAAGACAACAAAGTCATCGAAAAGCAACATTTAGAACGGTTTGACATTTTTTTGCTTGCTTTTGTTTCTTGTTTTTTTTTCTCGGTGTTCACATGTCTTTTTTGTCTATGTCTTGTTGAGCACTATTTTTAATACAAAGCCGAAAAATTGAACGTCATTGCTGTGTTTTATTACAAATTTGTTCCAGTTTGTACGTCTTTTGCTTGATGTGGTCACTTGGAGCGCTGTTGGAGTTATCAGACCGTGAGAAGATGGAAACATTTTTGTATAATTATAAGAAAGAACATGGCGGACTTAATCTACCTGTTTTCGACAAAGGTTTTTATGAAGTTTTCTTTTATAAGTTTTTTTTACTAGTAGCCAAATTAGTTACCTACTAGAATTTTTATTCATAATTTGAATTTTTGTAGGCGTAGAAAAAATTTGAATTATTAAGACAATCAACGAAGTCTTCAGATCTTACGTATCACGTTTATTTGCCAAATAATCTGTTGATATATATTTCTGTAATTAATAAAAAGCATTTATTTAAGTCGCGAGTAGCCTACAACTCATAATTATATTGTGCAACTACAGGGCGATATTTGGTGAATTGCGAGGTTTTTGCGTCAACGGTTTCCGCTATTTCTTCATCTTTTTCTTATAGCGTTGGACGTTGTGGTGGGAATCTTTGAATACCAACTTTAAAGTCTTTTCTTAACCCGACTTAAAAACATACCAAACTTTATGAATCATTTATAATCTGTATGAAGTAATGAACTTTTTTTTTAAGCAATTATTGACTAAAAAAACCGCAAAATTAACCTTTGCACAAAGCATTACGGCAAATCTCTTTCTTTTTTTTTAAATTGTTTTGATACCAAGAGGATCGAAAAAGTTTTGGGGGATTAAAATCATGATAGGGTTTACCTACAGATAAGAAACTTTGTCTTTTTGATTTCTTTTACATCTAAACCAACTGTCTATGATTTGTAATTTTTATGTTGCAGCAAAAGTACGATTTTGGTCCCCTGAAAACTTTTATTTCTTTCAAGATTATTGAAATATAGTTATTTACAAAATTTCTTTATTTTGTTTCTGTGCAAATGTGTACTTTGGATTCTCTGGAACCGATTGAGTTTTCTAAAAAGTGGAAAAATAAGGCATCATAATGAATTATTTCACTATGAATGATATCAAAAATTTTCCTTTCAGAGAGTGGACATACAATTTTTGAATATTTGGTTAGTGAAAGTGGAGAATGGCAGCATTGGTCTGAGAAGGTTCCATCATTTGATTATCCTGCGGATAGTACACCGGAGTATCTTTCGATCCTTGTTCCGAACGTCGACAACGTCAGAATGGACTTCCTCATGCACGCCATCATGAAACAGGTTGCTTTACTCGTGCAGCCAGTACTCTATGTACCGCAACTAAGTTCAAAGTTTTCTTTGTTCTAATTATTTTTGTTGACCAAACCAGCTACTGGAAAGATTTGCGTTAAACATTTTAGCTTTTAAACGAATCTTTAAAAATTGTTTTATTTATTAAATGACAATTTTACAAGTTTTTTTACTTTTCAGGAGAAAGCAGTTTTACTGATCGGGGAGCAGGGCACAGCAAAGACTGTGATTGTGAAAGGATACATGAACACCCGCTATAATCCGGAATATCACGCGACTAAAGTTTTAAATTTTTCATCCGCCACGACTCCGTTCATGTTCCAGGTTTAGACACTGCTATTCTAAACATGATCTAATTATGACATACGGAGATCGACTATAAAAATAAAGTCAACGTGGATACAATGCACTGAAGTTTTATTTCTCTATTGCTTTTTTTAAGTAATCGTTTTGTTTGATTGTTTAAGAATTATTTTTATTCAAAGCGAACAATCGAAAGTTACGTCGACAAGAGAGTGGGCACGACTTTCGGGCCACCGGCTGGAAAGAAGATGACTGTGTTTGTTGATGACATCAGCATGCCCATCATAAACGAGTGGGGGGATCAAATAACAAATGAAATTGTTCGTCAGCTTGTCGAGGACAAAGGATTTTACAAGTGAGATCTAAAGTGGTTTTAAGTTGTTGTCTTTGCATTTGACATTTGATTGTTTTTAGTTTGGAAAAACCCGGGGACTTCACCCACATTGTTGACATCCAGTTTGTTGCTGCAATGATTCAACCGGGAGGAGGAAGAAACGACATTCCTCAACGACTAAAAAGACAGTTCGCTATTTTCAACAGCTGCTTACCTTCCAACGCATCGATCGACAAAATCTTCACCACCATCGGCTGCGGGCATTTTTGTGAGGTGAGCAATTGCGTAAAGTTGGCTGAAAGCGTACGTTCCCGTTGAGCTATTTGAAATATGATTACTGCTGCAAATGCAATTGTTCAAATTTTTAATGTGGTTTTGTTTCTGTTTAAACCGAACTATTATTCTATATAAGGAGAACTTAATAAAACTGCTCTTTTTGAGATTTGAATCAACGCTGGTTTTTTATGTTTCTCAAATACCCATAAATAGCCGGTTCTAGTTTTTATTCTTATGATGTTTTGACAGGGTCGTGGGTTCGTTGAAGAGATTCGAACACTTGTTCCTCATTTGGTCGCTACCACAAGAAGGCTCTGGCAGGGAGTAAAAAGCAAGATGCTTCCCACTCCTGCCAAGTTTCATTACGTCTTCAATCTGAGAGATTTGAGCAGGATTTGGCAGGTTTGAGAATGAGTCCGGTTGCTTTTTTTGCTTTGTGAAAGAAGCTTGCTTGAACTGAATTTGTTAACTCAAAGTTTATATTTTATGGCTGAAAAAACCCGATTGGGTAGCAGGGTTAACCGCAACCTGCTGTATTCAGGGGATGCTTCAAATAACCAGCGATGTCGCGAGTTCAGTCGAGATTCTGATGCTGTTGTGGAAGCACGAGTGCCATCGGGTGATCGCCGATCGGTTTGTTGGAAAGCCAGATTGTAACTGGTTCGAGAAAGCCATGAAACAGGTGACCAATGATATTTTGAACTGTTTTGACAATTGTGAAAATTGAAAAAATAAATGAAGCCCAATTGCTTTAATGAATTTTGAAATTGCGTCTTTGGTGGGAGCGTTTTATTTTTTGAAATTAAACTATTTGGCATTTTTCAGATAGCGGCAGAGGTGATAGGCACAAAAGAAAGCGAATATATAAGCATTGAACCCCATTTTGTAAACTTTCTGCGGGAAGCTCCAGAAGCTACTGGTAAGTCAAGGTTGAAGAAAAAAAAATTTACATTTTACTCTTTGACTTGATTAAAACAAACCAAAAATTAAAGTAACTTTTGAAATTCTTCTCTCGTCTCAAGTTAACGCACTCAAGTTAAATTTTCTAACTTAAGGAGAGGAAGAGGACGATGCCGCGTTTGAGGCTCCGAAAATTTACGAACCAATTGAAAGTCTGGACCAAGTGAAAGAGCGATTACAGCAGCAACAAGCAATGTACAACGAAGCCGTTCGGGGTTCTTCGATGGATCTTGTGTTTTTTAAGGTTTTGCTTATTCCTCTGTTTTATTTACGTCGTTATATCGAAAAGTTGTACATTAAGCGACGTTACAAAATATAAAAGCGGTCAACTTTCAAGTCGTTTTGAAAATAAAACATAATCTTGACATTTGAATGAAATAGGCCTGCAACAAGCCATTAAAACATTTTTTATGCAACATCTAAAAAGGCATTAGATTTTAAACCAAAATTTAAAAGTGCAATGGTCAAGTTTATGTTTGATCTATGGAGCATGGGAAGTCAAAGCACAGCTTAAAACTACCGCGCCGTAAAAACTGCGGTTGAATTTGACGAAATGTATTTAACTGGTTCACTGTTCGCGTGTTGACGTTTTTTCCAGCTGTAAAATTTTTTTTTCAGGACGCAATGATTCATTTGATGAAGATCTCCCGCATCCTCAACACAGCTCGGGGAAATGCTCTTCTTGTGGGAGTAGGAGGCAGTGGGAAGCAGTCGCTCACTCGACTCGCTTCTTTCATTGCTGGATACAAGACGTTTCAAATCACACTGACGAGGTTTATTTTTTCTCATATTTTAACGTGAACCTTACGAGTTCGTTGAGTTCTCTGTTGAACAGTTTTACTTTGTTAGATTAGTGTGAACATGCTTACATTAGTAAATATTTTACTGCAATAAGGCTCAATAAAGCTTTTTTTTCTTGAGGCTTTCTTGCTCCAATAGGTTTAACGCATTGTTTTCGTATTGATCAATAAGTTTATATTCCCACAATGTCGTACCTTCTCTAATACCATGACGACGACGTATTAGGCTAGTCCTCTTACTTAAAACTCGAGTGGAGCAAACACCAAATATTTTTGCAAGGGTGGTTTCTAAAGCCTTTGATCTGTCGTCGATTCAAAGTCATTTAGAAAGCATCAACATCCGCAACTTCTTGGCACACTTGTAGCGTTTGAAATGATGACGTATAATTTCACATAAGTCTTTTTTATGCAAGGAAGTACCTGCTCTGCTCGAACCGTGATTTGATTACAAGTCGTTGGCTTATCACATTGAGTCACGCTGACTTGAATTCGTATGTATCATCTTTGAGTACAATTTTTCTGTTGGAATTAATATCATTTACTCTTCGTTATGGTTCAATCAATACGGATTTAAAAAACCTCATTGATTCTTGCTGTGATGCTAAGCCAGTGGGTAACAAAGTGAGGCACTAAGCTCACCAAGGAAGAATTCAAACTTTAAAGGAAAGATTGGGGAGGAATTTGAATGAAATGCAAATTCACTTAAAATTATGCATTGGCGTTATGAGCTTGGTTTATTTATCATTTGAATACAATGCCAAACCACGTTTACTTTTTTACTTCACAAACTTTTCTGTACGTCAACTCCGATTTGAATATGTCATGTATCACTGGAAGAAAAACTTTTTTTGTCTCACTTTCATGAAATTATGTTTTTACATTAGTTTTGAAGAAAAACAAATGAAGATCAAGAAAAAGGTCTTAACAGAAATTATGGCGGATAGGTTTTTTAATTTAGTACTTTTGCAAATAACGTACCGTCGCTTAATTCCTACACGAGACCCTATAAACATCAATCCCCAATCTACCCCTTGCTATTTATCAACCCTTTGGATGTTCTAATCGACCCCTGGGAGTCGATATCGAACACCTTGCGAAGCACTGCTGTAGACACATCATAACAGGGCTATCAGCCTGGTGTTTGCGACTTGTTTTTGAATATCAGATAAACTTTTCCGTACATTAATTTTCTATAGCGTATTTTTTTTTAAAGCTTTCTGATGGATTATGACAAAACTTTAGATCTTACGGAGTCAGTAACTTGATGGACGACTTAAAAATTCTTTATCGAACTGCTGGTCAAGATGGTCACGGCATCACTTTTATATTTACTGACAACGAAATCAAAGACGAGGCATTTTTAGAATATTTAAACAATGTGCTAGCTTCTGGGGAGGTAAATTTACAAGGTTATCTGAAACGTGCTTAAACGCTATTTTGTGTATTTTTAATGCAGTTAACTGGTAAAAATCTTAATAAATGTAAAATTAAAAAAAAGATGATTAGGAACTAATCTCAGAAAGCGTTTAACAATAGTTTTTTGCGAACTTTGAAACTCAATTAAAATACTGTCAGGTGAAAGAAATGTTTACCAAAGCATTATTTCCGACAATACACAAATTTAGCCAGACGAAACTGATTTCAAATACATGCACTAATTTGATTTCCTATCGGCTTGTGAAAGCATTGACTTTTTAAGGTTTCAAACCTGTTTGCTCGTGACGAAATAGACGAAATAACCCAGAGCCTCGTGCCTGTGATGAAGAAGGAATACCCCAAGCGCCCTCCCACCAACGAGAATCTCTACGACTACTTTCTCTCCCGTGCTAAAAGCAATTTGCACGTGGTTTTGTGCTTTTCCCCGGTGAGCAAATGTGAACCACTTGTGCACGAATAAACTGCTTCAATTCAATTCTTTCTTTGCTGCTGGCAGTTTCTGCTGAGCCAATTTTCGCAATCTTGCTTTTTACGGTAAAACAAATAACAAGGTTTTTTATTTATATATTAAAAAATATCTGGAATTAAATTGAAGGATTTGCTTAATTATATTGAATTTCTGTTCTTTTAGATATATTATTATCAAACTACGCTGTTTAGTCAAACACAAGCATTTTAGAATCTTAATTATGTGATACCCAGCAAACACGCGACGTGGTTTCTACGTGGAGTTCACGTAATATTTAAAATATTAACATAGAATCTACGTGGAATTTACGTGGTGTGTTTGCTGGGTAGTAATACAATAACTCACCGGTATTAGAGTATAAGGCTTATTGACATTGAAGTAGTGTCATGTATAATTGCTTCTCAACTCCAGTTATCGAACACCTTATGAAATAGCATCGTCCATTGTTAACAAACGGGTAGAAAATAATTCTGTTTGCAAAACACTTAAACTTGTTTCCGCAAAATGTTTTATAGGTTGGCGAAAAATTTCGGTCAAGATCGATGAAATTTCCTGGACTTATTTCCGGTTGTACAATCGATTGGTTCTCGCGGTGGCCACGTGATGCTCTAGTGGCCGTAGCGCGCCATTTTATTTCGAACTTTGCCATCAAGTGTACACCCAAAGAAAAACAAAGTCTTTATGGAGTCATGGGGTCATTTCAGGTTACTGTACAAAAATTACATATTTATTTTTAAATCAGCATCGCCGATGATTTAATCAAAAAATATTGAAGTATTAAGACCTTCGAACAGACACTCAACCTTTTTAACCTGTTGTCCCCTTTCGCTCTTTTGGTGCGAATTAGGTGTACAAGGGCCCCAAAATACAAAAAATTGGGCAAAACCAGATTTTTTTCAGGCACTGAGCATGCGCTTTTTAGAAGGAGGAAGTTACTTTGTGCCGATTTTTCAGGCAGGGTTATTCTACAATTCAGATCAGTGCCCCAAAACAATTAAGATTAAATTTGAAGAACTTTTTTTGGTCCTCAAAATTTAATTTGTCAAAGCGAATCGATTTTATATACAAATTTACGTTTTTCTGTTCCATTTACAACTAAAAAATCAAGTGAAGACCAAAAAAAAAAGTTTTTACATTAAATGTGAGTAATATTTACTCTTTAACTAAATGTGAGATTCGAATCCTAGTTATCAACGTGGTGAAATTAAACACTTTTTGTTGAAATTTTTTCCTGTGGAACCTCTTTGAAAACTCTTCGCTTAGACTAAATAAAAATAGTTTTTCTTTATTGTGGTATAAATATAGATTTATTTTATTCTACATCTATTAAATTGAAGTAAGATGAAGCTGAACAAAAAGCTAGAATGATTTTATTAAAGATAACTTTTATTATACGTTATAATTCTCTTTTTAATTTGTCCTAAATTAAAATTTATTAGATTCAAAAAGGGTCAAACGCTTTATAAAATAGTTATTAAACCGTGTTTTTTGGATCTATTATTGCTAGGATAAAAAGTTCTGTAGCAGTAGAACTTTTTTTTGCAAAGCTCACATTCAGCAAAAAGCTGCATAAAAAAATTATAATATGATATAACATTGTTAGAAAATGATATTAATGTGGTGATTTGGGAAAATAAATGAAAGATTTATATTGATAAAAACACAAACAAGTTTCTTGATATAAAGAAACCGTTTTTCCAAACTCAAAAATGTTGTCTTAAAAAAGAAATGCATATGGTCAACAGCTATTGGTCATATAAGCTAGTTATGTGCGATTTTCAAATTGTTGGCGAGGTCAAATTTTGAAACTCTATCAGAGTTTTAAAACTACATTACATCTTCAAAAGTCCAATAATCGACTTACAATGTTAAACAACTACAACTCCGACGACTATTTTGAAATCTTTTTCTAGGATTTAGTTGCTGAAACTTGCACGGATTATTTTGAGCGGTTCAGAAGGCAAACTTACGTCACACCGAAATCCTACTTATCCTTCTTAGACAGTTACAAATCCATTTACAACGAAAAGCTGGAATTCATTGGAAACCTCGCCGATAGAATGAACACTGGTAAGTTTTCAGTGACGTCGATTTTTAGATAAAGCAGTGAAGCGAATATCGTATCATCTGATTACTGACTGATTGGTGGCCGAGAATTCAAAGACAACCGCGGTTTAAATTCAAAAAATTTGCGTTTTAATTTTAATTTTTGTTTTTATATTTACATTTCTGTTCTTTAATTGATTTTTTTAAAAGCTGTATTTTTACTTAATTTATTCAGAAACTACCGATTTAGCCGATAAGAACTTAAAGAAAACCCTTTAAATAACAAGGTTAACTATTAATTATTGATACCTTTTACGTGGAAGATCACCGTTATTCGTTTGAAGAAAAAATGGAGGATGTACTGTTCCCATTCTGCTCAAAACTTCATCCATACAGTTTATTCTTATTTTGATAGAACAATAATTTGTTTATAATAAGAAAAGAAAAAGTGCAAAGTCATTGAATCAATTTAATTTTATTTTAAGTTTAGTCAAGAAACTATTAAAAGTTTAACCTACATAAATCGATATCAAAGAAGAGTATAACCTATTTCGATTTTTGAAATTCGCTGCAGCTTATTAACAATTATATTAACGTTCGACTCTAAGGTCTGAACAAGTTGATCGAAGCCACTCAATCAGTTAACCTTCTATCAAAAGAGCTGGTCGAGAAAGAAAAAGACTTGGCTGTCGCTTCCAAGAAAGCTGACGAAGTGTTGGCAGAAGTTACTGTGTCAGCACAAGCTGCTGAAAAAGTTAAAAGCAAGGTAATTCGAGAAAAGTCTTTCCATGAGTTTTGCTTAAATTTTTGGTTTTTTACTAACTGATGCTTCAAACTTTGCTTTGTAATGCAAATTGCCATGGACTAAAAAAAAACAATTAAAAAAATTGTTTTAATCTGACCAATAATTTGTGTAGTTGGAATTGTGGCTTCTTTTTTATTAGTTTGCAATTTAAAGCAGGGTTTTCGGCAAACAGTTTGGCTTTGACGTATAATACCTGATAACCTCTATGTTGAAGGCTTGAATGCACAATCTATAGCTATAGAACAGGTACTCGATTAATCTCGACATCAAAGTGATGAAATTATAAATCTTAATTTTTACGTTTCATATCTATTTTCCGTTCGCAGGTACAAAAAGTTAAGGACAAAGCCCAAGGAGTGGCTGACGTCATTTCTGCCGACAAAGCGGTTGCTGAAAAAAAGCTGGAAGCCGCCAAACCTGCTCTGGAGAAAGCAGAAGCTGCACTTCAGGTGCAGGAGTGTTGATGCAGTTCAGGTTTAAGCAAAATCCGAAACGTTTTTTTAAAAATAATTGCTTCTGATTTGGAATGGCATTTTCTAACACTGCTATTCTTTATACAGTATATGCATTTTTTTGTAATCCTTATTTTTGACCTAGACGATTAAACCAGCTGATATTGCAACAGTTCGAAAACTTGGAAAACCTCCACATTTAATCATGCGTATTATGGATGCTGTTATAATACTTATGAGGGTAAGTTTTTATTTTAAATCTATTTTATTTGTATAATTTCAGTATTTGATTTTACTGTTTTCCTTTAGGCAGCGAAATTTTTTAGAAGTCTGTTTTTTGGTCATTAATTCGGTTGTATTTTATATTATTGCAAGTTGTTTGCTTTTTACAAAAATAAAATTTTAATCGCAAAATTTTTGCATTTGGCACAGGTCAACTTTTTTCTTTTTCAGAGTTTCTGAGAAGGAGGAAATTTAAAAAGCTGAATGTTACAGGAAATTTTGAAATAATTCAAAATCAAGCTAGATCCATTTTTATGCTTTTAAGTAGAAAAAATGAAAGAAAATAGTATTTCAGATTAAGTATTTTGTAACGCGTGTTCCTCTAAACCGACGTGTTTGTCCCTGCAGAGGCGAGTCAACAAGACAGAGTTGGATCCGGAACGCCCTTGTTGCAAACCTTCATGGAACGAAGCACAGAAACTCATGAATGACTCTAAGTTTCTCACCATGCTGCTTGAGTTCAACAAGGTAAACTCTGCTTTGTGATTGGCTGTTTACCAACAGTCTGACGATCGTCATCAGGCAAACTTCGATCGCCCTATGTCGTAGCCATATTAAAATACGTTCTTGTAGGGACGAATTAGTTGCAAGCCTTACCAACGCTGTCTTAATTGATGTGGATATTTTTTTCAGGACACCATCACTGGAGAGACAATTGATTTGCTAGAACCTTACTTGAATCAGGAAGACTACAACTTGGAATCAGCCAAGAAAGTCTGTGGCAACGTTGCAGGGTTGTTGTCATGGACAGAAGCGATGGCTTATTTTTACGGCATCAATAGAGAAGTCTTACCACTTAAAGTGAGAAAACTACACAAATACGCACACGCATGCCACATAAGCGCTATATTTTTTGCTTATTTCGATTCAAAAATACTTTAAATTACAATGTTAGCCTATAATTTACGGAAAATTGTATTTGTTTAGAAAGTGTTTAAGGAATTTTTACGAAATATCAAAGGCAGTTTCAACTTACTAAACAATAAAGTAAAATTAAGTTTTATCAAAACTGGAGTTGTCTAAAAAAACTTTAGTGATCTCTATAATTGTGCATCTAAAGTCAATAAATTAACAAACTTCGCTTCTTTTTTTTTGTCTCCATTTTTATATGATGGAATGCAATTTTATAGACATGGAGTAAAACCACAAGCCAATTTTGTTCGTTTAGTTAAGGTATTGCAAAGATTTAAACCGGTCACTCTTTGCTCACTTTATGCTGAACGTTGCCAAAGTATTTTCTGTGTTTCAGGCAAACTTAGTGATTCAGGAAAGACGCTTAGGGGTTGCTATGACGGATTTGGCGGAGGCGCAGAAGACCCTCGATGAAAAGCAAGCGGAATTAGACGCCGTCCAAGCCACATATGACTCAGCCATGAAATCAAAACAAGTATTACTATTTTCAACTATTGAGAGTTTCACCAGTAAAATTTTTTAGCAAAATCATATTTAAAAGAATAAACTTTAACATAAAGACGTGACTGCGTTTATCCAAAGTCATTAAGCATTGTTACAGTTATATAGTCTTTCCTTTTAAGGGAAAAGAACAACATAATTACATTGATTGTGAGTCGAAAGATTCGCTTTTAGTTAACGAGTGCTATCTCGTCAGGATCTCATTGATGACGCGGAGGCTTGCAAGCAAAAAATGAACAATGCGAAGGCTCTGATTGGTGGACTGGGCGGCGAGAAAATTCGATGGACGGAAGCTAGTCGGAGATTCCAACAGGTTGGAAAAGCGTTTTTTTTAACTTTACCTAAAGCGTTGTAAGTTAGTTGAAAAAGATGGCAATGAATTGTTTTTTTTTAATTAGGAAATAACAAGGCTGGTTGGAGATGTTTTGCTTTGCTGTGGATTTCTTTCGTATTCTGGTCCATTCAAGCAAGAGTTTCGAATTTTACTTATTGACAGCTGGAAAACAGAAATGAGAAAAAACCAGATTCCATTTAATGAGGTCTTGCTTAGAATTTTAAACATGATTGTAAAATCTTCAGGAAATGTTTTAAAAAAGTTGTTAATTTTACTTATCTTCACCGATTTCATAAAGACAAAAAATAAAATAAAAATAAAAAAATAAATAAAGGCAAGTAAATAATTTTTCAACCCTGTTGTTTTTATGTTGTATTTTTTGCGCGATTGTTTCAGAGATGAAACGCTTTCTGCGAAATTACAGTAAATGTGCTTATTGTTTAGTCAAGTCAGAGGTTTTAACTTCATTTTTTGTAAACCTTTTAATAAAATAATTTTTTTTTATTTGTAACTTTAATTCCATACAAAAGCTTATTAATTTGAATTACTGAACCGCTTCCCAAACAGTGGTTCCCTGCCACTAGTGGGGCCGTGGAATTTTTACTGAGTCATTTTCATTTGGTAGGTGCAAATAGCAATTATATGTTTTTGTTTGCTTTTTTTTTTATCATCAGTGAAAACTCACAATGTTTTCCAACGTTGTTACCTATTTTTTCTACTTCACGATATTAAAAAGGTTGAGAAGCACCGAATTACTGCAATCGAAAATGAAAAAGAAAAAAGAGTAGCAGATAAAGATTTTACTTGTTTTTTTACAGGATTTGGATGTTATTTCTATGTTGGTTGACAATAACACCATAAATGAGTGGAATCTGCAAGTAAGTGCATGTTTGATTAGAAATTTTCTAGATATTATGTAAGCATAACTTTCTACAAATCAATGTTTTATTATTTTCGAATTTATAAGCGTATTGCATGGGTTTTGCAAGGTACTTTTAAAAATTCTCAAGCTCTAGCTACGTTTTTAACAAAATAAATAAAACTTTTCTTTAATTAACAAAATTAAGACTGACATTAAAAGCATGCATAGAAACATATTAATATGAATATAATGATGATAAAAGAGAAACAAATATTGTTGCAAAAGTTGTGGTGCTTGTCTAGGGACTACCGAGCGACCGACTCTCTGTTCAAAACGGAATAATTGTTACCAAAGCCGGACGATATCCTCTTTTAATTGATCCTCAAACACAAGGAAAAAGTTGGATCAAGAATAAGGAGAAGCAAAACGATTTGCAAGTAATAATAAAACAAACAAAAAGTATAAGTATTTGAGAAAAATAAAGATTTTATTTGAATTTAAGAAATTTGCGGAGTTAGAATTTTAGAAAGTGATGCGTAAATTTTGTTTCGAACATTAAGTATTTTAAACAAGAAAGTGATGTGTAATTTAAACATTTAATTTTGTTTTAAACATGTTGAATGTTCTTTTTTTTTTTGGTTGTATAACAAATAGAAGAATTTGAAGATTAATTGTTTAAAATATTTTGGATTTGTATTATGTAAAAATGTTTGACTCGGAAGTAATAGCATAGGGTAAGTATTTCCTTTTTTTTTTTTTTGTGCAAATAGATCCACGTAGGGTTCCAGTTAAATCTTGCGGTGACTATAGAGGACTTTACATTGGAAATACTTTTGCAAAGATACCAAAAAGTTTATCTTATTTTTAGACGATTAAAGTAGTCGAGTTTAAAAAATTTTAATTTCAGGTCACCACATTAAACCACAAATATTTTCGAACGCATTTAGAAGATGCGCTGTCTCTCGGGCGGCCTCTTATGGTGGAAGATATCGGTGAAGAAATCGATCCCGTTTTGGATAATGTTCTTGAAAAAAACTTTATTAAATCAGGATCGTCCTTTAAAGTGAGCTGTTATTTGAATGATTTATGTTATTTTTCTTATTGCTTCTTTCTAACCAAGAACTTTTTTGCATAAAGTTTCCGATTTAAAGTAGTAGCTCTTTTTAAATATGGATTGAAGAAGCAGTTTTGAATTAAAATTTATTGTTTGAAAAAATTTCCAGTAATATTTATGTTTTGAGATAATATTAAATATTTTGGAACGCATACGTATAAAGTTATCTCAATCTCATATAAATAAAATCGTAAATATTTGCAGCCATCAATTAAAGTGTTGGTTTTTCAGATTTAATTTTAATCAATATCTTTTATGTACTTGATAGACATGCATTTTCATCGTAAAATAATTTTAGGGATTTTTTCAATTCGATAAGTAACCAGGTTTTATTCGGAAGGCCACGAGTTGGCTGCTCGGTTTAAACCCTGGTTCCGGCCCAAGCAAACATTCGGATAATGAATTTCAATCTAATCGCGCGGATTCTTCGTAACAAAAAACTCTTTGTTTTAGACCAAAAAACAACAAACGATCGATCACAAAATTGCAGCCGCAAAAAACCCTGTGTTGGAAACTGTTTTTTTTAAGTGGCTGCCAGTTTTATAATTATGTAAAAAATAATTCATTAGGTAAAACTTGGAGATAAGGAAGTTGATGTCATGGACGGATTCTCGATGTACCTGAGCACGAAGCTAGCGAACCCGGCATACACACCGGAAGTGAGCGCAAGAACTTCGATTGTCGATTTCACCGTAACCATGAAAGGCTTAGAAGACCAGCTGCTTGCTCGAGTTATTGTGATGGAAAAACAGGTTTGCTTTCAAAGCGTTTAAAATTTGATTGATAGCCAGCCATGCACTTTAGTCTATGACGAAGCCATGACTTTGTCATTTTGAATTGCAATCATAACCAACGGTAAAGATAGTTTTGATCATTGACTAGTAATTTTACGAAATTTTTTAAATGTTATCAATAACCGCTAATGTGTAATTTAAATGCTGGATACATTCGTGCGTGAGTTCGATTTCGAGTCGAGTAAATAAATGTTTCTGTTAGCATTTTTAGCTTTTTTCTTGACGTTTAATGAGATTAAATGTTTTTCTTGATCTTCCCCAGATTTTATATAAATTGGATATTTTAAATTCATAGCAATTATCTCTTAGTTGATCTGGTTGCGAAGACGCCATGATATCGCTGTCTAATTTTAGTTCTTACTATTTATACGTATATGTATATCTTAAAATGTTATGATTTAAATTTAAATATGGTTGCCGATTGCACCAAGTAAAGAAAAATTCTCACAAACTGCTTTCTTTTCAACAATTCACGGGCTGATGACTGAACACGCATCGAACTCGAAACCTGGCAACCGAACACGCATCGAACTCAAAACCTGGCAACCGAACACGCATCAAACTCAAAATCTGGCAGCCGAACACGCATCGAACTCGAAACCTGGCAACCAAACACGCATCGAACTCAAAACCTGGCAACCGAACACGCATCGAACCCGCAACCTGGCATTTTTGAGTCCAAACGAGCACTGAAAAATGATCCACGTCCTTAAAAAACACTGGTTTTTATACATTACCCACCTGTTCCAAGACCACCATAACATAAATATTGCTAGAATTGGAACTTGTCAGTGTTGAATAAGACTGCAATTATAGGAGAGTTTTACAGATAGCACGAATAATTTTAAGTGCAAAAAACTATTGACAGCGATACTGCGCTTTTTTAGTTTTGTTGTTAGATTTTTCTATTCTTACGCTTAGTTGTTAAACTTTTAGTTGTTTTTTTGTTACTTACAGGAATTGGAGTCCGAAAGAATAGCTTTACTTGAAGATGTTACTAAAAACAAACGGAAAATGCAAGAGTTAGAAGATAATCTTTTATATCGTTTGACTTCTACAAAAGGCTCCTTAGTTGAAGACCACAGTTTGATTCAAGTGCTTCAGGTAATAGCCGACAAAAATTTTAGGGATTTGTTTTTGTATTAAAAAATGTTTAAATTGTTAGTTCTTATTATGCAACTTTATTTTTGCTTATTTGTTTTTTATGCAGTTTATAAAAATTTTAATGTTGCACTTTGATATCAAAAATTTGGCCAAAGTTAAATATAAAAATGAACCAGTAGCCCTATACCCAAAGATGCGCTATTAAATTCTTTGTTGTTTCGTTTTTTGTAGTAGGCTACCCATTTTCCATATAAGGTCGCGGAACCAGCAACCCAAAGTTTTACAAAAGCCTTAAAAATACAATACCTTCAAATTTAATTTGTTTCATCCGAAAACTTGACGAAAACTTCTGACTCAATCCAACCCCCTTGCGCTTGCACTCCAGGTCACAAAGACGACCGCAGAGGAAGTGAGTGAGAAACTGGCGGTCGCCGAGGAAACCGAACTGAAAATCAGCACCGCCCGGGAAGAGTATCGGCCCGTGGCCAGCAGGGGCTCGATCTTGTATTTCCTCATTACTGAGATGAGTTTGGTCAATGTCATGTACCAAACCTCCCTTGCTCAGATATTGGAAGTTTTTGATCAAAGCATTCAAAGGTTGGTAAAGCAAAAGACGTTTTTACAACTGCATCGTGAACGAGAAAGTTTTTAGTTGCAGTAGTCCATTACAAATTCTTAAAAATTTAATGATAAGCTGGTTAAATTTGGTGAATTCAGAGTTTTGTTAACAGGACTTTGAATGTCGCTGCGTGTTGTATTTTCTTTTACTCACGATTAAGAAAATATAAATTCACAAGTTTATCACGCTTGAACCGTGACTTTATTTATTCATGACAATTTTAAACGTTTTCAGCAGGTGATCAGAAAAAACACAATTTTATTTATCTATATGAGGATTTGTTTTTACAAGTAAGGCGTTAATAATAATTTTTTTACAAGTGCGCTCTTTATTAATGTTATTTTAATAACAACGGTGTCGATTCAATTCCTATGCTCGTCATGTTGTTGTGTCTGTAGATAAGATTTTATACCACAGTTTTCTTTGCTAGGATTTACTTGAGCTATTCTAAATTACAAATCATGTCTCTTAATATCTAAAAAATCTAAAAAAAAACGAAGTAAAATTTTAACTGTACAGCAATTGCCTTGGCGTCTCGGAAAAAATTGACGGTTGCTCCAACTTCAACGCCTGCTTCGTTGTCGCGCAAGTTAGGAAAATGGTTGATATGAAATTGCACATAATGTTAATCTTATCTCACTAAAAAAACTCTGATAAGCTTGACCAACTGTCCAAACAACACTCACCACATGCGAAAAACCAGGTAAAAAGAATTTGTCTGAGTACATGGACATCAGCTTAAACAACAATGTGGTGGTTGATCGCGTTCAATTGATATACACACTCTTGGAATTTGGAAAATGTTATGACGCCTTATTCTAGAATGTTTGAGGTATCAAGAATTACTTGATACATTTTTTTATTCTCATGCATTGTGGCATGCGATGAAATTTTTTTGATCATCACAGGTCTGCCAAATCTCCTGTTCCTGCCAAGCGAATAGCAAATATAATCGATCATTTGACTTACGCTATTTACTGCTACACCGCCCGTGGTTTTTATGAAGAACATAAATACTTGTTCACACTTTTACTAGCCCTGAAAATCGACCTTCAATCCAGTAAATTATCATCAACAGAGTTTGATATTCTTATAAAAGGTAATTTTCAGTTTGTACTGTTTTGAATATTTTTAATTTTATGAAGATTTTGTCACTAGAAAATGATCAACAGAAATTTTTTTCAATAAAAAAGCTTGTTTAAGTTAAAAAAAGTTTTTTTTGATTATCTTTATTCGGAGGAAAAGGCTTAATTGAATTTGAATAAAGAATATAGATAATATGGATATATAAGTTTCGCAAGTTTACTTATAGATTAACGAAGCAAATTGGTTTTTGATTTAGGAGGCGCGGCACTCAACTTAAATGCAGTCGACCCCAAACCAAAAAAATGGATTCTTGATGCGACCTGGCTTAACTTAGTGCGTCTCACGTCCCTGAACAATTTCAAGCAAATTACGATCCAAGTATCAGCGAACGACAAGTAGGTCGACGGCTTGTTTTTTTTTTCAAATCAACAATTCAAAATTGTTTTGGATTAAATTTGCTGTCTCTCTAGGATCAGCGAGTTTAATTTATCAGCTATATAGTTTACAGTCTTTTTTCAGCTCTTATTCTTTTAATTGTTAATACCAGAATAAGTTCTTTTAAGTGTTAAAATAGACCAAGATTCCAGACGGCTTACGTACACCTACTGTAAAACACTAAATCCTTTTATGTGTTTTAACTATTTTCGGCCCCTCGTTGCACCAAATTAAAGTTTGACATTCTGGATTTGCATTCAGGTTGTGGAAGGCTTGGTTTGACGAAGAAGCTCCCGAGGAATGCGAAATTCCCGAAGGTTACGGAAAATCCTTGGATGTCTTCCGCAAATTGCTCTTGATCAGAAGCTGGTGTCCGGACAGAACAATGGCGATGGCGCGATATTACATTGTGGACTCGATTGGCAAACGAGTGAGTATAAATGGAAACACATTAACCTAATGAAGCATTTCACCCGTCGACGCAGTTCTGTTTTATACATTCGATCCTACTTTAAAGAGTCCACAGGTTTATAATAAATTCCTATCTTGGTATAGTATGCCGATGGAGTGACATTAAACCTTGAAAAGCTTTACGAAGAGAGCAATTACGCAACGCCGATGATCTGTCTGCTTTCCATGGGATCGGACCCGACGGAACAAATTGAAAAACTTGCCAAAAAACTCAGTACAAGTAAGATTGATTGATTTTACTCGATTGCAGCGCATGCAGAGTCAAATTTGCAAACGTACTTTTTCTGTTTTTTATTAGTTTGTTATCTTTTAAACATCATCAATCTTACAAAAGAAACAAAAAACAAACATTAATTTAAATTCGTCGACGTTTAGACTAATTGCAAATAATACTTCAACGTTAGGAACATTATTCTTGCTGGAAAGCAGAAAAATATATTTAAGCAAAAATATCTTGCATTTTAGAGTGCTGCGCTATTTCGATGGGTCAGGGTCAAGAAATTCACGCAAGACGAATATTGCAACAAGCCATGCAAGATGGTGGCTGGGTCTTGTTTCAAAATTGCCATCTTGGGCTTATGTTTATGGAAGAACTTCTTGAAACTGTATGTTTTACGTTTTTTTTACAATATGCTAAAAGAATTCAGCATCAGCAAGGCTAACCTATCCAAGAAGAAAAAAGTGATCGTGTTTAAATTCTATTACCCAAAGCTGCCAAATTTGTTTAAATTTTATATTTTTTTGTTTTTTTAAGCTACACGGGCTTAGCAGTGAGACCTGCCATCCCTCTATGAGGATATTCATCACAACTGAGGTCAATCCCAAATTTCCGATCACTCTCCTTCAGATGTCGACCAAGTTTACGAACGAGCCTCCCCAGGGAATGAAAGCCGGAATAAGGAGAACATACGCATCCGTTACACAGGATCAGGTGGAAGCGACTAATCCTATACGATCCGATGCCTTGTTTGCAATGGATCCTTCTCATGTAGTGTCGAGTTAGATGGAATTTAGGATACCACAACAGTTGATCGAAGCGACATTCATTGAATAACAGTTGAATTAATTGTCGAAGTTTCTACTATTAAACCATCTCTTTCTTTAAATTAAATCATTTAAAGTTAGATAGCAGCTGCTAGAGGCTGTTAAGTAGATTCTTGGTAAATTTTACCGCGAAAAATTCCACTATGGAAAATTTCATCCACAATTTACCGTGGTGAAATTTAGGCATCTTAATGAAATTTCTGCAAAGAGTTTTCAGTGATGAGAAATGGTAACCCCAAACCCAATTCTAATCCTTACCGAGCTAACCTTAACCCTAACCCCATGGTGAAATTTACAATGTTGAAATCTAACCCTTACCCTAATCCTAACCCTACTTTTTACTGTAGGATCTAATACTTATATTTAATTCCAATTTCATGTTGAAATTTATTGTGGTGGAATTTACCGGTTACTGTGTTGTCATATGTCGCCGTAATGGGGTTTCCATAAACTGTCGTTTGATCGACTGTCGGGGCACGAAAATTTAGTTTATTTCTTTGTATTTCTTTTTTTAATAAGTGATCTACTTATTACTTTTTATGTTTATATATTCAGATTAATTTTATTGATTTATCTCTCTGAATTACAGTATAACATAGGAGGCGTTAAACTTACAGCAACCGACACGCAATTACTCAACTCTTTTCAGAGTTCATGATATTGCTGTAAATTGGAAGTATGTTTTTCTAGTAATATGATTGCAATTTAGAGCCGCTTGGTAACAACGCCCAACAGAAAAATGTGCTCTAAAGTGTCTTTTCAAAGGATAATCATATGGCAAAGCTGGAGTTGAACCGAGATTATGTCGATCACGTTCGGCATTAAAACTAGATTCCTAATACCTGCTCGACCAGATTGCCGAGTAGGTTGCAATTTTAAATGCATTGTGCAAAAAAGCATTTGCTCTCTCCAACGTTGATCTCGTGTTCTTCTGATTAGTTGGCGGCCGTGATTGTAATCGACATGGTCTCGATTCAAAATCTACTCGCGCCATTCTGTTGCATCCTTGGGAAAGTCATTTCACGGCTTTTCCTCTGCTTGGCGGTCTTGGCAAGCAGTTCTAAATTTCAGCCATGTATCTATAAAACTTAAAAACCAAAATAAAAAATTTCAACCTTACAGCAATATCTTGACATCTCCGGAAGCAGGTCGGGGTAACTGCTTCATAATTGCCTTACAGGAGGATGAATATAGAAAAGAAATGAAAGAAAAAATTAAATAAAATGATTAGGAGTCAGCCGTTCAACCGACTTAAGATAATTTGTTACTTGCAGCTCGAGGTGACTAATATGCCGCAATGGCGACCTCTTCTGTACACGACTGCTTTTCTTCACTCAGTGGTTCAAGAAAGACGAAAATTTGGACCATTAGGATGGAACATACCGTACGAATTCAACCAATCAGATTTTACAGCAAGCGTGCAATTTATTCAAAATCACTTGGATGAAATTGATCCTAAAAAGGCACGATAAATTATGTATCAAGCAAATAATGGAGATCAAACTTTTCGTTTTTGCTACTGATTTTTTCAATTTATAAACGAATGAAAATATTGGTTTCGTTTTGTATTCTTTGGATATGTATGCAGGGTGGACCAAAATGGTCTGAAACATTTAAAATTTGAAAAAAACAAAATAAATGAACAAAAACTTATTTTTATTCTCTATAAGTACATATAATACCATTTTATTTCTCCAAGTTTTAAAATTAAATCAGTTAAATTCTTCCATCATTATTGGAGACGTTTATTAAAGTAATCGATAACCCTATGAATCAATTTGTGTGGAATGGCTGCTATTTTTAAACAAGTAGCATGTTTTAATTCCAGAATAGATCGAGGGCGATAACTGAATACTTTTGCTTTTAATTATTCTCACAGGAAAAAATCACATAAATTCATATTAGGAGATTTTGCGGGTCAACCAATGTTGCCACGCAAAGAAGTCAAATGACTCCCTTAAAATTTCCTATTAAAGTTTTGAAATATAAAACTTCCCATTAAAGTTTTGAAGTAGTTATTTTGCTCCATCCTGTTGAAGCCAACCATTATTTCTACTTTCAAATTCATCCACTTTGGCTCTCAAAAAAGCGTTCAACAACACGCAATATCGTCCAGAAGTAACAGTGTATTATTATCATTATTTATACACTATCAATATCATAATCTTTTTAAAAAAAAAAGAATGAACCCGAACACTAAATTGTGCAACGCACACCATACGGTTGCATGAGGACAATGCAAGGGCGTTCTTAGAACTCAGTTTTCTCTGTTAGTTTGCGACCACACACGGAAATTTTGCCTATTGACGCTTCCACACAAATGAAAATGTTCTTCATCACTAAAAATTCTAAGAGCGGGGAGTGGAACATGTTGTTGAATTTCCATACACAATAATCTTATTATTAAATACAGAAATACATTTTGAAGTAAATGAAATAAAATGGCATTATGTTTACTTTTGAAGGATAAAAATATTTTTTGTTTATTTGATTTCTTTGGTTTTTGTCATTTTGACTCACCCCGTATAAAGCTTAGACTATATATTTTTTAAGATTACTAGTATTTTCTGATGTTCACTTTAACACATTCTGAAAAAGTCTTGTGAAGGTTTGTTAGTTATACACGCTCTTTTTGTAGAAATTATTATTAAACTTTTTTGAAAGGCTTTTTTTTTTTTTGGTAATCAATCATCGTCATACTTTTTCTGGAGCAGGGAGTATCGTTCAAAACGGTCAACTACATGATCGGGGAGGTCAACTATGGAGGGCGAGTCACTGATGATTATGACAAGAGGTTGCTCAACACCTTCTGCAGGGTTTGGTTCGGGGAACACATGTTTGACCCTAAGTTTGCGTTTTTCGCCAAAGGTAAGGATTAAATTTTTATAAACTAAGCAATCACTTTTGGTATGTGCAATTTTATTCTTATCTAGAAACTATTATCTGTTGACCGAATAAATATCGACGATTTTAATACAATACAACTAATATACAACACTGTATGCTTATTATGAGTGTTTTCACAAGATCACGGCAGCTCACAGATCAGGCCTTGAAATTGTATTTAATCTGTTTAAGTATTCTTCCCACACTGCAACAACTTAAGGCTCGTTTTCACTACGATCGTGGAATGAAGTATTCTTTGTTTCTTTCATTGGTATTTTTGCTTCGCTTAGCGCTTAAGCGGGGAAAGAAGTAAAAAAAAAACAACAACAATTAAGCAAAGAATTCTCCATTCCACGCTCGTAGTGGAAACGGGCCATTGAGCATTATACTCATGCATTTATATTTACTGATTACACCGATTTACTTTAGAGATTCTTTTAACTGTTTAAGAGTTTTTTGTGATTTTGTTTAATTAATTATCGCTTTAAACAAAGTCGATTTCATTGGAGCCATAAGCTTTTCGTGACGCTCTCATCAGTGGCAATAGCGTCAAATGGGACGAACCAGAGAAAATTAAGGTATAAATCTCTGGTTCGTCCCATTTCGACGATATTGCCACTGATGAGAGCGTCACGAAAAGCTTATGGCTTCGATGAAATCGACTTTGTTTAAAGCGATATTAAAATTCTGTACCACAAAGAAGCTTTTTAATTAATTAATTTACTTGTTTGCAAAAATTTCGAAATTAAACTTAAAGCAGTTAGTTTATTTAGCTAGACAGAAAAATTAACTGAAAAACACACTTTTAAAACATTAAAGCAATTGAAATGATTTGCGCATTAAGTTGCGCTAACCTATAAGAACCAATTACAAATCTAACAAAGAGCTGGATTTGCTTTCCCGTATCGCCATTAATTACATAAAGTTAAACTGAAATTAAGATTTTATAAATTTCATCACGCCATTGCCACAAAACTTCATTCATTTTGTTTATTTTTGTGCCTTCATAAGTTATGATGTTGTCGTTGCTTAAAAAAAATGTATTGCAGGAGGATACATTGTTCCACGGTGTGGGACTGTTGAAGAATACCGAAGCGCAATCGAAAATCTTCCTGATGTTGATTCTCCAGAGGTTTTTGGTCTGCATCCCAACGCTGATATAACTTATCAAACCAACACATCAAATACGGTGCCTTTAATTAATTGCATCTCGTCGTTTATACATTATCGTCAAGTTTTTAGTAACGATGCTTTATGAGGTCGTAGCACAAACAGAATCCTAATAAGGAAAAAGTTTTATTTTAAAATAAAACTTGAAAAGAAAAAAACAAATCAAACAAGCCTCCTGCTCTGTTGATATGCATCATGGTTTAAAGAAAAATATTAAAATAAATCAGCTTAACAATTCGTTCGATATTGCTCAGATCCTTTCCACCATTCAAAGCATCCAACCGAAAGACTCCTCCGGTGGAGGTGGAGAAACCAGAGAGTCAGTTGTGGATAAACTTGCTTCTGAGATGCTGGAAAAGTTGCCGCAGGATTATCTCCCTCATGAGATTAAAGATAGGATCCAGAAAATGGGAATAACTGATCCTCTAAATATTTTCTTAAGACAAGAGGTAAACGATTTTTAAAAAATTATCTCTAGTATTTTTAAATATTTTTTGCTTTGATTACTAAAAAGTTTTAGTACAAGCAAATTTGTCGGTCCTGATGCAAAAATCAAATCTTTATCGTTTGTTTTTGCCAGGTTTAATACCATCATTATCAACATCATTATCATCCTTAATACATCATTGTCACCATGATCATCATCAACCTTGTCGTCATTGTATTCATTGAATTTGCTTTTCTGCACATACTTTGTTTGGTAAAACAAAGAGTAATACATAAATCTGTTAAATTATTTTATTAAGCTTTTTTTTTTAAAGACTTGATTTAAACGTTTTTTTTGTTTCTTCAACATTACCATTATAAATTTCTAAAATTATTTTTCTATTGTTAATCAGCAATCAGCTTTTCTCTACGACCGTTTTTTTAATTGCAGTGTGTCAGATATAATCTATTTCCTATTAGCAGTATGTATGCGTGGTACTGTAAGTCATTACATTGGCTTTGAACACATAATTAAAACTTTTTATGCTTCATCATTAATGGACTTTAGGTTAACGAGTAGAATTAAAGAAACCTTGATCTTATTTTATAAGCCTTTTTTATAAATACAGGAAAAAAACGCGCGACTTTCTTTCAGGTTGATAGAATGCAGAAAGTGATCGCAGCCGTGCGAAACACGTTGACGGATCTTCGCCTTGCAATAGAAGGCAGCATCATCATGAACGAAGCGCTCCGAGAAGCTCTCAACAGCATTTTCGACGCCAAAGTTCCCCAAACATGGGCCAAGGTAAATTTTTCCTGCTTATCAGTTTGTTTTCCTTGTTTCTTCACCAAATGACGTAGATTTCGTGGGCGTCGGCGAGCATCGGGTTCTGGTTCAGTGGTTTGCTCGATAGAAACGCTCAGTTTCGAACATGGCTGTTTGAAGGAAAACCAAATCAGTTTTGGCTGACTGGATTTTTCAATCCTCAAGTAAGCTTACCTTAGACAATATGCTAATCGTGTGTTCGCGCATTTTACCCTTTACTGATTTGATATATCACTTCCGTGTTTGAAACTTTTTGCATCGGACCGTTGTGATTTTATGAAATGGCGTTTGGATCGATTTAACATATTAACCTTGCAAAACTTGTGAATTGCTTATTTTCGATCTACTTAGAAGTTCCTCTTCATTCAGGGATTTTTAACGGCAATGCGACAAGAAATTACACGTCATCACCAGGGCTGGGCGTTGGACGGGGTCGTGCTCCACAATGACATAACGAAAATGACCAAAGAAGACGTAACAACTCCTCCGGAAGAAGGCGTTTACATCTACGGTTTGTTTCTGGACGGAGCTGGCTGGGATTCCAGAAGTTTTCGTTTGAAAGAACCAGCAAATAAAGTGATTAACTTTTTTTTTGGAAAACTTAAGGGCTGTTTTTTGTTGACTTGAGCATTGAGCTTACAATAAATTTTACCGGTTTTGAAACACTTTGATTCCACTATAACAAGGATCAAGGCTCGCATTTCGTTGAATGTAAAATGAAGTTTGCCAGTATAAATCAAGTCAAACAAACTTGACAGAGCTCGCATATTGTATAACAGCGTACGTTGACAGTCTATGCAACCTAAACACAAATCAATAACTCGCTGATTGACGCACGCATAAGGATTTGTCACTGAAGAGTGGTAGTCATCACTAATCTCATTACAAAGTGGTACTCATTACATTGCTAATCCATTGGCCTTCGGCAGGTCCTGTTCACCACTTTACCCGTCGCTCATGTCTACGCCATCAACGCAACTGGGAGGGACGCGTCTGTCAAACCGAGGGCGGGACACACTTACTACGAATGTCCCGTGTACAAGAAGCCCAGAAGAACCGACCTCAACTATATTTTCCCCCTCAAGCTGTATACTACGTTATCTCATGGCTCCGACAGGTGGACCCTGCGCGGAGTAGCGCTCTTGTGCGACACCAAGTGAACGAAATATTTATTTTTTAAAGAGAACACTGTTTTGTCGATACTAAAAAGCCATAGCCTACCGAAAACTGTGTTGTGGATTTTATACAAGTATTACTGTAATTTGTTGCAGAAACTTCGATAAAAATTTGGAATGTAGCATAAAATTAGTAATGCTTTTGCAAGTATTAGAATTAAATCAATAAAAAAAAAGTTCAGTTGAGTACATGTATTGCACAAAAAGTTGGACGAGGGCAATATCGCTGTTATCACAAGTGCAAGAAGAAATCACTATGTAAAGTTTCATACAAGCTGATTATCTGATAATATACACTAGCAGAAAATTATTTCAAAGAAAGAAAAATAAACATTTAAAAAAGGTTGGGAAATCGTAATTTGGAACAACAAAAAACATTACGAAGAAAAATAACTTTTGAGACTTCCTCGAATAAAATAAAACTTAATAATCTATATCTAAGATCATATAAAAATTCTGGTCTTTGATAATTTTATATAGTCATAGAACAATAGAAAACTATTTATGACAATTTTTTAACCGTTAATTTTTTAACCAGAAAAACAATTCTAAACAGAAAAATAAATTTTCTAACCGTTAAAAGTACTCTTAATATATTTAACATATCATCTTTACCAGTGAATAGCTAGTATGCAGCAAAGTATTTTCTTACGTGTGAACTTACGAGATTAATCTACTATGTAACAAATGCTAGAGCAGTGGTTCTTAAAGTATGGGTTGCAAAAGTCGAAAAATGGGTCGCGCCGAAACAAAAAAAACGGAATTTGAAATATCAAAAACGGTTAATAATGACATGAAGATAGCCTTACAATACGCCCTGGTTTTTTCAGTAAAATTGATGATAACCTAAAAAGGTTTTTGCGAGCGAAAACTTTTATTTGATCATCATTAAATTATTATACTTTTGTAATTTGTAAGAAAATTTCACCAAAAAAATGGTGAGGACCAAAAAAAAGTTTTCGCTCGCAACTATTTCTTGTAAAGACTTTTTTTCTAGTCTTTGAAAATTATTGGTTTAACAAAATTAATAACAGCTATACCCATTAAGCAAGACTTTGTTCGCGAGATCCTCACGGACTAATAAGTTTGCTCGCGAGGCGTTTACAAAATTCAGATTTGGATCGTGATAAAAAAGTTTGGGAACCACTGCTCTAAAGCGCAAATAGCAGTTAGACCATTAGGTTGTATTAATAGAAAAAGGCCTTAGTTAAGTTACGTATAAAATCTCAAAGAAATTTAGTATTACAAAAAACGAGGCGTACACTTTGCATAATCAAATCTACGCAAAATCAATTGAAGTTTAAATGCACGCTTGATTAAGATTTGACCGCGATATAACTACTTTTTTGAAAAAACTATATATATAGTAAAACCGCTTTAAATAAAAATCAGCAAGCTAGGAAGTTTATAGAAATGATTATCGAAATTTTAAATGTGAAAATACTATTTGTCAAGAAATTTTGCTACAAACAAAAAACTGTTAGAAAGCTTTATAACTGTAGGTTTTTTAGATTTTGCCACCGTAACCTTTGCAGTACCTTTTGTACCGAAACAATACCACAAAACCTACGATTAAAATAACCACCAGAACGATCAATCCAATCGCCAATCCTAAAAAAAAACTTTGGTGAGGTGCAAAAAAGTAGAAAAGTAGAAACAAAGTTTTGCACAAATTGTTTTTCAATATGAACACGGATATACGGTCGTAAACAAGGCACGGTTTGAAACAATTAAAGAAAGCGCTTTTCTAAAAAGCGCTTAAAAATGTTTCAACCAGTTTGTAGTTGTTGTTCTCAAACTGTAAAAACGCCGCAATTAAAGCTAGCGCACGATCCATTTTCATGCATTGTTAAATAGACAATGTATAGCATACGTTTCCTCTGAAATAAAGAACACCCTGAAAAACCGAATTTCAGACAATGAAAACTGCTATCGAGCCATTCTATAATTCCATAATTCGCCACTTTACAAAAAAGCTACTACTTGAATATTAGTAGCCTAGCTATACCTGCTATTGCTCCACCATTTAACGTTTTGCCTGCAACGAAATAACCGCCTCTGTCGGTTAGGAGCGACACTATTCCATTTGTAATTTTATAAGGAGTTATTTTCTCCCATTTCTTCAGGTTGTTCGATCGGTAAATGCAGATGTGATAGAGAAATCCCGGGTTTTCGCTTAGTTCAAATTGAAGGATTATTTGATCCTCAGAGTCTGTGATAACTTCCTTTAAAAATAATTTAAAGTCAGTCTCTTGTAAATGATTGATTTGAAAAAGTTAAAATCCGACCATAAAAACGTATAGGTCAAATTGGAAAAAAAATTATCATAATGATTTGGTCTATTTCTACGGGTAGTTTTTAAATATTTACATTTCACGAAAAAATAACAAAAGTTTTTATCAAAAAATATTTTAACTGCTAAACCGGTTTCTGTAAAAGCGCTATCGGATATTTCTAGAGTTTGCAAAGCGTGTGTTTCTTGACTTTATTTGTTGGCCTCCTGGGTTCAAATCACCAGCTGTACATCAATCATAGCCGTACCAGCCCAAAAAATTTTGGGGGGGCAATGAAGTTTTGCCCAAATTTTGTGACGTTTGCCCAAATCATGATTTTATAGTACATTTCGGATATGACAAAAAAATGTCTGAGATTCTCAGACGAAAAACCAATTTTGTCCTAAAATCATGGTGATCTCTAAAAAAAAAAAGGTCTTCACTTAAATTCAGTCTCCTAATTTTCCATTTTCGTCCCAAAATCAAGGTGTTCTCTAAAAAAAAAAAAAAGGTCTTCGCCTAAATTTGGGTTATTATTTCTTGCAGTTCCTCATCATCACCTCTCTAAATTTCCTGACTTTGCCCAAATTTTTCATATCGCTGCCCGAAAAACTATGGTTTTGCCCAAATATTTTCTTCTCACTGCCCGAAAAATCTTAATTTTGCCCAAATCTTCGAAACTTGGGGGGGCAATTGCCCCCCTGCCCCCCCGGCAGGTACGGCTATGACAGCAATCCACATAAACCGAAATCGGATCGCAAAGATCTATTGCTGTATATGTCAAGCGGTACATCTTATTTTGCTTTTTTAATAATCTGTACTCTTCTGCTTCTGATTTAAACTTTTTCTTTATTTCTAGTCTTTAGTTCAGTGGTTTTCAACCGGGGTGCCGCGGCACCTTAGGGTGCCATTTGCGATTCGCTGGGGTGCCGAGAGCTATTGCACATTATTTATTTGTCTAGGAAAAAGGTTGAATGCTGTGATGTTATTTTAAGGTATAAACTTCAATTCATTTTGATAGAAAAGTGACCTTCAAGTTCATGCTTAGGTGAAAATTTGAGATGGCTTCGAATAATTGCTTTACATTGACGATGACACCATACCAACTTTTCAGTTCAGTCAGTTACTGTTCAAAATCATACTGTTCTTTTCAAATTTTTAACAACAATGAAGCCTCATTATGACGTTTCATACTATCTCATTCATACTCCCGCTTGTATCAGATAAGTTCATTCAAGAAAGATTAATTTGCTGACTGAAAAGAAAATGAATAGTTTGATAGAGAAAGAAACAAAACGCAGTGTTTAAGGTTTTTTTTGCATTAAT
This sequence comes from Diplosoma virens, assembly GCA_963680785.1. Lineage (NCBI taxonomy): Eukaryota > Metazoa > Chordata > Ascidiacea > Aplousobranchia > Didemnidae > Diplosoma > Diplosoma virens. Next base: position 23,984,414 of record OY796892.1, on the reverse strand, counting down.
ACAACGGAGAAATTTATCACGAGGAAAAAAAGTTAAGCATTAATCAAAGCGCATTTGCAGTTGCTGAAAGTGAAAGTACTGGTAAGTTTTCAGTTTCATTTGCTGAAACAGAAAGTACAGGTAAGGGTACCGGTACATTAGAAAAAAAGAAGAAACACCAGCTATATTGCAATAGTTATTTGAATTTTGGCTTTACTTGGTGCAGCGACGAAGAAGAACCCCTACCAGAATGTCTTATCTGTGATACGAAATTGTCAAATGAGGCTGTGGTGCCAAGTAAATTGAGTAGACACTTTTCAAAAAAGCACGGAAATCTTTTTGACAAACCGGCAAGCTATTTCAAAAGACTTTTGGAAAAACGAAAGCAACAAAGTGTGACATTTACCAAAACTTTTCAAGTTTATACGAAAAGTCAACATGCCAGCTATTTGGTAGCAGAAAATAATAGCTAAAAATTCAAAGCTTCACACGGAAGCAGAAAAAGTAATTTTTCCTGCTTGCAGTGCGATAGTGAAAACAATGTTTGGGCACGAAGCTGAGGAAAAATTAAAGACAGATTTCTTTGTCAAATGATACCATTCGCAGAGTATTTGTGACATGTCAACAGATATACAAGATACTGTTATTTCTTCTGTAAAGCAAAGCAAAATGTTTATGATGCAAGTTGACGAATCAACTGACATCAGTGGAAAAGCTCAATTAATAGCTTTTATCCGGTTTGTCAGTGATGGAAAGATATCTGACCAATTTTTTTGTTGTAAAGAGCTTAAAGAAAGAACGACTGGTCAAGATATTTTTGATACTCCTAGTAAGTATTTGGAAGAAAATGAATTAACATGGAAAGAATGTGTAGGACTGTGTACGGATGGAGCTCCATCTATGATTGGGTCAATCAAAGGATTTGTGTCACTTGTAAAAAAAGTTAATAGTGAAATCATAACAACCCACTGTTCTCTTCATCGTGAAGTGCTTATTGGAAAAAACATTGAACTCGGACTTAACACAAGTGTTGAAAGAAGTTATAGAAATGGTAAACTACATGAAAGCTAGACCACTTAAATCACGATTATTTACAAAGCTCTGCAAAGAAATGGAAGCAAATTATGAAAATCTTCTGTTACACACCGAGGCAAGATGGCTTTCACGTGGAAAAGCATTGTCACGAGTATATGTGCTGAAAGAGGATATGTTAGCTTTTCTTAGTCTTGAAAGACAAAGGGAATTTTGTAATTTGCTTTGCGATGACAGCTGGAAGTCCAAATTAGCATATTTGGTAGACATCTTTGACCACTTAAATAAGACAAATTCCAATATGCAAGGCAAGAATAAAAATCTCTTATCTTCAGCAGACAAAATGAGAGCTCTACAAGAAAAATTGAAAGTGTGGTCATTACGAATACAGGAAGGAAACTCTGACGTGTTTTTTCATTTTTCAAAAACTAATAACAAAGAAATGATTTCATCGGTTATTAAACATCTCAAGTCTTTGCAAGACAAAATTGAAAAATACTCGTATTTTCTAACAGTGTCCACTGAAAATTATAAATGGGTAAGAAATCCATTTTTACCCCTGGATACCATTGTATTTTGAATCTGAAAGAAGAACTTATTAACATACGTAACGATGGTAACATTAAGCTGTTGCACAGGGAGATGCCTTTGGATGAATTTTGGATTAAAATTCAAAATGAATACCCTAACATTGGAGAAAAGGCATTGGTTATTTTACTTCAATTTTCCACAACATACCTATGCGAAACCGGATTTTCCATTTTAACAAACCTAAAAACAAGAAAAAGAGAAAGGCTACTTGTTGTGGAGGAAGAAATGCGAGTAGCATTATCGAATGTGCGCCCCAACATTGAGAGAATTTGCGCTAAAAATCAAGCACAAATTTCGCACTGACTTTTAAAATAAATTAAATCATTTTTATGACATTTTTAGTGTTCTGTTTAGCTGTTATCAATCAAAACTGTTTCAATATAGTGTTTTGATCCAAACTTTACTCTTAAAATTGATTTTAGTAGAATCGGAACTCTTAGGTTTAACCGGATGCCGCAAAACTTTTTTTGTGGTTACAGGGTGCCAATAGCCAAAAAAGGTTGAGAACCACTGCTTTAGTTAAATGTCACGTGACAGATTTAATCGATTATTATAACCCCTGCACTCCAACATACTCCATACTGTGGTACAGTCTTAAAATAATAAGGAGCATTCATAAATGTTAAAGAGCGCTATTGGGTATATATTGGTACAGTACTGGTAGCGTGGCCGAGTGGTTAAGAGCGCCGTAAGTGATAGCGAACGTAATCTACACGATCGCAATTTAAAACCTACTCGCGCCATTCTGTTCTGTCTCTGAAAAAGACACATTATGGCACTTTCCTCTGTCGGCGGTCTTTGTAAATAGCTCTAAATTTTAGCCATATCTCAAAATAAAAAATAAAAAACCAAAATAAAAAATTTACATTCACCAGCAATACCTTGACTTCTCTGAAAGCAGGTCAGAAATAGTTGAAAATTGCCCTATGTATAGCGCCTCCACGTTTTCCTGCGAGTCAGGAGGATAAATATACAGACGAAAATAAAATAAATAAAGTATTGGACCCAAAAATTCGAAAGGGGGGGAAATAATACATTTGCATTGACACAATAATTCAGAGTCAGTTTTTCTTCTTCAACGATCTGCACTAATTTTAACAAAGTGGAAAGAAATGCAAGTTAGAATACAATCAAACTTACTGCAGGAACGAGAAGCACAACGTCACTAATGTAGTCGGTATTAGGAGGCGAAGAATAAAAGGTAAAGTCATCAATCGGGATTTTCCAGAGCTCAATGAAAAGCGAATATGATAACAAAGAGCCCGACAAAATGTTAGCGGATGCCACGATTTTTTGCCTGCAAGTTATTAAAGTTAGATTTTAGATAAGGACAAAAGTTTTTCAAACGATTAAGACGATCAGACATGAACTGTATACTTTTTGAAAATGTAACGATGAAGAATCTGTATTCATTTATGAATATTTTTGATTTATATGAAAGAATGATACAAGAAAAAAGTCTTTGAATAAATTCTTGGTTGTATAAAACTTTAAAATGACAAATGGTATTTGAAACATGTTCCAGAATCAATTAAAAATCAAGTTAAACCTTAAAAAAATCTCCCTAGATGTCAATGCAAATCCACTCAAAATACATCTTTTTCGGATTCTGCTATTGGTCAACATTTGTTCGATAACAAAATTTGCGCGGAAAAATTCGATATTAACTGGTTCTTAATTTTATCTAGAGGACAATCATCTTTTCATTTGGGAACGCTTAAAGGCACCTTCATAGAATCTCTTTGTCGCCAGAAAGAATTCGTCTATGGCAGTGTTTCTCAATCTTTAGCAGTTTATGATCCCTTATATGAATTTCATACAGCCTGCTCCCTTTTTCTTCCTGTTTTCTGTAAATATAGATTTTAAAAGCATTCTAGAAAATATTGTTGCGATCCCCCCTGAAAATACTTGGCGACCCCAAGGTTGAGAAACGCTGGTCTATGGACTAAAACTTTCTCGTTTGCGGCACAACCGCGCAACCAATCGTGCGCTCTCTTTCTCTAAACCAATCAGAGACGCCGTTATTTTTGGTGTTTTCTAATCCTATATAAACCACGTTTGCTTGCAGTTCCCCATTGCCAAGGAGTTGTTCCGACAAAAGTTGGCCAAAAGAATTTTAAAGAAAACACTCTTTTTAAAGACTACCAAAATTAAAAGAGTTAATGGTTCCGTCAATGCCATTTGTCTTTTAAAAGAAATTCAAGTAGATACATTTAAATTTAGATATGACGTCAAGAAAAAAACAGCGAGTCCAATTTAATAGCTTTTTAATAGCAATTAAATAGTTTGATATAAACGGAGCCATTTATTTTCTGAGCGAGTAGTGAAACTGATCTTACGATGGGTTTTTCACTGTGATGATGGCGCCATTTTGATCAACAGTTTGTCCAGAAAACAACGCATTGGTGACGATCAGCTTTCCTTTCTGACTGCGATTGGAGAAGTTGTTGTTCCTGGTACACATGTAGTGGTAAACTCCAGGCATGGTGATCGACCTTAAGCCATGGTCGAAATATGTTCCCGCGTCATTCAATTGGGTCATGTCTCCTCCGATATGAGCTGAAGTAATTCCATAATATTACTGAGAAAAATGTGATAAGAAAGAAAGTTTGACATTCAAGCAAAATGTAGAGTTTTCGGTCGACAATTTATAAATTCTTCAATCGATAACACTTTAAAGCGTTTAAGAATTTTTTTGAAGTACGCATTTCAACTGGGATTAAGGATTTGTTCTCTGTTGATTTTTACACCTCCCGGTTCGTGTTAAGAATCTCATTCACGCTTCCAATGCAGGAACCCAGTCAAATTTGACAAAATTGTCCCAAAGGTCGCGACCGTTACAACAGCACCACGTACGTGACTGCCTAGCCCAGATTTAGTCTCGCGGAAAATGGAAGCATCGCTAACTCCTGACACGCTTTAACGAATGGAGTGAGTATAATTAAGCGTTCGATTTATATTAAACAAATCGAACTTAATGTATTACATACGCTTAAGAATAGCCAGCGCTAATCGTGAATTCCAATCAAAACCCGCAAACGATCCTCTGCTCAACACATTCGGGTAATTGACTCCGAGTTGACCAAACCAATTGGTTCGCGTATCAGGCCTTCCTTCGATGTAAGACTGAAAAGTGATAGACAGAAATAATAAAGGCAAAATAGGTTAAGTTTGAATGTTGCAGGATAAATTTCTTTTAGCCTGATTTTAAATCAATTTTAGCAAAATTACTTTTACCTGAAATAGTTTTTTTAAGGAATCGGCAGAAATACAATTCATATTGCTTAAAAAAAATTAAATTTAATCGATACAGTACATACGATTACAAACGACTTACGGAATCTGCCATTAAAATGGCGTTACTTCGGTCTGTTCTTGCTCTTCCTTGTCCGTCGTTGTTCCCAGGATTATTATCCGATCCTGTCCATTGAAAATGAACATAGGAGCCAGTCCCTGCCACCACTGTATTGGGTACAAAGTCATATTCCACAGCAGGATAGACCTTAAGATAGTAAATATTTTTCTTAATTTGGCTGTAAAATAAATGGCCATATTCAAAAAATGAAATAGTTTCACCAGTTTTTGCCTCAAAGTTTGGCAAAACCATTTGAAAGAAATTTTGTTGAGGAAAAAAATTGAATTTAAAAATCTGCTGATAAAATCAAATTTTTTAATTTACTGATTGCATTTAACCTATGTGAATATAATTATTATGGCCAAAACAATTTTTTTTAAAGTAATTTTTTTATAAAACTGTACTTCAGTAAAGTATTCCATATTAATATCGCACTTGAATCAATTGTATAATCAAAATTTTTGTAGTGGTTCGTTAAGTATGGTTAAATAGAGCATTATTTTGAAGAAGTTATCAATCTTATTTACGTATATTTAAACAGCAGATCTCCCAAGTTTGACTATAATAAATTTCAAGTGATTTAAAAGCTACTAATTCAGCTAAACTTCAGCAATGATGTTAAATTAAGTGAATAGGACTATTAAAAAAGACGAGCTGTAAATCAGTACTATCAGACAAAAAATTTAATTTCGTTTCATAGAATTGGAATAAATAAAGTAATGGTAAATTTATCAAAAAACGGAAAAAAGAAAAAAAGACCATTATAAGCAGGTCACCGGCAAGCCAAGAGCAGTCAATACTAAACACGGAACATCAATTGCCGTCGCTAGGCTCGAAAAAAGACAAGCTACCTCTATCTCATGTGAATGACCTGTGTCATACGATGAACTATAAAAGCGAGTGTAATTATTTAAAAAAAAAAAAAATTTGTACCGTATTGACGGCAATTACAATCAGTGCAATGGTTTACATTTTTCTTTTATGATTACATCACGGCGAAAGCTTCCGTTTTACTTGATGCGCCCGTAAAAAAATTCAACTTTCCAATTGTGCTTTTGGTACGATTGCTTCTGTAGTGATTGTAAATATTAATCAACCACAAAATAGCAACTTTACAAGTTTTAAGCAATAAAAAATACCAGGCTGCTTTATATAAAAGATTGACCTGCACGATGTTTCCTCGCTTTCCGCGCACATTGATGTTTTGAATCTTCGCGTGACTCGAAACATCGGCGCCACGAGCTTGAATAGAAAAGGTGTGCGATCTAAAAAAAATTACAAGTCATCAACACAAAAAATCTTAATAGGCCCTTTTTTTAATTTTTTTCTTTCTAAATACACTTTGAACCGTTTTTCTATTTAGGGGAAAGATTTTGAACTAATTAAAAACGTAACTCAAAGCTTTTTTCACACAAGTAGGCTGAAAAAAATTACGAATTTTCTCAACTACATCACAGTGACATATTGTAAACAAAACTACATAATTTTTTAAAATGAAAAAAAGCGGAAAGTATTGTAGCTTATACAAGTTACATAGCTAGTACTTTAGAGAACCTGACAAAAACATTTGGTATTTCGATTTAGGCAATCGGTCAGTCACATCTAACTTTTCTTACATTCAATAAAAGGGGGTTTGGATCGAATACAAAAATAGAATATTGTTTTTTTTTTCTTTGCTTTAGAATTTTATTAATCACAAAAACGGTCAACTTCATGGAAAACTTTTAATTTATAAAAATAATCCGAAAACTTTACCGGTCTTGAAACGTTCTACCAAATTGAGCAGTGTTGATTGCAAGTTGTAAGCCAAGGTTATTGTCGTTGCTTCCAAAGATTTTAACTTCTGGGTTGTTTTTAAATGTGTAACCCCGAGCATTGCCGTCTCCTTTTGTCAAGCCTAAAATATTTTTACGATAAATATTAATTCAATTCACACTTTCAACAACAGTATTTTAACCCTGTTTTAAGGTTTTAAGAGACTACAGTAGGTCCCTACATGTTTTTACCTTGTCTTGTCCACAAGTCGACGCCAATATTTTCATCGGGTTTCGTGTTTTCTTTTGATGTAGTCGTATCGCGGTCGTAATCGGCGGTCGAGATGTTGTACCTGAAAGAAAAAGTCAAAAAAAGTTGCTTGTCACATTTTTCAGCGATTTACAAAAACGGTGATATACAATAAAAGAATATACGAGTATATTGCATCCTAACAAATTATATCACACCGCTTCGCTTCATCGTTTTAATTAAAATAAATAGTAAGTTTTTGCATTTGCCAAACAAAGTGGAATAGCTGTTTTTTTTTTAAATTTAGGCAACTTTTTTCTAGTAGACCCCAAGACTAGTCTGATAAAACTCTATGGATCCCGAAAGAGACAAAAGTTTGCAAAAGCCAAAATCTTATGTTGAAAAGTAAAATTTATACCGAAAGTCATGTGAAGACCTAAAAACAGTCTTCCCTTTACGTTTAACTAAAAATTTTGTTTCAAACTCCTATAGATGAATTTTTTTTGGTCTTTACTTAACTTTTGGAATAAGTTTTTTGTTTCAATGTCAAACTAAGTCCTTTTTTGTGTAATGCGCTTATCATTAACAAGTTCTTATGATCTTCAGAAGAGCTTTAGATAAAATAACATGCAGATTGCATTTATAGAAAAATCCTATTGGCCCTCTCGACAGATCATTATTGATCCTTAGGGTGCTGTAGACCCCCCGTTTAGAAACTGTGATCAAGTTGATTGACTTTTATTTATTTAAGGTTTTTTTGGTTTTTATGACAGTATACAGTTTACACATAAAAAAATTTTCCAAGACAGTTTTGAACTACGTTTAAACGAAATAAAGTTTAAAAAAAACAAATTTAACAAAACAACCCAAACCAGCCGAATTACTAAAGACTGTGTAAAAACAAAAATTTCAAGGCTGCTTTTTCTTAAGATCTGTGACTGCGTGTTACAACTCCGACTACAATGAAAGCCTTTTTGAAATTTTTTTTAGGTCAAACTAGAAATTTTAAAGTTTGTATTTAAAGATTTCTTGTCGACGATTAATGTATAAACCAAGAACTTGCATGCAAAGATGGGGATGCCCCTTCGTCGCAACAGCCTTTTCTATGAAAGGCATAATTGTTTGTAATATGTTGTGCCTCTTGATTAAAATAAAAATATTGTTTTTACAGTAACAATTGAAGAAGTTTTCAAGTAATCAACAACCCAAGAGCAATGTGCGTATTATGTGCGCGCAAGGATTTGCTTCTGGCGAGGGAGACCGTTAAATAAAATTTTTACCGTATTCGAAGAGCGCAGTGATCGTTGACGTCATCAGGTATTGTCCAGTTATAGCTCAGATGCTGACCGCCGAGGCCGTTTCCAAGGTGGTTGTCACGTGACATCGGAGCAGCAACACAAGCAGGAGGTGAAATTCCGTGAGAATCAAACCGCTCCCACGTTGCATTTATCTGAACAAGTTATTAATAAAAACCAATGAACAAACATCAAAGATTTCGGCCTATATACTCGCAAACATAGTAAGGTTCTGAACTGTGGGGACGGGCAATTGTTGATTTTTTGTTTGTATTACATTTTACCATATTATCGCAATGGGGATTTTTTGACACTGCGCACCGAGTTCAACGAAACAAAAGTTTTCTAAGCTTTTCTCAGTATTACGCCCAACAAAGTTTGCAATAACCATTTATATATATAACATTTACAAGGTTAAATTTAGAAATTGCTTACGAATCTTTTATGAGCTGAAATAAAATGATTTAAACTTTCGAGAATAAAAAGTTTGAGAAACACAACGGTCCACGGAAAATTTTCCATAACGAAAACCTTATAAAAAATTATGCTTCTGAAGACTTTAATCACACAGCAAAATCTTAGTGCAGACCTTTTGTTAGTCTTCACCAAGATTTTGCTGTCTACGGAATAACAAAAGGTTTTCACCTATAAAATCCACCCGCTGCATTTAATTTACTAGATTTTTAAGTCGCTTTTTTGTAAAAGTTACGTTTGTGCCCATCGCAAATATTATTAAGGCGAAATGGCCCTTACCTCAAAAAGGCTGGACCCCTGGCCTAACAAAACAACGACGAAAATCTTTTAACAAGCATAGCTTTCGGTGCCGAATGTTTTAAAAAAATTAACCAACTGACAAATTTTTGGACCAAACACTCAACATAAACAGAATATTAAATCTTATCAGTTAGAAAAATATTTTTAAGTGTATAAAAGCGACATTTTTCTAGTGTACTATAAGCAGCATAGACATGAAATGATAAAAAAATCAAATTCATTTTTTAACGCACCCTCTTTTTATTTTTTTCATCAAACCATTCTTCACAAGCTTCCTTGTCGATGGGAATGGGTTTTTTCGGTTTCTTTTCGCTATTCTGCAAAAATCAAAAAAAAAGTTTAAAGATTGACTGATGCCAAATACCGTAATATTTTTTAAGTAAATGTTATTTTGTTTAATGTCATTATTTATCTTTGTTACTGATAAAATAACTACCCCATACAAATCAATATATGTCTAGTTTTTGTTGTAGCCTAATTGTAACCATACTTGCTTTTTTACCATCTAAATATTTGTATGGTGAGTGTTGGTAACGAGCCGTTTATTTTACCATGCCGTACACAATAAAACGTTGCCACAAAAAACAGGGGGTATTTTGACTTACTTGATACAAATAAGTTTGATCGACTTTGCAAGCATACTTTTCTTTGACATTTTGACTTTCGGCCAGGTACATTGGACATCTCGAAAGATCGTTTGTTAAAATTGCAATGTCCTGAAAAGACCATAAACGAAATATTATAAATCTAAATATTCTTGGACTATTACAGAAAAAAGAAGTTTTGTGCAGGTAATAGAAGTTCAATTTATTCATATAGAAATTGCTTGTTAATTAACTAAAAGATATATAGAAATTTAACTCATAAACTTCAGACGGTTAAGTTCATGCGAGAAAATTTAACATATAATAAACAGTCAAACCTGAAAGCAGTATCTTAAACGTAAAAGAATTTGTTTAAAGTCGCTGCAGTATAAAGCCGCGTTTACAGCCGTTTACAGTACTTTTTTCTTTCAGCACGATCTTGGTTTGTTTTATTGACGCTCAAATCCACTCATGTTTTCGAGAAAAAATTAGTGAATTTGAGCGTCAATAAAACAAACCAAGATCGTGCTGAAAGAAAAAAGTACTGTAAACGGCTGTAAACGCGCCTTAAATCGAAGCAAACGCGGAATCTAGGTTTTGAAAAAAGCCAAGCTAACGTTTTGTCAGAATTGCCTTGCTTAGACGCGTCAAAAGCATATCAACAAACCTCATCATGCGTAATCGATTAGTAATTATAAAGGTAGGAAGCGCAACAGCGCGCCATTGAGATGATTTGGAAAAGGTTCGAAACAGCGATTAGTGTTTTTGTTTGTGCTACTCACTTCCATCGCGTACTTAGTTTAATCGCAAGGTATCTTACTTTACTGCAACAACATCTTATTATCAAATGGATGATTCAACGTGTTTGATGTAAACTACGGATGGAAACGTCATTTGTGTAGTCCTTCTTTTCGATATCGCCATTGTCTTTAAAAGTTCAGGCTTTAGTCAAAAGATTAGTGTTTGATTGTTTATATTATGTCGGTCATAAATTAGCTTATCAAAAACGAAACATTTTCTTACTGTTTTAAAAATTGTTCGCTCTTATGAAAATTTTGTTTTACTTACTCTGCGTACGTTTAAAAATCATTATAAACTATTCTAATAAAGCAAATTAACTGAAAATAAATAGAACTGCTTTTTCAAAAGTAGACCTATTACGTTTATTCAAGGGACAAACATTTCTCCATATGACGATTTAGTCATGCTCACAGGCAATCAAAAAAACTTATACTGTTTGTCAATTATTTCAAAACAGTTGGATGAGCTGCATTCAAAGTCTACATAAGTGTTGCTATTTTTTCTTCTAGATTTCAAGGTGGCAATTTTGTAAAAAATTACAACCATGAACACCAATGTTTTGGACGGCTATTTATTTCCTTTTTGAGCACGCAAAATTTCACCTATTATTCTATATTTTAAAAAAATGACGCAAAAATCATGTATGCGTAAAGTAATTCACCAACGTAGACAGCGCTATATTGACGACATTCTTTTCATTTTATCTCTATATTTATCCTTCTGACTTGCAGGAAAACGACGGAGGCGCTATACATAAGGGCAAGCAATTACCCCGACCTGCTTCTGCAAATTGCTGTCCGGTTGAAATTTAATATTTTGATTTTTTAGAGAAATGAGTGAATTTTAGAACTGTTTTCTAAGACCGCCAAGCAGGAGAAGTGCCGTAAAGTGTCTTTCCCAAGGACACAGCAGAATGGCGCGGGTAGGTTTGGAACGAGATTATCTAGATCACAATCACGGCGCTTTAAGGCCCGTTTCCACTACGAGCGTGGAAAAAAGCATTTTTTGTTTGTTTTATTAATTTTTTTTTGCGCTCGCTTCAATCGAAGATCAATAAAAGAGACAAAGAATGCTCTTTTCCACGTTCGTAGTGGAAACAGGCCTTTAACCACTCGACTACACTGTATGCGTCTAAACCTGTAATCTAGGAACGCATACAGTCTTCAATTGTTTGTCTTAAACCTCATTGCTATCATTTGATAATATGCTAATAGAGCAAAAGCATAATCCAAGTAATAGCTTGATAGCTACATTTGCTTTCAGAACTCTCGCATTGTTAAGCGAGTCAGGAAAAAACTGCTTTGAAGAAAAATAATATAAAATTACCTTCCACGGCGTGGGTCCCCAATATGGATAATAATCTCTTTCTTCCGGACATTCATATCCTCTTCGGGTACCCTGCGGGTTTTGTCTTGTGTTTATAGCAAAATCTTTGACTTTCTGTGAAAAAAGTATCGCTCGTTACTACGTCATGAATGCTTTTTGGTTTTGTTTCTTTCTCTAAAAACTTAAAACTTTTTGATTCAAAAATTAGCTGTATTGTAACATTGTGTAGTTTGTTTCTAAATATCGACTGCCACAATTATAATATCTGGCGCCACAGACTTCTGGAATAGCAAAATTGGAAACAAGACTGTAAGTAAAAAAATTTGAAAAAGCTATATGGCGTGTTTAATTACGTCATTAACCGTTATGGTCAAAAATAAGCAAAGCTGCCAACAAAAAAAAAATGCAGTTAAACAAAAACCTGATCAGCAGTGAAGAGTCCTTTGTTGCGCGTTCTCATTCTGCAGTGAGTGTAGCTGTAAAAATCTTCGTGCATTCCGTATCTTCTGTCTTCGTTGCAGTCGAGCCCTTTGCATTGCACGGGATTAGAAGGGATGGTAGCGGTAGAGGTCCCGTCTCGTACTTGATTGCCGCACATGTATTGGAGTATTATGTCACAATGATTGTTTTGATCTCCGCAAGAATGTTGGTTTGTCCTTAAAATAGTAAAGCTTAAAAAACTTAACAGTCTTTGACATGTAAGAGGTTTATAAGAATCTATCTAATGAAAAACACAAATGTTGTTTGACTTTTCACGAAATAAATATAAACAAGGCCAACCGACCTTTTTCTTCAACTATACAGAAGCAATAAAACTGTATTAAATGGTATAAAACACGCTTATTTAATGGCATATGACAGCTGGATAAAATAATAAAAACAGTTTTACAAGCTTTTGAAAGTAAACCGAACGAAAATTTGATTTATAGCGATTCTTTTCGATTTTTTTCTTTTTTGACAAGTTTTTTCCAAAATCAAACTTATTCTAAAAAGATGCAATTTAATAGTTGTATAGGTCAACATCAAAATATTTGCTAGCTAATACCGCATAAAATAAAGCTTTATAAAGCACGTTACATCAGCTACTCAATTTTAAGTATTACTAAGAACAATACATTGCGACTTGCATCCAGACAAACTGAAACAATGTAATTTGATACAAAGCTGAGCAAAACTTGAAATTCAGCAATAAACCTACCATTCGATTTGCAGTGTGGAGCCGACGTAATAATAAAGGCTTCCGACATTGTATCCACCTCTATCATTGTTTTGCGAATCGAACATTCGGTTAGGATTTCTTCTTGGTCTGGTGTTTTCATTCCACCTGTTGTTACTGCCTCTATAAAGTTAAAATAAACAAGAGGTTAACAAGTTGTAACTGAAGTTTTAATTTTGAACTTTTTTTTAAGAAAAAATTTAAAGCGGTCGCTCTTTTTTATACGAGCGGCCAATTGAAAAAAAATGGAAAAAGCGACCAATAAGTCAATCTCCAAGCAACGAGGGTGAACTTATGTGCATCTAAAACGGAAGAATGGGTTTGGCGGATCCCTGCGAACCCGATGCCTTTATAAATAGGTTCTTGTGACGTAGGGGTAGAACGAAAAAAAGTAGCTTGATTTAGAGCCGATGAATTCACTGAAATTGCCAACCAGAATAACTTCAAGCCTTTTCCTCAAATAAGCCACTAATTAATAATGTTCACATACTTTTCTGCCAAACATTACTATCAAAGTCTCTAGGCTTAAAAAAACCAATGTTGCAGCACAAAAAATACAAAACTTGTGAAATTTACGCCAAATTGTTTAACATTCTACCAACAGTATGCGAGGGAGAGTTTATTGATTTTTAGCCGATCCACACACACACACAAAGGCAAAAAAGAAAAAAGCATTTTCAATTACAGAAAAAAAGCATTAATGAGTAATGAAAAACTACAGGGTGTCCATAAAGTCTCTTTACAATTTAAAAAAATTATTACATAGTGAAATGATGAGATATCGCAATGAAGATTGTTTTATGTTAATCAATATTTGATAAAGTTTTTATTGATACTAAAATTTATTGTTTCAGATAAAATTTCTTAATTAAAATTTCTTATGTTTAATGATTGAGTTATATAAACTGAATCCCCATAAAATGACTACTCCTCAAGAAAAAGCGCAATGTGTATCCTGGTTCATTGAGACAAAATCAGATGTTCAGACCCAGCGAAACTACAGAAGTAAGTATGGAAGAGACCCACCATCACGTTCTTCAATTCGTTTATGGCACAAGAAATTTATGGAGACAGGGACAGTGTTCGATACAAGGAGGAGTGGGCGACCAAGAACATCTGAAGAAAACATCGAGCGTGTAAGGCAAGCCTTTCAACATTCTCCTATGAAGTCCATCCGTACTGCTGCCAGACAATTGGAACTACCACGTTCAACAGTGCACAGGGTCTCTTCCATACTTACTTCTGTAGTTTCGCTGGGTCTGAACATCTGATTTAGTCTCAATGAACCAGGATACACATTGCGCTTTTTTTTGAGGAGTAGTCATTTTATGGGAATTGAGTTCATATAACTCAATCATTAAACATAAGAAATTTTAATTAAGAAATTTTATCTGAAACAATAACTTTTAGTGTCAATAAAAACTTTATCAAATACTGATTAACATAAAACAATCCTCATTGCGATATCTCATCATTTCACTATGTAATAATTTTTTTAAATTGTAAAGAGACTTTATGGACACCCTGTATATCGCACATCGGAGCCAATCAGCAATGTACAAATGATAAGGAGCATCAAAAAACCGCGGGATGATCAACTACTTCCTGAATTGAAATTGACAACAATGGTAGAAAATTTACTGAAATGACTCATTAAGGGAAAATTTGAACGAATTGAAAATGAAGCAGAACAAAGACAAAAACGAAAAACATACAAATAACGACTCAACAAAAGCCTATGTTAAACAGCTTGAAAAGGTGATATTTTATTATTATACGAGCGTAATTTATTTTATATCAAGAGAGTAAAAAGAAATACTATATTCAAAATTAAAAATATGAGTTGAAATGTGATTGTTTAAACAAAAGTAAAAAATACAAATTTTTTTTAGATCTTAATCAAATGCTTTTTATATATTTTTTTAAAGGAATACCAGTCTAACTTTTTTATAAAGTTATTTATTTCACTCCATTACTGTTTCCTATGTTACATGTAAATTTTTTCCGATTGATTTATTGATGCTTGGTTTGAAGTTATGAGTATGAATTAATTCAATTTTGAAGTAAGAATTTATCACTAGGGCAATTTTTTGTCATTAAAGTTATATTTTTTTTAGAAGGTCTGTTTTTTATGAAATAAAAAAAAAATTCAATCAAAACTTTCGTACGATGTTTGATAAAGAAGTTAAAAAGTCATATTAAAGTCATATTTTACACCATAAGTCATAAAAAATATTTTCGGTCATAAAAGTCATAAATTTAGTCATTGCTCCCATATTCAGTAGGATATTCATGGTGCAAAGACAGAACGTTAGATTAACAACGATTGCAAAGCTTTGCTATCTCCATTATTGTTATGACTCTGTGACGCCATAGTTATCTTGCTCAAAAATATCCAATTAATTAATTTATTTCCTTGTATAAGTTCTAACGAATCAGCTACACTAGTTTGCAAGTTGTAATTTTAGTCTCAAGCACAGATATTGCTCTTTTGCTACAACACCATCAACTGTCGAAAGAGTCGTAATGCTTTTGAAACTCGTAAAAGCGCTAGGCTAAAAGTCACAAGTTAGAAAATAAATTATGTCGTCATAACCACAAGCAAAAGAAAATTATTTTAACACGTGCGTGTTCCTTAACGCATTTTAGCTTATTTAGCAAGCGTATGAATTAGCAAGTGTTCCTTAACAGCAAGTTTTAGCAAACAGTATGGGAAAAACTGCAGAATCAAAAGTAGTAAAAACAAAAAGGTATGTAAAGCAATATCCCCAAGAGTTTTCTTGCAATCCCCAGAATGATCTTTATTGTCAGCTTTGTGCCACCATCGTCAGATGTGACAAGCGCTTTTACGTGGAACAACATCGACAATCGGCAAAACACCAAAAGAAAATTGCACCGGCAAAAAAGACCTTAAACAAACAGTCTTTTGTCCCCATTTGCCAACGGGATTTTACAAAAAAGGTTGTAACGGCATTCTTAGAGGCTGACATCCCACTTTATAAGCTTCAGCATGCCAGTATTAAAAAGCTATTAAACTCAGAGTTGGGGAAGCATTGCCCTTCTGAATCAGCGTGTCGAAGCCATGTTAAGGAATTGGCTGCTAAAGAAACTGAACGCCTTAAGGAATTGTTTGCTGCAAAAGCATTGTTTTTGGTCGTAGATGAGGCTGAGGTATCTGGTCAAAAGTATGTCAATATTTTAGCAGGGCTGATGGAGGAACCTGAAAAAACATACTTAGTCAACTGCAAACCATTAAATGGCAACTCCAATAGCTCCAATATTTGTACAATTGTTGACGACACCCTCAAGAACATGAATATTGCTCGTGAGAAGTTTTTGCTGCTACTCAGTGATGCCGCAAGGTACATGATAAAAGCAGCTGAAACATTAAAAATCCTGTATCCACGCCTGCTCCATGTTACTTGCATCGCACATTTGCTGCATAATTGTGCTGAGCATATACGTGCACATTTTAAAGCTGCAGACAATTTGATATCGTCTATAAAAGCAGCAACCATAAAAAACAAAGACCGACATGCTTTGTTCACCGCAGCTGGTTTGCCAGCACCACCACAACCTGTTTTGACTCGTTGGGCCACGTGGCTGGAGGCATCTTTCTACTACGCAGAAAACTTCCAAATTATCAAAAACATTGTTGACAATTTTGAAGATGGTGGAAAACTGGTTGAGCGGGCAAAGGAAGCCATAGCAGAACCTGCAGTTTTCGTCGAATTAAGGCAAATCTATGGTAACTACCGAGATATTGCCATCCTAATCAAGGGAATTACCAATTCATCGAATACAATTGTTGCTGCTTCGGAAGCCATTCAAAATCTCCACTTTGGTGACGACCCATGTGAGATAAAAAATTATGTTCAAAGTCGTCTAGCTAGAGGTAGCGACTTCCTTAAAATTGCCGCCGGTAGTGGTGCACATCTACCAGATCATTCTCCTGCTGAGGTAGCGCTGCTTCAAAGAGCACAGCCAACTTCGGCTTCTGTGGAACGCTCTTTCTCTATACTGAAAAAAATGCTATGTCCTGGACGCAATTTTGACAAAGACAATGTCCATTCGTACTTGATTATGCGGTTCAACTGTTCGAAATAAATGATAATGAGTTCAATACTCCGACTCGGCTGCATAGTTTTTAAGAACCAAACAGAAAAAATTAGGTCATATTTAAAGTCATATTTTAGGAAATATTAAGTCATATTTTAGGAAAAATTAGGTCATAAAAAAATTGCCCTATTTATCACAGATAATGGCAAAAAAGCTATGGTGCAAGTGATACATACGTATATATCTATTTGGCAAAGTTCAAGTTTATAAATGTTTCTAGTTTTAAAAAGTTTAATTTCTTATACAATCCAGTAGTTGAATAATACTTACTACTATATGTTATGATTTAATGATATTATTAAGTTGTATTGATAATTATTATTCTTGCGTGAGGTACTAAGTTAAAGTTATTACTCTATTATTCAACGAGTAGTTAAAAAAATTCTTTACGCTTTGCTCAAAAGCAGGTGCGGTTTCAGCGCTTTACATTTTATTACATTACATTACATTACATTACATTACATTACATACACTTTAAGTTTTGTAAAGCCAAGGCTATCTAGATCGCGGGCAAACGGTTTGGGATACTGGGCAGATGCTTCTCATTTTAAATTTAGGCCAACGTGTTTTTTCCATTTAAAGCAAAAACTCAAAATAAAAGTTTTTTTAAAGATTTTTCTTAGACTTTATCTTAGTTTTAAAGAAAAAAAAAAGATTATGATTAAAAAAAACCTTTTTGTCTTTACTTTTGAAGATACACATTTGGCCTTCAGTTTAAAGTGAAAACCTTTTTTTAGTCTTCCTACAATTTTGAAGGCTAAAAAACATAAACAACGGTATAGAGAACTTTGCTGTAAATTATTTATTAGTCTAATTTTTGCCCCGAACAAGCGTCGGGGCCAGAGCATTGTACCCACCAAATTCCGGTCTGACTCAAGCGCGCTGCCACTGATAAAAGATGAGTGGAAACAGCATCATAATTAAAAGTGGATCAATTCTTATCAATTAAATATCATATTAAGCAGAGTTTAATTGTTAATTGACTCACCTGGGATTATGAAGATATACGTCACAAGAAACCGAGCTTACAATAAAGTAACCGAAAAATATTTTCAAGAGCATCATTTTAAACTAATTTGTTTAAAATGTTTACAAGAAACGTTCTCAATTAAAATCAAATAAAGATTTTAGAAAATGTTTCCCAAAGTAACTTTAAATAAATTGCTTGAAAAACTGCAAGTAAAATTTTAAAGACTTGATTAATCAATTATTTAATCAATTTTTTATATTTTAGCTTTGCCACAACAACAATTGAGAATGTAGACATATTAGAAAGGAAAAGATGCGCAGTGCAAGGCAAAACAATTTTCTAACAAATTGTAGCCTATTACAGTGTTTCCCAAACTGTGTGCCGCGAAAGTTTTATGTTTTGACAAAATCTTATCTGTAAATCTTTTTGGTCCTCGTTGCATTACTTTGGGTTTTAACTTTTCATCTTAACTTAGGCTATTTGTTTCACTATTGCTCACGCACTTTTCGAAACAACAAAACCTAACATCCTAAAACGGTTAGAGTGACTTCACAATTGTATGAATAGTATGAAAAAATATAAATAGAAAAATAGCAAAATTAGAGATCAAATCGAAGTGAAAGACCTTTTTTCTTGGAGATCACCATGATTTTGGAAAAAATAAGAGAAATACGAGATCAAATCGAAACGAAGACCGTTTTTTTTTTTAGAGATCACCTGATTTTGGGAACAAAAATTAATATCAACGGTTTAAAAGTCCCGCGATTTTTGATGGGTTTCAAAAATGTGCCCTAAACGGAAAAAGGTTGAAAAACACTGGTATATGCCATAGTTCAATAAATTGTTTTGTTACTAAATTATTTATTTCTTGTGCTCGTTTTTCGTTGTTTGCGAGTTCTTTGCAAGAATAATGTTTTAGCCTAGTTAGTTGAAAAGCAATTTGGCTGAGATCTGAGTGTGCGGCGTTTGAAATTTATGTTGTCATGTGTGCCTTGAGCAAAAAAAATTTGAAAACCACTGGCCTATTAGATAATAAAATATATATTAGATAACCAATTATATTAACGTTTGAAAGCTACCTGTTTGCTAATGCAATTTATCCGTGGAAAAACTCAGTGTGATAAAGGTCTAATTTGCGAGCATTAGGACGCAAGTTCGATACTCAGTTTCACCAAATAATTTCCTATGTGCCCTTGGGAAACGCTCTTTACAAATTTTAAAATATAATAGAACGCTAACAAATAATCGTGACTTTCAAAATTATTTCGAAATCTACTGTCAAAACGTGAATCTACTTGTAAACAATCTAAAATTGGTTCATTTTTTAGTACGGTTTAGATATAAACAATAAACATACTGTTAATTTTGTTATTTTGACTATAAGAATTCAATTAACCGTTTTTTTGCTTATCCGTTCATATTTGTAAAAGTAATTACAATCACACTGTCACAACCGCATGTAACAATGCGATTACAACAAAAGTACTGCGTTGTCGTTGTAACAGCATCACAGAGATGCTACTGTCGTAGTTATGTCATCACAATAGTATGGAAAGATTTTCGGCAAACAAAGGTTTGAATAAGATTTATCATAATCTAGTGCAGTCCTCACCAACGTTTTCACGACCGCGGCATACTTGGAACATTTTCGAATTTTATCGACACAATTGTACTGGGGTGAAAACATTTTATGCCTTTACAAATACAGTAAAGAACTTTTTTTTTGCTCTTTACCGTTTCTTGAACACTTTCCTATGCCTGCAGCTTAATGAAGGCCTAAAAATTTTAATTTGTATTCATAAAATAAAGAGAAAGGTTTTTTCGTCTTCCTAGATATTAAACTTTAAGTTTGCCAGATCCCGTGTGCCAAGCATAGTACACAACTGTAGAGAAAAAAGATTTTATTCAAATTTTCAGACTTTTTTTGTGTGCTAAATGAAGCTTCAGGCAAATAAAGCATTAGAAACTTGCATTTTTGGTCACTGCATAAAAAAACATTTTTTATATTTCGAATGATGTGTTTACGTTGCCGTTTTTCAGCGGCAAACCGCTTGTGGACACTGATCTAATGACCGCACACACAAACTTTCGATTAACTGCATAGCCGATTAAGAGAGCCTGCTATCTACTAGAGCAAATCTTCGGATGATTTTGATTAATTTCAGTCAGCTTAAACTTTTGGTTTATTGTTTGTAATCCCAATTACAACAGTAACAGGGACGACTTTTTCGTTGAGAAAAGCAATAAAGCATAGGCTTGCAAAATTTTAAAATTTGGTTTAGGATACGTTTCGAAAAAACATAGTTTATAAAACGGAAACTTGTAATTGAAAATGATACGAGGATGGTTTTTTCTTTTTCGGTGCTATTATTTTCAAGGGTCTAGATTAGACATAAATCGTAAAGTATATGAAAAGTTTTGAACTTTCTTTGATCTTCACATTCTATTTGGTAATTATCAAGATCGTTCCGCTAAGAAAACTATTCCATTTTCATCATAGCCTTTATTACATAAACCAGTTTGCGAATCCTTTCGCATTGTATTTTTAGAATTTTCCTAAAAAATAGCTTTTATAGCTTCAAAAGCTAACAAATAGAACGAACCCACACAAAAATCTACTTGAAACTATTTACCAGTGAAGAGAAAAAAAAACTCATAAAAATACGACAAACACAATGTGATGCTGTCATAAACGCTGTTTCTAAATCAAAAATTTGCCTTTCGTATCAACCAGCTTTTCAATATCCATGTACTTTCACTTTACCGTACACACAAACTTAAACTATATACCCTATATACTTTTTATATTTATGCTGGCTATATTTTCGACAACTTTATTTTGTAACGAAGCGATGCTTGATTTTTTCAATGTAGACATTCTTAGAATAATGAACAAACCCTAAATTGTTATCGTGAAATAGATCTAATGAATTAAAAAAATTTTTTTTCAATAAAAATTAGTGTAAAAAATTTATAATTGACTGGGGGTTTCCCATTTTTCTGTACCTACTGCACAAAAAAGACTGCAAAACGCTTAACAATAATCAATCTTGATGGGGCAAATCGAAAGCTTTTTTTTAACTTGGGTATTATTTATAAAAAAAAAAATTTAAGCTTCAATTGATTTACACGGATCAGAGATGAACTTAAAACTGGGCTGACTAAAACATACTGAGTACAACAGTTTGTTTATTCAATTATTTAGCAAATTCAACACAGTTGCTCTACCATGAGAAAGACCACAATTTTAACCAAAATAACTTTAAAATTGACCTACCTAAACAACTACTGTACTATTATGCCAGTCACAATTGCAAGGCAGAACGGTGGAAAAAAAGCAACCCGTGTTGACGTCACAATCATTATGACTTCATAGCCGTTCTTAATGAAACAAGGCTTTATGAAGTAACAATAGACAATCTTGTCTTCAGATTGTGAAAAAATGTTACGCAGCATGCTAAGCCTGAAAACTTTTTTTTCTGTAAATAAAGAGGAACTTTTCTAGGCCTTTAACAAGCTGCACTAGTTTATTTTTGTTGCAATACGTTTACGCATTCATATTAGTCTATTTTTACTCAGAAAGTAGTATCCATTTAGATCTGCTGGTTGCGTCATGCTGATTTAATAAAGTTTGTGCATTGTGATTTAATAAAGTTTAATACTGATTTAACGAAGATATTTAAGCTTTAAAATTAAACTGAAAACCTCATAAATTTAAGTTGGCCTAGATATTAAATATACTTTTTACGCCATGGGTTTTCAAACGTTTTCTACGTAACTCTTTTAGCTCAGGGATGTCCAACTTTTTTTCATACTGGGCCAAAGTACAAATTGAAATACGTATATTTGCGAGTAATAAAAATACATGTATATAAAATTTTCTCTTTTTAGTATTAGATGTCATAAGCAAATGATGAGGATTAGAACTATAAAATTAAAATTGAATTACTAATTAGGGGTCTAAGTGGAATGTAAAATTATTAAAATCATTACGTAATTAATGTTAAAGATATAAATTTAAAATTGATTATGTAGTTAGGAATAAAAGCGTAAAAAATTAATTAGCGCCTTTGGAATTAGGTATTGGCATTAGGCCTGAACAAAGTCATAGATTGGACCTAGAATCTTTAAAAATGTCTGATCCTCTTTCCACCCTTTTAATAAATCAACGCATTCCCCTTTTTATCACTAACAGCATCACTGAATCTTATTCCAAATCACTAAGCATTGGTTCAGTGTTATTGTCTTTACGACCATAAAAGTCATTAACTAAGTATCACTTGATATAGAACAAAATGTCTGGAAATAACGTAATCAATATCACTTCAATTGGAAAACGATGAGAATACTGAAAAGGATGCTTGAGGGAAGCATTTTTATGACAAGCTCCGACAACAAAATTTTCATTGGTCAGTTCATTAGACTTCGCTCGATATCAACTATGAACTGACGTATTCACTTTGTCGCCCTATGCGTTACTATCACAGTAGTGATATGGAATTCTACGTATACACTTATGAAAATATAAATGAAAAATTTGAGTAAGCAGTGGGCCGCATGTAAACATTAAGTGGGCCGCAGGTTGGACATCCCTGCTTTAGCTGAACTTAAGTCGGTTGCGTAGTTTGATGAAGATATAGCAAACAGCGTACGCGATTAAAATCAAATCTTCAGTTTTAATGTTGAACAGTCATTTTAACGATTTCACAATCACATTCACTGACGTATGCACAGGGGTTTTGGGGGTAAACTTCGTTTCTTAAAGAATGGTGTTGAAACTGTTAAGAGGTGGGCACTTATACATAACATATCAGCGACAAGTAGACAACAATATAGTATGGTAAAAGTTTTTGCGTTACCACGCTTGTGTTTTTTTAAAACTTTATTGATGCTTATTCATCAATTTTTGGTAACGTCCAAGTTGCGTCAAAGTTGGCCAATGTATAGCCGCCACCTATGAATGAAATTTCCAAAACCGTGAACTATTTAAACATAAAGTTAAATCCTCTATGTTAGCGGTTCCCAAACTGCGAGACTTTGTCAGGGGCGCCGCGTAAGCATGCGAAAGTTGTTGTACTTACTGCTTTTCTCACAATAATTGCAGTGTGAAGGTTGTTAGCAGCAACTTCCCTTCAGAGAACGATTCCGATTGAGGACCTTTTTTTTTTTTAGAAAACAACCTGATTTTGGGAGGGAAATAGGGAAATGAGAGAAGAAATCGAAGTGTTTTTTAAAGAACACCCTGATTTTCGGAGAAAAATAGGGAAATCGGAGATAAAACTGAAGTGAAGACCTTTTTTTTTTAGAGAACACTATGAGTTTCGGAGAAAAAAAGGTTGTTCAAAGAAGTAATTGAACTGAATACCTTTTTTTCATTACGGCGCCCGAGTATTGTTAAGTTTTCAAAGGGCGCCGTGAAAAAAAGTTTGGGAACCGCTGCTCTACGCTTTTGCTTTCGATGTTCATCATGTCCGTGAGATGCGAGCTTGACCTGCTCTGCTGTACGTTGATACAAAAAGCAAAACAAGCTCTTAGCAGCTATAAGGAGAGTCTAAAAGAGCTTCGATTGAACTCCATAAAACACAATAAAAAAAAAATTTAAATATCGGTTGTATAGTACAATAAAAAAAAATTTTAACTAACCAGGTTGCCATTACAAAAAAAGTTTTTTTGTGTGTGAGTCAAAGATTTATAAAGCTTTGTAGAGTAAAAAATACGTCTACTAAAACTAAATAAGCAAATTTAATGAAATTGGTTTTTTATTTTTACAGAAATTGTTTCAGAAACTATTGAGAACCACTTATCCAGCTAAACAGCGATTCTATGTATAGCTGGATAAGTGGTTCTCAATAGTTTTTGCCTTATTCCTTTCTTTCAAGACTCCTGCACAACCATTTCCCAAATGTAAATGACAAAAATTATTTTGAGAAAAATTCTTTTTTGCTATAAAAACAAAGACTTTTTGGTTTTTGTTATACAGTACAGCTAACTAAAAGCGACAATCTTTTTGGCTAACTGTAGAGCTCTGGACCCTGACCATACATTGCAAGTTTTTTAAAAATGGTTCTTCAGATGCCCACTAAGAGATTAAAGGTCTAACATCCGTTTGTGTCATCTGTGCGGAAACTATTAAAAAACTTCGTCGACCTAAGCATCACGCTACCCAGTGGACAAATTATAAATGGACCACGGATTGTTGTGAGTAGATCCAGGCTTTGTGCTTTCATTCCCACGACCAATATCCAAGACCTGTTCATTCTGAAGATCTGTTAAAATGGGCTTGCACCAAACAGCTTGGCTTAATGTTAGTCGCCTTTGGATTGGTGTTGCGTCATTCCATTCGTCAAATAGAGACCACTCCTTCATCGGATTGCGAGTGCGCGCCAATGAACAAACATGTCGGGCACCACATGGAGCACTGGTCTGACGGTTCTCGATCACAAAACCCAATGCTGGATTACAACATCATCGCTGCCAGCATCTTATCCGGGAAGTAAAGCAATCTAGGATAGTAAAAAGATAGACCCTCGGTCCTAGCCCTGTTCGTTTGACTCAAAGTAAATGCCTTTCCAAACTACGACGACTACGACAACTACGACGACTTTTTTTTTAGTTTTCGCTTTTTTTCTTGTTGCTTTTTACGAGCAAGCAGAGTACTGCATAAAACAAATATAATTTTATGTTTGATGAAGACTGAAAAAAGATCTTCAATTTTGTGAAACAACTTTTATGAATTATCATGGTGGAACAAGAAAGAACGTTCCGATTTTTGTTATCAGCATATAATTTCACATATTCTTACTTTTTATTCAAATTCCTCTCCAATTGCTCTTTCAATAGTTATTTCTCTTTACAGATTAGAAGTTCTTTTTGAGGAAGCTAAGTCGCCTACTTTGAAAACTTTGAGCTAGATAAAGTTGATATCAATTGCATTACAGAATGCTCGATAAGGCAATTAGAGCTAAATATTTTTAAATTGAACTATCATGCAAATAAAATTTAATTTATTAAAAACCCAACAGTCTGTTTCACCCAAGTGCGATTAGCAGATATAAAATTCAATATCTAGCAATAAAAAAAAAGAATTATCTTCATACTTTAGGGTTATTGCTTTGTGATGGTAATTATCATTCAATTGAGTTCGTTTAGTTAAGCTGAATTAATTCAATTATATTAATAAGCTTAACTCAAAGAAACTTTTATTGGTATTCAATAGTTGCGTTTATGGCAAAGCAAAAAACTCATGCAACTGCGAGGTACTCTAAAAAGCAAAATACTTTAGATTTGAATGTAATTTTGGCAAAGTGCGGCAGGACTACGACCACTTACAGTATATTAATCGTACTTTTCGACTCATCCCCTACGACAAATTTTTGCGTAGCCACTTTGTATAAAATACCAATAAAATTAACAGCAAAAAAGAAATTGAGAAACTGTTTATAATTATATAGCGAATAAGATTATTTTCTGAGCTATTATAGGTATCAGAAAATATCCCACATAATTTTTGAAATATCGGCCTAAAACATGATTTAAATTTTTTTAATGCATTTAACAATTCAGATCAAAATTTACAAAATTCGAGAAACGTTAATCAAAAGCACATGTTTAAACCACTATACCTCGTATAGATGTTTAGTTCAAGGAAATAAGTACCTTGTTTGGTTTAGTGCAGGGGTTCCCAAACTGGGGTACATGTTCCCCTAGGGGTACATTTAGGCTTCTCAAGGGGTACATTATAATGTGACAGAATGTCCTTATTTAAGTTAATTCCGTGTCCGGAAGAAATAATAGACTCAAATGTCTAGAATTTTCCAATCCGGTCGATTGTAATTACGTCAAACTGGACAATTAAGAGGGAAGACTTCTTTTTACAGATCACCGTGATTTTGGGTTTGAATGGGGAAAATTTCTGGCTGCTTAAAAGGGAAGACTTTTTTTTTTTTAGAGATCACCTTGATTTTCGGCATGAATTGGGAAAATTTGTATCCGATTTAAAGTGAAGACCTTTTTTTTTTCAGAGATCACCTTGATTTTGGGCATGAATTGGGGGAAAATTAGTGGCTGATTTTAACTGAAAGCGTTTTTTTTAGAGAAACGTCACAAAATTTTGGGGGTACATGCAAACCTGCTACAGTGTCCAAAGGTTCCGATGAATTAAAGTTTGGGAAACCCTGGTTTAGTGTATAGTGGCACAACACAACTTCAGCATACTCTTTCCAGCTAGTACTGGTCGCCCTCTAGGATTCTAGCCACTCGAAAGAGCATCCATTAGTTGCTTTGTTGTTCGTTCGTTGGACATTCGTATCATATGGCCAAACCAGAGCAGTTGCGTTCTTTTTATGCTAGCAGCGGTTTGATGTTTAGAGATTGACGTATGTTGGTGCTTTTTACTTTGTCAAATAGGGTTAAACCCTTGACTTTTGGCGAGAAATCGGTTTCGACCGCCTGTACTCTGGACTCATTCTTTCGGTCATTACCCAACACTTATGACCATAGATAAGGATAGGAACAAAAATTGATCTTAAAACAGAAAATTTTGCTTTTGTGCACAACTCTCGTTTCAATGCAGCCGATCCGTAAAGCTGGCGCATTACTGCACTTTTTTTTCCAACGCGAGGGTCCAATTGTTGTTCTGTCTGCCATTATTTGAGAAGGTGACCCCAAGATACTTAAACTTCTGCGTCTGCTCGAGTGTTACGTCATTTGCTTAAAAAACACTAAACAAGGTGCCTTGACAAACACAAAATCTCAGTTTAGCCGTACCAATTTTCGTACCAGCATTCAAGCATGCATCAAAAAACCGATCAAGTGCATATTCTAGATTACTTTTATTCAATTAACAATACAAGATCATCCGCAAACAGCAGGCGCCGAATATTACTCTCCCCAAAGGCAATGCCACCGTTGGAGAAAGTGTCTCTATCTAGCTTGCTCATGTATATAGTGAACAGGAGAGGGGAAAGAAAATAGCCCTGTAGCAGTCCAACACTGACATTAAAAGGCTTTTTTTATGTTATTAGTACGAGACTGTTTGTATAACGATTTGATAGTAACTAATAGTTGATATCTTACGTCATACTCCCGCAGTACTGTCCATGGCTTGTCTCTTGGAACACGGTCAAATGTTTTTTATGGTCTACAAAACATGTATACACCTCTTTGGCATATTTCCACGATTTCTCAAAAACTTACTGAAAAGCAAAGATCATGAACCATGGTGGATTTTGCCAGGACAAAAGCGCATTGTGCATCCTGAAGTTGGGGTTTGACTATTTTACGACATTTCTTTTAAAGCACTTTACATAGACTTTTCCGGGAAGACCATGCAAAGAAACGCCCGGGTAATTAGTGCACTTCTTGTTTCCTTTTTTGTAAATAGATATCAACACACTGGTCGGCCACTGTTTCAATACCTCACCAGTTTACTCTGAGAGCGAGTTACGGATTCTTCAATTCTATACTGTCTGAAACTAGGGTTTTCCTTATTTCTTTTATGGCAAAATATCACCTTTACATAACTGGTTCAGAAACAGTTTAAAATTGGACCAAAAGTTGTCGGACTAAAAGTTCATCGGACAAAAGGACATTGGACAAAAAGACGTGGACGAAGTGTTGTTGTACGAATTGACGTCGGACGAAAAGTCGGTAAACGCCAAAAAATACCATATTTGTTTATGGCTTTTAATATTTCAGGTCAAATATCATTTTCACGACGGGCTTTGCCAACTTTCAACGATTTGATTGCTGTGCTCAACTCTGCTTGTCAGATAAACTTCTTCCCCAATTTGTTTTTAAAATGTTTTCAAAAGTTGGACTGTTACAAGATTTAAAAGCTTACAAAAATATTGTCTCCAACGATTTAAGATGCTCTTTTGGAGCTTCAGAAGTACACTATTAGCATTTTCAATGAAGCTGGCAACTGATGTTGGTTGCCCCGCTAACGACGTTTGATTTTTCAAAGTGCTTTGTTTGCCGATTTGTAGTCTGTATCCAACTTTTGTCCAAACTCTTCTCATGAATTTTCTTTAGACTGTTTGACAAAAGCAGCGGCGGTCTTGCGTGCTGCAGAGTACCGCAATTAAAGCTTCTCAGATGACTTGCTCGTTAGCCAAACTCTTAACACAGCTTTCTTTGCTCGGATAGCTTCTTTAATTTCTTGGTCCCATCAAGCAATCTTTTCTCGCTACCCGTTTAACCTCCCACACGTTTGCAACCACAACTAGCAGCTGCACATGTAATGACTGCTAATTTAAATAAATCCCACTTAATCTCAACGTCTTCAGTACAGTCAGGGAGTTCTTTGAACAAGGAAGCAACTTTGTTTTCAAAAGTATGTCTTACCTCTTTGTCGGCTAGTAACTCCTGCTTTATTCTGTATGCTTTTCTGAATCATTTCCTTGTTCTAGAATGATTCCGGCCTTTCAAAGTGCAGGCAACTAGGTGATGCTCGGTAGCAGTTCAGTTCCTCTTTTAACACAAACATCGACCACAGAAGAAAACAAGTCTTCCGAGACAACACAGAAATCTATGATAGAACGATATTCCACCGAATCTTTTCACCAAGTGTACTTGTGAATCCTCTTGTGCCGTACCAAATATGTACAAGTAATTATTATGCACAGTTTGTTGGTGGCACAGAACTGCAGCAAGCACCTTCCTTTTCTGTTAATTCTGGAGTCTCCTTGTCTTCCAATAACAACCTTCCATATTGGTTCAAAGACCAAATTATACATTCAATTTTTGTTATAAAGACTACTTATAAATTCAATTTTTAAGTGAAGAGAAAGAGATTAAATTCAATTTTTTTTGTTGATGAAGGAAAGACTCGCGATTCTTACATTCACTCTTCATTGAGAGAATGCTAACGTGTCCGACGATTTACGTAATTCAGTAGCTATATCCGTCTAGTGCTGAACTTGTTTAAATAAGATCAGCGAAATCCCTCCCAGTTACAAACTACCCTTATTTAATATGCGTAACTCTATGACGCCCGATTCAGAAAAATGTAGCTGTAACTTGAATATGAAGGAGTATTGAATTTATTTTTTATCTGCGGTTTCATACGCGCAGCTAATGAACACAATACAGCATAAACAATACAATGGTCACCGTTTTCAGACCGAAATTCTAATTACTGTGCGATAAGAGCGATCTTTCTCTATTTATAATAAACTCGAATTGGGCCACGTGGCTCAGACGCCAAATTTAACAATAAAAATCAATTTTATGCCCTTATAGAGATTACTGCCAAAACGAGGTCACATTGAGATTATTTAATTAGGACAATGCATTTAGGTCATTTAGAACGGATACAGGTTATTGCAGTTAATTAAAAAAAATCTAATTTCCTCCGAAGAAGCGATTTGCGTTACGTAACACATGTCAGTATCAGTATCAGTATCATTATCAGTATCTTTTATTTCTGCTCCGCCACAACAAAAACAGAAAGAAATAAACAAACATATAGGACTATAGCAGAAGAAGAAAAAGGAAGAAGCAACAAAACGTTAAACGTTATAGCATGCAGACAGTAATATTTGATATAGTAGTTATAAGAATGGTGCATGGTTGCAACACCTTACATAGAAAAGAATGTCTTGTCGTCAGTACCCACGTGTACATTGCAATCACTCAGTAGGACAACCGAGAGGCCAAACGTGAGCTAAAGGTCTACAACAATGGTGGACTTTTACCGTTCTGTCCAACCCCTACTTACCTTGGGGAAAAACTGGACAGATCGCTCACGTTTCTTCACCATTTAGTGGCATTGCGCAAAAAACTATTCTCTCGCGTCACACTGCTGAGGCGACTCGTGGGATCGGGATGGGGTGCTGGTGCTAAAACACTACGCATAGCCACCTTGTCTCTAGTCTACTCAGCAGCTGAGTACTGTGCGCCAGTCTGGTGTCGCAGTGCTCACACTTGTCTCATTGACAGTGTCTTGAATGACGCCTTGCGCATAGTTACTGGATGCCTGCGTCCCACTCCCACGGACCACCTACCCATACTCTCAGGCATCCAGCCAGCTGAGCTTCGCCGAATGGGAGCGACACTCTCCTTGGCTTACCGTGGATCTCTGGACCCCGATCATATTTTGTATGGTCTTTTAAGTGGGTCCTCAGATACTCGCCAAGTGAGACTAAGATCCAGACGCCCGTTTGTGCCAGGTGCGCGGAATCTCTTGGACAACCTTGCCAGACTTGGCATCCGCGCTTCTGAATGGACAAATCTTAAATGGAAAACGGAGTACTGTGAAGGTGCTTCTAGGCTCCGTGCTTTTGTGCCCGAGACCGGTGCCAGGCCTGTTGGGATGGGGTTACCCCGAGCAGCTTGGGTTAAGCTCAACCGCCTGCGGACTGGTGTTGGGCGATTCCATTCGTCCATGCACAAATGGGGTCTCGCTCCTTCACCGAATTGCGAGTGTGGCGCCTCTGAGCAAACCGCAGACCATGTACTAACAGCGTGCTCTATACATCGGGCACCACATGGAGCACGAGGTCTGACGGTTTTGTATGACGAAACTCGATGCTGGCTTAATGACATCACTGCCAGCGTCTGATCCAGGCAGTGCAGCAGTTTGGGGTAGTAAAAGGATAAACCCTCGTCCCCAGTCCTGTTTGTGTCTGACCTGGAGTGGATACCTCTTCAAACGACGACGACGACGACGACTCAGTAGGACAATTAATTTTGCAGATGTTACTTTCTGTAAAGCAACACCTACTTCATCTAAGAAAGACTGGTACTGTGCTTCAGTTTTTACTGCGTTAAAGTAAAGTATAAAGTTCCTAATTTTCTTAAACATTTCGCTTAAATCAGTTGTTATCCAAGGACAGGGGCGGATTAGCCCGGCGGGAATTCAGAAGTTTCCCTGTGGGCCGGTCCAGCAATTCACTGGGCTGCCTCAAAACTAACTTTAAGAAGCCAACAAATGATCAAGAATATGAACCAGTTCCATACATATAATGATTTAGCAATTATTTTTCAGTAACAGTATTTTTGTATAGCCTACGATATCTATAATTTTCTTATTGTGATTTGTGACTATCGTGACTTGACGTAAAATGATAAATAAAGCATCAGTGGTAACTTCTTTCCCTAATTTGCAGTACTATGACATAATAAAGAGTCCCAGGAGAACTGATATTGTGTATGCCACATAGTTGTTTAACATCCATTCTCCAGGCCTCTCTAAATTTTAACTAAAGGAAAAAGAAACGAAAAAACGGAAAGGTGGAGCTGAGAAAGAGCATGAAAGAAAGAAATTGCTGCTAAATGTATGAACATTCAGGAAGCATTTGCAAGAGCAAGCATCTCAACGGAAAGCCAAACGACAGTTAATCGTTGATGATAAACATAGGTGGGCACCTTACTTTTACTCGGTACTTTTGAATAATCCAATTTAATAGTTATAAGTATTAACTTCTCTGTCATACATTAAATTTCAATTGACATTCAAAAATAGTGTAATTCAAAAAAAAAAAAAGTTTTTTTATTACTACCGCGCTACTGCGCTACTGCGTTACTTTTACTCGGTACTTTTGAATAATCCAATTTAATAGTTATAACTCTGTCATATATTGAATTTCAATTGACATTCAAAAATAGTGTAATTCAAAAATAAAAATAAAAAAAAAATTTCAAAAATAGTTTTTTTATTACTATTAAATTGAATAATTCAAATGTACCGAGTAAAAGTACCGCGGTACTTTCGTGCCCACCTATGATGATAAACGTATATCGTTTAGTTGCCGTCTCGCTATTTGCAACCTTTGCTCTATTTTGTCTTCGATTATTATCAATTGTTTTTTTTGGATGCGTATAAAAACAAACTACTACTACAGTACTACTACTACTATCATGCTTTGCTATTAGAACATCAAGATCAGCTCAGTTTGTAAGTTATCATAATGTACCAGCATCAGATTTAGTAAACCAAATTCAACGCTACTGGTTCAAAGCCTAAATTCAATTTTTTTTGTTAATGAATGAAAAGACAAGAATTGATAATAATTGAAGACAAAATAGAGCAAAGGTTGCAAATAGGGAGACGGCAACTAAAAGATATACGTTATAACATGCACAAAAAATTGTGCATTCACCGCAAGGTCACTGCACTCACCAATTAAGCCCTATCAGACTGTAAAAAAGCTTTGGTGTTGATCCAATATTTTAGAAAAATAGCCTACTTAAGGATATATGGTTATCTTAAAAGCAAGATCAATAAATAAAAAAGTTTAGAAAAACCAAAGATTTTTGAGTCAAAATATTTTCTGGAAAAGTGCCATGTGCAATAAAAGAATCGACTCCAATCTTTAAAATTTGTTTTTTGATAAACACCTGTAAATTTTACGTTTTACTATCATAAAAAGCCAACCTTAAAAAAAGAGTGCACAAAGATGTGGGTTTCAGAGCAAATTTTTACTAGGTTCAATTAATGCACACTTTCAACTTTAAAACTATAAAAACAATAAAATCAAAAAATAGCGAACTCAACTAAAGCCTGTTTTGCCTTATCGGTTCATCTAAAATCATTAAACAAAAAAATTCTTATGTTTTGTTGGTTTATGAAAGGAAAATAATTCAATTTTAATTGAATAAGTTCCATTTGATGAACCGACAAAGCCAAAAAGACTGTAAGAAAATTTTTTTTAGTTTTATGGTTTTATAGTTTTAAGTTTAAAAGTGTGCTGTGAAACTAATAAAAGTTTACTTGCTCTTTAAAAAAATATGCATTTTTGGGAAATATCAAAGATATTATTAATATCAAAACATTTTTTTAATAAAATGGAAAGAGCAACCTTGTTTGCTTCCATTTTACATTTTTCATCGTTAATTAGCGCGTCACAATGTCAATTCTTTTGTTGCTTCTTCTTTTTTCTAATTTGGTCTTTAAACAACTCACAAATTGTTTAATATTTTATCGTGTTTTAATTATGTGGTGGAACAGAAATAAAAGGAAATTGAATTGAGCTGAATTACTATAAATAATTCCTTACAAAACTTTATTTTAAATATCACCACTAGTAGCGCTAAAGACTTAAAACTGCGTTTATTTTAGGATTCACAATTCGCTTACCTTCCTTTTCCAGAGCTTATTAAAAAGTTCTCTAGTGTAGCGATTCCAATAATAAAATGGGGAGATTTATGAAGCCTAATAGAGTCGTTCTTGTTCTTTCTGGACGATACGCTGGTAGAAAAGCGATTGTTATTAAAAGTCAAGACGAAGGAACCAAAGATCGTCTTTATGGTCATGCTTTAATCGCCGGCATCGACAGGTATCCACGCAAAGTTACCAAAAAGATGAATAAAAAAAAAATCAGTAGACGCATCAAAATCAAGCCTTTCGTTAAGATGCTTAACTACAACCATCTTATGCCAACACGATACTCTGTTGATGTACCAATTGACAAAACAACAGTAAACAAGGAAAAAATTCGAGACGCAGCAGGCCGAAGAAAAGCAAGACAAGAAGTGAAAGCCAAATTTGAAGAGCGTTTTAAAACCGGAAAAAACAGATGGTTTTTCCAAAAGTTAAAGTTTTAAATAATTATTTTTTGTGCAAATACAACTAAAACTAGTGACAATAAGATTTGCTATCATTTGAAATTCAAACACTGCATGAAATTGTTTTAACTATTGCATTGTTTCGTAATACTGTAATAAGTTGACTTATTTGTGGTGTTGTTTTCAATGTCATAAATTATTTGTTAACTGGTGATTTTGTTGATGCTTATAGTACTGGTACCACTTGTTAGTTTAAGTGTAAAGAATAATTGATTGCTGTCAGAAAGATTCTGGAATCACCATCTTATTGCATTAATAATGCCTTGAAATCATCAAAAGTAAGCAGTTGAGTTTTTTCAAGTACTGTACTATTATCTCAAAATTTTTTTTATTGTTTTTAATATTTAATTCTATTAATGTATCAAATCTATGTTTTTCTATAGCTGTGACTTGATTTATCATTAAGTTATTTACTAAATTTAGATAGGTATCTAATTTTGTTTTCATGTTGCTCATGCCCAACAAAGCATCTTAATTCAGTAAAGAGCATTGTCAGAAATAAAAAAAAAGAGTGTTATCAGAAATAAAAAAAAGGTTTTCATCAACTATTTTCCAAGTTTAGTTGATTACATTTTAAATTTTGGGGAATCTCAAAGGTGTGCAAGATTATTTATTGCAAATAGTGAACACAATCCCAAATCTTTATGCTTAAAATTGAAATGATAATCTTAAGTAAATGCAAATATTAACAATTCAATTTAGGATCAAGTAACGGCTTGGCCCAAGTTTTCTTGGATCTTTTTAAAAAATTAGCGTAAGTATTTTTTTGGTGAAACTAATCCAGAATCCTCCCACAGCACCAAAATGAAATAGAAAAAAAAAAACAAAAAATAAAGAATCTCTTCAAGAAGTTATGGTAATGACAGGGAGATTAATCTTGGCTTTACAAAAGGAAATTGCTTACAGTGACTTATTGAAAAGACCCATTTTTTTAGCTTTTTCAGCTCTTTATTTTAAACCTTTATTCTCCTCTTTCTCGTTGTTATACCAAGTTACGTTAGGTCTCTTAAAGAAGAAACTGTAATTGTTTTTTGTCAATGAAGCTAATCTGGAATCCCACTACTGCACGAGAAGGGAATAAATAACACACCAAGAAAAAAAATCTTTTCAAGAAGTGAGCAACCATAAGGGATTATGGGTTAGTTTTGCTGACAAAAATTGCTCACCAATGCTTTTTGAAAAGACCTGTTTTCTTATTATACAAAATGCATCAACTTTTTATACAAGAATTGAAATGTTGCAGTTGGGTGATTGTTGCACTAAATTAATTTCAAAGTACAAAAATTAATAACTAGGCAGATTTTTTTAAGGAAACAACAAAAACTTGTGGAAAAAACAACAATTTTTATTAAAGATACAAATAAACTTGCTGGGAAAATAAATTACAAGTTAATATTTGAGTTAATAATTGAATAATAATACAAAATAATAATTGAGTTAATGTTTCAAAAAGAAATAAAATGCTATTATTTGTTTTTGTTCCATCACAGAAATATAAAAAAACACGAAATGTATAAATAAAAGATGAGCAGGACCAAAAATAGATCAGATAACAAAACAGAGCTGGCACTTCAAACAAGAAAAAATTAGTTATTAGATGGATACAAACAAATCATATATTTGCATTTTGGATAATTGAATAATTTGTTTTATTGCCTAAGGATCAGAAATCTCAAACCCATGCCAATCATTTGCTAAGAAAACACTTTGGTTAATTGCTTATTTGTTTATTGCATAATCTGGTAATGGAAATTTAAAGCTATTTATGTGATTAACCAAACAGTGCTGCACATCAGTGAAAGTAATCACTAGTTGAAAATGCATTGTGAGTACACATGCACAATGGTCTTGCTGCACATTCATGAATAGACAGCATTCGATACAAAACAATGCAAGATCAAAGTTGCTCAAGTTTACAGAGCATTAAGGCTAATTTTCTCTATGAGCATGGAATGAGCATTTGTTTCTTTTATTGATCTTTCTGCTCTTAAAATCTAAGTGATCGCTAAGTGAAGCAAAAAAAATCAATGAAACAAACAAAGATTACCTCATTTCCTGCTTGTAATGGAAACAAGCCCTTACATAGTTTGCAATACACAGTGTGGATATGGACACATTTTTCATTTTGAAAATGACATCCAAATAAAGATGCAAAAAAATATTAAACAAGCAACGATCAAAAAATATTTCACATGATTAAACAATAAATGCTTTCTGCTATGTTAATTTGTGTGTTATTTTAGTCAGTTGAGAAGGTGCATGCACTCACCTTCTTTGTTTTACATCACTTGCTTTTATTGTGAGAATAGAAGAAAAAAAGTATAACAATTTTGTGCAAGGAAATGCAAACCTTATGTAAACGACAGGATGCCCTTTGCTTTTCAAAGCAAAATGAAGAAACCAAGCGTATTTATAGAAAATACTGTATATAGAAATTTCTATGATTTTTTGGAATTGCTTTAACAAGTTTTTTCTGAAATGCTCATCATGAACTGGTACACATACTGATGCAATTCAGTGACTATTACAGTCAAAAAGTAGGTAAAAGGAAGTACCTTCAGATAAATGCATCATTCGATTAATTGCATAACAAAGCTTGGAAAATTGTCTATGCAATTAACTGAGTTTGTCTGTACTACAAAAGACAAAAAAAAATGTTGTTGAGCTAAAATAATGATATAAAAATATGATAAATAGATAATGTTGAGCAAATACTTTCCAAGATTAATTTCTGCAACAAAGTATATCAACCAGCAAATACAGCAAAGAAAACATTAAGAATAGTTAGATAAAATGCTTAATAATAGAATTCAAATGTGCTCATCTTATAAAATCAATTGAAATTGCAGAGTTACTTACTTTTTTGGTTCTTTTAATGATTTCTAAAAATCATCAATAGAGAGATAATTTTCATTTTTATTAAATAATTAGTGATGGCTTTAGTATGAAGTAAATAAAGCACCTACCTGATACTCTGGCCTTAAATGTAACAAAATTTGTCCTTCCTCAAATAGTTGCACAATAACAGTTTGTATATATCAATGTAAAGAGAGTGATACATCTTTCAAGCGAATGTGCAAATCAGAAAATGAATTAAAGACTTTAAAACAAATTATATCCAGCTTAAAGTGAACAGCTTTTTTTTAGCCCACTTTACTTAGAAGTAAGAAAGGATGTTTAATGCAAGAGAAAAATAACCTCTTGTCAGCCAGGTATAATTTGTTCTTTATCATCTATTATTTACTGTGGTTCCCTCTTTTTTTAAGCCTTTGCTGTAAATACAAATGGTGATTTTAAGATAATATAAAATACAAGGCTGCAATACTATCCAAACATATTCAAACAATACTGAAAAATTTTGCAGAAGAAGTTCTAGGTCTGGATCAAAGAGATGGACAAGATCAAGATCAGATCACTAAAATAATGTGATCTTGAAGATCAGATCAAAATGACATATTCAGGGTTTCACAAAAAAAAAGTATACGCAATTTCAAATTATATCTCAAAAACTATTAAAGTTACAAAAATTTTGAAAATTGCATATTGTTTATCAACTGTTTCAGCATCTATATGGGAAATTTGGAGAGTTTGCAATATTTTTGGTAACAGATGCTTGCATAAGCTAGTTTAAGTGCAAATTTGATGGTACTGTATTAAAAATATTAAAATTTATTTTGAACTGTTTATTAGTAATAAAAAATTGTTAGAATTTCAAAAAAAAAAAAATTATTGCAAGTAGTAAACTAATATTTATTTCCCTTTGTGTCCACTGTTTCCTTCAATACACAATTGCATTCTCTTTCTCATTCCTGTCATCACTCATCTTATGAGAGCATCATTTTCTTGAAGCAAATTGATTTTGTTGACAATTTTTTGCTTCAAATCATCAATGTTTCTTGGTGGAGAATTATAAGTTTTCTTAGATGTCCCCACTGGAAATAATCACAGGTTGTCAAGTCAGGAGATCTTGGTGGCCACTCAATATGACGATTCTAAGAGATAATAGAACGAGCATCTCTTAATTACTATTAACTGTCACCGCAAACAGACTTTTTGTATCTGTCATCCAAAATATTGCAAAAAAAGTACCCTTTCATTTATCTGCAAGAAATTTCCCATATAGATGCCAAAACAGTTGATAAACAATATGCAATTTTCAAAATTTTTGTGACTTTAATAGTTTTTAAGATTACTAATTTGAAATAGGGTGTACTATTTTTGCGATACCTTGTATAAGACACTTAAAAAAAATGGAAACGTCAACATATCTTCTAGATTTGTCAGCATCATTTTATCCAGTTTTTTTATATCTTTGTATATATTTTGTGACAGTACCAATTAAGGGATTTTTATTTTTGCAAACTTGCTTTTTATTTTTGGAAAACCTTGTAAAATTAAGTTTATACTAAGCATAGATAACGCAGATGAGTAAAAAGATGTAAAATACAAATTTGAATTAATGGCTGGCTTGTTCTTGCTTAGTTTCAGCAATATGGCCATTCCAAAATGTTAACTCTTTCTCTATTCCTCCTTGCATTAAAGAGTCTATGTCAAGTATTAAGTTTCTTTTTTTTGACTTGATCTCAACAAGACTGGAAAAGGCTTTTTTAAACAAATAAGTTGAAGGCATCTATAGTAAGACAGCAACAGCCTTTTTTGCAAGATTATATTTGAAAAACTCCCTTAGATTATATTTTGTATTTGAAAAATTCTGATGTTCTACAAAAGAATCATTTGTGTTGTTTTCATCAATGTAATACACTGTAAAATAAATTTTTTTCATGATCACAATTAATTGACCTTAGAAGCTTTTACCTATGCCATACACCTTTCATATACCTTTTTACAGTGGCATAAATTAGGGCATATAGTACAGGGTGTCTACAAAGTCTGGATACATAGGAAATTTCATTATCTATTTTATCTACCTATTCAATCAAGTTCATCTAAATTTTTGCAAAGCGCATCAAATTATGCATTGAGAATTTAAAAGTCCTCTTGAAAATATTATTCATCAACATTAAAAAGCATGTGTTTTTTACCATGTAGCCAGACATTATGGACACCATTTATGGATTATGGACATCATTATGGACACCATTATAGACATTATGGATGGTTGAATAGCACTGTATTAGATTTACAATAGAAAAAGTTCTGCATCTCATGAAAATCATCACAATAATAAAAAAAATTTTTAATCAAAGTTTATTAAAAAAAATTTTTAGCACAATAGAATGATAAAAATTGATTTTGGTATAAAAGCCATCATCAATCTGTAAAAACATCATAAAACTTTAAATGGATAATATAGATTTTTTATCTAGACTCTTATAATCTATATTTTTACAAAAGCAAATGGATTTCTCAACCCTAAGTCAGTAAGTCACCATCAACATTAATAATGCAATCATACCACAAATTAAATGACTTGATTCTTTTGTATTGTGCAATAGTTATTTACCTTATAAGGTTGGCTCACATGGTATTGATTTTCTTTTTGTCTCGATTGCTGGATTTTAGTGTTTTCATTTCGAACTAATGTGACTTTGAATATTTTTAGTTTTTTTCAGTTTCTTTTAGTTTTTAACTTGGACTGTTTAAGAATTTTTGTATTAAATTTTAAAAAAAATGACATAGTATTTAAAATTTTCTGTAATGGTTTTGCAGACTGTTGGTAGTTTTTATACCGAAATCGATTTTTATTATTTTATTGCATTAAAAGTTTTAATAGACTTAGAAATTAAAAAAAATTTTATTTTAGTGACTTTTGTGAGATCCAAGACTTTTTCTTATTTTGACTCTAATATAGATTGTAACATAGACTTAGATGTCCATGCGGGACAAAGTTTTATGCCGTAAACTTTGTTTTTAGGCGCACAATAGCTTTTTCCACGCCATGTTTGCCAGTAATTTAAGATCAAATTGTGCCAAGTAATATATTCTGAAAATATTTCTTTAGTATAGGCTTTTAAAGCCAAAATATGGTTGAAACTTAATTTTTAGCAAAGGAGGCCGCATAGTAGTAATATTGAAGAAAATAGTGTAATCTCTTTGAATCTGTCCCGGTTTTCTTGATTTTCGTCGCCAAAACTAATGATTTTTTAAAAAAAAAAGTTATCAGTTTAAATCTGACTCGAAATTCTTGATTTTCGTCCCTAAAATATATCAGCAGTTGTCATTGACACATAATTCCAATGTCATAGAGGCCAAAGGTTTCCCACCTCTGATCTATGTGATTTACAACTACCTTTTAAATATTTAAGCTTGCATTCTTCCTGTGCGTTCTTGGTGTTAAACAAGTTGAAAAGCCGCCGATAAGGTTAAAATAATAATGCATTGTATTACTAATGCAGATAAAGCAAACTTATTAAGGCAAAGGCAATATTTAAAACCTTTTAACGTTAAAAAGTTACTTTATTGACCTTTGATTTAAGCTTGTTATGAATATCTTCTTGATATAAGCATGAACGATATGACAATAATATGTTTTGGTTTCTAGCACGAGGATGCATCACAAAACCGACGACATTATGTCCGCCACAAGTAGTGCATGCAAACAATATTGGGAGCACGTGGGCTTAGTTGAAAGAAAACTTTGAAAAAGCATCATGTATTGACGAGTTTTTGACCTTTTTATAGAGGAGAACTAGAGCAAAAGAGCTAATGTTGCTGGGTATGTTACAAACGATTACAAGACAATGTCCTCTGTAAATAGTTGATACAGACAATTTTTGTATTTTTGCAATATGTGTTTTTTAATGTAGCTTTTAAATAAAATATTGTTTTTGTTGTTAAAATGGTTTTATTATTATTAGCACTTGGCATATAAATTGGAAATTTTCAACCGACCAAAACTTTCCAATCCACGAATAGCATTTAAGCTTTAAATGAAATTTAGCTCTAGTATAGTTTCAATTAAGGGTTTGTTATATTCATGTTATCCATAAGGTCATGAGCGCTTTATTAAAAAGTGCTTGTAAAGTAGGGTAAATTAACATCTATAGAAATTATACGGGCCATTATCTGCAGGTACCCACAAGTAAATAAATTGATTTTGGTCAAAGCGAATTCTACATCAATTTATGTGAAACTCGTTCTGACCAAATCAATTCAATCTGATTTATTTTCGCGTGCGTGTTGTCTATCTCCACAACATTGTACTTGGGCGACACAGCCATTTACTTGGTATAAAGGCTTTATAGCAACTTTGTGTCTGGCTTTGTCCGCCAGGGATAGAAGCCCCTGCCAACTTAAAATGGTACTTAAAGTTAGAACAGTTACAGCGTGTTTGTGATCGACATGGTCTGGTTTCAAAACCTACTCGTCCTACTCTGTTATCGGTAGCGTGTTCAAGTGGTTAGAGCGCGTGATTGTGATTGACATAGTCTCGGTTGAAAACCTACTCGCGGTATTCTGTTGCGTTCTTGGGAAAGACTTAACTGCACTTTCCCCTGCTTGGTGGTCTTGGCAAGCAGTTCTAAATTTCAGTCATATCTCTATTAAATTCAATCGGACAGCAATATCTTGGCGTCTCTGGAAGAGGTCTGGATAACTGCTTGCCCTACTTATTAGCGCCTCCGTCGCTTACCTGCGAGTCGGGAAGATAAATAGAGACATAAAATAAAAACCAAATTACTCAAAAACAAAAGTTTGGTACCAAAAACAACTGTTACTGCTACTACTTCAACTGGATGACGTTAAACACCTAAGTAAAAACATAAGCAAAAGTACGTAGTAGATTAATTTGTAAAACCTCTCGTAAACGGGCGGTTTAAAAACTTTACATTTTTTTTTTTACTTGGGCAGAGGTAATTCCGTTGTTTTATCATAATACCTATTTTTAAAGGCGTTTTTCAAATCACCAACTAATCGACCACCGCACCAATCACGAAATATCAACGTCCGGTTGAGCAAAAACCAATTTTCAAAGTGCCCCAATACATCAACTGCTTTTCTCAATCTTGACTTCAGTCTTTGTTTTGTTTCCTATTCTACATCCTCCTGACTCGCAAGAAAGCGACGGCGGCGCCAATACATAAGGCAGCTGTCAAGCAATTACCCCGAACTGCTTCCAGAGATGCCAAGATATTGCAGTACGGTAAAATTTATTTATTTCGGTTTTCGTTTTATAGAGATATGACCGAAATTTAGAACTGCTAGTTAAAAACATAAAGCAGGGGAAA
The DNA here is from genome assembly GCA_963680785.1 of Diplosoma virens. Lineage (NCBI taxonomy): Eukaryota > Metazoa > Chordata > Ascidiacea > Aplousobranchia > Didemnidae > Diplosoma > Diplosoma virens. The sequence goes on along the minus strand of OY796892.1, from coordinate 23,942,615 downwards.
ATGCCGTTAAGTGTCTTTTCCAAGGACAAAACACAGTCAGTGAAATAAACTAGGGAACTATGGTGGAGAACACTAAAGGCAAGAATCTACAGCAATTACGGCAGAGTTGTAAACGGGCTGACTATTTCAGGCCCGAACCCGAATTTGATATAAAGCCCTAAACAGGCCCGAAAAAGCCCGAAAATTAAGTTTGGTCTAAAACACTTATATGTTTTTGATTGAATCGCTGTGACCATATAGCCTACCGGGAATTTAAAAAAGATGACAAGACGGGCTCGCGTTAGCGAAGTCAAAACAACTAATTTTTGGAGCTGAAAAAAGGCGATCGTTTATCTGTAAGCTCCACACTAAACCCAAATTAGTCCCGAAGTTTTATTTAAACTTTGGCCGGAGCCCGACTACAAAAGCCCGGCCCTGCTTATTTCTAAAAGTATTAATTTTTCTAATGCGTTTACCATTAATTTAAGTAGTAATTTTAGAAGATAGGCCTAGATGCTTCAAGAAGCTTAACTTCATCAAAAGGTAATCTTGGGAAAAATAGATAGGCCTAAATGATAAGCTATTTATATTTTTCCCAAGTAATGCACGCAAAAAACTTTCAAAACGCTTTAACAAAAATTAATTGAAGTTCATTATGTGGTATAACTTGACTGCAATAAGATAAGAGACACAAAAGTTACAAGAATACACATAAGCTCTAGAAACAAACCAAATATTACATTATTCAAAACAATAATTGTAATTATTCCCAGAGGTGGGCAGGGTACTTCTTAAAAGTACCGCGGTACCGGTACTCGGTACTTTTGAATAATACGAATTAATGGTAAAAACTAAAACTCTGTCATACATTGGATTTCATTTGACATTTAAAAATTGTATTTAACAAAGCAAAAACAATATCGTACGTATCTCACTTTCAAAAATCAATTATGCTTTGAAGGTAAAAAACATGCGTGAATATGTTTTTAACTTAATTTTTCGCATAAAATATGCCTTGGATACATGAAAAGCCTAATGAATACGTTGTCTTCTGCTTTGTTTTTTATATTAAAAAAAGTTTGTCAAAAATCGTATGAATTTCCATATAACTTATTACAGTGGTTTAATCAAAGCTATTCTCAAACTTTTTGGGTCACGAACCTCTATTTGCAAATCTTTTTTTATCATGGATCCCAATCTTATGTCACATTAATTTTCTGCCCAACCAACGAGGAAAGATAAAACAAACCCAAAAATAAATAACACAAAATCCGTTAAAAAATAAATGCTTATAAACAAGCATACCATATTTCCGTAGGGGCAAACCGGCACGCTCGTTTGTAGACAAAAATTCGTCCCTAAAAAAAAAAGTGTTCTCTAAAAAAAAGGTCTTCACTTTGAATCTGTCTCAGATTGCATAGTATAAATTACTTTACCAGGTATATATGTTGACAAATTTTGTCATATCGTCGCAGACCCCTTGTGCGCTCATCATGGACCTCATTTTGGGAAACTCTGGTTTTGGTAATTTAGTAAAATTACTCAACCTTCGCTGGCCATTAACTGTTATGATAATTTTTTATATTTTTGGTTGCAAAGCAACAAAATTAAAATTTCATCAAGTCCCTTTTGCATTGGTATGAATATGAAATCTGGTGTTTAGTGGATTTTTGATTTTATGCAAAATATTTCCATTTTTATAATTAGACAACTAGAATGTTGCTTGCAAATGTAATACCTTCAGAAAATATTTACTACACTAAGATTGGAAGTGACAAGAAAATATTTGGGCAAAGTCCAAAATTTTAGGACAGTGACAATGATCAAACTGCAAAAAATAGTTACCAAATTTAAGTGAAGACTTTTTTTTGTAGAAAACACCTTGCTTTTGGGTCGAAAATTGAAAAATATGAGACTGAATTCATGTAAAGACTTTTCTTTTTAGAGATCACCATGATTTTAGGACAAAATTTGTTCTTGGTTTGCGAATCTCAGACAATTTTTTGTTCTATCCGTCATGTGCTAGAAAATTATGATTTGGGCAAACGTCACAAAATTTGGGCAAAACTTTATTGCCCCCCATTTTTTTGGCTGGTACGCCTATGCAACCAATTAATGATATTGCACTCAGGCGTAACACAATATGTATGCTATTCGAACGCCTTTTGCCTTTGTTTACGTAAATGTTCCGATACAGTTCCCAGCATAATTCAAAAGTAGGACGGAAGTCCTTTAATAATTTTCGATCACCTCAAGCAAACTGCGACAAATATTTCTTAAAACTTCACTTTTTAAACGAATCTATATAGTTCGATCATTTGGTCATTTTTATCAAACGCTCAGTGCAACAAAGAAAAGCAGGCTATTCTATTTAAAGTTATTTTAAAGATAAACTTACAAGGAGGAAAAACGAACGCACATCTATCTAGATATTGTACTGTACAGAAAGTAACATATAAAAATAAAATACCTATTCACGCCAAGTCATTTATGCTAAATATTAATACCGGTGCGTAGTGTTGTAAAATATTTTCCTCTGCCTGTTCTTGTTGCAAACAAAAATATAAGAAAAAAGCTGGAGCAGGGATCTTTTAACTCCGCTACATTTGATATGTCATCTGCTTGAATAAAAACAAGTCAAATAACCTCTGTTGGTGCGTTTTCCGTTAAGTTCAATATTACACTGAAAAATAATTGTGTCATTTTTTTGTGGTAATTAGAATTTTATTGGTTGATTTCATTTCAGAAACCTCTTTTTATTCTGAAAAAATTGTTCAAAAAAATGGAGTTTGAATAAAGTTTTAAGAAAAACACAGAGTCGAATGACATAGACTGACGTTGGCGTATAAAAAAATGATAAAATTAATTATATAATGTAAAACTTCAAGCGCATAAGCAATTAATGATCTTTCTTCAATTTAGTCAAAACAAAACCTGTTATTTAAACGGATAAGTTAAAACAATATTTTTTCAAACAATTTTAAAATTATTTCTTTTTCTATGCACATTAGTAACACGATTAAGATTGATGGAAAAAATAAAACAAAATAAGCTTCATACACAAACCCATCATTCGTTTTCAAGATTTAAAATTTTTATTAATTTTTATCGTATTTCAACTCCATTTATTCTTCAGACTCGTGCAAAAACATTGAAGGCGTTATACTAAAGGCAACTTTTAAGCAATGCCGTACCTGCTTATTTAATGCTATATATGCAGGTCCGCAAGCAACCAGAAAATCTAGCACAGGGGTTCCAAACTGGGTTACATTTAGGCTTCTCAAGGGGTACATTATATTGTGACAGAATGTCCTTATTTAAGTTAATTTCGTGTCCGGAAGAAATAATAGACTCAAATATCTAGAATTTTCGAATCCGGTCGATTGTAATTACGTTAAACAGGACAATTAAAAGGGAAGACTTTTTTTACAGATCACCGTGATTTTGGGTTTGAATGGGGAAAATTTCTGGCTGCTGTAAAGTGAAAACTTTTCTTTTTTTTAGAGATCACCTTGATTTTCGGCATGAATTGGGAAAATTTGTATCTGATTCAAAGTGAAGACCTTTTTTTTTTCAGAGATCACCTTGATTTTGGTCATGAATTGGGGGAAAATTAGTGGCTGATTCTAACTGAAAGCGTTTTTTTTAGAGAAACGTCACAAAATTTTGGGGGTACATGCAAACCTGCTACAGTGTCCAAAGGGTACCGATGAACTAAAAGTTTGGGAAACCCTGATCTAGCAGATAATTGCTTTCAGAGATGCCAAAACAACGTAGTGAATCGGAATTTATAATTTACTTTTTTAATTTTTATTTGAGACATAACTAAAATGCTAGTCTACCCAGACTACCCTACTAGCCTGAGTAAGCTTAGCCTAAATAAAAAGTTGCAAAAGGGCTACTGGCTATGAAGTGCGTAAAACGTTCCTAAACCTGACCTTACTTAAAATTAACTAGTAACTACTACCGGAAGGATGGGGAAAATACTGGTAAACACTTAATTTTGACAAATGTCAATTTGTGATAATACTACTATAAATCAAGAAACTACTTTGAAGCTGCAATCGATACGAAAAACAAAAACATGTCGCAATGCTTGCAAAAAACCTTTCAATGACCCTAAAATTAGACGGAGTACCGCGGTACTTCATAAAAAAAGTACCGCCGTACCGGTACTCGGTACCAAGTACCAACGATACCGGTACTAAAAAAGTACCGCGGCACTTTTGTATACGGTACTGCCACCTCTGATTATTCCACACATTTCCATAAACATGTTGACACAAACATAAATGGTTAATATTTGTAAATTAAATTTAAAAAAGTGCTTACCATCAATCACAAAATAGTTTGATCGTCCACCTAATTTTGGTATTGATTTAAAGTATGTAAATTGGACTACATAAATTTTGAAAGCAAGTTAATGGCGAGCTAGTATGTTAGAAATGTTCAGAAAAAATTAAAAAAACTACCGTGTCTGACAACAAGCAAAGTCTAACCCAGGCGCCCTTGAAGGGGTCTGTGGTTTCCTAGCGGACGAGATCCTGTGGCTCCCGGGGGGCCACAAGAGGAATCCTAATTTTGGACTTCAATTTACTTTTGGGACGAAATTGACCAAATCAAAGATAGTTTCTAAGTAATGACCATTTTTTTGATCTCTTGACCTTTGGAATAATATTATAACAAGGGGCCACAAATGTTTAAGAGTCTCTGAAAGGGGACACGGACCACCAAAGTTTAAAAACCACTGGTCTAACCTAATGAGAGCAAAAAATTAGTTTTAATTACTTTGCCAACAGATTGTAAAATTTAAAATAATTAAATTTTATATTTCCAACTTAAATTCCAATCGCCGAAAAAAGCTATCCGCTTTGCTACTTGATTGCTAAAACAAACTAAATGAAGCTAGGCTTACCATAGGTCCCGATTTTGATGAAACAATCTCAATTTTTAAGGTTTTGACCCGGTGTCCCATTCGGTTAACTTACGTCCCGATATTTCCAAATTTAAGTGAAGGCCTTTTTTATTCTTGTTTTTAGAGAACGCTGCTTTTTAAGGACAAATTTTTTCTTTTAACGAACGTCCCGGTTAACCCCTTCAGAAATATGGTATGTCTAAATAAAGCCAAAGCTTGTTGGGCATAGCAACACCGCTAGAGGCTGAAAAAGGCATATTGATTAGAACTAAAAACAAACATAGCAAGACAAAACGAAAAACACGCAATGAGTTATGACAGGCTCTGAAAAACATTCAAAAGGCTATAGTTTTACGCGTGGTTGTAAGAGCCTAAGTTAAACGATCTGGGCAAAAATGAAATGTAAAGCTATAAAAAAAATAAATAAGAACAAAAGTGTTGTATGTATGAAGAAAAAAATAGTAGGAAACACTGCAAGGCTATGACTAGATAGGTCTAGCCAACGAAAAAATTCTGCCTTATAACAAATGATTTTGTCTTTAAAAAAGAAAGTTATTGAAAAAATACAGTACTGCCAAAAAAACATTGCAGTCGTTAAAAAGTTATCTGTTTCTCGATTCAAAATATTAGGAGCTTGATGGAGACGCCGCAACTGTTTAACAACAACTTGTAATTAAAATTCCGAAACATTGAATTAGTTTTAATTTATAGCTCCTTTTAGTCTTTGCTTTTAGCAGTAGCCCAAACACTCCGTGCTAGTAGCATTTCCAATTGGCTTTAATAAAAAATAACGAACCATTTCTGAGGAAATTGATCCATTTCCTATTCGATTTGTTCACGTAGATGAATCGCACTTCTGTTCTTTCTATGTTTCAAGCAGGTTTTAGTAATGAAAGTATAAAAGATTTGATGCCGATATAAAATTTATTTCTAACGTCAAAAGAAACATAAGTCACATGGGCAATTAAGAAATGATAAGATAATAAACTTTAAATAGGCCTACTATTGAAAAAAAATTCTAGTCTGTTTTTACCCATAGATCAAACAGGAATGAAGCGATTTGGAGAAGCGACAGGTTCTTAATTATATCAAAAAGCGATAGTTCGATAAAATATCAAATTTTTTAGAAATTTAGAAAGCAACTAAAAAGCAGTTTGCTAAATGTTTTTACTTGTAAGTGACAAAATTACAAAAATTAAAAATTTTGCGAAATAAGCTTTATGTTCGAACTAGATCAGGGGTAGGCAAACTTTTTAGCTCGAGGGCCGCAATTAGAAGCTGATTTTGTCTGCGGGCCGCACTATAGTAATCTCTAAAAAAAAGATCATCACTTTTAATCAATATCGAAAATACCCTTTTTCGTCTCGAAAAAAGTGATCTCAAATTTTGGACATTGATTGAATGTCATCATAGCCGTACATGGCGGCGAGTTTCCAAGATTTAGGCAAAATTCCAATTTTTCGGGAAGATGAAATGAAAATATTTCGGCAAAAGCAGAGTTTTTTGGGCAGCGAAACAAAAAACTCTGGTAAAGTCTGGAATTTTAGGGTAGTGACAATGATCAACTGAAAAAAATAATTACCAAATTTAGGTGACCTTTTTTTTTGGAGAAGATTATGATTTTAGGACGAAATATGGTCTTTGTCCGAGAATCTCAGACAATTATTTTGTCCTATTCGTAAACTACTAGAAAATCTTGATTTGGGAAAATGTCACAAAATTTGGGCAAACTTCATTGCCTCACCAAATTTTTTTGGTTGGTACGCCTATGAATGTGATAACATTTTTTTATAAATCACCACGACTAAAAGAGAAAACAGAGTAAAATTATCTTCTTGAGCCTTTCGCGAGCCGCACAAAAAGTCGTGGCGGGCCGCATGTGGCCAGCGGGCCGTAGTTTGCCCACCCTTGAACTAGATGCACCCTCGACACCTTACTTAAAAAATTGGTTTACAATGTGATTCAAATCCAAATATTAGTCCTACACATATCCTACATTACTTGCAACCAGTGACGACTTCAGTACGGTGTGAACGAAGCGGCCGCACCGCCCCCCTAAAAAACATCAAAAAGTAGCCTCCCCGCCGGCACCATAACTTTAGGACAAAAGCAGGGATAATGTGCTCGGTTGAAAGTGAGGACCTTTCTTTCTTAACGGATTACCATATTTTGGTTGCAAAAAACTCGAAAAATGGCTCCCTTATTTTTCTAGGACCGGCCCCACCCTTTTTGTAGGGCCACCATTGCTTACAACGTGATTTGACTTTAAAAATCTTTTTTTTTCTTGCCAGAATACACCAAACTGACAGGTCGTGTGGTTAAACTTTTTAGATATTTAAGAGTGCATGTTATTGTAGACGAGTGTTTTCATAGTGAACATTCATAATAGTCCTATATTAAAGAAATTTTGCAAAATTTCTTAAAGATGAAAAACGCCGACTGCAATGATCAAAGAACTCGCAGTAGTTTTTTTAAAGGTGTGTTAAAGGCTACAAGCTACCTGGTGCTGCTGTATAAGAAAACCATTGTTTTGAATCTTACTGCCCCTCTTTGTTTCACGAAACAGTCAATAAATTGATTACACAATGTCAGTCACAATCAGCAGCTTAAGTAGTAAAGTCCTGATAAATAGAACAGAATAATTTATTCCCTAAAATAAATTGTATTTTTGCATTAGTGTAACATTCACATTATAATAACAGATATTTCATTTAGTTTAAACGGTGGAATAATCATGCACAGTTTATTCTTTGGTCAGAAGAATAACACTGTAGACCAGGGGTGGCCAGCCTGCGCATTGGACGGTTAATGGTGGCGCATTGCAGTTGGGGAAAATATTTCAAATGGAAAATGTTCCACAACTTATATCTAGCTATATCAAAGGTGGCCAACCTGTGGCGGATTGCACCCTGATTTCCAGCGATGACTTTTTTTTTTTTTTTTTTGAGATCAGCTTGGTTTCACTATGAAATTTTGAAGTCTTTCGTTTGTGTGGCGCATATAAACTGGACTTGAATAAAATTGGCGGGTCGAGGAAAAAAGGTTGGTCACCCCTGCTGTAGACTAAAATTCATCGACATTCATAGTAAAAATTTCTAAATTTACAAAAGTTATATTTATACAGTATTGAACTTTTGCTGTATGGTTGAAATAATCAATTAATAAAATATCAAAACAACCTTAGATTTTTGCAAAAATACTTTTTTATAAATAGATTTGTGCTATGGGTTTCCTAACTTTTTTCGGGTAGCTCTGTACACCTTAATCCATTTTTTCTTGCGCAACATACCAAAAAAACATTTTATCAAATTTGCAATTAATTAGATTAGGCCTATTGGAAGTTAAAACAGAGTAATCTTGGTCCCGCGTTGTATAGCCCGATTGTTTTCATCATTCAAATATCATTGAATCGTTTTGTGCACTGCAACACTGCTAAGCCTGCCTTTGACTTGCATGCTTTCAACCTGTTAGAGTTTATTCAAAGCATAACGAGCTATTGAAAAATAAGTTTTAACAAAAATATCAAAAGAAAATCACGCTCTTGTGGCTGATTGTTCTTTTCATATCCACAAGTTGACTCAACTGCTTCTTCCCTCTAATAAACAAACAATCTAAGAGCTTTGTGTAGTTCAATATAAGCATATTCATTCCGTGATTTGCGTAACGTTGATTAACTTGATCATGCTTAAAAGACAAAGGTAGACACAATTATTCTTGAAATGCCACTGAGGCAATTTTTAAAAAAGTCTTATTTTAACATCAGCTTCTGTTTATTTTTTTAATTACTCTTTATAGACTTGCACACGCATAAAAATAGGCTCAGTTCAAAATGTCAGTTTGTTTGTTAAAGTTAAAACTAGTGTTTAGATTTTACGCCTCTGTATAAAGTTGAATATTAAGTTTACCAGATCAAGCTTATGGAATGATTGTAAATACAATTTTAATTTGTTTTTAAGTAAAAACTGTGTTTGGCTGCTAGTTTAGCGACAGAATTTTGTGTCAAATTAATTTAAACCAAATTTTGGCGGGTTTGTACTTTGCCCATTTTGTTGTAATTGGCATTAACGATATCAAGGCATCAATAATTTGCCAAATAGACCTACGTTTGATTAACTCATCGTTATGCAATCATCAGGGCCCGTTTAGTTAATGAAATCAAATTTTTTAAAAGTTTTGTTCTAACATCAAACGCGTTCAGCTTTTAGTTTCGGTTGCTTTGGAGCCTTTTTTTATATTATTCAATTTTAGAGTATCATTCATTGGTTCATGAATGGGCCATAACCCAAGCAACAGTAAATTATAAAACATTTTAATAGGGCACAATTAGCACTTTTAAGATGTATGATTTTATAATTATTTTTCTACAATACGTCATATTTGTATGAAAAATGATTGGTGAGCGAGAAAAAAGTTGAACAAGCCTCAAATAAAATTCTTTTTACTAATCATTGCAAAAAAATTAATCAAAAACTGGTAATGACTGGCTAAGGAAAAAATACAAGCTTTTTAAATGAAAAACAAAAAAATACAGAGCAATTAAACAAAACTTGCCTGCTGAATATAACATAACAGACTTCATTTTTCAAAGATAATTTTGAAAGCAACAAACAGTTTTTATTAATAAAGAATAAATTCTAACTAATATGCTTTTAAATACAGTAGTCTGCAGCAAAAAAAATATTGACATCGCCAAGTGAAAGAAACAATTTTGCTTAAAAATTGTTGATTTAAAAAAAAACAATACTTTTCTCACTCAAAATTATAAAAAAAACTTTTTTTAAGAAGTAAACTTTAAACAAATGAAAAAGTTTCTTTTGTACGCGACGACCCTGCACTTGCTACAAGTTGTGTTGAGCGACTTGTATTTGCACGGACCTCGGGGCAGCAACAACCGCCTAAACGAAAAGACAGCAACAAGAAAAAACGGAAATCGTCTGTTCGATTCTCAGGTGAGCATTTATTACCTCTTAATCTTATTGTATGGTACTTTAAGATGACCGAGGTTTTGACGGAACTAATTTAGCTCTTTAGATAGTAGGTAGTCTTTAAGAAGACTGTTTTTTTGTGAATTTTTTTGGCCAACTGTCATCAATGGTTCCGCTAATAAATCTTTCATCCCAATAAACTTATAATTTTTGACCTTCCACGTTGTTTTTCATCAGGATAACGCGCGTGGAGGTTATAATGTTGGTGATAAGTCCGACACTGCTGCAAAAAGTGAATCAGAACAATACAGAATGGTAAGAAACGGTGCTGCTGCTGCAGTTGATGAATGGTGACAGTTAACATGGAGAGCTTCCATAAAGCTCGAACAAGGTTTTAAAATGAAAAAGCTTATCATTACTTTTACAGTTATAATTCTTAGCTTTGATAATATGCAATAAATACAATAAAATTTACTGGCTTAAATACGAATTTCATCAAAACAAAAATAACTTAAAAACTGTTATAGTGAATTTTTAAAAAGTCAACTGTAAATTAGAAATGCGTACAGTAAATTTATTGCCAGAAGTTCCTACTCGCTTCTGGCAATAAATTTACTGTACGCATTTCTAATTTACAGTTGACTTTTTAAAAATTCACTATAACAGTTTTTAAGTTATTTTTGTTTTGATGAAATTCGTATTTAAGCCAGTAAATTTTATCGTATTTATTGCATATTTGGTTCTAAGCATATATCCACAAAACTATTAGAAAATAAGAGTGGGTAAATTCAGACTAAAAAACTTTCACAAATTTCTTTTCATTTCCAACGATTCAAACGATGTATGTAAGGAGAGTAACAGCCTTAAAAATCCACTCTATAGTCATTTGAATTGCGTACGACTCTTCTAAATTGACTGGTCCTGGTTTCGACTTTTGAACAATAATTACAGAAACCGTTGCTTGCAGCAAAAAACGCAAGACCACTCAAAGAAAAAAAACCAAAAAGATTTAAACCACGTTGTTTTTTCGAAGTAAGTAAACTGTTTCTGGTAGAGATTTAAAGCACGAAACCATGTTCCGACAGTAAGTTCAGGTGGGGGGAGGCTTGCACGATGCACAATGCCCCAGATAACATCTTTAATATTTTTTCTCACATACACTGTATGTTCCTCCGCAAGCATAGTCGCACAAGCACGAGAGATGCACAATGCCACGTCTTTTGGCCCCGCCTTTCGGATGCGTGCTTAAAGAGCAAAAATTTTTGATTTTAATAAGAAATATTTTGAAACATAACTGACCACAAAATGCTGTAGAATTACTTTCAAAGCGGAAAAATTGGCAACTCTGAATTGACTGTGGAATGGACTAATCAGCACGGTTGCGGAGGCGACGAAGATAAATCTCCTCACAAACTCAACTGCAATCTGGTTCTACAATTTATGTGTCAAGATGATAACCCCATAGATGCTCGTAAGCGATCAGTCTACTCGGTTCCTATATTTGTAGAATTTCATCTTTCCTTATTTAATTTTTTTGGTTCAGCTTTGTTATGCAATGTCAAAGGCATGATGATGTCCTGACTTTGGCTTTTCAATTTGTTATGCCGTCTAAATATTTAAAAAATTTACAAGCCAACAAAAAATTTTAGATACAGGTTATCTTAACCTTAAAACTATTAAAATTATACTTGTATCGATTTAGCGCTACAATATTTTCGCGTAAAGAAGTTTTTGTCAGTAATTAGATCGCAAATTAAGGTTGAGTTTGCCATACCAAAGTATTAAGTTTTTACGCCTTTTTTGTTCGTACATTTTGTAAAAAGGTGGACAACTAGGTATGAATTATTTGTTTGTTGTCTTTTTTTCGCATAAATCGGTTTCAGACTCAGGGTAAAATTTATAAAAAATAAGTAAAATCAAAAACTCTAATTTAATGGATTTTAACCTCACTTTTGGAAATGTAACAACTTTGTTTTCAGCTCTTTTAAATTTTATCAGAATATTTGCTGCAGTTTCTCTGATTTATGCGGCATTTATAGCAGTTCATCATGACACTATACTTTTTTAGCCGATGACAGCATAACGTTTCGAAACGGTTATCAGACGAAAACGCAAGATTTCACCGCATCAAACGATGACGACGACGCGTTGGAAACGATTGAGTCGCGACGTGATGCCGACGTCGATCTTGACAGAGGTCTTCACGAATCGTGGGAATGGTACGACAACTGCAACAGAAGAGAACGAAACAAAGGTTAGATTTCGCTTTGAAGGCGCAAATGTACAGTTTGTTCGAGTAGAAAACATTTTTACAAATTTCTCATTTGTCAGCAAAGTTTTTGACCTTTGAAAACAATCTTATTGGTTTTGTTGCAAGAAATTCACTTTGCCTAAAAATTACAAAAAATAAGCTTCATTTCGATGCATTCAAGCATTTTTTAAAACTTTCAGTTTTATGAAGTGGTGTTTTTAGAACCCTTGAAAAATAATGCTTTTCTTCAGCATTAGCAATAATTCACAACAAAGCATCTAAACTAAAAATTGAGTCATCCTACTCATTACTTATCTTGTTATTAAATTAAAAATTTAAATGTGTGGTGTTTGAAAGATATAAACGGAAAACTATTTAGCTTTAAAATACATCAGCTTTGTGTTGGACGGGGACTGGTGTTTGCAAGAGTTGATGTTTGATGCGGAGCGATGTTTAATTTGACGGTGGCAACACTGTCTCGATTGAATTCTTTCTTTTTCATGTCGTTATCCGCTTGAGATAACCGTTCAATTACATTTTTCTCTGAATGGCGTTCTTTACAACTAAAAGTAAATTGTGTCATATTACTTAATAAATCACAAAAACGAAAAATAAGAATTTTACTTAAAAAGCATTATCTTACATATCTGAAAGCAGTCAGAAAAATTTTTTGACAGTTTTTAAGTTTAATTTCTCCGCCGTTGTCTTAATTCGACTCAATTTTCTTTATTCATAATCCAATCGTAAATAGCAGCATCGACACATTCATATTTGAGAGGCGTCTGAAGGGGGTCCATGGATGCGAAAACCGTTTACGTTATGCGTTAATTTGCTTTAAAACATATCTCTATATAGTTACAAATTCGTTGGTGCTTCTACGTACGATTCTGTTGTGGATCAACAGTATATAGAGCTGACATGATGATATTGAATGTGAAGCTTTCAGCAATTAATACGCAAGCTTTTTTTGCAAAGGCCTCAAAGAAATGTACTGTGCATTGGTCATTTATTTTTATCTAATGTTTTGATTCTTAATATAGCTAAAATCAATCAAAGCACAAGGCTTATCATTTTTTGCTATTTTGATAAAGGCGGAATTCATGCTGTTTGTGTTTATTTCGAGCAGGTTTGTTCACAGCTGATCAGCAATTAAATGGGAACACTACCATTTACACTCGTCAAAATCCACAAGGTACTCGTCGTGGCTATGAATGTCCCGAAGAAAGGGACTATTACCCGTATTTTCATCCAACTCCTTGGATTGACATTGCAGTGTTTGCCAATGACGAATCTCAATGCAGGTTAATCTATAACTTTGTAACAAAATATTTTTGCTTTTTGAGGAGCGAATTTGAAAAAATATCTCGAAATGATTATCAATGTTAGTAAATCATAAGGTCAATAAAAATAATATTTTTTTTAGATAAATTCTTTAAAATTTAGCAAAAAGTGAAAAGTTTTACATTTAGATCAGACACTTTCAACTAATTTTTTCAATGAACAAGGAAAAAATATTTCATTCTGAAAATCTTTTTACCTTTTTCCATCTAAGTCCAAAAAATTACTTTGAATTCAAACACTTTTGCGTTGAATACCAAAATTTATACTTAAATAAATCCAGATTTTGCCAACAACGAAGTAATAAAGTAACTTTATACGCTTTTCCTCACAGATAACGTTAAAGTTAAGTAGGCCCACTAAGTTTAAAAAAGACAAAATTTTCAGCGCTTTTTAACTTCATCAAACTTACACAACTTTATTTTGAAGAGTTATATTAGTTTGCTCAGGAGAACTTTATTTTGGTTTGCTCGGGAGTCTTTTTACTGAGTTTTATAGGTCAAAAGAAAGTTAAAGTTTTGAATAAAGTCAACATTTGTCAAAATTTCATCTCATCAAACTGTACTGAGAAAAATTCATTTCTTGCTTAGTTTTGAAATTTTTCGAGCCTGTATAAATACTTTTAATATCTTGCTTTTCGCTTTTAATATCTTGTTTTGGTATCTTCTAAAAATTTCAGAGCTACAATCTTAAACTTTCAGCGTCAATGTTGAAACTTTTTGCACTTCTTCTCTTTAAAACTTCGGAATCACCAATCTAAGTTTACATGTTTTAAAATATTCCTCCAACTTTGTCACTCTTTCAGAGACTTTTAGCCTTCTTTAGCCCGAAGTGGGCAGTTTTCAGTTTAAGAATCCTTGATCTGTATGATAAAAATTTTTACCTCTTTAAAATTTGTTAAAAAGAAAGACTTAGTTTTATCAACGTTTAAGAGAAAAGAAAAAGTTTTTCTAAATGAGTGTTTGTTAGAAAAAGTCGACAGCATTGCCGAATTATTAAGAGCGCCGTATTGATGGCGAACGAGATCCTTATGATCACGGTCCAAAATCTACTCGCGTTATTCTGTTGTGTCTTTCGAAAAGACACTTTACCGCACTTCCTCTGCTTAGCGGTCTTAGCAAGCAGCTCTAAATTTTGGTCATGTCTCTAAATATAAAATAAAAAAAAAGCAAATAAAAAATTTAAACTGGAAAGCAATTTCTTGGTATTTTTGAAAGTATAATAGGTCGGGATAATCATTTAACATTTGCCCTCAGTATAGCGCCTCCGATAATTTCCTGAGAGTCAAGGGGATAAATAATGCAGAGATGAAAATGACAATGAAAAAAAATTGCATCAATTTAACAATTGTTGATGCATGAAATTAGTTTTTGAAATATATGTTGAAGTTTTTGTTTGAGCTATTGTTACACATATGTTACTTTAGTATTGTTCTTTATCGTTGATCACTAAACTGGATAAACTGAGATTTTTTATCTTGCTGTCAACAAAAAAAACAATCATTCTTTTTATAAACGATGTAAATTAGCGTTTTTGCCACCGCTTAACAAAAATTTGTCCATAAAAACTTTTATAACTAACCAACATTGTTAGGTCAAAATAATGTCAAAATTTACCATTGCTTATTTTTAAATTCTGTACAACAAAAAATTTATTCAAAAACAAAGTAAAAAAACCCTTTACTTATAACACTGGTAAAAATACCGCGGCAAATTATATTCATCCAGCGGCAACACCTAATAATAAACTGGTAGCCGCAAGATTGCATTTTCATTAACCGAGCGTCGTCAGAAGATCACAAATTTTTTACTGAAAAAAATTTAACGCCCATACGTTTGTTTTATTTATTTTAATTTGGTGTATATACTCAAACTCAATTTTAAAAGTCCTGATACAATGAAGAATTTCTGTAGAAAAAATTAATGATATTTTTGCTTTAATATTGGTATACTTTACTTGCTTGTTGCTTCATGCTCTAACTATTACTGCCAAAACGTCGAGGCCTCAGTAAATCTTCCTCAATGCACAGCAGAATAAAGATTGCTAGCCATTGATCAATTATTATTATCATTAATGTAAAAATAGATTTCTTAGATCTTTTCTCAACAAAATTTATTTTTTCTCTTTTAGTTATTATCGAAGAAATAGTTTCAATACTCGCGCTTATGACGAATGCGTAGAAACGTTCACGGGAACAAATTCAAGAAAGCACTGGTCCAACGCAAATAACCCCTCTTCATGTGCCGCGATTGGGGGGCAATGGGTAGAGTATCACAATTATCTGGAGCTCGCCACCGCTTTCACGACAGAAGAAAAAGTAATTAAGATACTTGTTATACTTTGACATATGTCTATACCAGGGGTCGGGAACCTATGGCTCGCGAGCCAGATGTGGCTCTTTTGATAGCAACATCTGGCTCTTTTGTTGCCAAGCATAAATTACGGCACATAAAAAAAAAGATCTGCGCACACAAGATTTCAAAAGCGAAAACCCTTTTTTCAGAGGTCATTACGGTTTTAAGACAAAAATCGAGAAATCAGAGTCAGATTGACGGTGAAGACTTTTTTTTTTAGAGGTCACTACGTTTTTGAGACGAAAATCAAAAAATCAGAGTCAATAGTCAATAATATAAATTTTACTTCGCAAAAAATAAGTTTGCTCGCGAACAAATTTCTGCCCACACAAATACAGCTAAAAATTAGAAGGACATTGTTGGCTCTCATGGAAATACATTTAAAAATATGTAGCCTTTATGGCTCTCTTACCCAAAAAGGTTCCCGACCCCTGGTCTACACTATAACGATGAATGGCAATAAAGAAAAAAAGTTCCCTTCAAAATAATTACTTCTCTGTTCATTTTTAAAACTTAACTCAAAGAACTATAACGTGGATTTGAAAACTTATTTACAATAACGTCGCAATTCATTTGCAATAAATAGAAAAACAACAAAGAGAATCTAAAAGATGTTGTGTGAAACTTTTTCAACTTGATAGAGGTATTTTGCAGATCTCATTTTCAGCCAAACGCGGTCGAACTCAATCAGCAACGCCAACCATTAATATCGATGTTTGTTTTTTTCTCGCAGGCGCAAAGTTGTGATAAAATACTCATTAGTTTACAAATTATCGTTGTGTTTATGTCCGTGCCGACTTGTGTAAGGCAAGAATTTTTCAAAAAGCATTTTGTCTCGGAAAGTTAAATGAAGAGTAAAAACGGAAAAAAGATTTTTTTATTTCTAATCAAAAGCGAAAAAATGATTAAAAAACATTGCTATAAAGCATACAGAATATCTGTCTAAAAGTGTTTAGATAGGAGGCTGAGGCGCTAATTGGCTGAATCAAATAGAGATGTCAATTTATTTTGCATTTTTTGCATTTTTTGCAATTTTACGAATAGCAAGCGTGAAAACTTTAAAGTTTCGTTCTTTTATATTTTAAACTTATTTAATTAGATTCCAATGCTATAATAAAAAAAGAAACAGAAACAATCTTTTTTTAGCTTTTTTACTTTAAGTTAAAAATTATAAAGTTGTATCTATGATTCTTAATTTGCAGTGTCTGGAGCAAAACAATTTAAACAATAATAAAAAGTATACTTATAAATGGGGAAAGCCTTATGACATGGAAAAGATAGTCAATCACGAAACAATCGATGACGCTTGTTTTGTAGCGCCGGCAAAAGTTTTCTGCAAGGTATGTTCGTAATTTCACAAAGACTAATAATTTACATTTTTTTATTGATTTTTTAGTACCTATAAATTTTAGTTTGTTTCAAACTTTCTTTGGATTATCTGCATGAATTTAGGAAGCAAATATTTGTTTATAAGAAAAGTTTTTAACCGTTTTTCTTGTAATCACTCAAAACTAATCGTTTGTTTCGGGTAAATGTAAATTTTGAAAAGAAATAAAAGATTAAAACCGAAAAAATGATTGAAGATTTATAAACTGTAATCACTTACAATTATACCACTTTCAAAACATGCTGCAAAGATGCGTGATTTATTTGTACTAACTTATACTTCAAAATTACCAAACGTTTTTTAGCAAGCTGAATGGTCAAGAGTCAATCATTTAGGAAATGGACGCGATCTTACTCCGTTGAATTACACTTGGATTCTACCTCACTTTCCCAGTGGAAACAAAAAACGTTGCATCCTCAGAATGAGGTTTGCTTTTTGTCGATTTACAAGAAATTTCTCAATTTAAGTGATTCTGCTAAAGAAAGATTATAAATCTTATGTTTAAATTACAAGTCCTGAATTTAGTTACCAAAACGTCCATCTGTGATATTATGTCTTTACATAGTTGAATGCAATAATTTTTCTCGACAGATATGAACAATAGATGATTATTTTGTACGAAGACGCATAGTACCAAATAGTAATAACTGTAACAAATAAAAATCTTTGCTGCTATTTGCCTTCAACTTATCTAAATTTCCAAGCAGCTGGTTATCGGTGTGGGTGATGCAAAATCCTGCTCCTGTTGATGTAGTAGTGCATTGATAGAAGCCATAAGCTTCAGCTAATTTTTTAGAATGTTTGCTTAAAACTTTGAGATTGAAGTAAAATTTAAAGCTTAAACCTACGATGCACATCCGATTTCAACTTTTATTCGTAAGTTTGTTAATATTATTATCAATATAATCAGGTACAACATCTCAACAGACGATTACGACCCTTTCACAACAACCGCTAAAGACAATCAAGTGAAGTAAGCCTGGTTGAAAGAATGAAACGCGAGACATCTTGTGATGATTTTAAGATGAAGCGTTATTTATTGTATTTTACTTCTTAAATGATTGTCAACTTTCTCATAGATGATTTTTTAAAAAGTTTTTTGTCGGCACAAAACTTTAAAATAGCTTTTAAAACAAATGATTTATTTCAAGTTCTTTTGTTAATTGAGTAGCCCTAAAAAAGGTTGTTTTGAAAACTCGAACGTTTTCGTCTAGCTCTCTTCAGGAGGTTTCGCTAGAATAAATTGCAGAACTGAACGTAGTATTTCAAAAGTTTTAAGACTGATCCTGATTGGCTAAAAATTAAGATTAGTAACAGTTATCATAATAATTAAAAGTATTTAATAAATAAAACCACGTTTCGTCAGCGTAAAAGATTTTTGGCAAAAAAAGGAACAAAATTATGCAAGTTTTGTGCTAAAATTTGAAACTAAAAGGAAAATTTTTTTATTTATTTATTTTTTTTTATTTCGAGTTTTTAAAACAGCCTTTTTTAAGGCTGTTCATTAACAAAAGAGCTTGAAATGAATCATTTGCTTTTAAAAGCTATTTTAAAGACGATTTTTTGTTTTGTTAATGACTTGCTTCAATTTTTCAACATTTTTGATCAGCTTAAGATAGTTTTGAGTCGAAAACCCATGTGCTAACAGTGTTTTTTATCAAGTCAATGTAAAGCCAGTTTTTGTCAAAGGTTGGTCTTGCTTCTGTACCAAAATAACAAAACATTGTTTGTTTTCAGTTTTTTGCAAGAAAGTTTTTTGATTTAGCCAACCTTAATCCTATGTTTTGTTCAGAGACGGCAATGTGATTAAGGATCAGTCTCCAATACAACAAAATCCGCTCGCAGACATAGGAGCTGATCAACAACCTTTACAACTGGCAATAAACACGGCTCAAACTGGTCGAACATTTCAAGACAGAACTCACGTGTTCTTTCTTTCACCTCGTCCAGAAGAGGTTCCGGGTAAACCTAAAACATAAATGTTTCTATTAATATTAAATTATTTGTGATAAGTAAAAAAACATTTAATTAATTAAGTTTTTTAGCATTTTTACAAAGTTTTCGTTTTAATCAAGATTTTTATCTATAAAAAAAAATCCGTAAGCTAAATATAGCAACAATTACAAATAACAAAATCACACATACCGAACTTTTCTAATTTGTTTTTATAACTATACAAAAATTATGCTGTTATTCAACAAGTCTATGCACCAAGGTGCTTTCGAACTTTGAGATATAAATATAAGGCTTCAGGTAGTACAAATAAATAATTTTATAAACTAAGCAAAAAAAATATTAATACTATTCAAAAATGGCTACCCAAACAAATTCTTATCGTTTTGTTTTTATACAACAGTTTTTGAATTAAAATTGGATATACAGATAAAATTTCTAAATGGCAAGTCAGAAAAGTTTTTATATTTTTACAACTTGAAAGAATTTTTATTAACACGATAAGAGAGATAGACAAAGCACTAAAAAATGTTCTCTGCAGCTTTGCTCATCGCGCACTCCTGCAAAAGCTCAGTGGATGACTACTGACAATAACTTTGGGATTTTAAACCATCATCCGTAACAGTTTACATATCTCCAGAATGCTGGATGAATCGGTGCAGTAATATACGAGTTGCTATACTCGCTAGCCTAAACAATCTTTTCTTCCGCTTTTTATTTACTTTAAAGAGTTTTTATATTCATAATTCCAGACGATGGAAAGGTGATCAACCTGAACGTTCGTGGTAAACGCGGCAACATCGTTCAGGTTTTTCCCGCCGTCGAATACGATTTCATCCCGAACAGATTGGAAATGGCAGAACAAGATTATCTCCACATTCAGTGGACGGGATCCAACACGCATAACAATGGTAAGCGCAATATTTTTCTGGTAAACGCTGATAATTTTCATAAGTTTAAGCCTATGTCATCTCAATAAAATCAATTATGCAAAACAAGTAAGAGACTGTAGAATTAAAGAAATTCTTATTTTTTTATAACTCTGTTGTACGCTATATACTGTATATTTTAAAAAATTAAATTTTGGTTTAGTTTGAATTTCATTTTAGAAAGTTTGAGAATACCTGTTAGCACATATTGCACTGTACAAATTTGTTTAAAAAACAAATCTTCAATGACTGCATTATTAAAACTTGAAGTTTTTGCACAAATCTTATTTTCGGCTCGACTTCTTTCCTGCGGATAGCTCGCTTTTATTTCTATTAATTTTAAACTATTTTTAATGAACCAATCTGACTCGAAACTTCATTCATTTTATACTCTATCTGTTAACGATAACATAATTTAAAATAATTATAAATAGGGAGTTTATCAAATGAATTATGTAAATAATTCAAGATAAAAATAACAGCAGTCACTAGTTGCCAGCACTGAAGAGGCTTTAAGTCCAAACATTGTAATCATCGATCTATTGAACCCATCAAAAGACCTCGTCAATTATACTACATGCCCTATAGCAGAGCTTCTCAACCTTTTTTGTGGCAACCCAAATGCTAAGCGGAAATAGAGAGTAAAGCTTTGGCGACCCAATCTTTTTTGTAGACGTTATTGTAAGTATTCAATATAAAAAGTGAACTAAACATAAGATCATTTAACATAGGTCTAACCTAGGGTTGCCATATCTGAATAGGTGAAATTCCGGACAGACATAGGCGCATTAACAAAAAAAATTTTTGAAGGGGCGGACAACATAAATTTGTTTCCGAATTTAGGACAAAGACCAAAAAAGGTCTTCATTTTGACTCGATCTCGGATTTTTCTATTTTCTTCCAAAAATCATGGTGGTCTCTAAAAAAAGGAAAAAAGGTCTTTACTTGAAATCAGTCTCAGATTTCTTATTTTTTGTCCCAAAACCGTGGTGTTCTTTATTAAGTAAAACTTTTGGGTCAATCCTTGGGTCGAGACCCACTTTTGAATCGAATCACAACCAAAATGATCTAATTTTTACACAACTAAACCTGTCGGCGACCCAATCAAATTAAACGGCAACCCACTTTTGGGTCGCGACCCAGGAGTTGAGAAGCACTGCCCAATAGCTACGATCGACTATTGGTATTCGCTACAGTGTATAAAATTTATAGTCCTTATTACATTTTGTGATGGTGAAGCAATTTAAGCTACAACTTTTTAGCGCTATAAGAAATATTATAGCCCTGTTTAACAAAACCCTACAATGTCTCTAAAAAAACAAAATTATTACTTTGCCTTTCATTATATTTCTTTTATCGCCAGAGCGAGTAACAAGTTTTTGGTTTACTGGTTTCTATCTCCGCAAAATTACGCCCGGGCAACAAAACCAATGACCTTGTACTATTAGTTTTGTGGCAAGCCGATGGAAACAATATGTCCGATTAGTTTATCTTAAGAATCGAACCCAGGCCTCCTATTAACACGACTACGTTTTGAATAATCGAGTGTTGCAATATCTTTAAAAACAAAATTTTAACGATTCGTAGTCAAGGCCAAAGCGGTTCAATCAGGAGCCATTTCTGGGGACGTATGTGTTCGTATTTTGAATAGAATTGATAACATAGCAAATAGCAAATATATTGAAGTTTTTAATATTTGTAGGTGGAAATGGAGGAGACGGTCAAGCCGGCGCTGATGGTGAAGGACGAGCGGGAACGGACCGGAGCAACATTGTGCAAATGAATGAACCAGGAGAAAGTTTTCCGACCATTTATAAAAACGCGTCGATGTTTAAAAGTAAGCTTGGAAATAAGAGATTAACAAGTCGGACGTTTTGTTTGTGTCGAGTTCATAAATTTCCAGGATTGTGTGAAACAAATATTTTAAAACTAAATCGTTTCAATTAGCTCCAATCATATTGCGCACGAATTCGCTTTCTACAGCAAGTGATACATCAGTAACAAAAATATTACCCGACAAAACGCGTTTTTTTCTATCGTATTTTTTATCAAATTTATTGCAATGTTTTTAAAGATCTAGAGCTGGTTTGGAATCAAATGTACCCAGCTGATTCTGCTGGCCTAGAAGAAAAACAAAAAATAGCGGCAATACAGTTGGCTTCGTCTGGACACTATTTGTAAGTAGAAAAGATTTGATAATAAATTACTTTGGAAACGCAATTGTAAAAAAATTTTACTAATCTTGAAAAAATGATATTTTAAAAAAGTTTATGCTTATATAGAGAAATCTTATTCTGGCATTTGTAAATTTCTCCTTAATTCAGCTTGCAGTGATTATTTTGGTGTACAACCAATAGCGGTTCCGGCACTCCGGCAATGATTAACAATGACTAACAGTTCATAGTTTTAGGACTATTAGCCACCATATATTCTAATTTATTTCAAAATTTTAGGTACTATCTTTTGCTTACAGTAATATTGTACTGTGTAGTGTATTTGCAACTTGTTGCATCAGTATCAAACACAAGCCCGAGTGGCGACAAAATTCTGGAGTTGCCAATGTGCACAACAATTATTGTTAATTTAAACAAATTATTATCTGTTTCCTACAAAATAAATAATAATAATAAAAAGAGTAACAATATTTTTCTATGTCGCTCAAAGCAATAAAACAAAATTTTTATGTTCACAGACCGAATTAGATTGACCTTTAGCGTAATTCAGCTGAAAAAAGTAAATCACAAATTCGCCCTAAAATAGGCTCTTGACACTTATCCTTTAACATATAACAATTTTCAAATGTTTTTAGCTGCGAAACGGCCGCGCAATGCGGGGGGAATTCTCTTGAATCAAAGAATACTTTGCAAAATCAATTAAACAACGCTCCCGCTTCTTTCCAAGGGATGATTGTAAAAATTAAGAAAGGGGTTTACTTCTACATGTGCTCCAGGAACAACAACTTTTCAAATAGAAGTCAAAAAGGCCAAATAACTGTGAAATAGAAACTTTGATTTTAAGCGTATGAATGTATTTAATCCATAAATTTACTTGAAATTTACTATTCAAACAGAAATTTTATTATGCTTAAAATTTCAAGTAGTTCAAAGTTTTCAGTTGTCTTGAAAAGATACAAAGAAAATTTAAAGCAGCCAAATGCGGTTGGTTGCTATGCTGCAAAGCCTATACAGTAAAACAATTTTATTGTATTTTTAGCTAAGTTCAACATAATATTTTTTGCGTATGGGTTAATGATAAAAGGTTAATTTCAGTTAAAAATGGAAAAATAAGTAAAATCTGTGTTGATTTTGGTTATATTAACGAATTTTTACCTCTTGCCAAGCATAGAATTACATTGTGGATGATTACTGCCACATAATGCTTTGTCGACTGAAATTGCAGTAGTCAAAAGCGACAGGAGTTCAGATTTTTTCATAATTCAGTAATGGGTTTCCAACTAAAATAGAACAAAAGAAGTAGCTTGATTTTTGTTTTAGTTCGTCTTTATTCTTGTACTCGGTCTGTTGCAGAAGCAGTGGAAGGAACGCTGTGTAATGATCAACAAAGTCTTGTGTCAACTCTACCTCTTGTCATGTTATTGTAATCTTGTTAAAAGTCACTTTTTGTCGCTTTGTTTCAAATTAGAGTCATATTACTGTGTAAAAGCTGTTTAAATGATGTGGTATGTTAATCAGTAAATTAAAAATGCTCTTGTTTGATATTATACAAATTTATCGAAAAGCAAATGTATCTATGTTAATATGTATTAATATGTATGTCTTAATATAGTCAAAACAGTAACAGACCAAAACATTTTGGGGTGTAAAGCAATTTTGCCCAAATTTTTTCGACGATGGCCCGAATCAGATCTTGCATCATTCCATGGATATGCCCCGATTTCAGTAAAATTTAAGTTGAAGATTTTTTTTGGGTCTGCACTTTTTTTTCAGTTGTAAATAGAAGAGAAACAGTAGGTTGACCAAAATAAACTTATAAACTTTACAAGATAAAAAAATCTTCACATTAAGCCTAGGTGTTTTTGCCAACTGATCAGGATCGTTCTGAATCAAGTAACTTCTTCCTCCCCAAACAGTGTATGGTCGGTACCCAAAAAAAATCTGATTCCGGCCAATTTTTTTGCGTCTTAGAAGGGAAAATTGCCCCTTTCTCTGGCTCGGACAACTATAAAACAGGCACAGTAGCCTATATCGCGGTATATCTCCATACTGAAGAACTTTATTCATGTACAGTAAAAAAACAACGTCGTTTTGTCTTCGTAATTTTTGTATCAAGAAATTTATATTAAGATCTTTTTGTATTTTATTCAATTTTACTATTTGTTAAACAGCTGAAAGAAAAAGCATTTAATTGAACCAATAAAATACAAAAATCTGCTTCAGCCAGGCCAAAGCATAGTTGTTGGTGAAGAGGTATAGAGTAGACAAGGGAATCTGTTAATTCACATAAGATTGAATATTTTTGTATATTAAATTGCAAAACCACGCAGAGAATTTTAGTAAAAAACTTCAACAGTGTTTGGCCTTTACACTAAAAGTTACCTCCTGATGAGCCGTAAAAGAGAAACAGACTGTTGAGGTTTTTTAATAAAATTCTCTGCGTGGCTTTTGTAATTTAATTTGCTGCTCAGAGTTTTCATTGAGCTCTTTACTGTTAATCTTGCCACTTCTACTATATATATAAATTACTTAAACTTCAGACCACAAAATTTAATTTAACATTAATTTCATTTGCCCCATCAGACTATTTCGCCTGTCTGGGCTCGTCAGGGGGCGGTTAAAAATCTTATTCAAATAGAACACACTTTTCTAATAAACACAAACCAAAAATTTCGATAAACTTCTATACACTGTATATATATGTATTTTTTTAATTGAACTAAAAAGAAATTAAAAACTTTTTTATATAGAGAATAAATTTTTTAACAAATTATGAAAAAATAGAGTCTATTTCGAGCATTAACAAAGATTTTGTTCATTATAAGGTTTTTTGTTTTTCGGTTGTTTATGCAAACGAATTTAAAATAACGAGAAACAGAAATGATGTTTTTGAGAGGGTGATACAATCTTTACGTTACCAATTCTTGTTTTCTGTCACGATCACATATTGTATTAATATTTAAAAAATTTCTGAACCAATTTACTATAATTTTTAACAAATCTAAAATCAGTTACATGTAAATATTATTAATTTTCACTGACTTGAAGACCTTAAACAAAGCTATATAGACAAAGTTGAGGTAGGTAAAACAGTCTACACTTGACAGTATGTAAACATTTGATCAATAGCCTTTCTACAAAGCTATAGCAAAGACAACAAGATTTATAAAAGAATATCAAAGATTAGTCAAAAACTTAAACTATAGTATGTAACTTCCAAATACTGTACAATCTCTCTTTTCAAGTAAAACACCAATTTTACGCTTCAAAATGAGTTGTTTTGGAATAAATGAAATTATGGCTATGACGATGTTAAATTTAAGACCATTACAGAATTTCGCTGTAAGGCTTTGAAGGGTAGTATTTACTTTTTCAATTTTATACTTAAAAAACTCGGGATCTCTGAGCTCTATGTAGTAATCGTTTATTTTTTGGTTTTTATTTTTCGAACGAATAGCTAAATAAAACTTTGACCTGCAAGCAGAAGAACTCAAGTTGAATTGTTCATCTTTCTGAGTGATTTTTGTTGTAAATTCGGGAAAGATTTAAGCCTATGACGAATTTCCAAATGACGTCATGCTGCTTCCTGCGATTGTGATTCCGCTTATTACAGAAAGCAGCTACTAGCTCAGTGCTTCTCAACTTTTTTTTTTGTCGACCCAAATGCTAAGCCGAAATAGAGAACAAAGATTTGGTGACCTATCCAAAATTTGTAATCCGAATTCCGGTTATTCTGGAAGTTCAAATATTAACATTCAACGTCTTAAATCTGCTCGGGTTTCTCAATTTTCGTCCCTAAAGTGTTGTAATTTAAAAAAAAAGTCTTCACATAGAATCTGTCTCGGATTTCTTAATTTTCGTTTCTAAAAAGTAGTGATCTCAAAAAAAAGGTCTTCACATCGAATCTGTTTCCGATTTCTTTGATTTTTGCCAAATCACTATTAAATCACAACAAAAATGATTTAATTTTTACAGAACTACAATCGTCGGTGACCCACTTTTGGGTTGCAATTAAGGCTTGAGAAGGACTATACTAGGTCAGTATAGTCAAACAACGAAAGAAAGCACGAAATTACGTTTAGCTTGCTGGATAAATTTACATTAAAAAAATTATATGAGACTAATACTTATCAATTTTTTTGTGTTATTAGTTAGAAGAAAATGACAAAAATATTATGCAGACACTATACGTCACAATGCCCGCACGTTTGACATACATACAGGACACTAATCACTACTACAATTGTAGATAAGGCCTTAGACAACACCAAATCACTTGTTTATGGAAGAAGTCTTTGCAAGCCACAGAGGTCATCCAAGAGGGAAAGTTTTTAAGTTCGCTTCTATAAAAGATTAAGGAATGTTTTTTTAAGATGAGCCTTGGAGAGGGCACAGCAATTACAGAATGGCATCAGAAATAAATAAAGGCTTATCGTCAAATATGCAATGTCCTACCCATTGTCCTGCAAGTCAAGAGAAAAATTATTTGATACGTTGATGATAATGATGATGATTGTTATGTTGAATAATCGATATGGAAACTAGTGACATTGCTAATGCAAGATCAAGTAAAAATTTATGTGTATAAGCACTGTTCAGTATAACTGTATAAAAAACGATTTTAGTTTAAAGCGATAAAAGTGCAAAGATTTATTGTATAGGAATTGATTTGATTTTACACTATATTAGGGAAAAAGTTTAGAAATTTTGTTGTTATAACCAATAGCCTAAATAAAAAAAATCTTAACAGCAAAGCACTGAATGCTGAAAATTCGAAAGGCGCTTTCTCAATTTTTAAACTCAAGCACGGAGCCGAATGTTTTTCTAATACTAAACTCGACTAAAATTAAACCAGCGTTGTGGAGTCAGAATCTGGTATCGAGAGTCGAAGTCGTGGTGTTGTGTCTTTTTGAGCGGAGTTGTTATTTTGATATGCTAAAGTTGTATTCGAAGTCAAAGTTGTTTTTTAGATAATTTAAAGTCAGAGTGGAATTCCTAGGCCTAATCGTTTCTGGCTACTCCGACTCCAGTTTTCGGTAAATTACGTAAAAACCAAATTTAAACTTAAATTTTCAATTGATCAAAAAATAAGCACACGCAAACACGATGAGTTTTTTCAAAGTAGGGCCTGATTTTGGCCTTCCCTTAAAAGTGAGACTAAAAAACGAGTTTTGCTCAAAATATGGTATTTCTATACGAGGGTGTAAAAACGTGCTTTTACCTTTGTTTCTAAATCTGTTTTGTGAACTTAAGTTGAAAATTAAAAAAAAGATTTTCCATTGGAAATATAGATCAAAATGTACGTTTTGCCTTTAAAAATCAAGCAATAACAAAAAAAAGATCTTTTACTTCCTAAAAATTTGGAATTTACAGAAAATTGTTGGTCTTTACCCAAAAGTACGCCTGGATTGCCGTGTTGGGGCCGATGTTTAGAGCATGTTTTGACTTAACAAATAGAATAATGTGTTTTTATCAGCGGTTAAGTGTGAGAATAAAAACTTTTCTATTTTAATCTACTGTACGTAAATTTATGAAAAGAAAAAGAGTAAAACAAATAAAATGCTAGGCAATTGCTGCTGTAAGCTATTTTTAATGCAGCAATTTTGAAAATGCTAGAATTCGAAGACATCATCTCTTTCTGATTGTAGGCCCATACTGTATAGCATTAAGTTATCATTGCCAAAAAATTGAAAAACTGTGACTTATAATTAAGGTTGTGGAGTCGAAAGAGCCGGATTTACATATTTTGCGTGGAGTTAGGGTCGGAGTAGTTTTTTAGATGTCCTGGAGTTGGAGTGAAAGTCTAAGAACTTTGAAAAAGTGAAGTTGGAGTCGGAATTGGTTTCGCAAAATACTCTTCCGACTCAACAACCATTCTTAAACCCGCAAATGCTAGTATCGCATCGAAGCAGTGCGTCAGCTTGAAATAAAAAAACAAAACAGTTGTTTAATTTGATCTCATGATTGATCGCACCTAATATGCAATATAAATCTAGACAGAAAAAAATTTGAACGAAATATCAGTCACAAAAACCATTTCAGTTTTACAAGATTTAAATGCAAGTCTTGAAATATAAAAAAAAACTAGCCAGAACTGCTTTTACACTTTTTCAATAAATGAAACTTTCGGAAGCAATAAATGTATCCCAAAGCGTTTCTTTTGACACTCTTTAAGATATACTTCGGGATGAAAGAAAACTGGAAATTGAAGCAATTATAAAAAAAAACACATCAGGCAAAAACCCATCCTTCTATTTACAAAAAGAATAGAGAAACACTCGTTGGCACTTGTTAGTAAATGTGTTACGCTTCACTTATTTACTTTTACGGCCAGTTAAAAAGAAAAAAAGATATAGTGAACAAAAAGTGTTATAGCTCGAACAAAATAACTACAAGCTCAAGTGTAAAAGATGCAGATAAGTTTGTACAAGCTGTCAAACCGTTTCTTATCAGAAATTTTTTTAGGTTAAAATGGATAAGTCTAGAAAAAAATCATAAATTCAATAAATATTATGAAGCTACCAAAGCGTAGAACCTATTTCACAGAACTTTTTCTTGCTTTCCTGCATAACTCTAGTGCATGCCTTTAGTCTAGAAATTAATCTTAGACTTTTTAGATATCGGAGCCTTGAAACTGTTTAAAATCTACAATCTGACAATTGCAAATGCTGATTTGCATTTCGAGTTTATATCACTGATCTAAGTTTAATTTCATTGTTGGTTTGTCGAGAGACGTCAAGTCATTCTATTAATTAACAATTGTACCCTGACCAGTGGGCTTTTGTTTCAATTTCCTAACCAGCCAACGACTGGTCACTGCTAGATAGTTAAATTGTTCGAGAAATGTGGTGGATATGAACACAATGTACTCATGACAGGCTTCATCGTATAGACTTGAGTGCGGCACGATAAAAATTAATTTTGATTTGTACTTTAATTTACGTACTTATTTTGAATAATAACTTATTCTAGTGTCATAATAAGGCTTTAAAACGATCAACCAGTTAGCAAAAATTAACACAGGATTGAATCATTTTTTCATACTATTATTACAAAAGAAAATGATAGCAGCATAAAACAATAGCACTGCACTGCAGCTGAGGAAATAAACTGTAAAATCCCTCCTACTTTAGTATTGCTGCGCATTCATACGTGAAATATTGCCGACGTCAGTGTCATATAACGGAAAATGCCAGAAACAATAAGCGTAATGTAAGGATACGAACTGTGCAATTACCTCTGATGTAATGCAGGTGATGAAATCATAGGTTTTTAGCTGTCATTGCGTAGCTTTCCACTTGTTTAACCACGAAGTTTTATAAACTTTTATCTGCTTCCTAATACAATATCTTTTATATTTTTGAAATATTTAGAAAAATATATTCAGTCAATTCAGTTACAGTCTCAAGCTACATTTATTGGTAAATATGAAGACAAAAATTGCGTATTGCTTAGTCATTTAAGATGACTATTTTAAAACACGAATACGTATAAATAAAGGAAGTTTAAATCATAGGGTTTGGTGCAACTGTATACAATAACAGGTTATGTAGCTGTTTGTCACACAAAGCAAAATGAAACAAGTAGTTTGATTGTTATCAATGTTTTTACGGCTGTTAACTCTTGATTCGATGAATTTATTTGTTGAAAACTTGGGCTGCAGTTTATTTTAGGGTTGCCTTACGTCAAGATTTTCCCGGACATGTCCGGGATTTTAATGTTCAAATTTTCGTCAAGGGAAATATTAAAATGTGTTAGCATGTCAGGGATTTTCGAATCATGCTCAGTGGTGGCTTTAGTACGGTGCGAACCTCAGGTTTAGGAGGTAACTTTAGGACGAAAGTAGGGATAATGCACTCGAATGATAGTGATGACCTTTTCTTTTTTTTTAGAGAACGACATGATTTTGGGACGAGAATTGAGAAATCTGAGACTGATTCCAAGTGAAGCCCCCTTTTTTTTTCTTTTGGTCTTCATCCTAAAAATCTCAGACAATTTTTTTGTCCTATCCGTAAAGTACTAAAATCATGATTCCGGCAAATGTCACAAAATTTGGGCAAAACTTCATCGCTTCCCCAAATTTTTTTGGTTGGTACGCTTATGTCTGTCAGGGATTGCGCCTACTCAAATATGGTAACCCTAGTTTATTTGAACATAAACTTAAATCTTGGGAATATACTCAAATTATTGGCTATCACGGAGAGGAAAGTTTAAATTACCGAGAAAAAGCTGTCAAAGCAAAAACGAAAGAATAACAACAAAAGATGTAGTGGACAATGATATTTTAACTGGGTCCGTGAAAGTTTTTCAGAGAAGAAGAGTATGAGTTAATAATTTTGTTTGTAAATTTATTTCGACTAGAGCAATTTTTTTTTTCTTTAAAATATTCCTTTCGATTAACACTATAACTTTTTAAGTGATGACCCTTTTTTGGTTTTTAATTGAATTTCTCTGAAATTTTCGGCCACCATTACTTTTCGTCGTTTTTGTGTTTTTTGAGATTTAAAAACCACAGCGTCATCGTTATATGTTTTACAAGTTGGTTTCATTTTTATTTTTACTTTTATTCATAAATCGACGGGATTCTTTGATACTCAAAGAAAAAGAGATGTAGTCAGCAGTCAAGGTAGTCTTGTTTTAGGTCTTACTTTAGTCATGTTGTTAAATCTCTTACAAAAACACATTATGTTAACTTTTTTGTGTAGCGTTTTTAACAAGCACATCTAAATTTCGATAAAGTACTGTATAACAACAAAAAAGAAGTAAAAAAGACTTTAACCGGACCACAATTTCTTGGTATCTACCATAGCAGCTCGAGATAAATGCTTGAGAGATACTTTAATTCAACGTTTTTGACAATGTCCAGTAATTTACGAGACGAAAAAGATGGTACAGTATTATGATAGATGGTACTAATGAGTTCAGTCACCAAAAAACTTAATGACAAACATTCTCAGAAGTAAATTGACTGAAGAATTTTAGGTGCTGGTCAATAAGTTTAAGTTTTGAGACACAGGGAGCCTTGTAAAGACATATGAAAAGGAGGCGGAGATTAAAAGTTAGTGCAATTATTACAATAACATCAGAAGGGAAAACTATTTGCAATCGACCAAACTTAGAACATTACAGCCCTGGGCCAATACAATTTTCATTACATTTATTAACTTGTCTTGAAAATCTACAATTTAATCATTGGTACTATTTGCGTATTGTAACATTATAATATTATTTTTTAAGGCTAGTTTTGCTATACTGTAGGCTGAGTTGTTTAAAAATAACAAGAGGAGGTTAAGTTTCAAACGGCTCTCCAAGTCCACCAACAGAAGAAAAACTTGTCAAAATTGTCATTTCGAAACCTTTTGCAAAATTCCAAAAAAGTTCTTCAAACCATCTTTTTGTCCTCAAAAATTACATACAGTCTAAAAAAGTTTTTTTCCAATAGAAAGCCAAAAAATGTTTGTTTTTTTGGAAAAGAAACTAATAAAGAACATTATTCTACTGTAAAATAGTTATTCGATTCATTTCTACGCGCCATCTATCGTACGGAATGCGGACCGTGCACTGCTATTAGTGCTAGTTTTCAAGTATTAACATGTACTTTAACCACATTCAGCAATGCAGACTGATGTGTAGAAACTGCAAGTAATCGATTAGGTTTTTTTCGCAGCGTTTAATGTTCAAAATCAAATTCAGTTTAATCGAACGTTTTGCAAAGGTGACATTTCATTCGTTTGATGTTCATGCCATGGCAATTGAAAAAGAAGATTTAATTCACTATATAAAAGGACATATTAGAGTGGTCTTACCGCAAGGCAAATGTTTTTAAACGGCGATCATAACACTAGAATCAGCCGAAATCGCTTTGTTACAATTCAATATTTTTAGCTATGCATAAATTTTAATTACAAATCTACTTTGCTATCAAGGTTTGGTTATTATTGAATTGTTGTTGTACTGAAGGGCTAATTGATACTTCATGGGGGGTATCATAATTTCGGGCACAAGCTTACGTGGCATCGACCAATTCTATGGAATATCTTTGTTTCACTAGCGACTTGTATTGTTACAATTTTTTTTCTATTAAGAGGAAGAATGGCATAAATAGCAAGAAAATTCTACCTTGGCCATAAGCTAGCCTAAGTCAGGGGTGACCCGTAATTCTATTGCGGTAAATTCCACCAGATATTTAGAGTTAGAATTAGGGTACAAATTTAATTCACCACAGTAAATTCCACCATAGAGTTGTATTGATTTGGATTAAAATAAGAGTTACAGTTAAAGTTGGTCATAAATTTTTACCACCGCATTTTTTGCGAAATTTTCCGTTCGCGGTGGAATTCTTCTGAAACCAAATCAGGAGACCTATTGGAATTAAAGCTCTGTATTTTGCCTTTTGTGTATTTCAGGTTTTTGTTATGTTAAAGAAAAAATGCAATTTTTTCTAAAATTGGTAAATTTTTTTTTTTTTATTACAATCTCAACGTGTGATGTTTATCTTCACAGTCCAAGAGGAAGCAACAACAGGCTAAATGAAAATACTGCTACAAGAGCTAATAACAACCGCATGTTTGATTCCCAAGTAAGTTTTAAAAAAACAAGGTTTGGCAACCCTATTCAAGCAATATGCCATTTGTTTTTTTTAGTTTTTTTATCATCTTTGACACGTATTTATGTCTTAGCTTGTAAGAAATTTTCCTTTTCCTTCAAAAAAGAACAAAACGAACAATTTAAAATTATTGTTGACATAATTTAGTTCGAAGTGTTTTTGAACTCATAACATGCATTTAAATTTGTTTTCATAGTGTTGTAAACCGGAAAGGAAATGTCGGGTGAAGCAGCGTGGTAAATTGTGGATTCAATACTTCTCTTTGAGATATGTTAAAGCATTCAAAGCTAGATAAGCTTATCCCACTGCATCTGTGATGGCGTTCCGTGTAATACTTTGTTTAGAAACAGCTGCAACAAAGCAAACCACACCAAACAAGCTCAGTCATAAACTTTGACTGTGAGACGTTTTGGATTCAGAAACACCGCTAAACACAAAAGTTTTTTAAAACATTTTAAATGAAAGACCAAAACTTTTTTCTTGATATGTTATATAAGAATATACATTAAAGGCTGCAGCGAAGAAACAAAATTTGTAAATAAACAAGAACACTCTCATTATTTTTTAGCAGCAGAAAGAAAACTATGAAGAAAATACTGTTGGCTGGTAACTTTAAAATTTATTTTTCCAACCGTACTTAAATAAGCAGTTAGAATTTTCTGGGACAATATATTTCAATGGGCATTTTTTCATTGTGTACATTATCATTAACAATATGTTTAAATTTTTAAAAAAATAGAACAACGCCAGAGGTGGATACAATGTAGGCGATAAAGGCAGCTCTCCATCAAATAATGAAAATCAACAATATCGCATGGTAGGTATATTGCAATCTTAGCCTATTTTTGATCAACTAAAAAATTATTTTAATCTTATAAACTTAAACGAATTTGATTTTTTTATGTTTTTATTCTGCTTGTAAAAGCTGATATTGGGACACAATTCAATTTTTTCTGGATAAGTTCTTTTATTTAAGTTTTAATTTTTAGCCGTGTAATAGTCCCCAAAATAGGGAAAGGGGAAAGGGGGCAGAAGGCATTAATTTTGTTATATAAAACCTTAATACTTATGCGTTACTTGCAGTCATATTACCAAAGCGGAAAAGTTGGCAACTCTGAATTGACTGTGGAATGGACCAATCAGCACGGTTGTGGAGGCGACGAAGATAAATCTCCTCACAAACTCAACTGCAATCTGGTTCTACAATTTATGTGTCAAGATGATAACCCCATAGATGCTCGTGAGAAAATAGTTTGTTTGTTTGAACTTTAAAAAATACGTCTTTTGTTTGAACTTTAAAAATACCGAAAATTAAAAACCACCTTTGTACTTTACGGTTTGGTTTGAAGCGACTCGCAGACTAATAATTATTTTATATTTAAATATATTTTTTCGACGTTTGAGCAAACAATGAATTTAATGAGACAAAAAAAATTAAACTTTTGGTATATTGATTTTGCCCACCGTAGCACGTCACGGGTCAGCGGTTGTCATCAGCACAACATTGCTACTGAACAATATTTATGTGATACAGTTCAAGCTCAAGCGATATTAAAATATTTGCTAGGTTTTAGCGTGCTCGAGAATCGAACCCAAACCTTCTGACTCCATTTGGTTGTCTGTAACCAAAAACTGTTGAGAGAGAAAATTAATAAAAATTACAAAAAGCTCTTCATTCACAAAGATTCTTAACTATCTTTAAATTTTTTTTAGATTTATACATTAAACACCTGAGCTTTTTCTTAAAAATACAGTTGTTACTGATTCGTATGCACAAAGATTTATTAAGCAGTTATCAAAGCTGGGAAAATTTTTCTTCCTGAAAATTCAATAAAAACGTTAATGAGAAATATAAGTAAAAAAAAGCAAAAACATTTTGAATATTTTGCATAAAGCAATTGCATGCCCTGTGCCTCTGTCGCTTTCCTGCGAGTCAAGGTGAATAAAAATAGAGATGAAATAAAAATGAACACATTGAAATTCTAACTTTTTGTATATGAATCAAGACTTCTTTACTTAATCCATTAACATCTTTTTTTTTTGGTAGGTCTTCAATAGTTAACTCATTTTACTCAGTCAAGTGGAAACCAGCAGCTTTGTTTGCTAGTCTTTAGTATAATTGTTCAGGCCTCACTTTTTGCTGATTTATTGATAGATTTTTCCTACAACTATTTTACTGAAAGAAATGAAGCAAACATAGCAGTAATTTTTTTCATAAAACAAACCCTTTTTTATTTTTAGCCCGTGACAGCATAACTTTCCGAAACGGTCAGCGGACGAATACACAAGACTTCCAGGCATCAACCAACGACCAAGAAACGAAAAATCAAGCCGAATCGCGGCGTAATCGAAACGTACGCGCAGATCGAGGTCTTCACGAATCTTGGGAGTGGTATGACCATTGCAACAGAAGAGAACGAAACAAGGGTGAGCAATTTTTTTCTTTTGTTAAGTGCAGACATTTCACTCTTGATTTTTATAAAGATCTACTTGGAATTACAATTTCGCTGCAAAATGTCACCCGGAAATTTGTACTAAACTGTTGTTTTTCGATGATTGCATTTAATTTTTGTTTTGCTGTGCAGCAACTGTAAGTTCGCATCAAAACAATTTGCATGAAAAATATTTAAAAAAAAGTGTTGCATGATTTCGTTTAATGTGAAAATGATTTTGTTTAATTTTTTTCGAACAGGTTTGTTCACAGCTGACCAGCGATTAAATGGGGACACTGCCATTTACACTCGTCAAAATCCACAAGGTACTCGTCGTGGCTATGAGTGTCCCGAAGAAAGGGACTATTATCCCTATTTTCATCCAACACCTTGGATTGACATTGCTGTTCTGGCTCACAATGATTCAAGCTGCAGGTAAATGCGTTGGGGATTGTTTTTTAGCAAAATTAATTTTTGAAAAGAGCAAGATAAAGGACCAGAGTTGAGAATTAGGCTCAATTTTTCGGGTCGGGCTCCCACTTAAGTTTTTTAAAATTTTTGGCCCGATTCGGGCTAAAATTTTTTTGTCGTTTTTTTTTCAAACTAAAGCATTTAAGCGCACAATGGACTAGCAAAAAGGCATCTTGTAAAAAACAAAGTAATTTTAACAGTTCATTCGCTAAGTTTGTCTTTTAGATCTAATCCGCACCAGATTTTGGCTTTGAAAGAGTTTTCGAATTCCAACTAAATTCGGGCCTAAAAATAGGACTTGATTATAAGTCTGTAAAAGACAATTAAAACTTTACTTGTATCAATTAGTTGTTTTGCCAAAAAATGATTAATTTTGAATTTTTTTAACAGATATCTTTGGATGTTAAACTTTATGAAAAAAAAAGATCTATTTTTTTTACACTGGCCACTAAATATTTTATTGTTTTTTTAAATGTTTAAGTCATAGCATCTGCAATTAGTTGAAAATATTACAAGCTAATTCATTTGCAAAATTAGATTTTTACAGCTTTATAATATAGCTTGACTCAAAAGATAGGTTTTTGTAATTAATTTAAATCAACAAAAACAATTAAAAATTCGTTGATTCTATCGTTTCCGATTGCCCAGTACAGTATTGTGTATAAATATAATTTAAAAACAAAACAATCCCGTTTCAATTTGTCTGGTAAAAAGCATTTTCGTCAGCACAAATAGATTTCTATCAATTTAGATACAAAAGTTGTTTACACTTTTAAAACATGCGAGTTTTGTGTTGTGTAAAAAAACAAGTTTTCATGTGCTGCCCGGTTACGTGATTTGCTAAAATCTACTTCAGCTATTACAAGGACAACAGCTTCAGCAGTCGACCTTATGGTGAGTGTGTGGAAAAATATACAACAAATCACCGAAAGCATTGGTCCAAAGCTAACAACCCAACTGATTGCAAAGGAGAGTGGGTAAACTATCACCAGTATCTTGAATTGGCTGAAGATTATAAAACTAAAGAAAAGGTAAAATTAAAAAAAGCTTGTTTGTCGTAAAAAATCAATTTTGCTCTGTTTGGTCATACAATTTGATGGCATAGGATTATTGTAATTATTAAAGTTAAGTTGTTCGTTTAAAAAAGTTTATTTAACAAACTGCAAATACTTTCAAAAAGAAAACATCTTTTAGTGTGAAGAACAAAACGAAAACAGCGACGGGATTCAGTACATGTGGGGAAAGCCATATGACATGAAGAAAATTGTCAACCATCAGGAGATTAATGATGTGTGTTTTGTCAAACCACCCGCAATTGATTGTAAGGTGAGTTCAGACTCATGACAATGTCGTGTTTAGTGTGCTAATAAGAGCAATTTCTGTTTTTTGTTATCTTTATTGTATTTTTTTCTAAAAAACAAACGCTCCAAGGTAATATTTTGATTACTGTTAATATTTGCGCATTTTTAGTCTGCGGAGTGGTCAAGAGTCAATCATTTAGGAAACGGACGTGATCTTACTCCGTTAAATTACACTTGGATCCTGCCTCACTTTCCCAGCAAAAAGAAAAAACGTTGCGTTTTTAGAATAAGGTAATTGCAAAAAAATGTTCAACCTACCTTGGCGAAAAGAAACCAAATTAAAAACCATAACTACTTGTACCACCCGTGTGCAACCAGCACAGAACAATCTCACCTTTAATTGATTTTTTTCGTTTTTTGTGGTCGTGCCTATTCAGACAATATGAGATAATAGATTGTTATAGCTTCTGCGTTTTATTGTGCCTGTGCTGATTCGAGATTTTACTCTTTTTTCTATGCAACGCAGATACAACATTACAACCGACGACTACGATCCATTTAATACAACTGCTGATCACAACGAAAAGAAGTAAGAAACGAGCTTTGACTATATTACGTTTAAAAAATAAATATAGCTTGTCTTGAATATTGCTATTTTATTTTTTAAACAACTTTTCTTCTCACACAAATTTTTTTACGACAACAATAAATCGTTTCAGGGTTTTGCGAATGCATCGTGACCAAGGTCAGTCTTGCAACGGCTTGCTTGAGAGCCAATCACCGATAAGTTGCACAAAAGAATTAAAATTGTTTTTTACCGGCAGTTTTGCGAAGCATCATAATCAAGAGGGCCTTGGATAATAATCGATTCTCACGTTTTTCGTTCTCAGAAATGGCAGAGCTGTTATAAAGCGGTCACCAATCGAGCAGAACCCACTGGTCGACGTTGGGGCTCGTGGGCAACTGCTGCAGTTGGCCATCAACACCGATCAAACCGGACGTACTTTTCAAGACCGAAGTCACGTGTTCTTTTTGGAACCACGACCAAACGGTGAGTTAAAAACTAGTTTTTGGTTGAAAGTGTGAAACCATAAATACTTGTTCGGTATATCGTGATGCATTGGCAAGAAAATACATTGGTAATTGTTTTAGGTCTCGGTGTCACACGAAAAGAGATCAAAGTAGAAAAAAAGTTTTTTGTTGATTGTAAACTATATTTAGCATTTAATTTTAAATTTAACGGCTTTGATCAAAACTTTACTCAACTAAAGGTTGGTGTGAACCTCGCAAAAAGGTAACAATTAGGTTTTTTTCTTTAAATTAATTAAATCTAGCTAGAGACGCATTTTATGTTGACGAAACATTTTGTTCTTAACTATAGATTTCGCTTCCTACACTTTTCTTGGTAAAATTTTATGACAATGATGCATTGCGGGACCTAAATTTTTATTTAGTTTCGTTGTGACGGTTTTCAGTGAAAAAACCTATCAATTACGCAATGGTAGGAGCAAGAAACGTAAGATATTTTTTGATTTGTTGACAGATGGCACTTTAATGTGTCGCATCGTGCGTCACTCACACCGAACCCGAGCCTGCTGTCCGATCACGGTTTTGAGTTATTGGGGGCAGTCTGCTCACTCGGAATACATTCGCAGACCTGGTCAGGTATTGAGAGAAAACCTAAGACTTGTGGGCTCCTATCAGACGCATTGCTGAACCAAGTTAGTTTTCTGTTAATACGGTCAGGTCTGCGAACAAAACACAGAGCAAGCAGATCGTCTCTGATGAAGGTTTGAACCCAAATTCGTGGTCAGGAGACGAGATCGGGTTTGACGTGTATTGAAACTACCATATATATAACATATATACCAAACTACCATATATACCATAATCTGCGATGTCTTTGCGCTTTTTCGCGATGTCTTTTTACAGCTCGTGTTTTTACAGCTCACTTTTCAAGTTTTAAATTTAACTAGTCATCCGTTTTATTGAATGTTGTAGGGCGAGCATGATGAATATAATCAATAAAAACAAACCCATATTTTAATACATGATTAATTCGCTTTACCATGTCCACAAAACATGGCAATACAGAAGTTTTCGCGAAACTGTTGCAATTTTGAAAAACCTCAAAAAGCAAAATTTTTTGCGATTATGTGTTTAAATTTTAATTTTCACACGAAATGGGCATGGTTTTGACCACAGTCGCTAAATCGTTGTGTGTTTACATTAAAATGTCACGTTCCTTGTTGAACTTTCAAATATATTAATTTTTTAATCACAACCGAAGTTGGTCTCATCTTTTTCCTCTATTCAAACAGTCTCATTTAGTTTGAGAAAAATTGCACTTTTGATTGTTAATTAGCTTGATAACAAAAATTTTTTCGTGCATTTAAAACTTTGACAACTTCGAAACTTAAATGCTTTTAATTGCTACAGAAATTCCGGACGATGGAAAGGTGATCAACCTGAACGTTCGCGGTAAACGCGGCAACATCGTTCAGGTTTTTCCCGCCGTCGAATACGATTTCATCCCGAACAGATTGGAAATGACAGAAGAAGATTATCTCCACATTCAGTGGACGGGATCCAACACGCATAACAATAGTAAGCACATGCTAGTAGTTTGTAAATCTTTAAGGGTTTACATCTTAATACAAGAATAGTAAATAAAATTCTTGGTTTTAATTGTCTTATGAAATTTGAACTTTTTAAGTTGGGGTTATTCCAATTTTTCACTTCCATAAGTCACTTTTTGATAATGCAAAAGCTTGTAAGATTGAGGTGGTCTGAAACTGTCCAAATTGATAAGTGATTACTAAAAAAAGGTCTCCACTTATAATTGAGAATCAAAAAAATGCGCTTGGACCACATAAAGACCGTGGAGACAACTAAAAAACAACAAAAAAGTTTTATAATTTAAATCTGCCATGAACACCTATATTTACTTTAAAAAAATATTGAACATTTGGGCAGGCTATCTTAAATTGTCCGAAAAAACTGCTAATAACTAAAAAATCTAAAATGGAGAAAATTAAGTATGTTTAAAATAGTTCAGTGAAGAATAGTTTTAACTATTCTTTTGTGGATAAATAGTTGTTCATATTTTCAAAGTTACCGTTATTTCTCTAATTCACCGCACGGAAACATTGTAACGCTGACAGAAATCTTCCGAATCCAAATCACTGCTTTTTCTCTAGACAACCCTGGAGGAGACGGACAAACTGGTGACGCAGGTGAAGGCCAGGGGGGTACTGATCGAAGCAATTTGGTACAAATGAACAGCCCGGATGAAAACTATCCTTCAGTTTTTGAAAAAGCTACTTTGTTCAAAAGTAATGTGAACAGAGTTTTTTTAAAGGTTTTTTATTGAAATTTTTGATTTTTTTTGATGTAATTCTTGTTTCAGACATGAAAGTTGTTCTCACAAAGCCAGAGATTCCTCAGGTCACCACTGATTTGGATAAGCAGAAAATGGCAGCTATTCGATGTGCCTCTTCAGGATATTATCAGTTAGTGTTTTTTTAAAAATCAATTTTCTTCAAAAAAGTTTCTATTAACTGCATTTAACATCACCTTTGAAACCAAAAAAAAAAAAAATTATTTGGCCTTTTGTTTAGTTGCAAAAAGTACTTTCACTCTAAAATGACAGTTAGAAGCTATCTATAATAACATTACAAAAAATGCCTCCATAAAATTTTAACTCCTTTTTCTTGTTTCTTTTTTTAAAAATTTTTCAATCGTGGTCGTAGCCAGTCAAAAATAAGCTAGTCATCCGTTTTAAAAATAAGCTAGTCCATATAACAATTTTCTATCACCTCCATTATTTTATCAACCAATAAGAATTTTACATTTTGCAATATTAAAAAATTTCTCCAACTTTGCTATGTCAATTAATGAAAAATTATAGAAAGTGTAAAAACAGAACAAATTTTTGCATTCGAGAAAGTATTTTTTATCTGGGATTTTGGCATGCTCTTTTTTGCGTTATCAATGATAATTCTCGATTTAGTCGTCGTCGTCGTCGTCGTTTGAAGGGCATCCACTCCAGGTCATACACAAACAGGACTGGGGCCGAGGGTTTATCCTTTTACTACCCCAGACTGCTGCACTGCCTGGATCAGATGCTGGCAGTGATGTTATTGAGCCAGCATCGAGTTTCGTCATCCAAAACCGTCAGACCTCGTGCTCCATGTGGTGCCCAATGTATAGGGCACGCTATTAGTACATGGTCTGCGGTTTGCTCAGAGGCGCCACACTCGCAATTCGGTGAAGGAGCGAGACCCCATTTGTGCATGGACGAATGGAATCGCCCAACACCAGTCCGCAGGCAGTTGAGCTTAACCCAAGCTGCTCGGGGTAAGCCCATCCCAACAGGCCTGGCACCGGTCTCGGGCACAAAAGCACGGAGCCTGGAAGCATTTTCACTGTACTCCGTTTTCCATTTGTGATTTGTCCATTCAGAGGCGCGGATGCCAAGTCTGGCAAGGTTGTCCAAAAGATTCCGCGCACCTGGCACAAACGGGCGTCTGGATATTAGTCTCACTTGGCGAGTATCTGAGGACCCACTTAAAAGACCATGCAAAATATGATCGGGATCCAGAGATCCACAGTAAGCCAAAGAGAGTGTCGCTCTCATTCGGCGAAGCTCAGCTGGCTGGATGCCTGAGAGTAAAGGTAGGTGGTCCGTGGGAGTGGGACGCAGGCATCCAGTAACTATGCGCAAGGCGTCATTCAAGACACTGTCAATGAGGCGAGTGTGAGCACTGCGACACCAGACTGGCGCACAGTACTCAGCTGCTGAGTAGACTAGAGACAAGGTGGCTATGAGTAATGTTTTAGCACCAGCACCCCATCCCGAGCCCACGAGTCGCCTCAGCAGTGTGACGCGCGAAGATAGTTTTTTGCGCAATGCCACTAAATGGTGACGAAACGTGAGCGATCTGTTCAGTTTTCTCCAAGATGAGTAGGGGTTGGGCAGAACGGTAATAAAAGTCTACCATTGTTGTAGACCTTTAGTTCACGTTTGGCCTCTCGGTTATTTAAGTGAAAGGCTGCCGTCACCGTCTTAGTGTGACTGAGCTTCAACTTCCAAGTCTGGAGATACGCTGACAGTGTAGACATGTCTTGGCTTAAGGTCCCCTCCAAGTCCTTCCAGTTTCCAGAAAAGTGCAACAATGCTAGATCATCAGCATAAGCAAACTTTCTGGAAATCATGGAAGGAAGATCGTACGTATAGATGTTAAATAGGAGGGGATCCAAGACCGATCCCTGAGGAACGCCGTTTTTAAGACGGCGTAGCCTGCTTTGCTTGCTGTCACCGGTAGTAAGGGTGAAACTTCGATTTCGGACAAGCTCCATGATCATTTTGACCATGAGCTTATCCGGAAGTAGTCTCAGCAGCTTGCAGGTAAGGCCACGGTGCCAGACAGTGTCATAAGCAGCTGTCAGATTGATAAATACGGCACCGGCCTTCTTTTTAGCTTCGAAAGAATCCTCGATGTTCTGGGTTAGCAGAACAACTTGATCTACGGTTGACTTCCCGCGTCGGAACCTAGCCTGCTCTTTAGGCAGCAGTGGATCGATTAATGGCTCAACGCGGGCGTAGATAAGCCTCTCGAGGATCTTGTAGGGGACACAGAGCAGAGATATCGGTCGATAACTCTTTGGGTCCCCCACGGGTTTAGTTGGTTTTGGGATCGCGACCACAAGCGCTCTTCTCCAGATCTTGGGAATTTTGAGTCGGCACAAACAGGAAGAACTCGATTTAGTGATTTAAGGTTTAATACCTTATTTTTGTAATTTTGTTTTTGAAAACTTTATTTGAATTTAGTTGCGAAGCTGCTGCACAATGTCAAGGAAATTCTGTTGAAAGGAAAGGAAAAATCAATAATTTGCTGAATAATGCTCCTGCTTCTTTTGAGGGCTTGGTGGCTCAACTCAAAAAAGGAAATTATTATTACATGTGCACTAGAAACAACAATTTTTCAAACCGCAGTCAAAAAGGTCAAATTGTTGTAAAATAAGAATTGCTTTTAAAAAATTTTCTTCATTAAAAACTTTTGTTTTGATCATTATAATAGAAAAAAATTGAATTATGTCAATTTTAAAAAATGTGCAATATATTTTTTTTTAATAATAAATTTGGCTTGATATTTAATTTGATGCGAAAGGCGTAGGGTCGTCATTGTTTAATTAAATACGGTCAAACAATGCTTCAGAGCAGGGTTGA
This sequence comes from Diplosoma virens, assembly GCA_963680785.1. NCBI lineage: Eukaryota > Metazoa > Chordata > Ascidiacea > Aplousobranchia > Didemnidae > Diplosoma > Diplosoma virens. Next base: position 23,899,368 of record OY796892.1, on the reverse strand, counting down.
AGACCGGTGGTCCGTGAAAAAATTTTGTTGGTCCGCAGAAAAAATCAGAATATTAACATGTAAACAAGTTGAAGAACTCGAATCAATCCGAATTCAACAACCTTCGAGTTGGTGCCCGGCGAGTTTATCTAAACCAATTTTGCTGAAATAAAATTTGTCTAAGTCAATTTGTCTAAAATTACAGTGTGTCTAAGAACTGACAATTCAGGAATGAGAAAGGATAAAAGACGGAGATCATTATAGCTTTATTAAAACATACGAGAAAGGAAAAAAGACTGATATCGCAATTACAGCTTTATTGAAACATACCATCTACTAAAAAGACTTTATTTTATAGTTAGAAGGAAAGACTGAGAGTAATCCCCCAGATGTAATCAATAATATTATTTGGATCAAAAGACTGAACAAGTTTTTTTCTGCGCTTTGCAGCATCTAGACAAGGTTTTCTGAGGTTCTGGCTCTATCCCAGTAACATACTGTTCAATCTGAATCTTGTTGAAGCTTTGTTCTTCGTGTAAACATTTCATAAACCACCATATATTGAGGCGATATGCACCTAATACTTCAGTTTCAAATCTACGATGCCATCCTTCGACGGAATTGTTAGTTTTAGGTAAATCATCATGCACTCTTATTCCACATATCATATTGAAAGAGAAGTGGACGTCGCCATTCCGTCTGTTAGGCCTTCTATCTGCCTTCGATCAGGGCTGGTATTGAATAAAACGCAAGTCAAACAAACAAAGCCAACAAATGTTATTGTCACATCAAAAAACGTCATTTAAAAGATTCAAATAAAAGTCGGAAAAATCACTTCATTTTTGTCATTTATTGTGTTCTCATTCGCGTTGATAAAATACAAACAAACAAAACGTCGCTTGAAGTAATCACGTTCAAAATGCAGTACTTTCAAAATAATGCTATTTCCTAGCCCTGTTTTAGACATATTATACTTTCAGACAAATTGTTTATAAATGATTTTATTTTAGACAAATTGACTTAGCCAAATTGCTTTAGAGAAATTTTATATTAGACAAATTGTTTTAGACAAACTCGCCTAGAACCCTTCGAGTTATATTCATGAGTCTTTATTCTAGTCTGATTTTAAAAGCGAAAAGCTGTTTTTTTCTTTTTTTTAGTCTTTAATACTTGTTTTTTTACATGGCCATTATTGCAAAAATATTTTAAGAAACTTTTTTTCTAAATTTGTATTCTTCAAATAACAATTTATAAATATATAATGTTCAATGAAGTTCTAAAGGTTGGCGACCATAGAGACTCCGTTTGAACTTAGACTCGAAAATTTTACGAAGGATCGCATTCTGATGAAGACGTTTTTAAGTGTTTCTTTGACTCACTGAAAAAATTTTTGGCCTTTTTGTTTGAATAAAATGTTTTTATCTTCATTTGCCTTACATTATACTGTATTTAAATTTGCCTCACATTCGTTTTCAGATCTTCACTTTTAGATTGAAGGCCTTCCTTTTTTAGATTTAACTTGACTTTCAAAGTCAATATTTTTGGAATTTTATATTTTTAATTAAATTTAAAAGGGTAAATTTCCAATTAACGTTCCTGTGTTCAGCTATACGAATCACTTGGAGAATTCATTGTGCATAAAAAATAGGCTTAGTTTATAACATTAAAAAATACAATTAAATTGTGAAAAAGATTGGGTATAATTTTTTTGTAATGTTTACATATATGAACACTTTCAAAAAAATAATAAATTTATAGGCAATTTATCATACAAGTAATTTTTGGGTCGGATTTTTACTTATAGGTAAGCTTATCATTCGTTCCGATTTTTAGGGCTTTATCCCGGCTGGTTTGCCAGAAATCCCGCCAGAAGTTCAAGATAGATTCGAAGTGAAGACTTTTGTTTTTAGAAACCACTACTTTTTTCGAACAATTTTTTTTCTGTTAACGAGCGTCCCGGTTTGGCCCTTCCAAAATATGGTATGGCCTATTTGATAGATATACAATGACATTATTATTTGGGTTATCGTAATTTTTTCGGCATCTATTTTAATTATAATATTTATGAATTGTCTTGATCAACCTGAATACTTTGTAAATTATCATTATTTTTTTACACGGATACTGTTATTTCAACAAAAAAACTGCACTATCAATTAGTAATTACGTACAATTTTATTACTTTTTATGAAATACAATTATCTTTTGAAATAACTGTTTTTTCGCAGATAAATAATTACAATTACATATTTACTAAAGTTGCTGCTTGTATCGCTCTGACTATTTTCCTGAAAGTCATTATAACAATTAAGGCTCGTTTCCACTTCATCAGCGTTTCTCAAACTTTTTTTTCTGAGACCCAAAACCGCTAAAAACAACGATAGAACCAAATAAATTTGAGTGAGCTTATCGAAACAAAACAAAATTGTTATGTAAGCCAACAATGGTCGTCCAATTTTTTGCTGTATATGTGTGGGCAGAAATTTGTTCATGAGCATACTTATTTCGATTTCTTGATTTTCGGCTCAAAAACGTAGTGATCTCTAAAAAAAAGGTTTTGAACTTGAATCTGACTCTGATTTCTTGAGTTTGTCTTAAAATCGTAATGATGTCTTAAGAAGGGCCTTCACTTTTGAAATCTTGTGTGCACAGATCTTTTTCTTTTGCATGCGGTAATTTACAAGCCCTCGCGACCCATCCGCATAGACTTGGCGAACCATGGTTTGAGAAACGCTGCACTACATGCATGAAATGCAGTATTCTTTGCTTCTTCTGTTGGTTTCTTTTTCTTTGCTTAGCGCTTAAGCATGGAAAAAAAGTAAAAAATCAATAAAACAAACAAAGAATACTCCTTTTCACGCTCGTAGTTGGCCTTAAGCGTCATAATTGTAATTCAAGCTTGTGACGTAGTGAGCCTTAAGATTAAGCGGCACCAGCCTAAAGTTTTTACAGTAGTTCCTATCCGTGGGGGAGCGCAAGTGTTGACAGTAAAGTTGACAGAATTAAAAAAAATCTTACAGATTATTAATCAGGCTCAGTTTAAAAACTTTTTCTGTAGATTTCATAATCTTTTAAAAGGGGTCCGTGACTAAAAGAAGCATGGGAACCACTGTTTTGTAACATCGTTATGAGAATTTTCAGTTGTTTATTTGAAACTCCAGAAAACAATGAGAAAAGTTAAACCTTTACAATTGCTATATCCTAGTGCACATTTTGTTAAAAAATATTTAAAACTTGAAGGAACAAATAAAATTCAAACAAACATCTTGCAACTAGCTTTTTCAGAATTCAATTGAAATTTCGTCTGTTTGCTTGTCATTTTTTCAAAAAAACTTTATCTAAAGTAAATCGGAAAAGTTGTTTGTTCTACATCCGCGGCTTTTATTATTAATCGACAATTAAATAAAATATAAAGATGTATAGAATACATGTTTTTAAAATAAAATTATAATAACACCCAAAAATTTGACTTGCGATCACAAAAAAGCACTTTTTAAAATTTAGGCCATAAATTAAACATTGATCACATGGTTTACAGCCATTATTACAAACGGCAACCTGCAATAAAGATGATTATTTCGAAACATTTTAGAGTAATCCTTTCGCTATAATTCCTTAAAAATAAAATTAAATTCAGGGAAACCTCTAAGTTTTTGAAAAACATGTAACTCTGTTGTCGATATACGTGTTATTTCGCCCTTAAACCTTTAATTTGTCACCTATCTTTTTTGTTGGCAACACGGTGGCGTAATTCTTCTTTGTCTTAACTAAATTAAGCACATGGTGAGGTGCTAGCTGAGATATGCTTGTGTTCTTTATGTATCAATTCTAATCTATTAATTTGAAAGATAATACCGATGTTTTATTTGATAAATTAACTTTATATTTTAATATTATATTGTACTTATTTCTAAAACCGCCGGACCAGTTACGATAACATTATTAAATTACAATATTGATATAAACTGTGTCGGGTAACCTCTTCTGTGTGAGAGAAGTTTAGCTGGCTCCATACCCTCACGGTCAGTGTTCAAATAGGACCAGAGAGAGAGGGAGAAAGATCTAGCGAGTTTTTGTGTCTCTTATATTTTTCAATTCGACTGTCTGTCTGTCATTTATTATTATATGTCTCTCTCCGTTTTCAACTCTTAATTACTTGCAGCATCTGCAGCAATTAGAAATATAATTATAACTTTATATCATCTATTTATCTTCCTAACTTGCAGAGCATCATCAACAGGCGTTAAACTTGAAGCGACCATCAAACGATTACTCTGACCTGCTCTCAGAGAGCTGATTTTGCAAGATATTGCGGTTCAGTTGAAAGTATTTATTTATTTTTCATATGATAGAAATCAAAACTGGTTGGTGGACCCCCAAGCAGAAGAAAGCGCTGTAAAGAGCTCTTGCCAAGGGCCCAAAACTATGACGAGAGTAGGAATTGAAGCTGGACTATTTCAATCCCTTCGATCGTAGATACAGTAAAAACGTTGCTTTCAACCATTTGGCCCAAAGCAACTGAGCAATTTAGAATTATATGCTACGAGAATTATATGCTCGTACATTAATTTTATCATTACCGAAGAGAAAAATGCAACTACAACTAATAAAAAAAAACATCTGTTGAAAAAAAACTTCTTGAATTAAGAAATAAATCGTGTTTTTAGGAGATTCATGTTTAAAAGTAACCTTAACTTGAATATTTGTCAGTATTTGTAAACCCAAATAAAATTTTTGATTAACAGTTTTTTTCTGCAAATTAAAAATGACTTTTATGGATTGAAAAATCTGTTACGTTAAGTTATTGTGTTTCAAACAAAAAAATAAATTACAAGGATGGGCAAACAGAAAAATTAAAAAGCTTAAAAAAAATTGTATTTAAGCCATACAAAAACGAATCAATACAGGCCTTTTTAATTTTTGTCAAATCCAGTAATTTTTGTAACTATCTCAAGTAGTAATTCAATCTCCTCAAAATATATAAAATTCTTTAATTTGATATTTTACTTACGACATGTTAAAAATCATAAATATTATTGACAAAGACACAATTACAATTAATAAAAAGACGATTATATTTCAAAAGTAAATCAATTATCTTAAAAGTCGGATGAATGCATTTGCATTAAACTCCAGCTTTTTCTTCGTTTTCTGTTAGCTCAAAAAACTTTGTCGTTTCGTCAAATCTTGTCGGATCCTGCGCGATTCAAATCAAGTCGTTTCGACTGTTTGTCGGCCGGTCGGAGTCGCTGACGAACAGCGGCCTGGTGCTCGTAAAGTTGTCGTTTTTCTGGGGATTATTGTCCACGAGACAGTTTGCCAGTTTTGGTTTTTCTATTAAACGAGACATCATTGATCAATGAAAATTAACATAAAGCTTGGCATGAGTAAGTGATCTTGAAGCATGGCAAATTTTTATTTTGATAGCTAATTATGCGTCAGAGGTTTTTGAATAGTTGTTGAACAGTAAAGAAAATTAAAAAAAAAAACGTAAGCCAACCATAAGAAAATCAAGAGTTACCAGAACGTTTCTTTTTTTTCTGTTTTTCAATGTTCATCTTTGAGCAAAGTCTTTCAATTAATTGCAGTTTTTCTAAAAATCTGACGACTTGTTTTTGCACTTCGTTGTTGAGAAAGCAATAAAAAATGGCGACAAGAGAACCCTGCAATGCGTATATCTTTGCTGCTTATTCTTGATCAGCAGAAGCAATGACAAAATATCTTATTCTGACAACTTTGTTATTAATAACAACAACCTGACCCTATGAAATGCGTATTATTGTAAGAGTAAATTCTTAATTGAAGCTTCATCGAATACGACAAATTAATCAATCGATTTCTGACCACCAGCAAAGCGCCCAGACACTTTAATCAGTCCACAAGTAAGGTTAAAAACTTAACCGGTTTACGTAACCTCTATTATACTATAGCAAGCGTTTGTCTGATGTACCCGTGAATTCGAGTACAAAACTTAATTAAGATAAGCTGTGCTAGAAAAACGCTTCTATTTCTTCTAAGGTCAAAAAATCCATCTTCAAACACAAATCAAAGACATTTTTATACGTTATTTATGCATTTTTTGTGACCATGAGATAGAGTTTATTATTTTACGACAAAACAAAATTAGTCTTATAAAATTTTCTCGTTTAGAAATTTCCAATCTTCAAATTTGAACTAAATTGTTTAATTTAAATTGGTTTTGTGAGAATGCCGAGGGCATCACAAGCAGGCGACATTTTTATGATTCTCACTGAAAAAGTATTAAATTTTGTGTTTTATTTTTTATTGGTCTAAAATAAAGGAAACACCACTATCTTAGTTAACCGATAAATGAGAAGCATCTAAAAAATTATTTTGTCAGCCAAGTCGCAATTTAATTGCTTTATTTAAAAGTCGTTTGAAAAACTTTCGGCGCAAGCGCATCCGCAAATTTCATAAATTTTTTTCTTTCCACAAAAAAATAATCTTACATGTATTTTTTCTTTTGAAATAAGCGTTGAAATAACACCGATTAAGTTTATTAGTCTCTCACCAATTAAGTTTTACTTGCTACAGAAACTGGTGAATTTTTAATACAGCTATGCTATAAAAACTATTGCAATTCGTTTCCAAAACCAATTTGTCCTATTACTCAGTTAAAATAGTTTGAAGTTCTAAAGTCATTTTATTTAATTAAAAACAATACAATTTAAATTTCAATTTAAACGCTTTTACTAATGTTGTTGACAGAAGCAAAATGAAATAACTAAAAAATAATCTCTCTTTTGCCAAAGAGTATGCTAAATGGATATGGGTCTGATAAAATATATTAAAGCGTTACAAAAAAATCAAACAATAAAGAAACTACCGGTATTGAAAAAATCAACATCTAGCCGATTTTGATGTTTCCTTTTTATTGTACGGCAGTATTATCTCGAATATATTAAGGTGATGTAATATGTAATTTCACAGTTATACGCGCGTAATAAAAATTAAAAAGAACTGCTTTCAAAGCGAAAACAAAGAAACCGCGGGCAATTTGGTGACAGACAAATTAAAAAAAAATTCTTGGACAGTAGTTCTCAAAGTTTGGTGGTTCGTGGCCCATTTTCAAAGACTCTCAAACACCCGTTGGCTCTGCTTAGAATATTGCTCCATAAGTTAAGTAAAGACTAAAAAAGAAAAGGTCATCACTTGGAAACTGTTTTTGGTTTCTTCATTTTTCTTCCAAAAGGCTAGTGAAGGACTAAAAAAAGGCTTCTGTCCCTGGCCCCCTGAGAACTCCTGTTTTTGGAAATAAGTGATAAATTAAACTTGTGTTTGTGTTTTGAAAATGACTGAAATCGTTGCGCCGCATGGTTTCCGCAACTTTTTCCGAACATTTGGCCCCAAGTGTTCACCTCTGCTATTAACGCAACGTACTCTTTATTAAAAATTTAAAACTATTCAAATCATCAATTTAGTTTTACTTTTAAAATAACATTTACCTGGAATGCTCGAAATATCAATTCAAATGCCACAAATATTTGATAATAAAAATATGTGCGCTGCATCACTTTTTCATTGAGAACAATAAAAACCAGATGGTATGGTCCAAGAAGCAAGTAAAGAATTAAAGTTGATTTGGCAAGCGTCAATCGTTTGTCGGTTTTTTTTATCGTTTGTGCTTTCAACTTGCAAACGATAGTTTTCAAGATGTTAGCAAATAGAATGAAGTTCATCTGAAACAAAGTTTGAAACAAGGTCAGCAACTGGTAAAAAATTTGACAATGTATGATAATATTAAACAACATCACAGATTTTTACAAACCAAGACGTTTTTTTACAAAAATTATTTGTTCATATAAAATTTTTTAATGTTTTAAGGGCTGGTTTCTTATGACTTTTTATGACAATATGCTGAACTCGACTTTAGGGACCCGACGCTTAAATTATTTTGATTATATCGAGCTATGCCTGTAATTTAAAAGAAGGACAGTAATACAAAACAAAAAGTTTAAAATTTTTGAACCCTACACTCGTTTAAACTGGGACTGCGCGAACTTAGCCGTTTTCTTCTTTAAGATACAAAAGATTAAGCAATTTCATAATCACGTAGGGGCGACGAGGTTGCTCACGTCGAATTGTCGCATTAGTGGCAAATTACGGCAAAAGTTTCTTGAATTTACACCTGTAGTCTGCTTCGAATTTAAACCTGTATTTTGAACAACGAAATACAAAAGTTAGAAAAAAGACTAACTTGGCGGAAAAACAGAATGCTTCTTCTTCTTCTTCTCCTTTCGGCTTTTCTCTTCAATCAGGGGTAGCCACAGCGTATTATCTGCCTCCAAACCGTCCTGTCTTCAACGTCTGTCTCTTTCGCACCAACTTCCCGCATATCTTCTTTCACTAAATTTAAAAATCTTGTTTTTGGTCTCCCTCTTTTCCTCTTTCCTGGTAACTCCATTTCTATCATCTTTCTTCCTACATACTCTTGGTCTCTCCTCATGACATGTCCATACCACCTCAGTCTGCCCTCCCTCATCTTCATTCCTAACCGTTCTACCTTAACTGTACTCCTGATGTGCTCGTTTCTAATCTTGTCTTTTCTCGTCACTCGCATAGCAAACCTCAACATTTTCATCTCTGTGACTTCCATCTCTTCTACTTGTTTCTTTGTGACTGCCACAGTCTCAAGTCCATACACCATTGCTGGTCTTACCACTAAACTGTACACTTTTCCTTTTACTCTAGCTGGTAACCTCCTGTCGCAGATTACTCCTGATACTCTTCTCCATCCGTTCCATCCTTCCTGTACTCTCTTCTTTATGTCCCTCTCACAACCACTACTTTCTTGCACTGTTGATCCCAAATACTTAAATTTCTTTACTCTTGGCACTTTTGTATCCTCCATCTTTACTGTTTCGTCATGATTTCCTCCATTTATGCAAAGATATTCGATCTTTCATCTACTTACTTTCATACCTCTTCTTTCCAATGCATACCTCCAGGATTCTAATCTCCACTACACTTCTTCCCTGGTCTCTTCGCAAATCACAATATCATCAGCAAACCGCATCGTCCATGGTGGTTCTCTCCTTACTTCATCCGTTAGCCTGTCTGTCACACTTCATTCATAATTTTAATCATAACGATGTAGTTTATCCCCGTTAAAAGCAATTCGTAGTTTTATTATAAGAGAGTAAATGCGGCTCTTTGAGCGCTGTTTGCGATATACGTCCAATTTGTTCTATTGCTCGATACATATATCTTTTTCTCTTTTTTCTCTTTGTATTGACGTAATATGTTTTTGACTAACGTCATTGTACTGGAAGGTTCGCGTATATGCCACTTGATTCGCGTAACGATCTCTCCAGGGGTTTCTGGCTGAATCTCGAATTTACGAGAAAGTTTACGTCACGTGATTTTGTTTTCTATATAAAGCCGCTGCGTAGCGAGAAATTATTGTTATCGTTGTGAGATAATTTGAAGCGACTCGAGTGGCGGCTCGAGCGAAGGTGATTTTGTTTGGCCACAGGAGGTGGACCGTTAGATTTTGTGTCGGTGGACAATTGTTGAATTTATTTTGTGCCAGTGGTTGGCAGTTTTGTTCTACAGAGGTAGAATTATTTGTGGTGATTGAGTCAAGTTATAGTGTTGATTTCGCTTTGCAGTTTGGCAAAGCGTGAAATAGAAGTTTGGTTGGACGTGATTTTTTTTGTAATACATTTGTTCTTATTAGAGACAGTGGTCTCTGTTTGTTGTGAAGAAAAGTCTTCAGCGAAACCAATCCGAGCTTTCGTTAAATCAACCGTATAAACCGTCAGGCTCATAGCAAGACTACTTCTTGAGCCGGAATAAAATAAAATTTAGACACAGCTTTGTTTCAGCGCAGGTTACCTAGCTCAACTGGGCCTTTGGGATTCCTTTGGCCTTTGGGTTACCTAGCTCAACTGGTCCTTTGGGATTCCCGAACAAAGTTTGTGACACTGTCCATTATCGCTGCAAACAGGAACGGACTTAACGCTGATCCATGGTACAGTCCGATCTTGACCTTGAAACTTTCTGTAGTTCCTACTGCACACCTCACCACTGTTTCGCTTCCCTCATACATATCCTGTACAAGTCGCACATACTTTTCCACTATTCCTGATTTTCTCATACAGTACCACAGTTCTTCCCGTGGAACCCTGTCGTAAGCTTTCTCTAGGTCTACAAATACACAATGTAGCTCTCTTTGACCTTCCCTGTACTTTCCATCAACATTCTTAAGGCAAACATGGCATCGGTAGTTTCCTTTCCTGGAATAAATCCATATTGCTGTTTGCTGATCTCTATTCTATCCCTTAGCCTGGCTTCAATAATTCTTTCCCATATCTTCATTGTATGGCTCATTAGCTTTATTCCTCTCTAGTTTCCACAGCACTGTGCGTCCCCTTTGTTTTTATAGATTGGGATAAGCACACTCCTTTTCCATTCTTTTGGCATCCGTTCACCCATTAATCGTCTGTTGAACAGTCTGGTCAAAAACGTTATTCCCATCTTTCTCATGCACTTCCAAACTTCTACTGGCAACTCGTCTGGCCCAGCCGCTTTACCTTTTTTCATCCTTCTTAGTGCATTCTTCACTTCTTCTCTACTGACACAATTTACCTCTTCGTTAACCACTTCTGCTTCCTCTGTTATTTTCCTAAGGTCTCTGTTTGTTTTCTTCGTTCATGAGTTTCTCAAAATACTCCTTCCATCTTTTTAACACTGCCTCCGGATTTATCATAACATTACCGTTTTCATCCTTTATAACCCTCACGTGCTGTACATCTTTTCCTGCTCTGTCTCTCTGCCTGGCCAATCTGTACAACTCCTTTTTACCTTCTTTTGTTTCTAATCTTTCATACAAATTGTCATACGCACGTCCCTTCGCCATCGCAACTGACTTCTTTGCCTTACTCTTCTTTTCTTTGTATATCTTTTTAGCATTTTCATCTCTTATTTTGTCCCATGCTTTCTTTGCCTCTTTCTTTTCTTTTTTGCTCTCCTGAACTTCCTCATTCCACTACCATGTCTCCTTGTCTCCTTTTCACTAAATTCGAAGTTTTGATTAACTAGTTTGTTTAGAGGCGTTCACATCAACAAAGTTTTCTATGCTCTGCTTAAATCATTTAAGATATCTTTACCGAAGAGTGGTAATCTTGTCGGCAGCGTGGTCGAGTGGTTAAAGCACCGGACTGATGATCAACATGGTCTAGGTTTAAAACCCACTTGCGCCATTCTGTTGTGTCCTTGGGAAAGACACTTTACGGCACTTTCCCCTGCTTGGTGTCTTGACAAGCAATACTAAATTGCAGTCATATCTCTACTAAATTACTAGCGGACAGCAATATCTTGGCATCTCCGGAAGCAGGTCGGGGTAATTGCTTACCCTATGTATAGCGCCTCCGTCGCTTTCCTGCGAGTCAGGAGGATAAATATAGAGATAAAAATAAAAATAAAATAAAGCTCCCCACTTAGTAAACTATTTGGATGATTATTGTTGACATGCATAATATGCTTCCAAATATTGCTTAGACATTGTTGTTGAGAAGGAATCGTCCAAAATCCGGCGTTTTACTGCCAGATAATTTCAGAATAAAGTTTTAAAGAAATAATTACAATTAATGTGTACTATCAATATTGCAAAACTAATGCTCTTATCAATCTATACATTGGGGTAGAATCTTTTTGTTCACTTTCTTGAAGATTCGCAAAATGCTTTTTTTAAACTTCGCTTGACTTCAAAAAACAAATAGCTATTTACGATATTTTTCAATAGCAAAAATTTCGTCCCGATGATATGTGCCACTTGAGAAAAATAGTTCTATCTGTTTTGGCCGTTATGTTGTTTGTGGATAAATTCTGTACACCTACAGGTTGTTCCCGAAATTTTATCTTCACAAAGGAGTCGTTTTTCTTTCATATTTAATTTCTTGTCAAGATTGCCGGAGAGAGAATATTGTCACACAGTAAGCCTATATTCTCCTGGCGAGCGCAAGGAAAAACGTTTTGAGCTAGCGCCGAAACTGCTATCGGGAAATTGCGAATCATTATTGCGCCACTTTCCAAAAAGCAATAAAAACCAAGAATTAAACTTTGTAGAAATTCTGTAAGCGCCAGATATGATTACTGTAGAATGCAAACTACAATTGTCCATTGGGTTCGCTGTATCTGTTCATGGTTTTGTTTTTTAACTGTTTCTGCTAAAGTTTTACCAGTACTTTTTAACATTCTCGGGTTCGTGGTCGAGTGGTTAGAGCGCTGTAATTGTGATTGACACGGTCTCGGTTCAAAACCAACTCCAGCCATTCTGTTGTGTCCTTGGGAAAGACACTTTACGGCACTTTCCCCTGCTTGGTGGTGTTGGCAAGCAGTTCTAAATTTCAATCATTTCTCTATAAAACTAAAAACCAAAATAAAAAATTTCAACTGGACAGCAATATCTTGATATCCCCGGAAGCAGGTCGGGGCAATTTCTCGCCCTTTGTCCAGCCCTCCGTCGCTTTCCTGTAAGCCAGGAGGATAAATATAAAAATAAAATTAAAAAATATATATATAATAAAAACCTTTACGCAAAAGAGCAAAAACCAAAATAAACTTACAAGTATGGGAATAACAACAAGTCGATTTATACACCACATTGCATAATCTTGACCATCGGTGTACCAGCAGTACTCGATGGTGTCATATTTCAAAGAAAATCCCATCCAAATTCCGACCGGTATTAGGGGCCCCACTAAAAAAACGAGTTTTATTTGCATTTAATAAACGAAAAAAAATTTCTTTTAACTTTTTCATATATTCGATATGATGAAAAACCTATAATAAAGTGTAATTTTAGTTGAAATCATGTTTAAAAAGGGAGATGGGCGGAAATTCTTTTTCAGATATTATTATACTGTACTTTAATTTCACCCATAAAATTAAAGTTTTTAAAAACTAGGTTTTTTCTGAAAACACCACATTAGATAGCAGTTGAAATACAGTACTCGTAAAAAGTAATTTTACTTTAAATATTATCTACTTCTAACAAAAGAAATAATTAGAAAAAACAAGATTCTCTGAGTTTACCCCATCCAAAAATCATATAAAATGGCAAATATTTATTTGAAACACTGCTTTGATTCATCGGTAATTTGATCAGAATCTGCAAGTGGATTCCTTCAGCAAGCAACCAGAAGTAGTTGGATATATGAGTGTAATTCCTTATGGTTTGTGCTGCACAGCAGCCAACCTGTTAGTTTAAAAAAATTAGAGCACATATTAGTTTATGTAAAGTTGCCTAGCGGGAATTCCCCTTATTCATTAATTTCAATTTTAAAACAAGCAAATCGGAGGAAATGTTGCCAGTGGCTGGCTATGCTGTTGCCAAAATTACGGCTACGTGGCCATGCTACCAAGGCTTGATGATGTAGAAACACAAGTTTAACACAATTGCATATGATTGAATTTTGACTTTAGCAAGGAAAAATAAAACGTTTTTTAAATGCAAACACAAAGTTGCCGCACCATTAAATTTTGTCTAAATGATGTTAACTTACCAACCGACTTCGATAACCATCAATGTCCATTTCCATTAATTTGTTTATAATCAGAGAAGACAAACACCAAAGTATGTATGAAAACATTAAGTTCATGTGAAGACAAATGGGAACGTAACGCAGTTTCCTGTAAAAAAGTTATAGTGAGTTTTCAGTATTTTTTCCTTTGTCGCTAAAAAATTCTATTAATTTACCTGAAACAAACCAAGAGTATAAGTGATAACACCAAGAAGCATATCGATGAAACGCAACCAACCGTGATAAATGTTTCTACAACTGTTTTGCTCTGAAATAATTAAAAATTAGATTCAGACTATTAAGTTACCAAAAACTTGAAACGAATAGACCTCGCTGATCTTTGAAAAAAAAGCAAGTTTTATTTTTACTTTTGAATTAGAACTAAAAAATAACAATTTTTTGTGAACAAGTACAATGTATTCTCTATAGAGATCACAATGTAACCGATCAAATGTAATTTCAATGAGTTAATAGGAACAGTAAAAAAGCGACTAAAACAAATTAACAAAGAAGACGATTATTATGCGACAGACCTGTTTCGGTCTTATGGACCTTATCAAGCATAAGTTATATATAGTTATCGCAACCTCTATGCACTCTGTTAAGCACCAATCAAAAAGAAAATTGAAAAATTGAATTTCAGACGGCAGCGAATTATTTGGAATAGATTTCCATCGAAAAGAACCTTGAAGCAGCATCGAAAACGTTTAATGAAATTTGAATTTTGGACTCCGTCGAATTAAATAGAATAAGTTACATCGAAAAAATTACAGTAAGCAACATCGAAAAGTACATCGAAAAAACAATTTTTCAAATCTCTTTTTGATTAGTGCTTTTTCGATGTTGACTGTTTATATTTAAGCTCGTAATTGCAGATTATTAATTAAAATTCCCATTTCCAAAAGAACCACTTCATGGAATTCTCGCCTTAATTTTTTTGCGCTACGATTTCGCCTTAGAGGTTGCGATAACTTATACCTTATGAGGTCCATGAGACCAAAACAGGCCTGTGGCATAATAATCGTCCTCTTTGTTAATTTGTTTTAGTCGCTTTTTTACTGTTCCTATTTAACTCATTGAAGTTACATTTGATCGGTTACATTGTGATCTCTTTAGAGAAACATTGTACTTGTTGAGAATTTATTTTTCACATGTTGCATCCGCTTCGGGTTAGATCCCTTTTAAAAGTTTTTTCACATTAATTGTGTTGATTAAGTTATAGTAGCGTTTCTTGATTCTCAGTAACTTTTTGTGGTTTGCTTTTTTTATGAATTCTGCAGTAGATTAAATAATTCCAAACATTCCAAACATAGATCTATCTAAATTAAATTATCATCAATGCCATCATCTCCCTGTTTATCTTCCAGACTTGCTATTGCAGGGCATTGCAAGAAGACTTAAACTTTGTAAAAAAATGTGATGAGATTACCACAATTTGCTTTTGAAAATGACAAAATATTTCTGTCAGGTTAAAATTATACCATTTATTACTTTGTTGTTGTTTCACGACTGAAATTTAGAGTTGTTGGTTAAGATAAGCTGCAGCATAATGAACCGTATTCTTAAAATGACGCATAGTAGTTAAAGAAAAACTTTTGCAAAATAATCACAAAACAGCTCTTGTTTTTGAAGTGCATCGTTGAAAATATCCAACTCTTACTCGCGTCATTTTGTTGTGTCCATGTGAAATACATTTAACTGCACGCTTTTCTGCTTGACGGTCTTAGCCAGAAAAATTCAACCGGACATCAATGTCTTGACATTTCCGAAAGCTCCGAAAACAGGTCGGATAAATTACAAGATGGCTACCCTAAGTTTGTCCCTTCGAAGTTGTCCTGCAATGTTAGAGGTCAAACAAAAATAATGATTTGAAAAATTATAATGAATCGTTGATATTGTATTAATAATTATTTAATTTTATTTTTTTAGTAATTATCAGATAGTATGTTCATGGCACCAGAAAATGTTTGGGGGTAAGGAGAAAAATTTAGTAAAAATGGCACTTTTTGGTGAAAAAGGCATTTTTACAAAACGCAAATTTAGCGTATTTGAGAAAATTTTTACTAAAAATTTAGTGAAGAGCAAAAAAAGTTTTCACCTATAAAATTCGCATGCGGGGTTTTGGTTATTTACTCTACCCATATATACTTTTAGGTTTTAGCTCAAAAGGTTGAATACTCATAATTCAAGTTCTTTTGTCTCAGTCTCCATTTTGAACTAAAGAAGATTTTTACCTTTAAACTCAAATGAAGAGCTTTTTTTGGCTTCCATTAAAGTTTCAGTAAAAATTTTTTCCAATACGCTAATATTTACGCTTGTTGAGACCGCCTTTTTAACAAAACAATATTTTGAAAAACATTTCGCTCCTTTGCTAAATTATTGTAATTTGCTGTGTGACTTTTTTCGGTGTGGTATAACCTATTGTAGAAATAGTTCTTTCTTGGTTTGTTTTATTTAATTTTCTTTTAATTTAATTTGGATCGAGATTACATAACTGTAGAGACAGGTCTAGCATTACATAACTGTAGACAACTCGGTCCCGAGGTTTAGAAATATGCGTAGGGGCAATTTTCCATCTTGCCCCTCCAATTCCGGGTGGCTCTGAGTATGTCGTATGATTAGTTGTTTTTTTAGGTATCAATATTTTAGCTGATCTTAGCCGATAAGCTATGAAAAGTTATAAATATAACTTTGACAAAAATAGTTTTTAATTTTTAACTAACTTACGTTTAAAATTCGTATTTAATTTCTCTTAATGAAGAAGAACTTTTTTTTTTATTGAACCACTTGCTAACAATCGTTTTTTACTTCTAATAAAAAAGCAAATATAATATACGATTTATAGTAAATGCAAATATATCAGAAAAAAATTGAATAAAAAATTTACTTTTGAGATTTCAACTGCAACTTCATCATCTTTTATAACGATCTCTTTTATAGGGTTACACTGTTTTATGTTACTCCAAACTAAATTCTTTTCGGAAGTTTCTTCCGTCAGCCAAGTTCCGTTGCTTAGACAAAAACGAAAACCTCTTGCTAAAATTATAAAAATTATTTGACAGTTAATTATTCAAATCCCTTAGCTGTGTAGCTTAATTTTCATTATATTTTATTATCAAACCTCTGCTCTCGGATATATAAATGCAAATGAGCCCTCTTACTGTTTTAAGAAAAGTTATATTTTATTAATTCTAGAAGTATCGAGTCGAATCATTTGGATATTTATTCCAATAGAATGCGCACAATTTGTCATGAATTTGTATGAATTTAAATCAACCAATCAACAGCAATAAATACGGAATAGAGTTTCTTGTTTTAAGCTAAGGTGAAAACTAATTGTGAATCTATTCAAAATAAACTGATTCGCAAATCGGGTAAAAAACTTATGGACATGTCAATATATAAAACTTTATTGCATTTAAGAATTGATCGTATAATAAGCAAAAGTGTTCCTTAGGTTTCAATTTTCAATTCAATTTATTCTTTTTCTCTAGAATTTAAGAATATTCAATTAAAGTCGTGTTATAAAAACCTTTTTCCCCTAAAAAAACAAAAAAAACAAAAAAAAATTCTTCAGATTTTTGTTTATGGCTGTTCCTACAATTTCTAAAAATTTTACTTAATAACTTGAAGTCTTTATACGTGTATTACATATTTTTTTACTTTTTATATTGATTTCTTTTACTTTTCTAATGTCAAGAAGATATAAAAATTAAAATTAGTTCAGAATTTTTTGTTGGCCATTTTCTGGAAATTGGACTTTTACATTTTGAACTTTGATAAAAAAATAGTTAAAATTAGTAATGTTCCAAAATAACGTTCAACGTTAATCAACGTTTAACGCAGATCATTTTGACTAATCACAAAAGTTGCTGAATCTAGTTTACTGTGAAAACGGAAGTCACAAGATGTTAGCGCAACGCTTATAAGACAATGAAATTTTCTAGTTTCGTTTTACAGAACTATTTTTTCTAAGCTCTCATCGAGATGAAAGCAAGCTAAGCACCAATTTCAAAAACTTTAAAATTGCTCCATAAACAAATTTTAACGTTTGATCACATCTGGGAACGGATGACCTTGTTTTCGAATCATGTCGCAATGAAAATGCAAGAACGATCGCCATAAAATCTTGCATTAAATTTGACTAGAAATCTTGCTATGCGTGAGGTTATTACGGTCGGCTAATCATTATGTTACTTGTTTAAGTTATCAGAAAAAATGAGAGCACAAGCTTGAAATATTCTTACCATAACTTTAAAATTTTTGAGACAAATAACAAAATCTATGACTAACATTAAAAAAAGCTTTTGAATAATAGTATAGTTAAAACTTCGGATATAAAAAAACCTGGCTTTGAATAGAAATAAAAACTCCTATATTTTGTGTCAAAAATAATTGAAAATGTCACCTCCGCCTTCACCGAAGCCAGCCGGACAGGCCGACTCAACAATCGATCCTGGTAATCCTTCAGGCCAACACATGAATCCGTCAAATTCCGCTTCACATACTTTGTCTAAATTAAATTTAAAAACAGTCAAATCAAAAACATTCTTTATAAGTTTATGTATAGAACGTGAATATAGTATTACATGAGTCAAAAGATACCGGAAACTTTTTTTTGGATAGATTCGGCTACATACATTGCATTCTCTCATGTTAAAAAGTCCAATAATTTTTTTTGTTTTAATTTGTTTTAGATCTAGTGTACCCTATTAAAAAATTCAAAACTGCTTTGATATATTTTTAAGTACGGATTTGCTTGTAGGCTTTAAATAGTTTTTTAAATGCTGATTTCAAATTTCTTTCACACACAACAGATCAACGTCCTGAATAGTATTTTTGCAACATTGGAAAGTTTCAATCCAATAATTCAGATGACATAGTCCTGTCTAGACAAAATCATAGAGGGCTAGAGGAGGATCTGGAGATTTGGAGAAATGCATTGGAGAGAAGAGGCTTGAAAGTGAGCCGGATCAAGACCGAATATTTGAGGGTTGGGGGTGTGGATGATGGAGAAGAGTTCAAGCTGCAAGGAGAAAAGGTAAACAGAGCAAAAACTTCCAATACCTGGGTTCAACAGTTAGTAATGATGGAAGATGTGAGAAGAAGTAAGGAGAAGGGTCTAAGCAGGATGGATGAGTTGGAGGAAGGTGTCTGGAGTTTTGTGCGACAGGAAGTTATCAGCAAAGGTTAAGGGTAAAATATACAATAGTGTTGTTAGACCAACATGCTTTATGAAATGGAAACGGTGGCAGTGACGAAAAGACAGGTGGAAAAAAATGGAAGTTGCAGAGTTAAAAATGGTGAGATGGGCACTGGGAGTGACAAGAAAGGAAAAGATGAGAAACGAATACGTGAGAGGGACCGCGAAAACTGCAAAGCTGGGAGACAAACTTCGGAATGCAAGGCTACGTTGGTATGGACACGTAAAAAGGAGAGAAGAAGACTACGTGGGAAAAAGGATGATGGAGATGGCGGTGCCAGGCAGAAGGAAAAGAGGAAGGCCAAGGAGAAGGTGGATGGATTTGGTGAGAAAAGACATGGAAAGGGTTGGAGCTAGGGAAGGAGACGAAGTAGATAGAGTGAAATGGAGAATACTGTTACGCTGTGGCGACCCTGAGTAGGGAGAAGCCGAAAGAAGAAGAAGAAGAAGAAGGAAAGTTCCAATCTTTGCATTAAAATGCTGTCATAGTCATAATTATCCAAAATTATTTACTTTTAGTTAAAGACGACGAGCTCATATTCTTCATAGCAGCTTGACAAGCATTGGAATAATTTGCATGAGCGCTCTTTAAGTCGTCGGAAATTATCTGCAAAATACGACAAATATTTCATTGGAAAAAATCTTAAAAAATAAAGATTGATTCAGTTTATTTCGATTCAAACTTTTTAAAATCTACAATCACCCTTTAAATTTTCTATTTTGGTGTGATGCTTTTATGTGTTGTTTACAAAGCGGTTTTTAATTATGAGTTTTCATATCATTTTAGTTACGTTTGCTTAGTTATTTTGATACTCTTATGACGTAACCATATGACATTATATATTGACGTAGAAATCTGTAACTCGTCATTGGAATTAAATGCCTGACTCAGAGGATCACTATTTTTTTGAATTTAAGTTTTATGAGAATATTTTTTAGTACTTTTTTTCGTCACAAATGTTTGCTTTTTTAATAACAACCAACCATATTGTCTTCGTCACAGCACAAGCGGCAAATTTTTTAATTAATGAAAGTAAAATAACGACAGTTGCTTTTAGAACAGTCTGGCATCTTGAATAAGAATGTCGATTACTTTTAATGATTTTATAGATTATGAAAATTTTTTTTTTTCATTTCTCCGACCAGTCATTATAATTTTTATGTGAAATCTCCATATGGCAAAAGATACAATATCTAGTCCATCAGTCATGTAGTCAGCAAATAAATGCAATCAAACATAGAAAGCGTGACCAAAGCAGGTTTACAAACACACTAACTTTATCCGATGACATCGGTTTTTTGCTAACATGCCATTACCTTTGTTACATAACTGCATATTTATTGTCAATTTATATAAGAATAGTTTGCAGAAATATACTCAAAACCATTTTCTCATGTTAGTATCTTTTTTTTCATTTCTCCGACCAGTCATTATAATTTTCTCTGACTTTCTCCGACCAGTCATTATAATTTTCTTTCAACGACCAGTTCTTTCAACGACCAGTTTATTTAACGACCAGTTCATTTAACGACCAGTTCTTTTAAGTTCATTTTTTAACAACCAGTTCATTTAATTTTTTTAACAACAACCAGTTTTTTTAAGTTCTTTTTTTTCTAACAACAAATTTTTTTAACAACAAATTCTTTTAACAACAAATTTATTATTTTTATTATTACATATTACACAATAAATTTTTTAAACAACAAATTCATTTTTATAACAAACAACCAATTTGTTTAAGTTCATTTTTTTAACAATCAGTTTATTTTTTTAACGACCAGTTTAACAATTTAACAATTTTTTTAACAACCAGGTCATTTTTTTAACGAACAACATTTATTATTACACAACAAATTCATTTTTTTAACAACAACCAGTTTGTTTAAGTTCATTTTTTTAACAACCAGTTCATTTTTTTGACGACCAGTTTAACAATTTAACAATTTTTTTAACCAGTTTAACAATTTTTTTAACAACCAGCTCATTTTTTTAACGAACAACATTCATTATTACACAACAAATTTTTTAACAACAAATTCATTTTTTAACAACAATCAGTTCGTTTAAGTTCATTTTTTTAAAAACAACCAGTTCGTTTAAGTTCATTTTTTTAACAACCAGTTCATTTTTTTAACGACCAGTTCATTTAACGACCAGTTTCAACGACCAGTTTTCAACGACCAGTTCATCTGACTTTCTCCGACCAGTTATTATAATTTTCTTTCAATTTTCTTTCAACGACCAGTCATTATAATTTTCTCCGACCAGTCATTATAATTTTCTCCGACCAGTCATTGTAATTTTCTCCGACCAGTCATTATAATTTTCATTTCTCCGACAACTCATGCATTCTCTCATCTCTCATAATATTGAAATTTTTCATTCGCTTGGCAAGTTCTAAGAGAATAAGCACTTGCTTAACCACTTGTCGGGTTATTCGCGGTCATGAGGTCGCCTTGAGCTGAAAATCCAAGAAATACTTATAGCTGCTTTGAGACGATCTATCGTCCGGGTCCAATTTTCAATTTTGTACCCAAGGAATCGTAATCTACATATTTTCAACCGATCAAAAATCCAAATTTTTTTCTCTGCTCATAAAAATTCTATCATTCAGCTCTTGGAGCGATCAAGGTGCACTCCATGTTAGTTGTCATGGCAAAGCTTGTTTTTTAGCGACTTTTTAAGATGATCTATTTCATATATAGCGTTTGCAAATGTACAGAAAAATAAATAAGATTGATTTGCAAATGTACCGAAAAATAAATATGATTGAACTGTAACGAGCTGAATGAGAATTTTTTGAATTGAGAAAAAAATTTGGATTTTTGATAGATTGAAAATATGTAGATTACAATTCCTAGGGTGCAAAATTGAAAATTACGTCCGGGTCCTGTGGTCTAATGGTATAGTAACCTGCGTGGAAGACTACAATTACTCGGTTCGATTCGCAGTGAGATAAGCATCACTGACGAGCTCAAACTAGAGCGAAACTCGAGTTTGGTGCTTCTTACTTTTAAAGCAGCTCGATTTATACTCAAAAGCGATTGTGATGAGTTTTGGTTTATTTCTTAAATGTTCTCGACGAAAGCAGCGACTTCATTTTTGCAAAATTTTAATTGCAAAACTTTCAGAACATTCTAAAAAACTATGGCTCCCATTTTATAGATCAAAATTAAGTCATTTTTTTATCATACTTTATTTACAAAAAACTAGTTTTTTGCTTATTTTTATGACTGTTTTATTTTTTATTTTTTTTTTTTTTAATCTCTATATTTATCCTCCTGACTCGCAGGAAAGCGACGGAGGCGCTATACATAGGGTAAGCAATTACCCCGACCTGCTTCCGGAGATACCAAGATATTGCTGTCCGCTAGTAATTTAGTAGAGATATTACTGTAATTTAGAACTGCTTGTCAAGACCACCAAGCAGGGGAAAGTGCCGTAAAGTGTCTTTCCCAAGAACACAACAGAATGGCGCAAGTGGGCTTTGAACCGAGACCATGTTGATCATCAGTCCGGTGCTTTAACCACTCGACCACACTGCCGACTATTTAGCTGTTATAAATATACTTTAAGTATCTATTTCTACAATATTACCACAAATCACTAAAGTTTTCGGGCTGTGCCTCATCCTCATTCATTCTGAATCAACACATTATAAAATTTATTTGTTTCGCAATATTCCACTACTTTGAACCTCTCCTAGATATTTTCTATGCCCTTCCCCCCAGATGCAAACTCACTCAGTTCAAGAAACATTGATCTTTGGGCTATGTAAAATTTATAAACATGACTAATGTAATAATAAGGCATTATTATCGTAAAAAAATCACGTAATTGGGCTACTGTAGATATGCGTATATGTGTGTTTACTATATAATCTTCATTGTTCATGAATAAATACAGTTTAGTACATGTATCTTAAACTTTTTTAGCGTATTTACGCGCCTTTTTTGAAGTGCTTGTAATCGCAGATCACTAATGTACAAGATAACGCGGAAGATTTTTATCTAATCGCTGAGGACAAAATTCGATTCTATATTCTTTAAAAAAATGTAAATTGTTGTTTTTACATTATTTTAACCCAAATGTGTCCAAAAAAACTTTAACAAAGGGCTAAAACTGTTAAGTCAAAATTAGTCAAAATTTAACAAAAATAAAGTTTAAAAAATTTTGGAAGTTAAATGACTTTAAATATAATTCAAGTCATTTATCCCAGGAAAATCATTTTTCAACAACTTTTCCGATTTAACCGTAATTTTTTCTAAAAATTAGCTTTTTAAACTCATTGTATGACAAGAATTGTTTATATCACTTACATCGATTGGACAGAGATTATCATTTGCTTCTAATTTAAATTGTTCTGGTCTGAAGTACAAATCTAACATGTATCCACATGGGTCAACCTCGTCCAACAATTTATCCAAATTAGTCATTTGTTTTGCATTTAACAAATCTAAAACAATCTTTAGAGCTTTTCAAAAGATCTAAAATGAAAGTG
The DNA here is from genome assembly GCA_963680785.1 of Diplosoma virens. Classification (NCBI taxonomy): domain Eukaryota; kingdom Metazoa; phylum Chordata; class Ascidiacea; order Aplousobranchia; family Didemnidae; genus Diplosoma; species Diplosoma virens. The sequence continues at coordinate 23,876,137 of OY796892.1, read as the reverse complement.
CAATTTAATGAGTTCAGAAGTTATTAGATTATACAATATAAACAAGAATATTAGTTTGCAACCAATTTTACCTATGAAGAAAATCTGATAAATAAAGAAATAAATGTTGCTTTTTTCTTTTTGCTTTCATTCATTTACTTCGATTAAAAAGAGAAATTGGTTTAAAGTCAATTCTTTTAAAGAACCTCATATTAGGGTTACTGTTTACTCCAACAATTTCAAGTACTCTACCATGTTTTCTTCGAGCTACTAAAGTGCATCAATACTGGCCAAAACTACAAATTAAATGTAACTTTTAATTATTCATTGCAAGTGGTTACTTTTGGCTTGAATGTTTAGCTTAATTTTTCTCGTTAGTAGAATTAAAACGCATAATTGCTTCAAAACTTTGTTGGACCAGATTTGCAAGACGGCCCGGGTTCGGGCCTAAGTTTGAGAAAAACTTCGGGCCTGATTCGGGGATGCAAAGCTTTCAAATAAACGACCACCTTTTTTCAGCGCCAAGGAGCTAGCTGTTTTCACTTTGTATATTTTGTTACGCAAAACCTCAAAGTTTATTTGAAATTTGCAAGAAAAAGAATTTAACATATGTGTGTTTTAGACCAAACTTAACTTTCGGATTTTGTTTGGCTTGTTTGGGGCTTCAAATCAAATTCGAGTTCGGGGTTATATTTTTGGGTTCGAGCCTGAACTAGTCCGCCCTTTTACCACTCTATACTGGACATTAACTATGTCAAATGTTCATTGCAAAAACACTTTTAAATGCTTATCGTCACCCACATATATACCTTTGCACCCTCATTTATCAGGTATATTTTACACATTAATAAACCAAGGTGTTCTTAAAGGTCGCGAAGGATATTAATTAGTATCATTTCAAAATTTTCAATTAAATTTGTTATTATGATCAAAATTTAGTTACAAAATTGTGGAAAATTTTTATGTTTGTTTTTTCGGAAAGGCTGGTTGGGAAACAAAATTTATTAAAATTTTTTACTTAGTCTAAGACCTAGGTCATTAAACAAAGCATTAAAAGAAATTTTGTTATACAACAGTATCAACACGAATAAAAGGCCTAACTAAAAACATCTAATAGAGGTTTAGTGTTTTTTTAATCTGTTAAAAAATTAATACTTTTAAGCAATTTTTTGGGATCTTAAAATATTAATTGTTGACAGCAAAAACCAAAAGGTTAGTTGCCTTTTTACTTTCTTTTACTTTCGACGCTTAAACAAATATGCTTCAAAGTTTTTTCACTGACTGAAAAAAGCCCGCCAAAATTAAGCTTATATACTGTATTTATTTCACTAATAGTGATTACCTTTTTCCTGAAACACGTGCTTTATAAAAAGTACATTGTTATAGTAGCCTTGAGCAACAGCCCTTTCAAATGAATGAACATGCTTATCGCAATTGTAAGATAACAGGTTCGTTTCTGCAACTATATCAAAAAATGATTAGTTTTGAAAAACCGAATCACTTAGTTTCAATGAAAATTCATTCAATAGTAAACCTGCTCAGGTACAGTGTGAACTGTTTTATTAAAAGTTGAATATTTCGGTTTAATGACTGAATTAGCAAAGTTACATCAGCAAACCAAGCAGTAAAAAAATCAAATAAAAAGCCAATCCCACGTTTTTTTAAACAAAGAACTTACCGTTCCCTGTTCAAATCGAAGGAATTTTATGGTGAAATACGCACCCCTTTTCACAACAAAAAAGTTTTTATAAAGTTGATTTTTTAATGTTTTGCATGTAAATTGATTAAATTATTACTATTTTTTTACTTCAATTTTTTTTCATTTTTTAAAGAAATTTTTAAAAGTAAAAGTGGAAGGTCGATGACAATTTACGTTTCGAAAGTTTATTGAACTCAAAAAGAAAAAAGAATCTCGAGAAATTTTCCAAATAAGATTCTTAGGCCTATCTTTTATGATTTATATTGCTTCACTAATTCGGACAGTTGAATGTTTGTTTTTTTAGAATGAGCAAAAAATATCGAAATTGATGTCTGAGGTTGTATTGCTTCTTACCTAGTTGTTTTCTTCTTCTTCGTTTGGAGAATATGGATTTAAGATGGGACGCAAACAGGACAGAGGCCAAAGGTTCATACCCTGTACGCCGTCACACTGCTTTGATAGGATGCGTTATCAATGATATTGAGCCAGCATTTGGTTTCGTCATTTATAGGCAGCGTAGTTAAAGCGCCGTGCTTGTGACCAACACGGTCTTGGTTCAAAACCCTCTCGCGCAATTCTGTTGTATCCTTGGGAAAGAAACTTTCCGGCACTTTTCTTTGCTTGGTGGTCTTGGCAAGCAGTTCTAAATTACATGCATATCTCTATTAAATTATAAGCGGACAGCAATATCTTGGCATCTCCGGAAGTAGGTCGGGGTAATTGCTTACCCTATGTATAGCGCCTCCGTCGCTTTCCTGCAAATCAGGAGGATAAATATAGAGATAAAATAGATAAATAAAATAAATAGGTTTAAATTCAAATATAAATTATTTCTTATTAATAACTATTATTATGATACTAGACGAGGGGTGGGCAACCCCTGCTACGCGTGTTGAACTTGGCATGCGTACACTTTCTATCCGGCACGCGAGCGAGGCCTCAGAAACAAGATCCTTCCTCTTTCAAATGAAAAAAATAATATCTTACAAGTCGCTGTATTACTGGATGAAGGATTGGAAATTCCGATTTTATTGATCATGTTTTTATTAACCATAAGACAATTATCGCAAAAACTCATGCATATTTCATTTAATTAATTAATTAATTATAACAGTAAAAAAAAGCAAAAAATACAGCTAAACGTTTTCGGTTTACTATAAACTCTTTTCTAAACATCATCTAAAATTTTTTATATAATAATTTTATGCACTAAAGAAATTTTTAAAACATAAACTATTAAGTCATCTAAATTTAATATATACATGTAGATCATTGATTGATTAAATTAAAATGTGTAGTTGATGGAATTAAATTTTTATAAAATACATCATTTTTATAAAATCCAGACTATTTGTATCAATTTGTCGTTAACAAAGAATTAAAAGTGATAAAACAGATCAAAACAAAATTAAAACTCAGTTTGAAAGTTTAAAAAAATTGGCTTCGCCTCACTTAAGCATAGTAGAAAGAACTTGTAGGAAGAACTCGTTTTTTTGCCCTTACAGAATGAGCACAATGTCAGGACCATCAGCTAAGAAATGTCGGTCAGTTGAAGATGTTAGAGTATTCCAAAAATATTGGACCCAAAAGTTTTGTGTGATTGAGAAAGACAATAAAGCTTTAAGTATTTTTTGTTTAGAAACGGTTGTTTGTAGAACATCTTCTGTAAAAAGGCACTCTGAAAGTGTTCATATTAACATAAGCAATAAAAACGAAGAGAAAAAATGAGAATTAATTAGTAGTACACTCAGCACAACAAAAAAAAGCTGATAATTTTATGAACTTCATCTCAGGCAGGTCCAGTTCCAACTTAGTTGCTGCTAGTTTTGAAGTTTCAAAGGTAATTTCTCAAAATGGAAAACTACTTAGTGATGGAAATTATATTAAAGAAGCTTGGTTAGAGTGTGCACCTTTTCTTTTTGACAATTTTTTAGAGAAAGAAAAGATTATTCAACGTATTAAAAATTTGTCTCTGAGTAGGAAAGCAATAAAGGATAGGATACTTAAGTTAGAAAGTGATACTACTAAGCAGTTGACTCAAGATTTGTCTTCATACAAGTTTTTTTCTGTTTGTATCGATGAAAGTAGAGACATTACATCATCAGCTAGGCTGCCAATATTTTCTCGATTTTGTAAAGGTGATGAATTATATGAAGAAATGGTTGCCGTTCTAACACTGTGTAACGGCATTTGAAAAAAAATAGAAATCTTTAAGAAAGATATTGGAGATGAGAGATTTAGATACTTTTCAAACTGCAATAGGCATATTAATGATCTCCAAAACGATGACAGAGCAGATTTTCAAAGCCTTCAGAAGCTATTTTTAAACATTATCGAGTCGGTTGGTGAGCAGTTCTTTGCAAGATTTTCGAAATTCAGAGAAGTAGAAGAGACGACAAATATCATGAGGTTTCCAGACAGTATAAAAATGGAGGAACTAAACCTACAAAAGTTTTCATGGATCGACATGGATAAATTTGAATTGGAGTTGATTGAATTTCAGAGTAGCTCAATTTGGAAACAAAAGTTTATTGACCTTAGAGTTGACTTGGAAAACATTAAAAAAAGGCTATTAGAGAAGGGAATACTATAGAGAAGTGCAGAAAACGAACTATTGCGGACTTGGAATGCCATTCCTGAAAATTTTTCGTGCTTAAAAAGTGTTGCAACAGCATTACTTTCCATGTTTTCATCTACATATGCTTTAATCTACATGTGAATCATTGTTCTCAGTTATGAACTTAAGTCTTGTAATAGGAGTAGCCTGACTGATAAAACTAGTAGTTCGTGTATATCTCTGAAGGCCACAAAATATAAACCCAATGTAAAATCCCTGTCAGCGGTAATACAGCAGCAGAAGTCTCACTATAGTAAAAGAAAAGTAATGAAAGCTTTTTGTCGGACTGATATTTTCTTTGAAAAGGACTTAACCCTTTTTAAAAATTTATTCTGCATGTTTTATTTTTAAAGAGACAAAACATTGTTTTGTTTGGGCGTTGTTTTTGAGGTGAATAAATGTAATTTTAATTATACTGTTCTTTCATTGTTTGGGTGAATTTTTATCATTTCTTCAAAGCTCTTTACATACCTTTAAGGATGTCAAGTAGTATGTTCTCACAAATTTTGGTTGGCACATGGAAGAATTACGTCAGAGATTTAGCCGATTTTGGTACGCAAACCAAAAAAGGTTGCCCACCCCTGCACTAGACAATGAGAAGATTTTTTTTGACGTTATTTAATTGTTACTTACTATTAATAAAGATCAGTGTATTTATAATTCAATCTTGTGAGTAAAATATAATGGATTGGTTTATTTTTAATTAAATTGTTACATCATATGAATTACGCTTGAAAATATTTTACATTGTTTCATCCCTTTTAAAAAAACCACAACAGTTTGTTTCGTCTTATAGAATCAGCAAGTGGTTACGTATTTAAATACAATCTATTTTTTTATATATTTTTCATGTTTGATCCTAATAAAAATAGAATCTATTTGAGATAGATTCTATTTGATTAAGTAACCAACTGACAATTTTATGGAATGAAACAGATTATTGTGGCTTTTTTAAAAAGTGATTCAATTAATTATGTATATAAATAAACACACCTACATATAAATAAATAATTTTCTAGCGTTGGCTTTTTTTCATTTGACCTTATGAGTAGTAGCTAACTTTGTTAACCCTAATTTACCTAAGGGGGGTCCTCAAAGGACCCCTCTTATATAAAAACGTTATAACTCGTAAAATTCGGATGATAAAAACCTAAAATTTTATGACTTTTCCTAAAATTTATTCCTGAATATTTTGGTAGTTTACTTGAGCGAATCCGATGGGTTGTTTTAGTATAGCAGGCTATTTTTTTGACTTAACTCATAATTTTTGTACACAAAAGGTGTACAAAGTTTGTACACAAAAGGTGTACATACTTTGTACACTTGTACGCAAAAGGTGTACAAGTATACAAAGTATAAGTCAAAAACACGTTTTGAACGTCTTGCTGTGTTTGTCAAGATTTCTGCGTCACGCAGTAGTTATTTGTTTTTGTAGCAGACCGTGACTAATTCGATTATGTCGCAAAACAAAGCAATCAACGAAAATTTGAGGACCTTCAACTTTATGCAAAATAAGAAGAGACTAATTGCAAGTATATTAAAAGTAAAGATATTTGACTAAACTAGAATAAATTTTTTCCAACATATCAAAAAAATCAACTACGCAGCTACTGTCTGTTAAGAGTACTGTACATGTAAACTTAGGGTACTCCAAGGACCCCCCTTAGGTAGTCAACAGAAAAAAACATTCTAGGTAAATAAGGATTAACCTTAATTGGTTTTTGCTATAACCATGTTACGGTTGTTAATTCTTTTATTACTTTTTCTGAATCTTTGATTTTTTCACGTTAAATTACCGTCAAGATACGAAATTGATTGGTTAAAAAATTTGGACAAAAAAATCGAGTTTAATTTTTTTAAGGAAAAAGTTTTGTCTAATTTCGTCCAACAACAAAAACGGCCGGACATAAAGATTTTGAAATTTACGAAATTACCTAACAGTGTTTTTATTAGACATAAAACTTTGTTCGGTTATTTCATCCGTAAATGCTAAAATCAGTTAAAGTGTTTTAAATTCCTAAATTGTTCTTAAACATTAAATTTATTAATTGTTTAAAAAGATGAATTTTACAACTTTTTGCGTTGTCTTTCGAATGCGGAAACGATTTTTTAAGATGGCAACTCTAAGTTGAAAAGGATAAAAAATTTAAAAGCAGAAACCAAATCGAAGCTTAAAAGCGTGAGGGATTTGCAGTCATGGCGGGAAACAACGCGTTTACTCCATCTTTTACCTTGATTTTATTAATTTCGTTGGTGGCTATCGCTCTCTTGGTGGGCGTGAGCATAATTGTATTTTGCAATCGCTGTTGCATGCGGTGCGAACTTTTCGGAAGTATGAAACGGCATGGGATTCCCATAGTGCAAAGCGTGCTTTTTCAAGTAAAACGGTAGCGAGTTCTTGGGACTTTTTATGAGGAACCGCAATGAATCTGGCTTCCTCATAAAATGTCTTAAGTTTCGCTGCAGCGGCCGCTGCTACTGCTGCAGCGAAACGCAGTGAATGTAATAGCAGCTGGGTATTGGCTATCACACATTGTTTTTAGAACTGAAAGAGTCGTGATAAAGTTGCAAGGCGCGTTTAGTCACATGCTGAGAAACAATAAAAAATTTTATTCCCTTTTTACGGGATAAGTTTAGTCATTAAAAAGTTTACTTTTCGACTGGTTCTCATTTTGTTTCGAAGAACGTATTAAAGGAAATAATGGTTTTTCGGGGTGAGGCTCTCTGACACCTAGAAGTGAAAATAGTTTCAAGCAAAACCACGAAATAACTGCTTTTAAAACTCGTAACATGTTCCAATGTATTACGACCCGCTGATCTTTGAACCATCAACTTTATGTATAAAAAATTTTCATTTTTCCAAAAAGATCTGTAAAGATGGTGACCGATACATTCCACACCGGTTAGTTTCAACAGATAAAAGGGTTAGGGTTAGGATTAGTTTAGCATCGTGGTTTACGCCGACGAAGAAAAACCCCAAAGTTTTCGATTGAACATTGCAATGCACGTGCCGGAGGTAATATTTACCGGAGTAAAATACACCTAGAACCATAAAAAACTTAACATATAATTTTTCAGTGGTTTAAATAAACAAAGCTCTTTTACATTTCTTTACTGCATTTGCACTATGGGCTATCAAGTTAATCAAATCTTAAGCTGATTTTTCAAAAAAATAGCTTAAGCAAAGTTTTAATAACCACTCACAACTTTTTTTCTTTGAAAAATAATCGTGACTTTTTAAATCAATAGAAATAATTGTAAAAATAAACAAAAAATTTTGCAACAATTTATGTCATGATAGAATTTATAAAAGCAATAACGCTGACATATAAAAGTACATTTAAAGTATTTAAATAAAAGCAAAAATTTATATTGCTTTGGAAAAACATCAAGTTATTAAATTAGCATATATTAAATGCAAATTTTAAGTATTCTTTCACTGGCATGCGGAAAAGATAAAGAACAATATCAAAGCAATAAATAAACAAACTGTTTTAATCCTGCTAAAAATAATTTTTTTTAGTTTTGCATCATTTTTTTGATAATTTGAAGTAAACTTGTTAATAAGGATGTGAGTCTAGATACATAAACCAAAAATTTAATTAGATAAAATAATTTCTAATTACATAAAATGTATCTAGCTTTTCCAAAAAATATTAACATTAAAAAAATTTTCTTTCAATTTAAAGCAATAAATTTTCACGGTACAATTGGTTTAACTCCCTATATATCACAAGTATACTTTTGATAAAAAGCAAAAAAACAAAACACTCATATTCTGTTTGGATACACCTTTGATTTTTATCTGCGGTTTTCTGAAAAAAAGAGTAACTTAGTGTCTTAATTTTTCGAAGGCTGACTCTATGGCAGCCACTTTTCGAGGCGATTTGCACAGCAGCACACCCACGTGGCAAAACTATTGACTGGCCGATGACACCGCTACCAGAAGGTTTCACTTTAGCGAACACTTCTAGCTTCCGGTTACACTCTTGCTTCGGCGGGACTCGACGAGATGAGTGACGTCATTTGTGTGCCGTGGCTATGATGAACAGTTAACAGTTTTGTCGGGGCGGACATCTCCATGTTGTTCTTGGCGCGCCATTTTCTCCAAAACTTACGGATTTCACCTCTGACCTCGGAATTCAAAAAGCAATAAAACAAAGCAACGAGAGTTCCCTACAAAGATTTAAAATTAATTAATTTTTACAAATTTCAATATCTTAAATATTTTAATTTAACTTTGTCAAGTTCAAGTTTTATGTTAATTTAAGGTTGCTAGATGATGGAAGCATAATGTCTATGAATATGAATAATCGACTTTGTCATTTTTGAAGATACAACATAAACAGAAGGTTTGTTATGAAGGCATATAAAAATGATTAAATTTTACTTGATTTGTTTAAGTTTTTTTAGCTTCAGGTGGGGAAGCTAAAAAAAATAATTAACCTTGTCAATTGTGGTTCTTTAAGGTGAATTTATTTTTAGTCAAAAGATTTTATGATCTGGTAAATTATCTACAATCCAGAGGCAGAAAATTTACTAGTGCATTGACTAGGGGAAGACAATTTATAAGTGTAAAATTAGTTTGTAAAAGTATTGATTAATCTTTTACCTGTTGTTAGCCCTATAAGTTTTTATATCTAGCTTCTAACCCCATCCCTAACCCTAAACCCCAGGCAATACTGCATAAAATCAAGATAAGTTTGAAACTTAAAAATCTGTCGTTGTACGAGGTGTGTTTGAAAAGTATCGGGACTGTATGCTTTGCACAAACAACACTTGCAACAGTGATAAAAGCTTTGCTTTTTAAGATGGCGCAATGTCTTGTGTTTGTAAAAATGTAGTTTCAGCATTCTGTGACAACCATATGCTTTTTTACAGGCTTTTTTTGAAAGGTGCTTAACTATAGTTTGTTTTGGGATAATTTATTTAGTAAATATTTTTTTCTTTTTTTTTTTTCTTTTGTTAACAAATAATGAGCATTGAACAAAGAATCAACTTGAAGTTTCTCGTTCGACTTGGAAAAACTCCAACTGAAACATTCAATTTGCTCCAAGAAGTTTACGGAGATGCTACGATGTCAAGAACTCGGATTTTTGAGTGGCACAAGAGGTTCAGAGAGGGAAGAGAGGATGTGGAAGATGATCCTAAGAGTGGAAGGCCAACAACAAACAGAACAAACGAAAATGTTGAGCGTGTGAGAGAAAAAGTGCGCAGTGACCGCCGCCTTACTGTTAGAATGATAGCAGATGAGTTGAGCATGAATAGTGAGAGGGTGTGGAGGATCATTACAGAAGATCTGGGGGTGAGGAAGGTTTGTGCGAAAATGGTACCAAGGTTGCTGAATGATGGGCAAAAGGAAAATCGTGTGCAAGTGTGTCAAGACATCCTGAAACAACTTGAAATTACACCAGATCTGCTGAGTAGAGTTGTTACCGGTGATGAGTCGTAAATCTTCGAGTACGATCCACTCACCAAACGGCAGAGCCTTGAATGGAAGAGTGCATCCTCACCAAGACCCAAAAAAGCAAGGCTGTTCAAGTCCAAAATTAAGGTGATGCTGATTGTTTTCTTTGATGTTCATGGAATTTTCATCTAGAATTCTTGCCACAGGGCCAAACCATTAACCAGAATGTTTACAAAGAAATCTTGCGACGTTTGATGCGTTCGGTAAGGGAGAAAAGAAGAGAATTGTGGGAGACAAAGTCATGGCTGCTTCATCATGACAATGCTCCTGCTCACAATGCCTTAAGCATACGACAATTTCTTGCAGAAAATAACATTGCCGTGCTGGAGCAACCACCCTACTCGCCCGATCTGGCTCCCTGTGATTTTTTCTTGTTTCCTAAGCTCAAGGGAGTCATTAAAGGAACCCGTTTTCAAGACTCAAAAGCCATAACAACAGCCGTAACGAAGGAACTACGAGCGATCCCAATGAAATCTTTCCAGAAGTGCATAGAAGCATGGCAGCAGAGATTAGAAAAGTGCATTCGAGCTCAAGGAGATTACTTTGAAGGGGACAAGTTGTAATTTTTACGTGGCATTTCAAATAAAATAATTATTTACACAGTCCCGTTACTTTTCAAACAGCCCTCGTATATTGACTGTAATGAAAAAAAAAGTAAAAATCGATGTCGATCAAAAGATCATCATCAATTAACAATACTGCGGAAAATAAAATTTTATCACTACAATTAATTTAATTTTATAATAACACTATAATTTACCAGATCCATGATTTATTTACTGGGGGTAGACAATTTACTAGATCCGTTTCTATAGCGCAAACAGATCAAAGAAGGCAAAAAGCAGTTTATTTGGAGAAAAAAATCTCTATTACGGATAAATGGTAATTGAAGTTCTTTTTTTAATTAAATATGATAAAATGTGTTCAATCATTTTAAAATATAACTTCTTTTTGTTGAAATAAAACTTCGTTCTTAATATTGAAAATTTTAATTTTTTCAAGTATTTTTATTTCGCTGACAAAGAAAACAATAATATTTGAAGAATTATGAGGAAATTTGAAATTAATTTTTAAACAAGCTGCATAAAGATGAGAAACACCAGACTAATAATAAATATTGATTTGTTTTATTATTGCTGCAGGTTAGACTAAAAAATATCAGTTTAATTGCAATCATTATACAAAAATCTGTAAGGAAAGCTATACTTTGAGTAAAGATATATAGTTTTTTGATTCACGTTATAATCATGCATCGGATCGACTCATCGGCTAAATTACAGTTGAAAAAAAATGAAAAAAATTCCGGACTTTAATTGTCATACCTGAATCGAAGTGAAGATCAGGTCGAAGCCGATCTTGACGAACAAAAGGGAACTACGGGAGTCTACAACGCCTTCGTCGATAACAATGAAGAAAATGTAATGAATACCAAGCAACGGTATCAAGATTAAAGTCGATTTGGCCATCGTGTATTTGTAATCGTTTCTGTCCATGTTTCTCGCGCGAAGTTTTGAAAAGATTATGCGAATCACATTGATAAAGATTATAAAGTTTATCTGTAAAAAATTGGTTAAGCTATTAACGGAAAAAGTATACAAAGTATGATAACAAAAATTTTTGTTTAGATGAAAAAGGAAAAAACATAACGTAATAGCCCGGTGGGCTAACACTTTGACTTGCGAACGGGAGAACACGAGTTCGATACTCAATCTTAGTGTCTTTCATTGTGTTTTTGAAAAAAGAAATTTCACAATAAATTTTTATTAAGGTCCTTCTGGTTTTAATCTTACCTGGTCAAACAAAGAAAAAGCAAAAAATGTTTAATCTGAAAAAACAATGTGTTTTACTTTTTTTATTTAAAGTTGACTCATACAACGATAACTACCATCAAAGTGAGGCAGTTGACAAGGTTTTTTCTATTATTTTCATAAACAGGAAATAGGCTAAACTAATTACTTTTAGAACATACCACTATTGTCGCGACTACGGGGAATCTAATCACCCACCACAACTTCATTTCATCACTGGTTTCCCAACATCCTAGATTTGCGTACGTAAGCATCAACACCACCCAGATCAAGATCGGGCACATCGAAACACCTGCAAATAATTTAAACTCAAAACTTTTGCAATAATTATTAATTTGTGTTTGACCATCAAGTTAATCTACGTGGTTAATCCTTATGCTCGATGGGAGGATTTGTGTCGTTTCGAGGTCGATTATGTCTGAAACAGTGTAAACGCTCTTGCTGCTGCAGTTTCACAAAAGTGGCAGTGCTTTCAGAGTACAGCGTTTTTCAAAGGAAAATACCTTTGGTGCCGTTTTATCTTCGTACAAATATTTAAGTTTTCATAGACCAGGGCGATAAAAAATTTAAATCACAAAAAACATCGATGCACCACCGCGAACATCAAGATAGTCGGACTGAAGTTTTTGTTTTATTGCAAGCGCCTGTCGCTTCAGCTTGCCGAATTTCATCACACGCTGGTTACGAGAACTCGAAAGTCAATGAAAATATCCAGGAACGGGTGCAAAATGAGCTGGAAAGACAACTATTACTTGATATCGTTGCTTTTGGTATTGGGTTTGATTTTAAACCCAGCCCTTAAAAGAAGTTTTTTTTGTACTGTATATATATCAGTAGATACGCACTCAGCCGTCTAATCGATTAATATTTGATTAAAGGAATAAGTCATAAATAACAAACTTTCTGTTTCCACTTACCCCATCCAAAAGCCATGTAAAAGGAAAAATAACGACCTAATTTGTTATTGTTCATTGGATAAATAAGCAATAGTTGTAGATGAACACCTTCAACAAAGAGCCAAAAATAGTTGCAAGTTAGGGCATAGTGCATAAAGACGATGGCAATACGACAACCAATCTAAAAAATGTTCTCTCCGTCACTTCTAGGAATAGATTATAAAATAATGTTAATCGAGTGCAATGACAGAATAACTCCTTACTTCTGCGAAGTTTTTTTTCAAGAAAATATCATTCTATAATATTAAGAATCAAACTCTTTTGCCCCTGAGAAAAATGCCTAACGGCAATTTCCCATGGTAGTCGTTGATGTAACGTTGCGTTTTAGAAAAAGCAAAAAAAATTCGATTTGGTTTGTGACAAGATCGATTTAAGTTTGAAATATGTAATCAAAAAAGAAAGAAATTACCACACACAAATTTACTTTTTTTCGCGGAGGTAAAAGCAAAGATATCAAATTTAAAACAATTTTTCAAAAAATTTTTTTTCCATTTGTTCGATTGAATTTTCTGTGTAGTAAATTTACTTTGAAATGATTGTAAATCTTTTAACAGCTTTGTAATTGTTTTACTCGTATAAAGGTGTACAGAACAAAACAGCATCCCTGATTCGCAAAACAAAACTGAGACAATCTACTTACTGCAACAGACAGATAATTACCATGACCTGCTAAGTAGATAGGCTACAAGTTATTGTTGTCTTAACAAATTTTTTTCCAACCTCAACTAAGCTTTTTAAAAAATAACTAGTTTCTTATCCCAAAGCATGACATGTCTCATGCTCATAACCGTAAAAGCAGAGGAGCAGTAGGGAAATTGTCACTTAAGAAGCAAAAGATTTGGGAAAAATCAGACTTTTTCTGGCACCGACAATGAACTAATTGGGCAGAAGAAATGGAAAAAGTTTGGCATACAGATCAGTGAGCAAAAACAACTAAAATTTAATGTGATGATTTATTTTTGGTCTTTACTTATTTTTTAGTTTGAGCAAAAACGAGAGGTTTTTTCTAGACAAACTTTTGATGACAAAAAAAGTATTCACCTTAAAACGCATTTCCATGGAATGATGCAAAATCATAATTCGGAAAATCGTCAAAAAAACTTGGGGAAAAATGTATCGTCCTTTAAAAACTTTTGGTCTGGTACGGCTACGCTCATGCTTAGCTGGCTAAACTCATAGCCTACTGATCTTGTGTCTGCTCTATGGCAAATATAACAAAATGTAAGCAATATCTTTGCCACGCAAGAGGTTGGAATATTATATTTTCATATCATATGATTAATTATTATCATTATCAGGTACAACTAAAATTTTAGACAAGATAACACGATTTATTGAAAACTTTCAAATATTAACTTGTTGGTAACAGAAAATATTCATAACAAACTAATCCTGTAATAAAACCAGTAGCAACATATAATTTTAGAAAAGTTTTAATTTACCCACCAAAATATCACCAGTTAAAAAATCTTTACAATTCAAATTAAGTATATTTTCCTTTTTAGACCATTTTTCTAGATCATAAAAATCTTGAAGAACTTTGTCTTTGACCAAGATTGCCACGTAGCAAAGAATAAAGGAAAGCATCAAATTCATGTGTACATAATTTCGAATACAATGCAATTTTCTGAAAAAAAATCATTCGAAAAGTAAATTTGATACTTACACCCCGCACTATATTGAAACTTAACACAATAAAAAGAAATCTGAAGTTATGCAACATTCTACCATTTCATGTAGGCCTGCTACTACATCTGCAAGGACACATCGTATTGGTTAAAAAGAAAAGAATAATTTATTTTTTACGAAATAAACTATTCTTAATAATAAGCTTAAAAAAGAAACTTTTTTTACGTATTAACGTAAAAAATGATTTTATTTGATTCGTAGAACAGGCAAACATCAAATTTTTTTTTTCCCATTCGTTAACACCTCATTAGTTTTTTATTTGCAGGATCTTTTCGTGATTCATATCTAACGCGACCATAGAATGTGCAGTTGCACTCGGAAAAAATGAACTTGCTCACGCAATTTCACGGGATGATTTGCGTATTGACTTCGTGCCGATTTGTTGCTTTGCATATTTGCATATCGATTTGATTTGTATACTGATTTGCATATTGACCTTACATTTTGGTTTATTGGGTGACCAGGGGCTTTATGAATATTGTTTATAAATATTTGGTGTACAAAAAATTCAATATGCTTTGATATTAACAAGTGACAAATTCCCAACAAACTAATAATAAATAAGATAACAAAAGTTGTTTTAAATCCTATTAAAAGTTAAAGTTATTGATAATTCATTGTCCGATTAAAGCAGATCAGCAATACGTAGTAATGAAAGCGATTCTTCTCCTAAGTCCTGAATTAAAAAGAAATAAAAATATGATTTTAATGTTGGTCTTCTCTGTGTTTGCCAATCTGTAATAGTTTTTGCCAACTAAATATAATATTTAATTTTTAAATCATTCTACGCCAAAAAAATAGCGTAATTTAGGGATTTTTTAAACTTTGGCTTGAAAATGGTTGCAAATATAATTGTATTATTGAGAACGGCTACAACAATACTATAAAAATTAAAGAATTTACGTTTAAAAATTTTTAATAATCAAGTTTTTTCAGCTCCATACATGGCTTTTAGAACTTCTACGTAAGTTGATACAAATAATAAGCGTTTGCATTAAAACTGTAAATAATAATACAGTCGATTGAGAATATCGTTACTTACTTGAAGAAAAAAAAAATGTTAAGGGCGACTATTAGCGAAGCAAGAGACACGCCATAACCGATTGTGCAGATCACCGTCACTGTATTCAACACTGCTACATGCTAAATAAATTCTTAAAGTAGAGTACATACAATCAATACTTTTTATTTGCGTAAATATAAACGAACAAAAAAAATACATAATTGAATATACAATAAGCGGTATACGTAGCATATATTATATGTTATATATAAAACAGTTATTAAACCGAAACAAAAACATAAAAAATTAGCTAAAAATTTTTACTATAAATATTTTGAAAAATAATTTAAGAACATTTTTTGATTTAAGAAATTAGTAAAATTTGGTAAAATTATACCGATCTAAGGTGACATGTTTTGTATTGTGATTATTGTCAAAAACAATTTCATGATGTCTAAAAAGTACTTTTTTTAATCACTTTTGTAATGCATGTTTAATTTAATTTTTAATGAAACAATCGGAATAGGACTTTTTAAATCATTAGTTTTTTTAGATTTTAATGACAATAGCATTTTTTAATTTGAACGATTCAAGACTAATTTAATTCAAACACTTAAAATAAATAAGTAAACTTTATATTCAAGACTTTTTCAGAAATTTCTAAGCACTTCACCTTTTAAGTCTACAATGTCACCAAGTTGTTTGAACATTCATCAGCAGTTAAGTTTGCTATACTTACGTTACGAGGATTCGCTTTTTCCAGAGCTTGTGTTTGTTGTAAAAGCTTACATTCTTCTTTAAAGCTCCAGCTCTTGTTTGAATTAGTATGAAACCAAGAACCATCTCCATAACAAAATTGATATGCGTGTCCAATTTCTTTTTAAAAAAGTAAATTGAAGGTTTTAATACTGTAAAGGAGCATAATTACTTATATTTATGCACAAAAGTGAGTTATGAAACCACTATTTGAAAACCGATCACCACTTTCGGCTCCTAGAGGCACTTTTACTTTGATGATAATACTGTAGCATTAATTGACGTTTCGATACTGGTTAAGTATGCAGCCTACTAACAAACTTCTTGTTAAATATGCGGTCTACCATCTGATTTTTTTAGTTCTTTTCAAATCTTGATGGCTTTTTTTTAACCTCTTTTTAGCAAAGATGGCTGTTTTTAACTTTGTTTTTTTTGTATGATTCATACTAAATCCGGGTAGACTACATAGTTAATCAGTACCGACGTTTCTGCTTTAAACTGTCACTTGCATATTTAGCAGTCGACATTTCGTTTTTAAACAATTTTGTTCATTTTCATCCTTTTCTTACGAAAAAGCGGAAAAACGTTAACCAAGGATAATTTGGCAGTGTTTCCCATGTTTTTATTCTTTTGGTGCTGCTTTATTGATTACGGTGTAATGGCTTGATAAATTGTTCTGCGTACATGTTAAAAACGCTGTCATTATTAGGACCTACCGATAATAACCGCACTAAGCAGTGGCCTAATATTAAAAAAAATCCACAAGAGTACACAGTACTCTCTTATTTAAGTTGCTTGATTGACCTTTAGGGCACAGTCTTGCTGCAGTGTCTATAATGCCCAAAATGAAATTTCATGTACTTTTTATACCTGCGATACCTACTTTACCATAAGAATGACTTAATAAAAAATTACTTAAAGCATTATTACAAAAATAAGTTTAGATTTGATTGTAAACTAGCTTTGTACATGTTTTATCAACATACAAAAC
Source organism: Diplosoma virens (assembly GCA_963680785.1). NCBI lineage: Eukaryota > Metazoa > Chordata > Ascidiacea > Aplousobranchia > Didemnidae > Diplosoma > Diplosoma virens. The sequence continues at coordinate 23,859,172 of OY796892.1, read as the reverse complement.
TAATAGTATAGCTATGTAAATGATGTCAATCAAAAGTTTTTTGACTTTTATTGCGTTTTATCGTAATTTAAAAAAATAACAAACCTGGTTCACTAGATGAAATGAAGATAGGGCAATTTACCTTGGCAAGAGAATTTATTTTTGTATGAGGCCAACATATGTATCCATCGAATTTCCCCTTGCAAAACGATTCTATAAAGAAAGGAATGTGCAAGTTTAATACTTGAGATTGCTTGAACAATTTAAGTTACAAAAAGCTACCATTTTTAGGCAAGTATTTCCAGGTGGCAGTTAAGTTTTTGTTGCACTGTTCTCTATATTTTCCGTATTTGCAAAAAAAATGGGCAAAGTCATTAACAGCTTTCTAAAAAAAATACTATTTTTAGTTTTATATAAGAACATTAAAAAATTTCGATATATCTAAGAAATCTGTGTATTTTCTGAACAGTTTTGTAGTAATAATTTGAAGAGTTCTGACTTTTTTTGAAAAGTTTTTTTAAGATAGAAGTTGTTTGAATGCAGCCAGTACAAGCAATGAATATACAGATATTAAAAAAAACAAGAATACTGTAAGTCGTTTGTCAAAATCCAAACCCCAGTTAAATGTTTCGAATGAACTTTGCTGTAAAACTAAATTATCTAAAAACCCGTCGAATTCAGGCCTATGTTTCGCTAAAAGCTTTTACTTTTCCATTCAACAATTTTGTATTTTAAATAAAAAAGTATAAAGTGTAGAGAAATCAAAGAAAAATTAACTCTGATTACTGAATATTTGTGACTATGCTACAAGTTCTTAAGTTAACTATTTATCGAAACGAAAACATTAGTTTTGCATACATTAAGTGGAAGAATAAATTTATAAGCACTCTTCTGTGAATTGTAAATAATGCTGCTTTCACTCACCGCCTGAAGTTGAAGGGAAGATAGAACCAGGACAAAAGAATAAAGCGAAATAAAGTTTTGAAAAGCCATTTTGAAACAGTTTTGAAGACTATTTGAATCCGATGCAGTTTAATGTTTTCTGGCGAGATTGTTTCAGGAATCTGTCTGCACAAAAATACACTTGATAACGTGTAAAAAATGTTTCCAAATACTTTTAGCAAAAAGTTGCACCTACGCGGCGCAGTGGTTGGGAAATAATTACTTATTATAATCTATAGGCTTGGAAGGTTTGGATTCAAACCAAAGTGGTTGTCGGCAGCGTGGTCTAGTGAGTAAAAGCGCCGTGATTGTGATCGACTTGCTCTCGGTTCAAAACCTAATCGTGCTATTCTGTTGTGTCCTTGAGAATAACACCTTACGGCACTTTTTCCTGCTTGGCGATCTTGACAAGCAGTTCTAATTTCATTCATATCTGTATGAAACAAAAAATAAAAAATAAAAATAAAAAATTTCAACCGGACAGCAATACCTTGACATCTCTGAAAGCAGGTTGGGTTAATTGTGTGGTCTATATGTATAGCGTCTCCGACGCTTTCCTGCGAGCCAGGAGGATAAATATAGAGATTAATAAAATAAACGAGTAACCGCGTCAATGACTTTGTATTTACCCATATGATAAGCACAAAAAAAATCGAAAGCGTTTTAGTTGATTACCGATCAGTCTCTGTGGCTGCTGATCATTACAATCTCAGTGTCAATTATGTAATTAGATGAAAATATAATATCGATTTCTTTATTTTTGACAAAGTATTTTAATCGGCGGTATGAAAGATTCTTGCAAATCACTTCAATACAGTGGTTCTCAAAATTTTTTGCCGCATTACTTTTTTTTAGAACTCAGGTATTGCTGTTTTCCCCAAAAATTTAAGTTCGCGAAGAATTGCTGTGGTTATTTCAAGTAAAAACCTTTTTCTTTTTTTTATTTGTGGTCTTCAACCAAATTACTGGAAGTACTGTACATCAGTTAAATGTATCTTGAATTGAGAGTGAAGGCTTTTTTGTTTTCACTCTCATTTCAACGGACATTTAACCGATATAACCATTCTGATTTTTGGTTAAAAAAGATATAAAACCGCTTTTAACTGCTTTCACGATTCAACTCCCAAGCACTTGCCAATTTTTTTGGGTCAATTTACACCGCTATTTTTCCTCCCTAAAGGTTTCAAATTACTCCTTAGGGAGCCGAGTGGCTCATTTTGAGAAACATTGCTTTAATACTTTTAAACCAACTGCTTGTTCATTTACTTTGCTTTATTTCGGAATAGGTTTGTCAATTTAAGAAGTGATGGTTTTCTCAAACACTTACTATCGACTCAATAAAGCAACCGTAACCGTAACAGTTTAAAGAATTGAAGTCGAACACCGGTTCTGTCTTCGCAGATTTCTTGACAATTTAAATTCTACTGTAATAATATTGTTGCGGAAAAAATTAGGTAATTTACATATTTTTTCATAATTTACAATAAAAGTTGAAGCTGTTACAGTCAACAATTATATAAACTAAGATGATGACTACTGATTAGTGGCTATATTATTGAAAGATAAAACTAGAAAAGCAAAACCAAATTTAAAAAAAAGTAAGTGAATAGGCTATAATAAAATTTTAACTTGTTAAATCATTAAATTTTATTTAAAGTTTATTTTTTATAAAAACAGACCTGATTTATGAAAGCAATGACAATTCTTAAGAGTATTTGCGTGCTACATATACTACTAAATAATAAAATACTTTTTGAAATAAATATTTTAACAACGTTCTTATTAAAAAAAAGCTGCCATTTTGGTCTAATTGCTTAACATCAATTGACTAAAGTAAAAATATTTTAAGTTATGCCAGATATCTAGAAAATTACGTAAGTTATACTTTTTCAAGTCGCAAATATACATAACAAATTTCTTGACTTCAGTAATATAATGAGCAAAATTTTTTCAATCTTTTAAAAAACAATATGGCGCTTAACATTATAAACCAGTGGTTCCCAAAGTGCGCGCTACCGCCCCCCAGGGGACGTTGGCGAGATTTAGGGGGGCGGTAAGAAGAAAGGGGGCGATTGGGGGGCGGTAAGAGAACAAGGGAGCGATAGGAAACAATGAGAAGAAATATACATGAAGGACGATTAAAGATCTTTTATAGGTGATCTTGCAGCAGTGTTTCCCAAAGTATTCAATACAAGATCGATTCAGGGTAAAGACCTTTATTTTTTTAGAGATCCCAATGAATTCGGGAGAAAAATAGCAAAATTACAGATGAAATCAAAGTGAAGACCTTTTTTTTTTTTTAGAGATCAACAAAAATTTGGGAGAAAAATAGCAAAATTTATAGATAAATATTCTCTGTCGAACATTCTTTTCACTTAAAAAACAAGCGAGGGGGGCTGGGAATTTATCTGGAAGCCAAGGGGGCGCCAGGCTGAAAAGTTTGGGAAACACTGTTATAAACTAACAAACTACAAAAGTTAATTTAAAGACTTCAACCTAATAAAACCGAGTAAAAAATTTTTAAAAATAGACTATATCGTGGATTTAAAAAATACACGAAAAAATAATTTGAAAATCGATGTCTAAAACAAGTATTGTCTTAATCGACACATGATAGCCGTTTTTAAACAATTTTTTTTAATGAACTCATATTAATTATTTTTTTCAGCCTAAAGAAAGTTAAATTAAAGCAAAAAACTGGGAAACAAAAAACTTGTTTTGTTAAATAAATTTTTTGCATTTTTGTTTCTTTGCCTTGTTTACAAGTTTCAAACCAGATTTAGTTCCAGTCAAATTCAAACCAGGGTCGTTAACTCGAATTGGCTTTGATTGAGTTTAAATTAGAGTTCGAGTTTGCAGCTTTGATTCAAATCAAACCAACTAACTATAATTTGTCCCCCCCTCTCCCCAAAAAATGTTAAAGAATTTAAATGCGAGCACTTCTCACGTTCGATTGTTGTTTGTAGTTTATTTTCTAAGAGAAAATATTAAAAAGGTAAACAATAAAATAAATTTTATGTTATTTACTGTAACATTTTGTTTTGAACTGCCACAATAAAGACACATCAATTTAGCGCTTTTTCTCAGTTAGATATGGAAATATAAATAAAGTTAGGTCATTTGAAAAAAAGCAAAAAAATACAAAATTCATCAAAAATATTCAAAACTTTTTAAGTAAATCTAAAAAACATTAAATTTAATTTTAGTGACTAACAAGCTAAAGCAACAAACATGCGCCGAACTTGAAAGAAATTAATCTTTTTAAAAGACGCAAAACCTAATGATGAGCATTACGGTTTTAACCAAACTTTCAGAAGAGAAAATTTTTGCTTTCAATCGCCGTTTTATAATGAATTCCACTTGCAGTTTCATATTGACTAAATTTGTAAACGAAATCGAGACCAATTTTAAGTTTTGTAAATATATGAAATTATTCTTGGAGTGTATCTGTATGCGATACTTTTTACGGCTTTCTTTTGGATTTAGCCGCGTCGCTTGATTACTGGTTTTAACAAGGAATTAAACGCGCCCCTTAACTTTCACTACTCCTTACGTATAAATTCTTAAAGGGGTTGCCAGTATTAAGTAACATTTTTGTACCTACTACAGGTCTTTTGTTAAACTTAAAATTACTTTTTGTTCGATTTCAAAATTAAAGCTTTTGCTTAAGAATTTACGTTTCGTCAAAAGACTTTTCATCATTCAATTTAACGCGAAAACTTTGAGGTTCTTGATTTCAAGTAAAGAACTTTTTCGACTTCACACGGGGAAAAATATATCTTTTTTCGCTTTCTATTAGAAGTGAATATTAGAATTATTTTGTTTAAAAGGACAAAAAAACATTTGTCCGGACTGGCAGCTCTTGTTTTAGGGTGACGGTATCACGCCAAATCACCTAAAAGACGCGTATTCAAAAAAGGTCAAGACTACACCAGCACTACAGGTTCGATTTTTATTAAAGTTGACATAGAACATTTTGCGAAAAAAGAATGGTTAGTTTTGTCAGTTGCATTACAATAAGTACAAAGTTCACATCGACTAGACTTTCTATATACATTAAATGTTTATTCAACAAAAACAACAACTAAAATTTTGTTATTTCAGATATCATATTGATTTTAAGATATGTTTTTTAACTTTTTTAAAAATGTTTTTTAAAATCAATAATTTAAATATGTAACAAAATCTTTGTTGTTTCATAAAAACAATAATGTGTTGAGACATTTTAAATACTATTACAAAAATTAATTTTGTTTATATCACTGTTTGATTAAATTTTTGTTTTATTGATATATGGAGATATTCAATGAAAACGTTACGCGTGTGAGAAGTCAAGTTCTTCAAAATTTTCTTAACTTTATGTATAACAAATTTTCATAAAAAGTTTAATATAGATATCTCTTGTAAGAAAAAAAAATATTTGGATGCGATAAAATTTGCTTAAAAAAAACCGGCATCAAAAAATCTCATAAATGCAATGCTCAAAAGTTCTTTTACCCACAAAGCAATAACAAATAGTTTGAAATCACTTAAAGTTGTCTCGAGAAAGTTAAAATTTTTTTTAAAAATACCCATTCAGGTGTTTCACCATAATCAAAATTCCAAAAACCATTAATATAAAACTCGAGCAATAGCTTTAACAACGCGTAACAAGGCCTGGTTACTACATCAGCCATCCGGTTTTGGGCTTGTAAATGTCCATGGGTGACGAAGGTAAATTAAATAACAATAAACAAACTATTTAATTCTGTTCGGTTCGGTCTGACTCAGTTTAAGTCCAGACATTAATTTCGGCCGATTAATCATTTTTAGTCGCAAATTTTCAGCCAGTCATCTTTAAAAAATGTCAATAATGCAAACAGTTACTTTACACCTTCCACAAAATTGTCGTTTAGGTAGTAATATTACGTCATAGTCATAGACAGTATGTTATGTAAGTGTGCGACAGTTCGTTGCAATTATTATAGACCATGCCATCTTTTAATGCCCGTCTATAAGACACCAGAAAGATGCATGTTTTTATGGTACTAGATGAAGGCCTTGCTCTGATCGTGGCAAGCCACCACTTGCCCTAAAGTTTGACTGAAAAACGAAGATCTCTCTTATAAAAAAACAATAGCGATTAGATTAAACCATTTAATAAATCTGGAATGAAATTGTCGTAGTGATCAGTGCATACACAGCAGAAGACGCTTGTAATGCTTTCGATTTAAAGCAGAATAATTATTTTATAATAGCAAGAAAGCATATGTTCAACTCGAGAAATGAACTCGTGTTCTTTTGACCAAGAGTAAGTTGCTCAACACACTGCCGCCATGCAGCTAAATTTATTGTTTAAATTGAACAAGGTAACCCATTGCACTGCTTTTTTATTGTGCGTTTGGAAGAAGAAGCGAACCGATATTTCTTTGATCGCAACTCGTTTGTTCACTTATAAGAAGCTTATGTTTTTCAAAAAACAGTTTACCTTCTTGTTTTTGTTTCAAAAACTATTTTGGTTTGATGTAAGAACGATTAATTCAGTTTAATCTTTTCTTGAAATTGTAACTAGATACACGTGACCCAAATTAAAAATAGTTTCTCAAATCTTTTCCTCATAGAATTAAATTTTGCCAGCGTTGCAATTCTTTTTGCTTTTTAGTTTTACACAATCGAAAAATTATAAATAGCTACAAGGTTCGAAATTTTTTACAATGTGCTGGTAAAGAAACAATTCTATGGACGGCAGATAAAGGCCACAAATTTAATATTTGATTAATTTCTATTTTCCTTTAATGATTGTGTTCAAGAAAAAAGTTTCCGATCTTTTCTTGGTCAGATATTAAGTCTGATCTTAAACTGGGCCCAATATCACACAAGCTTTTTTGGTCATTTTATTTCGCTTTAAAGTTAAATGTGAAGAAATAAATTTGTTTGAGAATAATCGATTTGATGTTGTATGCAAATATTATCGTTTAAGTTTTTCTTGCTATAGAAGCAAAACTTGCTGATGTATTGTGTAGATAGCAGGCTATTTAAAGAGTATTTGAAAAAATTGCCAACCTTGCATAGGTAAAATCGCAGCTTATGTAAAACATGAAATTAATATTTTAATACGATAAATGCGATGTGCACAAACCTTGTGGTATAACTAATATTTAGATGTCAGGAGAAGGATAAGCTGTTTTTTTCAGAAAACTTAGAGCAAAAACTATTATAGACCTAACTTGTGCGCATAAAATACTCTATCTACCGTATGATCAGAAAGTCTAAGTTTTGATTTATACATTATAACTGAAATAAAAACATGTATTAGCCAGATTAGCCAGCGTTGGACAAAAGAAATAGCAAATTTAATTGCTAAAATCCTGACTTTCAAGGTTCTCCGCTCCAATCCTGGCCACATCTGATCCGAAGTCAGCAACAACATTTTTTTAAAACTTTGTATTCCTTGTCACAGTTTAAAATTTTTCAAAAAAAGCAAAAAGAAGTTTTTTTAATCTGGACTAATTTGATTACTTTGACTTGACTGTTTTAAAATAGATCTTTTTGTGACACCATTCTTCGTACCAATAAATCTTATGTAAACCTTTTATTAACCAACAATTTTAAATAGAAAAAAAGTTTTAATTGTTAGAAAATTGAACAAACGCTATTTTGCTATGTTTTCATTCAAAGCTCCATTTTTATCAACATTTTGTGAGAAAAAAAATTAAAAATCTGGCATTTTGTAGATGCAAAACTAGGAAAACATTGCATCAGTTTGAGCAGATACTTTTTAATAATTATTCTATCAATGATTTTGTACCTGAAGCTACGCGCTTTTAATCTAACAAAAATTATAAGTTTAAAAACATTTGGTGTTCTTTTTTGAGTATTGTTCATAATATTTTGACTAAATTGCTTCAAACGATTGCTTTCACAAGTGGTTGCACTTTTCAGGTTTTAAAATTACGATAAAAACGATTAAAAAAACTATGCTATATATTTCCAAATACTCATTTTCAAGCATCTGGTTATCGGCTTGTGTTATATGCAAAGCAAACAAATTGGCAGGATCCAGAAACTTTAGAAACTTATTCCAATACGAAAGCAAAAAAACGAAAACCGCTTCGTCATAAATCTTTATATTTTTTGCAGTTAAAAAAGAATAAGCCATTTACAATATCAAAAAATAGTCACCTATAGTTCCAAAAAATCTTTAGGGCTGCAGGCTGTAAAACCGAAAGAGCATTTGAAAATAATCAATCTTTTTATGCTAAATGACTCTTATTTAAAAAAGAAACAAAAATTTATTTTAATGACTATTGCAAAAGTTTTTTTTCTTTTTTCAATCTTTAAAAGACGTTTAAGATGCATTGATTTAGACCAGGGGTTCGGGAACCTTTTTGGGTAAGAGAGCCATAAAGGCTACATATTTTTAAATGTATTTCCATGAGAGCCAGCAATGTTCCTCTAATTTTTAGCTGTACTCGTATGTGTTTGGACAGAAATTTGTTCGTGAGCAAACTTATTTTGATTTCTTGATTTTCGGCTCAAAAATGTAGTGATCTCTAAAAAAAGAAGATCTTCACCTTGAATCTGCCTCTGATTTCTCGAGTTTCGTCTTAAAACCGTAATGATCTCTTAAAAAACGGTTTTTACTTTTGAAATCTTGTGTACGCAAATCTTTTTCTTTTAAGTGCGATAATTTATGCTTGGCAACAAAAGAGCCAGATGCTGTTATCAAAAGAGCCACATCTGGCTCGCGAGCCATAGATTCCCGACCCCTGATTTAGACCAACGTTTCTCAAGTTGTGTTTCGCAAGCTTTCTAAGTGTTCAGCTGAATAATGAACAATATGGCTTGTACGTCCCAACACGCTTGCATTACCAGTAGATATTTTTTTAAAATTTCACTTTCTTATTACATACAGTACGTTACCTTCTGTTTTGACAGCAAATCAACTTTAGTTTTTTGACGAGCAAAAACAAAATTCAAATATATTCTTGACAAATTTGTGATTAAAAAAATTTTTACTAAGAGTTCGTGAATTAACATGATAAGACTAATGGCTTGTTTCCACTACGAGCGTGGAATGGAATATTCTTTGTTTGTCTTATAGACTTTTTTGCTTCGCTTAGAGCTCGGTTAGGTTTTAAACGAGAAAAGATCAATAGAAGAAAGTAAAAATACTCCATTCCACGCCCGCAGTGGAAACGAGCCTTAAGAGTTCCCTGAGTAAAAAAGTTTGAGAAACCCTGATTTAGACAATTTACTTTACATTTCTGAATATGCCGACGAACTTGCCTGGTTCGTATAAAAAATGGAAAGTACCGTCAATACGGCTACAAAATGACATTTGTTACACTCATCGCAGCAGTTTGGATTTGGCAAACTTGAATATTCGCTTTATTGTAAATATTTCTGCCCGTTAGAGTTTGTAGCACTGATGATGCAAGAGATCTAAAAAATCTCCGCGATCTTTTTTGACAACCAATACGATTCTCAATTTATCAACTTTTGTCGAATCTAACCTTACGTCAACGGATAATCTCTGGGCTATTTTGAATAAGAACGCCCACCATGCTTTACTGTGTGAATTTTCAAATTTTCTGGTAAACGCATTTAATCAGTTCAAGTGTGACAAATGTTTAACGCTTTTCTTAAAAAATATCTTACAATTTTCATCAGAACAAAGTTGTGTTAAAAATAATTTTTTGTAGAGGTTTTAACTACAAATCGTGAGTGGGATTTGAAGCCACATTTGTATGGTAGAAAAGCTGAGATACAAAGCCCATAAAAATTAATTTAATAAATTAAGAGCTAAGAAATTTTATTAAATGAAACTAAATTTTAAAAATTGAAATTTTTGTGGAAAAAAGATTTTCTTAGGATTACTGGTAAAATCGTCTTCAAAAGAAAATGACTTGTAATGTAGTTTTTAAAATAAACGAATGGGTTAGCTTTGAAAAATTGTATGTCCAAAATTTAAAAACTCTATCTTTTTGAAAACAAATTTTGGTTAGTTGAATAAAGATTGAACAACTGCATCCAAGCTTTTAAGTCAAGTATTTTCTTACTCATTTGCGTAACTTTGCGTTCAAGAAAAATAGGCGGGAAAATAAAAGTGATTGCTCGATTGCTGGGTCAAAAATATATCTAGATAAAATTTTAGAATTACAATTTAAGATAAAAAAATATCGTTATATTTTATCATATGCATAAAAATTCTAATCAGTAAAGTGGAATTGCCGAACGATTAGAAACAAGAAACTAAAAGGACATGATAGGTGATTTTGGGTCTATTCTTGCCATTATTGTGTGTCAAAGTAACTTTTCGCCTTGTGGCCCTTTTAGCAAACAACTCTAAACTGCATTCACATGACTTCATCGATAAATAATTAAAAAAAAAATTAAATAAAAAAACTTCTATCCGACAGCAGTTTCTTGACTTCTATAAAAGGGGGTTGGGTAATCGCTTAACGCTTACTTCCAGTTTATTATAGCCAACATTTTTTTGTAAGTCAAAAAGTAAATAGTAGATCATACTTTGATGATGAATTTTAACGCTTGTACAAGAGAAAAATGCTTGATAAAAATAAGTTGAACAATTAGGCTAAATAAAGAAATTCATTTTCCAAGAATATAAAATTCAAAACATATTCTAAAAGAAAAATCAACATGCTTTTGTCTAAAAAATTACTGACACTTAAAAAATTTAGTAAGAATTACCATAAGTCAAGTTTAAGAAAACAAGTTACGGAACTAACTGTACCTTCTCACGCGATGAAAACATTAACGCTCTTGGAATGTTAATTCCTACAACGTGTATATTTTTCGAGCTTGGAAACCTTCTTGTTTATGTTTTTGCAGTTTTTTCAAACTTCACAGCGTTAATTAAGTTCAGCTATAGTTATTGAAACTTTTATCCACGTCAGAACTTACGACATTTAATTATAATATTGATTGGATTAAGTATTTTTTACAGTTTTCGTGACTGGGATGTTAATTTGGCGCTGCTGGATTCGCTGTTTGACCACGAATTTAGCTGGAGCATTCGGTCACTTAAAAGGGAAGGACTCGCTGGTTTGCCGAACTTGGTCGAATTATCGCGGTTCACATCGGGTTATGTTTAACGATTACACATTTTATTCCTAAAATAATAACCACATCTCTACAGCTTCTTTTATGTCTTAGTAATCTCTAATCTACTTTCACTGGACACGCACCAGCTTCGGCTATTTTTTTGAACACGTAATAGGCTTTGTTTGAATCGAAACATAGAAAACGAAAAGTGTTATCAGTTTAACTTATGTTTGACGTAGTTTAAGCGCAGCTGATTGCGTTCCTGAAATTGACCAATAACAAAAATCTTTAGACATAATCGAAATTGACCTTAATTGTAACCCTTTAAACTGGTGCCACTTACTTTGATGATATAAACACACCGACTTTATGATCTTAAGAATTTTGTGCTTTATTAAAGCTTGTTTTTATTCTTTATAAATGTTACTATGCTTGCAAAATTTATTTGCTCGTTTTATCGAAACTTCAGTGCTCTACATATTTCCTGGGAAAAACAATTGCTCTCGATCAGCTGTATCACGTGATCTTACGTATGACGTAAACACTGTTCAGTTTATATCATTATCACTACAATTCAATAAGTGGTCAGCATTTTCGGCATTAGAGCAGTACCAAGGATGTTGTTAAAAAATCCTAGGGCGGTACGACAACAAAATTTAGGCGGGATTAATAAACTCGAAAATATAGGCCAAAAATCTTTTTCGCTTTTGTAAAACAACGAAGATAAAAAAATCTTTATTGGAATCCAAACACCTTTAAAACCTTTGGGTCCAGTCTTAAAAAAACCTGTATTAATGTTCATTTTAATGTTCAAAAGCGGTATGTTGAGGTATGAAACCTTGACCAAGTGATACCCGACATGCAGCATAACTGCAGACAAATAAACCTTTAAAGAAAATTGTGCTGACAAGAATTTTATTTAAAAAAATGTTCAAGTAATGCAAATTAATTTCCAAGTTTTTTCTTCTTAAATTTAGGTTAGTACGTTCTGTGTCAAAACTATTTTAGACACAACTCAAAAAACACTGTGCTTAACAAGGGTTTTTTAATTGATAAGCTGAATATTGATTGGTGATATAAAATATATATGTGCGTTTGATAACTTTTACTTAATGCAGTTGATTATTGTTTAACTGTTAAGTTAAAACTTATTTTTTTAAAACCCAGAAGGCAAGTTTTTATAAGAATGAAAAGTAAAAAATAAAGTTATTCTTGCAAGTTACATTCACGAAACATAAACTTGCATTTACAATTTAATGAATAAAACTGTTTTACAGAAACAAAATTGTTTGAATTTCCAAAAAAACAAATACATTTTTGGACTATAAAAAACTATGAAAATTTTAAAAGTTGTTCAGTAGTTTAATTTCAGAAAAAAAGCGTTTAGAAACCTGAAATTTATACTAACGAAACCAAGTGACTTTTTCATTCTACTGTTTTTGTAAATGTTTGAGAAAAAAACACAAATTTTTTCATTTAAAATTTTTTTACTGGTTGAATTAAAACAATGCTTTGCAATGTTTATTTTTGGAATTATGAACCACTAAGCTTAAATTGCAAATTTTTGAAACCCCAACACATTCAAGAAGAACTAATAGAGAAGACTTAAAACTCACTAAACCCTCATAAACGTTTAAAAAAAACGAAAGTGCCCCGATATCCCGGTTGAAGCGCGTGGAATTAAAACAAGCTTGCTTCTTAAAAATAAACTTGGCAACAATATTTTACGTTTGTTTAAATCTGTAATGTGATTAATGAAGTAAGAAGAAAAGTTTCTATTGGTTGAAACGAGGTTATCTAATATTATCAGCATCGTTTTCACTCGACCATGTTAGGTATGTATTAAAAGCTTATAGCATGGCCTCTCGACCGGTGGGCCACAGCAAGCTTGTTTGGTGAGCCACGCAGAGATGTTGTGAATATTGTGTTGAAATAATATATTCGTTGCCATAAAATTAATTTTTGCTTGCATCGAGGATTCTCAACCGTTTTCACCACACTGAGGACCACAATTTGAAACTCAAATTTGATTAAAGACAAAAGAGGTCTTCACTTAAGAAACATGGGTCGCAACAATTCCGTTTCAAGTTTTTTAGGCCATGGTGGTAGAAAGGTTGGGAAGCACTGGTTTATAATATTCGCTTATTGACAAACAATTTTTGTACCAAGAGTTGTCAATAAACCTGAACGTTTACTGCAGTTCATTCTCACTCATTCGCGGTTCACCGTTCGCGGCCCCGCATACTCGCGGATTTTGCTCTCAAAGTTTTTTTATAATTTCAGCAATTTCTTAGCAGAAAAGCTGTTTGGTGTGTTATATGTTAATTATACTGTACCCCTGTGTTATTTACGTCGTATAATGCCACCAAAATGTTCTGCATATACTCCAGATTCTGGCAAAGAATCTAAGCTCTGCATGAGAAGGTAGAATTGCTTGATATGGTAAAGGAAGGATATTTCATTCATTATTGGTATGTACAATAAAATTGATTGTCTTGTATTATCTGAAAATTGTCTGAGTAAGATTGTCTTTAGAACATGTTTGGGAAGCATACTTTAGCGCATATAATATCATACATAGACCTTTTAAAACTGCATCAGTAATTCGCGGATTTTCGAGATTTTTGTATAGCGGGGGGGATTCTGTACTAAGCCTTTTTAAACTTTTTTAATGAGCAGATGCTTTCTCATTAACATGAAAGCATTTAGTTGCACATTCCAGCAACTATAAGCCGAACGGCATGAATTTTCTACATGGGATCAGTTTGCCTTTGGCTACTTATAGCTGATGTAAGCCAAGGTTAATCCGGGCCAGAGTCATTTTTAAATAACCAGGCCTACAATCGTGCTTGTTTTTTTCTACAAACATTTCTCGGAAAGCATTATTTTAATATTTTTTTTTTTCCAATGCAACTTAAAATATTTGTGGTCCTCGAAGACAGCACTTAACATTTTCTCGTAGAAATATCTGCATGTTCTAGTGTTACCTTTTTAGTCATTAAAAGTTAAAACATGTTTTATACATAATTGCCGATTTGCCTTACTTTTGTGAATGCAAACTCGAAAAACAATAAATAAAACGTTGCTTGTTTTGTCAATGTGCTGTAATGGCTCGCTTAGATTTTAAGCGCGAAAAGATCAATAAAAGAAACAAAAAATGCTCCACTCCACGCTCTTAGTGGAAACGAGCCTTAATTGGTAACGAGTTTTTATACTTGGGAGCAAGTCTTTTACTAAATGAATATTTTTTTACAGTGATTTGCAAGGCTAATGTTTATAACTGATCAGCGCGATATTCGTCTAAAAAATGCCTATGCCTTGATTTTACAAATCTTTTGAGGCTTCAAAAAAACGGGCATTGTAGAATAAGGTAAGTAAAGATAATTTGATGTGTTAGAATTTTCAAAAACCATATTTACACATGTATAATAAAAAAGCGCGAAAATACTTTACTTTTATCAAGAAGAAACTATAAACATACCACCAGGCTTCAGAGAATATTTAATCCAAAACTATTCTAAATTTTGACTAACCTCAATGTTCAGCAAAAAGTCTTCTTTATGTCATTACACTAAAAAGATTTTAAGAAATTTGAATGTGATTGTAAAAAGTGTAATATTTCAAAAATCAACGTATCAGTTAATCAGTGCACCCACACATAACAAAAGCAGCAGTGATTAATCAAAGTAGCATTTGTTTTTTACGAAAAAGCGAATAATTCTTGGACAAATAAAAAAAATTTAAGATCTCAATTTATTTCAACTCAGACCAAGATGTTCATATTTTGATTTTGCCTTTTATAGACTATTATAAAGATGTTGATATCAACGAAATTAATTTGCGCGCAAGACAAAATGTAAAAAAATTTGCATTAGTTAATTCAATAAATAAAACAAAAAAACTAGCTGCAGAAAATTTAAGTTATAAAACAATTGAGGAGATTAACTAAAAAAGAAAATAATCTAAGGGAAAAATAACTGAATTCAACTTTCTAATAATGAAAATTAAAAAAATTTTTGAAACAATGGACCAGGCGGGGACAATTTTTATAATATAAGGGCCACCTGAAAAGATGTAATGTCTTTGGGGTTCGCAAAAAAATTTACTTCGAAACAGACACAGAAAAGGCTCTTTAAAAAGCCTTTATGCCTTTGAAAATCAAGTCAAAACTGCATTTACTTTATTTGGAAAAAAACAGCTGGAAGACTCGAAACGGCCCAACTTGCCCGCTTCTGATCAAGATTAATTAATTTTGTCCGGTTGAGTAAAAATGAAACTAGTTTTAACCAGCTTTTCTTAGTCTTTATATGGATAGAAAAATGATAACCAATCAAAATTGTCATTATTTTGAACAGCATACTTGAATATGCACCAAAGAATTAAAATATATATAAAAACGTTTTTACTATTGCAAATTTTTTTACAAATTTTTTGTTTTTGTTTTCTATTAAGCAGCATGCGTGTAAGTACAAAAAAATTATTGTTTTCAAGCAATTTTCTGGTTTTAAAATAAATTACTTAGTTGACAAAATCAACGTAAAAAAATTTACCAAACCAATGAAAAAACAAAAACTACGATTGGCAAAGCACTTTAGCGTTATCTAACGGCAGTTATAAAAGTACTATTTGTGTCTGACCCGGAGTAAATGCTCTTCCAAACGACGACGACGACGAGTTACTATGGCGCTCGCCAACTAAAAATGTTTTTTGCAAACAGAGTAAACAGCTACCGGTAAAAATATTGTAACTCAGAGTGCTGAGCAGCCAATTCGTTATTAAAAGGTCAGGAGTTCACTACCTGGACAAGCATATGCTTTCTTGTATATATCAAAATAATTAAATGACAAATCTGCTTCGAATCAAGGGCAGCAGAAAAATATCTTAATTGAGCGTATAGATATTCCAAAATTTAAAAAAGTTGCTACCGCTAGTTATACCAAATGATTTTTTGAAAAAAGTTTGACCATCTATTTATTATTTATTGATTTTTTTATATTTTGGAACCTTAGCACAATAAGTGAAAAGAACAAGTTTTCCGATATAAAGACTATACCACTTCAAGATTTACGTCCATAATATCTACTGCAAATCGTTTGTCCAGAGTGTTTCATGTTTTTTTTACTGAACACATCGAATAGTATGGATTGATATCGATCTGGGTACATTCACGTTAAAAACCAGCATTACACAAAGGTTTTATTCGCAAACGCATTTGAAAAATCAAAAAAACAACCTTAAGCTAATATTACAAAAATTAAAAAAGCATATTGGTTAATTCAGCTGGCCACAATAGAACGGTGTTTCTTAAACTGTGTTCCACGGAGAGCTTACTTAAAAGTGTTCTGCTGAACAATGAACATGACGTTTCGCAATTACGTCATAATCAGCTTACATAACCTTTAAATATTTTTTAAAAATATCACATTCTTATTTCGTAATTACGTTCTGGTTTGACAGTAGTTTAAGCAACTTTTTTTTTATTGACAATCGAAATCCAAAAATTGACAATGACAATGACAAAAATTGAAGTCTATATACATTCTTGACAATTTATGAGTGTTTCGTGAACTAAAATGATAAAGACTTGAAGTTCCGTGAATAAAAATTTTACGAAACCCTGCGGTAGAACTTTGTTGCAATAAATATTTTTCATTATTCAACACTATTCGCCTTGCAGTTGGGACCACTAGCTATTTAGCGTTTATTCTCGGCAAGCCATCATCGTGATGTAATAACTCTCTTTGAAAATTAAAAAATTTTAAGCATCAGTGTTCATATTTGCAAGACTAAATTATACTTTTTGTTCATTCAACATTTCAAAATTTTTCGATCCTCAACAATATATCGCCTATCTTGGGACTTGTCGCAATTTTCGAAGAATTGCATTGAACTCGAAAAACCATTCCTCCTTCAAAAATTCTTTCAATATTCAACAGAACTATTGAAATCAAAAGAACGCAGAGTTTTCAGGCAAGACGCAAGGTTGAAAAATAAGCGGAAATGACGTTTGATCTTAGAGCAAGCTACTTTCAAAGACCTTAATTTTGCCAATCGTCAAGCGATTTCAATTTCATCTTATAAGTAGGGCAATTTTTTTATGACCTAATTTTTCCTAAAATATGACTTAATATTTCCTAAAATATGACTTTAAATATGACCTAATTTTTTCTATCTGGTTCTTAAAACCTATGCAGCCGAGTCGGAGTATTGAACTCATTATCATTTATTTCGAACAGTTGAACCGCATAATCAAGTACGAATGGACATTGTCTTTGTCAAAATTGCGTCCAGGACATAGCATTTTTTTCAGTATAGAGAAAGAGCGTTCCACAGAAGCCGAAGTTGGCTGTGCTCTTTGAAGCAGCGCTACCTCAGCAGGAGAATGATCTGGTAGATGTGCACCACTACCGGCGGCAATTTTAAGGAAGTCGCTACCTCTAGCTAGACGACTTTGAACATAATTTTTTATCTCACATGGGTCGTCACCAAAGTGGAGATTTTGAATGGCTTCCGAAGCAGCAACAATTGTATTCGATGAATTGGTAATTCCCTTGATTAGGATGGCAATATCTCGGTAGTTACCATAGATTTGCCTTAATTCGACGAAAACTGCAGGTTCTGCTATGGCTTCCTTTGCCCGCTCAACCAGTTTTCCACCATCTTCAAAATTGTCAACAATGTTTTTGATAATTTGGAAGTTTTCTGCGTAGTAGAAAGATGCCTCCAGCCACGTGGCCCAACGAGTCAAAACAGGTTGTGGTGGTGCCGGCAAACCAGCTGCGGTGAACAAAGCATGTCGGTCTTTGTTTTTTATGGTTGCTGCTTTTATAGACGATATCAAATTGTCTGCAGCTTTAAAATGTGCACGTATATGCTCAGCACAATTATGCAGCAAATGTGCGATGCAAGTAACATGGAGCAGGCGTGGATACAGGATTTTTAATGTTTCAGCTGCTTTTATCATGTACCTTGCGGCATCACTGAGTAGCAGCAAAAACTTCTCACGAGCAATATTCATGTTCTTGAGGGTGTCGTCAACAATTGTACAAATATTGGAGCTATTGGAGTTGCCATTTAATGGTTTGCAGTTGACTAAGTATGTTTTTTCAGGTTCCTCCATCAGCCCTGCTAAAATATTGACATACTTTTGACCAGATACCTCAGCCTCATCTACGACCAAAAACAATGCTTTTGCAGCAAACAATTCCTTAAGGCGTTCAGTTTCTTTAGCAGCCAATTCCTTAACATGGCTTCGACATGCTGATTCAGAAGGGCAATGCTTCCCCAACTCTGAGTTTAATAGCTTTTTAATACTGGCATGCTGAAGCTTATAAAGTGGGATGTCAGCCTCTAAGAATGCCGTTACAACCTTTTTTGTAAAATCCCGTTGGCAAATGGGGACAAAAGACTGTTTGTTTAAGGTCTTTTTTGCCGGTGCGATTTTCTTTTGGTGTTTTGCCGATTGTCGATGTTGTTCCACGTAAAAGCGCTTGTCACATCTGACGATGGTGGCACAAAGCTGACAATAAAGATCATTCTGGGGATTGCAAGAAAACTCTTGGGGATATTGCTTTACATACCTTTTTGTTTTTACTACTTTTGATTCTGCAGTTTTTCCCATACTGTTTGCTAAAACTTGCTGTTAAGGAACACTTGCTAATTCATACGCTTGCTAAATAAGCTAAAATGCGTTAAGGAACACGCACGTGTTAAAATAATTTTCTTTTGCTTGTGGTTATGACGACATAATTTATTTTCTAACTTGTGACTTCTAGCCTAGCGCTTTTACGAGTTTCAAAAGCATTACGACTCTTTCGACAGTTGATGGTGTTGTAGCAAAAGAGCAATATCTGTGCTTGAGACTAAAATTACAACTTGCAAGCTAGTGTAGCTGATTCGTTAGAACTTATACAAGGAAATAAATTAATTAATTGGATATTTTTGAGCAAGATAACTATGGCGTCACAGAGTCATAACAATAATGGAGATAGCAAAGCTTTGCAATCGTTGTTAATCTAACGTTCTGTCTTTGCACCATGAATATCCTACTGAATATGGGAGCAATGACTAAATTTATGACTTTTATGACCGAAAATATTTTTTATGACTTATGGTGTAAAATATGACTTTAATATGACTTTTTAACTCCGTTATCAAACATCGTACGAAAGTTTTGATTGAATTTTTGGGTATTTTATAAAAAACAGACCTTCTAAAAAAAATATAATTTTAATGACAAAAAATTGCCCTACTTATAAGCAAGTGAATTCGCGGCAAAATTTTTGCGAAGTTATTACCGTTAGGTGGCAATACACTACACTATACGAGGTGCATCCGAAAAGTAACGAGACTGCAACCGCTGCTTGCTTGCTTCAATGAATTTTGACAAATTTATTGCGTCACAGCATTGCGTCGGATGTCAGCACTATCGCAAGGTGAAAGGAGTTTATTTCAAGCGCGTTCTGATTGAAATGTCTCTTTTCGTTTGCCTCGTGTTTCTTAAGTTTCGTCGTACTGCTTAAAACGCGGCATTTTTTAGGTTTTATTGTAGGGAGTGTCGGTGAGAATACCCTGCAAACATGAGTACTGTGGAGCAAAGAATTAATTTGAAATTTTTAGCCAAGTTTGATAAGACACTTTCGGAATGTTTTGCGTTGCTACAGCAAGTTTACAAAGAAGAAACAATGTCAAGAGCTCGTGCTTTTGAATGGCATAAACGATTCTGAGAAGGTCGAGAAGAATGTGAGGACGATCAAAGATTTGGCAAGCCGGTGACAAGCAGGAATGATAGCAACATCGATTGAGTGAAGCAACTAGTATGTGTAGATTGTTGACTGACTGTGAGAATGATTTCTGTGGAGCTTTCCATTAGCAGAGACGCAGTGTGGAAAATCCTTACTGAAAACTTGGAAATGCGCAAGTTGTGTGCGAAAATGGTTCCGAAGATTCTCTCCGAATACCAAAAGCAACGAAGATTCAGTGTTTTCCAGTATCAAGCGTCTGGAGGCTGAACCAGACTTACTCAACTCTGTCATAACTGGGGATGAAACATGGGTATTCGAATGCGATCCAGAAACAAAGAGACAGAGTCGTGAATAGAAAAGTTATGGATCCCCAAGGCCAGTGAAAGCAAGGAAGTCGAAGTCGAAAGTAAAAGTGATGCTCATTGTGTTCTTCGATATTCAAAGCATCGTTTATTTCGAATTCCTACCCCAAGGCCAAACAGTAAACCTAACCGTCTATAAAGAGATTCTTCGGCCCCTCGTAAGATCAGTGTATGACAAGAGGCGGAGCCTTTGGGAAGCCCACGCATAGACGCTTCATCACGATAACGCTCCTGCTCACACAGCCCTGAGATTTCGTCAATTTCTCGCAGAAAGAAACATTTCAACTTTGGAACACCCCCATATTGGCCCGATCTGGCCCCGTGTGACTTTTTTCTCTTCTCTAAGATAAAAATTCCAACAAAATGGCTGCGACGACGGAGCTCAAAGAGATCCCAGAAAATGCCTTCCAAAAATGTTTTGAATCGTGGAAAAGGCGAATGCACAAGTGTTTTCAACTGAAAGGGGATTACTTTGAAGAAATTTGACTTTGGTATCTTTCAATATTTTTCAATAAAGTTTTTATAACACCAGTCTCGTTACTTTTCGGACACACCTAGAGATCAGAGCTTCCCAACGACAGCGTCATTTTAAAACTACGAGGGCGTCACAATATAGTACGATAAACATATTATAGGTCATAGAACTTTTTTTGAAAAGAATCTTTTGACGTTTAAACACAAACTTAAAAAAAAATTGAGTGAAGACCAAAAAAAGTTTTCAATTAAAGTTCAAAATAAAGTTTTTAAGTAAAGACAAAAAAAGTTTTCACTTGTCGTTTAAAATCAAATTAAATTTTTCAAACAATCTGTTATATATACCTATAGGTAAGGCCATATTTAAACTCGGAATTGAAAACTTTTTCGTATAAATTTTAGTCTTCAGTAGGTGGTCAATTTATGGCAGCTGGAAACCGAGTTTTTAATAAAATTGCTACATCGTTCAGCTTTTTCTTAATGCAATTTAGTCTTGGACAGAGGTGTAGCGATATTTTTCTTTTTCATGCAGAAACGACGTGCTCACTCTGTTTTTGCAATAACCTGACTTGAAAGCTATATTTTCAATTCTAAATTGTTGAGTGATATAAATGGCTTATTGAGTTGATTTAAATAAATTTATTTAAAAAGCATTTCAATTAAAGTAAAGATCTCTTTTTTTTGGTCTTTACTTTTAAAAAGTAGTCCAAAAAAAGCAGTTTTGAAAAAAATAATTGCTTTTAAAAGATAAAGAGCAAAAAAAATGTTTACTTTGTTTCAACTACTTTTAAAAAGTAGTACCCATTTTGTAAAGTTGTTCCTACACTGCTTTTTTTCGCACAACACCCCTGGTCTTGAAACGGTAAATTCCAAAGAAAGCAGTATAACGGACATGGAAAGAATTTGACAAAAAACCTTAACACTTCAAAGTTTCAAAAACGAAAGCTATTTATTTTTCGCACAGTTAAACCAAATAATAATATTACTGCAATAAAACTTTAAAAAAAAAACCAGACTAATTCTGTTCTACTTTTACAAAGTTTTTCTTCTTTTTAAAAACCACAGCAAAGGCTCGTTCCCACTACGAGCGTGGAATGGAGTAATCTTTGTTTGTATAATATATTTTTTTTTGCTTCGCTTAGCGCTCGCTTAGATTTTAAGCGCAGAAAGATCAATAAAAGGAACAAAGAATGCTCCAATCCAAACTCGTAGTGAAAACGAGTCTTAACCTTGAGAAACAATTCATATTCTTGGACTAACGCTAATTAAAATTACAAGCGTTAGCAGAACGTAAAACAGATTTTGCAATAGCCTTTATTTTTCTACTCACCAAAAGAAGTGTTTTAATTGAAGAGAAACATTTTTGAAAAGAAAATTTAAACAATAAACATTTAAAAATATTCTTAACATCTGAAATTAAGCAGTGGAAATCAAACCAAAAATCACGTCATAGTAAACATTTAAAAATTAATCTCGAAGAAAACGCGACATTGATAAAAAAAGAAAAAAAAAACGTCCGAAACCACAGGTTGCAGCTTCGCGACCGCAGCTTTTTTGTCGCTTTGTGCAACGGCAACTTAATCGGCAGTTAAGACCCGTTTCCACGACGAGCGTGGAATGGAGCATTCTTTGTTTGTTCTATTAATTTTTACTTCTTTCCACGCTTAAGCGCTAAGCGAAACAAAAAATCAATTAAAGATACAAAGAATACTCCATTTCACGCTCGTAGTGAAAACAAACCTTTAGTTACGATATGCACACTTTGGTCATCAAGATTTTTTTCTGATTTCTTTGCTTGGACCCCTAAGTGTTTTTTCTTCAATTTTGTAAATATAACTAACATGTTTTACTCTGTATATGGTGGGCTGTGCATGCTAAATCTTTTTCAATTGCCCTATTGTCAGTAAACAATGTAAGCAGTAAACTTAGTGAAAAAACTGTGAAATTTTTTCTTAATATCAAACAAATTTGCATGGTAAAATTAACTACCGTTTGGTTGTAGTCATATTCAAAGAAGCTTGATTTATGGAAAAGTGCTTTGTGTTTTTATTTGCATTTCTGATTTCTCAATGTTTTTTATTTTCACCCCATCTCAAAATCATTATATTCGGCTGTCAACCTCACGTTACAATTCGAGCTGACTTTAATTTTACGTACATTGGTTGTTACTGAATTGCAATATGGCTATCGTCGGTATTGCCTGGTTTAAACTACTCAGAAGTTTATCATCGGTTTCTTTAATTAAACGATTTCAATTAGTCAATCAAGAATGTTTGTGATTTCAAAACGACGTAAGCTTAGCTTTATATCAAAAAGTATAAAGCAACAAAATTAAGTTGTTACCACAGTCAGCTAAATACAATTATTGTTCGATGTATTTATAAGTCACATCTGCATAACTTTTATTTAACACCTTTTATTACTTTATTTTTAAATTGTCAAAAAAGGGAGATTTATAGAGCCGCAAAGGTTTTTTGTAAACCAGCAATTGCTTAACTTTAAAAGAAGAAATAGACTTGCTGCTTCATTCCACCACATCATGTTATCGATTTGATTTGGAACAGAGCGAACTGCAACGCATTGGAACGGCAATTTTCTATTTGTATATTGAAGTAGATAATTAGAAAGCCGAGAAGGCTACGTGTGTTCACCGAAAAATTTTACTCTCAATAATAAATTGTTTTCAATGTCATTTGCTTTCATTTTAAATTAAAATTTTTTTCGATGACGCCACCACAGTAAGATTTACAATTTTTTATTGCAAGGGTGACCGACACGTTGGTCACCATATGCTGCTTGTTCATTTCATTTGTAGACAAAAAAAGGCATTGTGACAAATTAATTTTCATAAAATTTTACTATAAAATTTCTTTTAAACAAGTAAATTATGAAATCTTTAAAATTTATTCATTTTTCTTTATTCAATTTTTTATCCCAAAACCAACAGGGAAATCCCTTTACGTATCGATGAATCACAAACCCCATCATCGTGTTAACCTAGGCAAGCTTGAAAAATTTATCCAAAAAAGTCACAGTAAAAGATGAATTATGGCGACGGATGACAAGATTTAATAATCAAATTGCTCCATAGCGTATAATTAAAAATATTACTCGATCTCAATAGACTATGCGTCGGCCGTCGCTGCCATTTCACTTGCTTTTATTCATCTCTTTCAATTGCAGTACTGTAGAATGGCAAAAGCAATATAACTGGTGCAACACTTTCTTGAAATTAACATGAGCTGCTTCTGTGCTGAACGAGGTTATATTGTTCCGTTGAATATTTTATTGCAATTTTTTATAAATAGAAAACTTTGGTTTGAAGAGTTTCAAAAGAAAAGAAATTGCCATAATAGGTTTTATCAAATACAAACAATATTTTAACGTTTAAGATTTGCAACTTCTACCAGGTGCATAATTGCACTGATAGAAGCGGCATTGTGCATCACACACGCCGAGAGAACTCCGATATATGTCCTGTAACTCAAAATATTTTAACGATTTAGCGGCTTCAAATTATTTAAACGCGCGTTTTAAAAACTGCGCCGAATTATTTTTGATGTTGGTTTTTGTCATTCCTTTTATCACCGCATTTAATATGAGTTTATTCTGAATGAAAAAGTATCGAAACTCTCTGTCTATAATGAAATGCTATGGCATGTAAATCCCACAATATAACTTTAAATATAACCGAAGCAACGTAAGGGCTTGAAGAATCGTTTTTGCAGTTTTCTTCAACTTAAAAAATAACAAAAAGAAAACACCCGATTGATTTAGCAATCGTTATCATTCCGAATCTTGGCCCGCAAGACCCAGATTCGATCTTGGGGGCGGCCAAATCTGACTTTGGTCGAAAACAACTTGCCTTTGCTTCTCATCTTGGCAAGGGTCGGCAACTTAAAAGCGCAGGCGCATAGGTGTGACGTTGTAGAGACGGACACTGCGAACTCGTGAAACGCTTCAGCGAGTAAAGACGAGGAAAGGTTTTATTTGGTTTATGTGAAAAAATAAACCACTTCTATTGCTTGGTTGACTTAAACTTTGAATCTCGTCAAGTAATTTTAAAGCTAAGTACGGTCAAAAACACCGTTTCTCAACCTGGGGATCACCAATTCTTTTCAGGATGGGTCGCAACGATTCTTTATTCAATATCCTTTTAAATCTCTATCACGAAAAAGAGAGCTAAAAGGACTCGCAGGGTATACAAAAATTCTAAAAGATGTCATAAACCAGAGAAGATCACAAAAGATTAAGAAACACTGGTCAGAACATTACTGATGTTCAAAATCAAATGTTTGCTTTAATTGCAATTGTGGCATCAAATTGCTGTTCACAAAGCGACGAGCTTTTTTATAGGATTTACATAAAACTTGCTGCTTAGTGTAAACTAAATTGTATCATCCATACTGCATCTATTGGCCACATCTGAACTTACATAAGAAGGAAAAATAGGCTAACAGCACTAAAAAAAATCTATAATCAAAATTCAATTTAGCATTAATTTTTTATACAGCCTGCTAATTAATTAAAAGTCGTCGGAAATAAGCTCGAGAAGTCAACCAGGAAACGCCACACTAAAATTGCTTTTTCATCGCTTCTCGACTACAAAAATGTAACAACTTTCAATTTTAATTCTTATTGATTGGTCTCCGCCAAACATTTAACTTAACTCCCGGTGCTTTTCAATCTTTTTCAAAATTGCTCACCTTTTACTAGTAATCAAATTTCATTTACTAATGTACAAAACTTTTCAGAGCAACATAATATACTGTATCATCAGTCATAGGCGCATCAAACCAAAACATTATGGGAGGC
Source organism: Diplosoma virens (assembly GCA_963680785.1). Lineage (NCBI taxonomy): Eukaryota > Metazoa > Chordata > Ascidiacea > Aplousobranchia > Didemnidae > Diplosoma > Diplosoma virens. The sequence goes on along the minus strand of OY796892.1, from coordinate 23,833,809 downwards.
CAAACAGCTTTGCCCAAATTTTTCGACAATTTCCCGAATCAGGATTCTGCAACATTTCATGGAGATGCACAATTATCACTCGGATTTAATATAAAGACCATGGTTTGATCGGTCGCTGGCATCTGTTTTCCCTATAACCACTCGGTATTTAACGGGAGGATCACGAGAAGATTGCCAGCATTTTCCCAGACGCGGAAGATATCAACAATTTATGAAAAAAATTGGACTCCCATAAACTGGTTCATGCACATGTGGCGCAAATCAAACTGCTAGCCATGTGCTCACATGCGCTGCAATTGGTATCAAAGAAAACATTGCAAAAGTAGACAAACCTTTAAGAGGTGGCCACCAAATACTGACTTGAAACTTTAAAACCATGAAATGTCCATACGCATCCATGCCATAATGTGAAGACTTTTTTTGGTCTTCATTTGATTTTTTTGCTGGTAAATAGGACAGAAGCGATTGGTTTTGCCAAAATAAACTATTGAAAACCGAACAAAAAAGGTCTCCGGATAAAATATTAGCAGTTTTAGGCACAAAAATAAAGAAAGTTGAGGAAGAATCAAAGTGAAGACTTTTTTTAGAGATCACTATAGTGCGGACCGCAAACAAATTCAACTTCCAAATGCGGCCCGCGAGCTAAAAAGTTTTTCCAATCCTGTTCTAAATTAAGTATCTTCCTCCTGCCCATATAGCCCATTTAGATGCCCAAAAAAATCTGATTCTACCCAAATTTTTGGAGTCCTGGTGGCTAATTGCACCTTCTGACCCCGTCTCGTACAGCTATGTCATCATTAGTCTCACGTATCCGCTGTTATACACAACACTAACCAGATACAGTACAAAGTTTGGCAATAAAACACTTAATGTATAAATTTACGAAATACAAAATTATTCAAAGCGACATAAGATATTATCGAACATCAGTGCTAAAACACAAAAGTAAAAATTATTTCATTAATTTCTCATTCACCTCTTTTCATTCGTTTACCCTTGCAAAAATTATTTCACTCTGTTGTGAACTATTCACTCGGTTAACAAGCACTGAATTAAACTACTCGATTGAACTCTGGAAAGAAAACAGCCATTCAACCAACAAAAATCTATTTTTGTTCAGGCTCACATCTTTTATCAAGTAGATTTTTAATTTACTTTGCAGTTTCTTGTTTCGTACAGAAAATCTAAAATTGTTTAAGTTCTTTTTTTAATACTGACATATGAAAGTTTTTTTAAATTTCTTTTCAAAAATCAGTGAAGTGTTTAAATTCTGAGCTGAAATTCCAGTCAATGGTGCCAATTCAAACAGATAAATTGCTCTTTAAGCGTTCTGCTTCAAGTGTTGCAAACGACATAAAAAGTTTTCAATTTTTTTCATTACTTCGCGCTATCAGGTACGTATGTAGTTTTACTATAAAAAAGAAAAAGCTCATTTCACTTGGTTCATGTCACCACACAACACTGCGGTAATGAAAAACTAATCATAGTTTTCACTAATCAATAAACGCATTCTTGTTGTTGCCCCTCCTCCAAGGATATCTTGGAGTAGCCATTCCTTAACCTTGTAAAAAATTCAATCCAGATTCCGATTCTTGGATTACCTCTCCTGTTTTCAAAGACTTTTTCCACAGACTAATGGCGTGGTGTTGTGTTGGTACTTGGCTAAAGTTAAAAAGGTAACTAGTGACCTTCTACTGAGGCCAACTACGAAGCTGTTGTTTCGCTTTAACTTGTATGGCCTTGCACAGCCAAGAAGTCATTATATTTAGGGGTTCTTAATTTGTATAAATTTGCGACCTACTAAAATCGAAAGTATACAAGAATTACCCTATTGATAAATTACTTTAAACGTCTAGTAAAGACCTTTTTTATTTTTAATCTTCGACTAGTTTTCTGACTTAAATTACGGGTTTTAAGGGTAAATGTTACTATAAATACTAAGATTTTTGTTAGTTAAAGTTGGCTTTTTAACCCAGATAATTTACAAATGTGGGACCTTTCAAATTGTGACTACTGGAATGTCGAGAACGGTTACGCAGTCGTAGTATTAAAATGACCAGGTCATCTCGACGCGCCGGGGAGCCTCTGAATTTGATCTAATAAACAGAAATGATGCGCCCGTTTTAGTGAATTTCTCTTTAAAAAACATTCCATAAATTGCTTCCATTCATTACTTAGCGATTGGTAAGTCTTATTTGTTGTTTCATACACGTTACCTTGAAACAAATCTGCAATAAATTTTTCAAACATCATATTTCAACATCAAGCGCAAAATCGGATTCTTAAGCTGAACAGTAACTGAAAATAAATTTTTCGCTATAAGTACCGTCAGTGGCCACAAAAAATACCAGGTGACTCCGAGAATTTTATCTGACTTATTGATGCTATCATTTACTTTACATATGATAATATGCATGAAAGTGGATAAGAAGTTTTTGTGCAAAAAACTGCAGGACAATTTTCAGCCAGGTTGGATACGGCCGAAAAATATCCTCTGGTTTTCTTTTAAAAAATAAGTCGTCGTCGTTTGAAAGGCATCCACTCCAGGTCAGACACAAACAAGATTGGGGCCGAGGGTTTATTCTTTTACTACCCCAAACTGCTGCACTGCCTGGATCGGATGCTGGTAGTGGTATTATTAAGCCAGCATCGAGTTTCGTCATCCAAAACCGTCAGACCTCGTGCTCCATTTGGTGCTCGATGTATAGGGCACGCTGTTAGTACATGGTCTGCGGTTTGCTCAGAGGTGCCACGCTGCAATTCGGTGAAGGAGCGAGACCCCATTTGTGCATGGACGAATGGAATCGCCTAACACCAGTCCGCAGGCGGTTGAGCTTAACCTTGGCGATGCCCAATTAAGAAAATGGCGAATTTTCTACTTAAACCATTAATTTAGAAAGTCGCAATGATTCTATTTGATAATAATTGAAACAGTAGCGTGACAAGGTGGTCCGTTGGAGTGGGACGCAGGCATCCAGTGACTATGCGGAAGGCGTCGTTCAAGACACTGTCGATGAGGCGAGTGTGAGCACTGCGACACCAGACTAGCGCACAGTATTCAGCTGTTGAGTAGACTAGAGATAAGATGGTTGTGCGTAGTGTTTTAGCACCAGCACCCCATCCCGAGCCCACGAGTCGCCTCAGCAGTGTGACGCGCGAAGATAGTTTTTTGCGCAATGTCACTAAATGGTGACGAAACGTGAGCGATCTGTCCAGTTTTACCCCAAGATAAGTAGGGGTTGAACGTCTATCGTTGTTGTAGACCTTTAGCTCACGTTTGGCCTCTCGGTTATTTAAGTGAAAGGCTGCCGTCACCGTGTTAGTGTGACTGAGCTTCAACCTCCAAGTCTGGAGATACGCTGAAAGTGTAGACATGTCTTGGCTTAAAGTCCCCTCCAAATCCTTCCACTTTCCAGAAGAATGCAACAATGCTAAATCATCAGTATAAGCAAACTTTCTGGAAATCATGGAAGGAAGATCGTACGTGTAGATGTTAAATAGGAGGGGAGCCAAGACCGATCCCTGAGGAACGCCGTTTTTAGGACGCGTAGCCTGCTTTGCTTGCTGTCACCGGTGGTAAGGGTGAAACTTTGATTTCGGACAAGCTCCATAATCATTTTGACCATGTGCTGGTCCGAAAGTAGTCTCAGCAGCTTGCAGATAAGGCCACAGTGCCAGACAATGTCATAAGCAGCTGTCAGATCGACAAATACGGCACCGGCCTTCTTTTTAGCCTCAAAAGAATCCTCGATGTTTTGGGTTAGCAGAACAACTTGATCTACGGTTGACTTCCCGCGTCGGAACCCAGCCTGCTCTTTCGGGAGCAGTGGATCGATTAATGGCTCAACGCGGGGTTAGATAAGTCTCTTGAGGATCTTGAGTAAGTCTGTTCATTGCTGTTAAAAATGACAGACCGAAACCGAACCTACCAAAACGAAAAGAAAAAGAAAAAAAAATAAGTGAAACGGTTTTATAGTTGATGAAATTTTTGAATTGATCACCAATTGCAATAGACCAAGATTTAGTTTTGATTAGGGTTGATCTGGACCTGCTTTTGACATTCGGACGAGGTAATAGATCTAGTATTAGTCTTTTTATTCACGTTTTCTTTTTTTATCTCCCGCAACTAAAGAAACTAAGCTGATTTCAAGTTTAAATCAAATAAATTGCAATGCCACACGTGTTTGGGTGGCGCAAAATTGTTGGCATTTCAAGTTACCATTTATGTTTGTACATTGCAAAAGTAAATCGATTTACCTGGCAGAATGCTCAATGAAAGAATCGAAGCTATTAAATCAAAATTTATTTAAATCACTTTTTTAAAACAATCACAACATCCTGTTTTATTCTATGGAATCATCACATAGTTACTTATTTAAATATTCAGAACTTATTCAAATTAGCAATCATCTGATGATTTTACAAGATGCTATGTTTTTATTTTAATAATAACTTAAACAAATGTTGTGTAATTTTTCAGGTTTGAAAATAGATTTTTTTTAGTATTAAGCAGCAAAAACATGTAAATAATTAATTGGCTTTCATTTTATTGACAAACCTTTTGCTAACTTATTCGCTTTACCAAGTATGTATGCCATAATTTTTTGTCAAACCTAACACAAACACAATAAAAGATATCAGTATTCAGTACTATTAACAATACATAGACCCATGAACAAAGAAAGAGCTATAAATTAATTTTATTTCATTTATTTTTATGTCTATTTGTTTAAGCTCCTGACTCCCAAGAAAACGCCGGAGATGTTATACTTTGGGTAAGCTTGAATACAGTGTAGCTTATTGTATTTTTTTCTTATAACTTACTTATACTTAAACACAGATTTTCTTGCTCGCTGAAGTAGAGAAAGTACAGTATGTCTTTTGCAGACAAATTCTGGAATATGATAGCACATTAAACTTATTTTTCTTTTCGTTTCACATTCAATGGCAAAAACAACATTTTTTTGACCATTGAACAGTTTAAAACCAATTATTTTCCGGAAGTTCTAACATTTTTATATATTTACTGTAGAGTAAACAAAGCGATTACCCTACTTTGAATTTTTTTACTAACATTATGTCCAAAGCAAAACCATAAAACTAAAATAACAAATTATATAATTTTAAATTCTTAAAAATTACTTTTTGGAGAATTGGAACTAAATCACTATGATAAAATTTACCTTCTCATTTGTCGTATAATCTATTCTCCTCACCCTCAAGAAATGACAAACACGTTTCGGTACACAAAATCAAATTTCAGGCGTTCTATCTGTGCCACACAAATAAAATTCCTGAAAAACTTTGAAACTGTTTTACTATTGCTTCGTTTTCTTGCCTGGAAATCTTTAGCAATTCATTGATTAAATTTCGCCGTTATCAAAAAGCTAAATTTGATGTAAGCTTTCAATACCAGGTAAAATTAATTTTCTGACTTTTCATTGTAGAAAAAGCTAGTCTCATCGGAAAACTTAGTCACAACGACAATCAAAGTTGTTCCTTAAAAAAATATCGTTTAAAGCATAAGGACAGTAAGTCGTAGCTTCCACATAAAGTGAAAACACTAAAATGAAACTCTCGATTTATTATACAGTATATATTATCACAGCTAAAGGCAACACGTCTCGCCAAGAAACTAACGCACCTGCGTAAATTTACCTCACATTGTTCTGACTGGCCGACGTGACGTGTTAGTTTCATTCGACAATGACCTTGCACGTTGAACCGAAAACTAAAATAAGCGTAGAGATCGCTTATAAGCTGTTAATCCAAATTAATGTTTTGTAAGTGCGAACCTTCATAATAACATTCGCGTGATCTGATCCAATTTGAACGGACACAGCTAAGAATATTATTCTATTTTATAGAATAGATCAAAGCTACTTTTGAATCACCTGGGACTTGACGTCGGTGAAAGAAACGCTTTTCGGATTAAGTCGAATATTTCCGTGCAATTACAAGAATTTTCAACAGAAGAAATATTTTGAACGATAAATACAAGTACAGTGAGAGTTTTGTCACGCTTTGCTTCAACTCTTTCTGTCTACACAAATTAGGTTTTGTTTACAAACATAAATTGTTAGTATAATTGTAAAAAAATTTTCCTTTTAGTTTTAAATTTTAGCACAAAACTTGCATAATTTTGTCCCTTCTTTTTTTGGCAAAAATTTTTTACGCTGACGAAACGTGGTTTTATTTATTAAATACTTTTAATTATTATGATAACTGTTACTAATCTTAATTTTTAGCCAATCAGGATCAGTCTTAAAACTTTTGAAATACTACGTTCCGTTCTGCAATTCATTCTAGCGAAACCTCCTGAAGAGAGCTAGACGAAAACGTTCGAGTTTTCAAAACAATATTTTTTTAGGCTACTCAATTAACAAAAGAGCTTGAACTGAATCATTTGTTTTTAAAAACTATTTTAAAGTTTTGTACCGACAAAAAACTTTTTTTGTATTTCTAACTCAAACCAGAATTACAAATCTATTACTTTACTGTTCTATATCTACAGTAAATAAAACTAACCGCCGCTATCATCACGGATACACATTGGGTTTTCAAAACATTTCGATAAAACCATAGCGGTACCAGACCAAAGATATTTTTTTGGTGGGGTGGCAAAACAATTTTGCAAAAATTTTTTCGACGATTGCCTGAAACATGATTCGGTATTAAAACTACGAAGTTGCTCAAATATCGATTCAATGAAAGAACTTTGTTGTTTTCGCTTGTTTTCAGTTGCGTTGTAGAATTGTACAATAACATGACGTAATGTTTTTCGCTCTTCTAAAACGCGTCTCGTTCTTAACAAGCGCTTCTCTTTGGTAATCATTAGGGCAAGTTTTTGCAACTTTTGCAACTTTTTTTTACAGCTCCCGACAGCTCCCTAAATACTCAGAATTTATGTAATACAATGTTTTAAGCTGTTTTAAGGAATTTTATATTGCAACTTTTTGCAACTTTTTTCTTTTTTACATGCAACTTTTTACTGCAACTTTTATTAAGTATGGCGCAAAAATGTAACTGTGATTTAAAAAACATAATATAAAACTATTTCTGTACAGTTCTATTCTGTTTGATTTGCATAACAAAGAGCTATGTCAGGGGTGTCCAAACTTTTTTCCAGGAGGGCCAGATTGATAATGTGAAAGTGACCGAGGGCCAAGAACGATCTCTAAAAAAAAGATCTTTACTTCGATTTGATTTCAAATTTCGCTATATTTCTCCCAGAATCGTTGTGATCTCTAAAAAAAAAAAAAAATAGGTCTTCCTTAGATTATAGTATATGCTGTAGAAATGTAGCGCCTCTGCAAGCAGTAGCTGGTCACAACACACTTACTGGACAGAACACGCTTTGCTTCAGTGATCGTAGTGAAAAAAGAGCCTGTTTAAAAAAATTGTGAAATGTCAGCGGCGGGCCGGATTGAGTGTATTGGCGGGCCGTAGTTTGGCCACCCCTGAGCTATGTGATGGATTATACCTGCGTCTCAATGTTATCTATGACGTAACAGTTGGCTTACAAGCTAAAGTTCTACAATCCTAGCGTACGACAGTGCCCGAACTTAATTAGAAGCCGAAGTATGAGCTTGGCTTTTAGCCAACGCCGCACAAACGGAAAAAGGTTGTTTCTATATAGCAGCGGTTCCCAAACTGTGCGCCGCGAGACTTTGTCAGGGGCGCCGCGAAAGTATGCGAAAGTTGTTGTACTTACTGCTTTTCTCACAATAATTGCAGTGTGAAGGTTGTTAGCAGCAACTTCCCTTCAGAGAACGATTCCGATTGAGGACCTTTTTTAAACAGCCTGATTTTGGGAGGAAAATAGGGAAATCAGAGATGAAATCGAAGTGAAGACCTTTTTTTTTTTTTTTAGAGAACACCCTGATTTTCGGAGAAAAAAAGGTTGTTCAAAGAAGTAATGGAACTGAATACCTTTTTTTCATTAAGGCGCCGCGAGTATTGTTAAGTCTTCAAAGGGCGCCGTGAAAAAAAAAGTTTGGGAACCGCTGCTATATAGTATTTCCAGGTCAAGTTTTGTTGATATAGCTTAGTTAGTTAAACTTTGTGCTTATGAAAGTGCATTAGTTATGTTGCAAGTAAGAAACGATAACTTTGATATGATTAAGATGACAGTCTACGGAATAGAGCAGTTAGTAAAATCGATCATAGGCTACTGGTACCTTTAAATAAAGTTGCTCTGCGAGTTCTTGGTAATATACAATAAATAAGTTTTTGATTTTTAGATATAATATATATTGTTTAAAAGAGCTAGTGTTCTATCAATATCATATAATAGAATTTGTAAAAATTTACACAAGAATGCCAAAAAAAGCGCAATCGTCACTTTCCAAGGTGCGAGCCTACGAAGTACACTACCCTACGGAATTCATGGCCACTGCTCGTGGAGAACTGTTCTGTACACTATGCTCTACAATTGTGTCGCATGACAGGAAATTTTCAGTAGACAAACATCGTCAGAGTACAAAGCATCACAAAGCCCTGTCGTCAACATCGCAGCAACGACAGCAGCAGCTAAGCATACCAACAGCTAGTTTCGACTGGAATGATTATGTTGGAAAAGTGACAGCTGCTTTCCTTTCAGCAGATATTCCCCTGTACAAACTTAACAATTCTGACCTGCAGGCCCTTTTTAAATATCTTGGTCAAAAAGCTCCATCCGCGTCAGCATGCCGAAAACGAATTAATAATATGGAGAAATGTGAAGTTAATCGAATTTGCAATATTCTCTCAGATAAGGTCATTTTTATGGTCATTGATGAAGCTGATATTTTAGGGTCCAAATAAGTAAACACCCTAGTCGGAGATGTAGAACAGCCAGAAACAACTTACCTGTTGCATTGCAAAATTCTTGATGCTTCACCAAATCAACAAATTGTTGTACATGCCGTAGATGATGCAATTCGCACCCTTCAAACAGACAGAGACAATTTTGTTTTATTGCTCACAGATGCTGCCAGGTATATGACAGCAGCAGGTCGTGTGGTTAAACAAACGTATCCGAGGCTTTTTCACATTACCTGCGTGGCTCATGGTTTGCATAATGCAGCTGAACAAATCCATGCTAACTATGAAGATGTTGACAAGCCTATTGCTGCAGTAAAAGCTTCAGTGGTAAAAAATAAAGATCGAAGAGCAAAGTTTTCAACAATCAACAGTCCCCCGCAACCCATGGTTACCAGATGGGAAAGTTGGTTGAAGGCAGCAGAATACTATGCCAAAAACTTTCCGCAAGTTTGTGAGATTGTTAATGCTTTTGAAGGTACAAGGCAGTTAGTAGTGAAAGCGAAGGAAGCAGTCGCGGCTGAAAGCCTTCCTAGAAGCCTAAGAGAAATTTATCAATGTTATCCTAAACTCGTTGATGAAATACAAAGAGCAGAGAGCACAAAATATACGGTTGCTCAAGCCTATGAAAGAGGTTACACATTTGAGTTTGGCAGCGATCCAGCTGGAATAAAATTGTATTTGGCTCACCGATCGAACTGAATAGTGACCTAAAAGCAATTGTAAAAATCACCCGGCCAAACATCAGTCCAGAACTGTATGCCAAATTGTTAAATTGCCAAGCAACTTCATGCACTGTGGAATGAAGTTTTAGCATGCTAGGCAAACTGTTGGCGAAAGATCGCCATTTTTCCCCAAATAATGTTTGCAAATATTTAGCATTATATGTGAATAAATCGCTTGAGTAAATCACTGTCATTTAAAATGCTTGTTCATAAATGCAACTTTTTGCAACTTTTGTTAAATATAAATGCAATTTTTTCAATTTTTTAGTGCAACAAAAACTTGCCCTAGTAATCATTATACACGTACGTTTGTTTTTAACGATTGGCGGTCGAATGAAGTTTGTCACCAGAGCTTCTTAAATATTAACTGTACATTCTTTTGAAATACGTTGGATTCGTTTTTTTGTAAATATTTAATATTGATAATTGTTGTTTAAAATATTTAATATTGATAATTGTTGTTCAAAATATTTAATATTGATAATTGTTGTTTAATAAACCCTGTGCATTGTCTGCAAAAATATAACAACTTGTTTTTTAGTCATAAATTCAGGGCTACCCAAAAAAAAAATAAACCTATGTAAATTTTATTAAATCTTATCAATACGTATAAAATTTCAAGAAACTTGGTGGGCTTAAAATTTAATCTTTGTGCCATCATTCCTCAAAATTTTGGTCATTTTGGTTGCTTTGAATAAAAGTTATGTTCTGTTTAAAATATATGTATGCTCCAAAATAGGCACAACAGCATTGGAGGTAAACTTGTAGACGTAGCACAAATTTGTCAATCACTCAAATCACATTTATCTGATTTTTGACATTTCGTATTGCATTCACAGTTTGAGGATTCTCATTCGCACCTCACTCACCGGACTTGAATCTGTTAAGATTTTTATCTAAGGGGATACCTCAAGGATAATGTGTAGCTGAACAACTTTCAAACAAAGGTGAACTAAAGACGCCAAATACGGCAAAAATTTAAGAATCCATACAAAGAAATTTATATTGACAATTTTGTACGTCGTGTGCAAGCTTGCCTTCAAAATTTATAACATATTTTAGTTGGAACATAACTTTCATGCAAAAAAAAACAAGCTGAAACTTTGAGGAATAATCGTACACAGACTGAAATTTAAAGTCCACCTAGTTTCTTGAAATTTCATGGATGTCAATAAAATTTAACAAAATGTACCTGGGTTCTATTTTTTTGGGTCACCTTGTACAACCCGAATGATTGATTTTTTTCATTTTCTCAAAATAAACTTTTCAAGACAAAAAAAGTTTTCACATTAAATCGTGGTTGGTTTTGCGCATTGATCTGGATCGTTCTGATTTAGCAGTTTTCTCCTGCCCAAATAGTTCATGGTCGGTGGCGGCAAAAAATTCATTTTGCGCAAATTTTTGGTGTTTTGGTGGGTCAATTGCTCCTCCTGCCCCTTCAGCTTGTACGGCTATGAATAAAACTACTGCTACAAGTGGCAATTTACTAATGGTTTACGCCAGGCAAGTAAAACTCGTGAACGTATGCGGGTCCCATCAGTTAAATTTTAGCCTATAGATTTGCCGTGGGACGCAATCCGTTTAGCCAACAAGCTAACAAAGTTATGAGCTTTTGGGTCTACAAGTAAATCTTGGCACCGAATTTTAATACCCAGAAAAAAACAATTTTAAGAATTTACACGGAAATTAAAGTAAAGGCCCATTTCCACTACGGGCGTGGAAAAGAGCATTCTTTGTCTCTTTTATTGATCTTCGATTGAAGCGAGCGGTTAAAATTGAAGCGAGCGCAAAACAAAAGCAATAAAACAAACAAAGAATGCTTTTTTCCACGCTCGTAGTGGAAACGGGCCTTAAAGACTAAAAAAAAGTAATTACTTTGTTTGCTAAACGAATTGCGGGCACGCACAAAATTAATGGCTGAAATTTAACCCGTTTTGTTTAAAACATTTTGAATTAATTAAAGTTTCGATCTGATTCAAGAATTCTTTAGCGGGCCGCACCAAAAGACTTTTCGGGTCGCGAGGTTGACATGCCTGGCTTACAGCAAAACCAATTTAGGTAAAAGGGAACAGCCGAGTCGAACAACTTAGAAGAGAAAGCAATCTATTTTAAACAATTTATAAAGCAAACGATTTACTAATACAGTAAACCTCGGTTAATCCCGATATTCGACTAATCCGGATAAAATTGAAGGTACGAAAAGTTTCTAATGTTTTTTTTTATAGAAAGCTTCGGATAAACCGGATATTTGCCTATTTCGCATAAAAATTGTTGTTTTTATATTCATAATCCGGATTTTCCCGCTTCACAACTGTAGCAAGATGTCTTTTGTAACGTCATAAACATTATTCCACGTTATGGTTTACAAGCGTTGCATGTTGCTTGTTACTTGAAATTTATATCAGTTCAACTTAGAGAGTGTTCGTTAGTTTGCTATAGTATCTATATATATAGCTATAAAAACCAATCCCAAAACTGAGTGACGCTTAACGAAGCCATGAAAGCGCTACACCGCTATAAGCTTGGCTGTTCATGCCCTGCCATAAAAAATACTATTTTTCAGTTAGAAGATATACTTACGGACCAATCACCAAAATGTCTGCGACAATCTAAAATTGCAGATTATTTTACAGCTAATTTTGTCTGATATGTGATGGTGTAAATTTGTATTGCACGTTTAAACTGTATAAAAAAAATTTGTTTATTTCAAAGAATTGTACCAATCAGTCTTTTATACATTCAATGTGGTTTTTATCTACATCTTACTACTCTGGATAACGTCTGGCTTGAAACAATAGCTTCGGATAATCCGGATCAATTTTTGGTCAAATCGAATCCGGATTAACTGACGTTTACTGGTATATACGGTAAGTCATTAAAACACATTAAAACATCATTCATAAATCGTTAAAAAATCCAAAAATTTGAACTGCTAAGTGAAGTCTTAGGGTTTAGACAACAAGGCATTGCAATTAAGTTTGATTTAAAAAAATTTAACATAAGGAAAAAAAAGTAAATACAAGAGAAAAAACTTTTTTTCAAATTTTGATCTAAAACAAACAAACATCTCAACAATGTTCTACGTTATCTAACTTGTAGACTCTAATCTTACCATTCCATATTTCCGAAGGGGCAAACCGTGAGGCTTGTTAATAAAAAAAAATCGTTCCCAAAAAGTAGTGGTCTCTAAAACAAAAGGTCTTCATTTCGAATCAATCTCGGATTTCATAATTTTCATCCCTAAAAAGTAGTATTCTCTAAAAAAAAGGAAGTCTTCACTTCGAATCTGTCTTGAATTTCTGGCGAACCGGCCGGGACAAAGATCTAAAAATCGGCACGTATGGGAAGCCTATCTAATCTAATAACGTTCGTGTTTTGAGTTTTAAAAATTTTCTAAACAATAAGCTTTTGCTATTTTAGTTTTAAACCCAGTATACTAAGCTTTGATTTCGATTCGCACCTTTATTTAAATAAACAAATCTTTAGATTATTCGTTTGAAGTTGAATTATTATCTTGACTACATCACGTCAGGGTGGTCAGGTTAATTATCTTGACAACAAAAATATCTATTCTTTAATGCGGCTTTTGTACCATTTTCAATCGAATAGAGTTTTTGAAGAGACAAAGCTACAGTAAAATCAAATATTTTATTATTTTCTAGAATCACTTTTAGTAGGCTAATTTTTAGGAAATTACATTATAGATCGCTTGCTACTACCAAAAGTTCTATTAACTGATGCTTGCTGCAAGTCTGTGATACTAAGTATTAGAGAGACTTTTGAAAACATAGAGTTTTGAAGACAAAAAATAGGGGACACCTCCAAAACATTCTCGCAATGTTAAATTCATCGTTAATGAGATTTTGGAAATGACTGAATTAAACAGAAGATATTTTAATTAAATACTTTCCACATCTGCCTGGTTTAACAACAATAAACTTTTTACTTAAAAAAATTAGTTTTAATTAGAAGACATTCAACATTAAGGGCTTGCTTCCACTAGGAGAGTGAAATGGAGCACTCTTTGTTTATTTGATTGATTCTTTTGGTTCGCTTAGCGCGGAAAGATCAATAAAAGAAAAAAAGAAAGCTCCATTGCACGCTCGTAGTGGAAACGAGCTTTGATTAAGCCATTTAATATGAATGCACAAAGATACCAAGGGAATTGTTTGGTAAACGCTGCGATTCTATTGTTTTGCGTTGTTGGCGTGTCACAAATCAATAAAATGATGTTTGTAGATTCTACTATTTTTTTTAAATCAAATGGTTTATGATAAAAACTTAGTTCACTACTACTTAAAATGTCTATGCATATTTTGGGCACTTTATTTTTTTCCTTCCAAAGCTGATGTTAAATACATTTTATTTGCTGACATTTAAAGCTGGAAGCTGGAGCTACATTTGTCCACCAAGTTTTAAAAATCACAAAAATAGAACTATTCATAAGTTAGTCAGTAAGAGCAAAAAATATTTTAACAAAATCAAAGGAGTCTTATATATTAGTAGGGTGTGTGCGGTAAGTTTGAAGGACATCATTAATCCAAACTACACTTTGGTAAGAGTAACTAACCAGTTTTTGATAAAATTGTTGGTAATACTATTCAATTTATTAATATTCAATTTCAATTTCAATCTATACAAGTTTCTAAATTGTTCATGACTTTTCTGCCTCCTTATCGTGTCTTTTAAAATTTCCAAGTTTTTTACCATATAATGGACAAAGTGAGGAGGTACCAAAGAGTAATACAGTTCAATGCGCATGTTTGATTTGAAAAATGCTTAATTTGTAAACTACAAATATAGTTTTAAATTGTTTTGATTGATGGAATACAGTTTTTTAGATTTTTTTAGTTTGTTTTTATGTTATTGCAGCGACATTTTTTATATTAGGTTTTCCTACGAAATACTGAGATAAGCCGAATTGCTTTATTGCTCGTTTTAGTTCTTTTATATTACAAATTACTATCGACTGACTATTATCGACAGTGTCGTACAAGATGTGTTTTTCAGTGAAATAAAAGTCGTGCTGCTCGCCTATAATGCAATTATAATTTCAAAAAAGAACAAACGACCGACCACCTTTTAGTATAAACACGATAAAAGCAAACATCTTTCCATTTTTTGAGCAAAACTCAAAATTGTCAGTTTTATTTTGCTGGTAAATTGATTGAAAACATTTTGGCTCTATTAATAAACAGGAATTTCTTTGGATAAAATCTTAAAACCTTTGAAATGAAAATTTAAATTTTTTATGGTTATTCGTAAGTTTTTTGAGGAAAAGTTTCAAAGCTTTTTCGAAAAAATTCTAAAGTCATCCAAATGCAACAGAAAGAAGTTGGCTATATCAGAATTTGGAAGCGCATATACATTGACTATTTAACTGTTTATGCTGATATATTAATATTAAAAGTACTCAGTGATGGCTTTAGAACGGAGCAAACGGAGCGGCCGCAACGAGTCTTCCCTAAAAAACATCAAAAAGTGTACCCCCCTAAGCAAAATATTGCTCTATTTCTTCATAGCAGTGCCATGACGGTGGCCTCCCGTCCTTAGCTTTAGTAGGAAAATGGCAAACTTGTAGTCGATTGAAAGCGGTGACCTTTTTTAAATTTTTTTTTGGGAGGAAAATGGAGATTTAGATACTAAATGGAAGTAACCAGTTTTTTAGAGAGATTACTACTTTGTTGGGACAAAAAAAAGCTTTGCTTTGTTATGAATTAGGCTATCTTTTTTATTATCATCGCAAAATAAATTTTAAAAATTGGCCCTCTTTTTTTTCTTGCATCGGGCTCTCCTTTTGCAAGGTCATCACCGATTGTACTTCAAGTTTATCACAAATTCGCAAAATTAACTTCCTGAAGAAAAATCTTTTTTTCATGTTACTTGTGTATCAAACGTTTGCATTTCTAGAAAAATCATTGAACTAATACTTAAACCTCATTTTATAATAAAAAAGAACTTAGCAGGACAAAGTACCTAAGTTGAATCTAACTTGTCCACTTGGGATAAAAGAATGTTTTTTTAGTTTGAAACTTATCTACAGATTTCCACGTCAACGCTACTTCTTTCTTCACTTAATCCGAATCAGTGCTTTGTACTTGTCGACCCTTGTAAAAGCATTTTCTAGATTTATCTGTTGTTCAAGTTGTCAATATGAGTTGCTTACTTCTGAATATCACCTGTGTTACTAAAAACTCATCAAAAGTAGTTATAGAAACCTTATCCAACGTCAAGTTCTTTTTAACTCCAGTCAAGTAATCGTATAGTTGAAGAACTCTTTTGTTAGAAGCTATAAAAGCTAAATAACTGAAAACCAATCTTCATTTGACGGACTTTGAAAAACGAGCAAATCATTGTAATGTCACAACTTTAGTTAGGAAATCCAAAAAGACCAGTTGAAGTAGGTAACCTAATATGCCTGCATTAAAATAAGCTATGTTTATTTATGTCGTTTCTTTGCCGCAAGATTGAAGTTTTTAAAACGGTTGGTTCTAGCTAATTACGATTAGATTCGCTAGAAAATTTCTTTCTACAAATACAAAAAAAACACGGTTTCTGACAATAAAGATATGTTGACAAAATCAAAAAAACTTGATTAATCTCGTAAAACTTGACTCTCAAACTTCACCAAACTTTAAAGCAATTTATAGCGCCAACAACTACGAATAATCACTCAACAAATTAGTACTGACTAACTATAAGAATAAATTAGCACCCCTTCGACTAATACTAGATTTATTAATTCGTTCTCTACACAGGTCAAAGCAATTCTATCTCACTAAATTAACTTCCAAGGCGTCAACACTGACCCTTAAACAACTTAATCACGGTCACACAGGCAACAGTAATACAAAACAATTTTAACCAATTTAACTAAAAAAGAACGAAAAAATTTACGAAGCTATTTATATAAATTAGCCAGCATTACTAGTTAAAAACTTCTTCTTCTCCTTTCGGCCTTTTCCTTCAATCAGGGTTAGCCACAGCGTATTATCTGCCTCCAAACCGTCCTGCCTTCAACGTCTGTCTCCTTCGCACCAACTTCCCGCATATCTTCTTTCACTAGATTTAAAAATCTTCTCTTTGATCTCCCTCTTTTTCTCTTTCCTGGTAACTCCATTTCTATCATATTTCTTCCTACATACTCTTTGTTTCTTTTCATGACATGTCCATACCACCTCAGTCCGCCCGCCCTCATCTTCATTCCTAATCGTTCTACCTTAACTGTACTCCTGATGTACTCGTTTCTAATCTTGTCTTTTCTCGTCACTCCCATAGAAAACCTCAACATTTTCATCTCTGCGACTTCCATCTCTTTCACTTATTTCTTTGTGACCGCCACTGTCTCAAGTCCATACACCATTGCTGGTCTTACCACTGAATTGTACACTTTTCCTTTTACTCTAGCTGGTAACCTCCTGTCACAGATTACTCCCGATACTCTTCTCTATCCGTTCCATCTTGCTTGTACTCTCTTCTTTACCTCCCTCTCACAACTAATATTTTCTTGCACCATTGATCCCAAATACTTAAATTCCTTTACTCTTGGCACTTTTGTATCCTCCATCTTCACTGTTTCGTCGTCATTTCCTCCATTCATGCACAGATATTCGGTCTTTGACCTACTTACTTTCATTCCTCTTTTTTCCAATGCATACCTCCAGGATTCTAGTCTCTGCTCCACTTCTTCCCTGTTCTCTTTGCAAATCACAATATCATCAGCAAACCGCATCGTCTACGGTGGTTCTCTCCTTACTTCATCCTGTCAATTATCATTGCAAACAGGAATGGACTTAACGCTGATCCCTGGTGCAGTCCGATCTTTAAATTGAAACTTTCTGTAGTTCCTACTGCACACCTCACCACTGTTTCACTTCCCTCATACATATCCTATACAAGTCGCACATACTTTTCCCCCATTCCTGATTTTCTCATACAGTACCACAGTTCTTCCCGTGGAACCCTGTCATAAGCTTTCTCTAGGTCTACAAATACACAATATAGCTCTCTTTAACCTTTCCTCTACTTTTCCATCAACATTCTTAAGGCAAACATGGCATCGGTGGTTCCCTTTCCTGGAATAAATCCATATTGCTGTTTGCTGATCTCCACTCTATCCCTTAACCTGGTTTCAATAGTTCTTTCCCATACCTTCATTGTGTGGCTCATTAGCTTTATTCCTCTGTAGTTTCCACAGCACTGTGCGTCCCCTTTGTTTTTATAGATTGGGATAACCACACTCCTTTCCATTCTTCTGGCATCCGTTCACCCATTAATCGTCTGTTGAACAGTCTGGTCAAAAACTTTATCCCCATCTTTCTCATGCACTTCCAAACTTCTACTGGCAACTCGTCTGGCCCAGCGGCTTTACTTTTTTTCATCCTTCTCAGTGCATTCTTCACTTCTTCTCTACTGACACAATTTACCTCTTCGTTAACCACTTCTGCTTCCTCTGTTATTTTCCTAAGGTCTCTGTTTATTTTCCTCGTTCATGAGTTTCTCAAAGTACTCCTTCCATCACTTTAACACTGCCTCCGGATTTATCATAACATTACCGTTTTCATCCTTTATAACCCTCACGTCCTGTACATCTTTCTTTGCTCTGTCTCTCTGCCTAACCAATCTGTACAACTCCTTTTCACCTTCTTTTGTTCTAATCTTTCATACAAATCGTCATATCCACGTCCTTTCGCCATCGCAACTGCCTTCTTTGCTTTACTCTTCTTTTCTTTGTAGATCTTTTTAGTATTTTCATCTCTTATTTTGTCCCATGCTTTGTTTGCCTTTGTCTTTACTTTTATGCTCTCCTGAACTTCCTCATTCCACCACCATGTCTTTTTGTTTCCCAAATGTCACTCCCAGTACAGTTTCAGCTATTTTTCTAAGCATTTCTGCTGTTTTGTCCCACTCATCAGGTAACCCATGCTTGCCTCTCAAAATCCTGGTCACCTCTTGTCTAAACGCTTCTTGACAGCTTGTCTCTTTTAGTTTCCACCATCGTATCCTTGGCTTTACTTTTTCTACTTTTTTCTTTTTCACCATAAGAGCCATTTTGCATACCACTATACGGTGCTGTTTTGCGACACATTCATTTACTATTACCTTACAATCGCACATTTCCCTTAAGTTCCTTCTTCTGCACATCACATAATCTACTTGGGTACTTTTTCCGCCACTTTTATACATCATCCTTTCTTCATCTCTCTTCTTGAAATAAGTATTGACAATCGCCAAATCCATCATTTTTCCAAAATCCACAACCATTGATTCTTCCTTATTTTTTGTTCCAGCACGGTACCTCCCCATCATTTCCTCATACCCTATGTTTCCTTCGCCCACATGTCCATTTAGGTCTGCACCAAGAACTATCATCTCCTGTTTTGATACACTTTCTATCAACCCATCCAGGTCTTCGCAAAAATCATTTTTCTCCTCCATACTGTTGTTAACCTACGGAGCATACGCACTTACTATATTTAGGATGGACTCTTTTACCTCCAGCTTCATGGCCATTAGTCTGCCTGACACCCTCTTTACTTCCAGGAGACTTTTAGCCTGCTCCTCCCTCTGAAGCTACTAATTTGGGTTCTAATTCGAAATTACTAATTCGACTTCTAAAGCTACTAAAAACTGAAGCTACTAATTCGGGCCAGATTTCTTACAATAATTCTTATACTACGTTTACAATCGGACAAAGCAGCTATGACGTCACAATAGAACCAAAAGCTTCAGTAGTAAACAAGTTATGGAACTTATAATGTCAAATCAGCTTAAGAGCTTGTTTCCACTACGAGAGTGGAATGAAGTATTTTTTGTTTGTTTCATTGATTTTTTTGCTTAGCGCTTGCTTAGATTTTAAGTGCGGAAAGATCAATAAAAGAAAAAAATAGTCCTCCATTCCCCGCTTGTAGTGGAAACAAGCCTTAAAACAAGTCGTTGTTATGTTATGTTTGGTCAATATTCAAGTATGGTTTCGAAATATAAACTTTAAAGAAGGCAGATAGAGCAAAAAAAACGCATTCAAATTGTGATGTTATAGAAGGATGCTGAATATTAGTTCGACAAACAAAAGCCTGATAAGTGAATATAGAGAACTATAAAAAAAATATGCTTGATGAACAAAATAGGAAAAGCAAAAGGTATGTATTTGGCGTACTTAATTCGAGGAAATAAAATATTAACAGGAATGGTTATGGGCAAAATTACAGGAACGAAATCGCGTGGAAGGAAAAAATTAATATGGTTAAGAAATGGGAGAATGGAGAAGGATTGTGTGCAAACTGCAAATTCGGATGCAACTAGATGAATAGATAGATTCTGTTTTGGACCCCTAGAGACCATATGTGGAGCAGAAGATAATTTAAAGTTTTCTTTTGGTTTACTGCAACAATAATGAACCTTGGAAAAGATTTATGAATATCTGCACTGATGTCTATAGTAGGGTGCGAACAGAGCGGCCGCACCGCCCCCACCTAAAAAAACATCAAAAAGTTGGCCCTCCCTACGCAAGATATTGCTCTATTTCTTCATAGTGGCAGGACGCTGGCATCCCTATAATGAAGACTTTTTTTCTTTTAGAGGTCACTTTATTTTGATACACTAAAAAGTGACCCCCCTGAAACAATGACCTTTTTTAGAGATCGCTTTGTTGCTTTGCTTCAGAACACTAAAAAGTAGCCTACCCTACTTTTCTTGCACCGGACCTTTCTTTTTGTACGGCCATCATTCGTTATGTCCACCATTGATAGTTTGACAATGTTTAAATCTCAAAGTGAAATCATTCGAAGATAAATGAGAAAACTCCCAATGGATTTCATTTAGTAATTTACCGAGAGATTCTATGCTTCAGTACTTTACTTACTGCCATGAAATATAAACTTGCAACAATTATACAAGCCTTCAACAACGTTAAAGCAAGGGCTGTCAATACGAACTGTTTACCAAGCTTTGTAAGGACATGAATTCCAATCATGAGACTCTGCTTTTTTATACATTCGGTGGTTGTTGAAAGTTAACATGTTAGCCCAAAATATAAAGAAGGAACTTAAAGTGAAAGAGGAACTTGTGCTGCTTTTTGAAGCTAATGGGAAACAAGATCTTCTTTTGTTAATCAAATCCAAAAAGTTTTATCTGAGGTTGGCGAACCTGTGAGTATTTTCGAAGCGTTAAATGATTTAAACTTGATTTTGGAAATATATCAACTGTGTCAATGGCTACGATATCGTGAACGCTTTCATGGCAAAACTAGGGCTGAGTATCGTCGAATTCAAAAAGGAAATGCAGCATCCTTTCCAAAACTAGATAGTGCTTTCGAGAAAACCAAATTAAACTTAAGGGCGAGCTTAAAGTTGAGGTGGAGGGTTACCTGCGACTTTGAAAACAATTCGAACGCTTCTTCCCAGATTCAAGCGATACTGAACTTTCACAATTGAAGATGACAAGGAATCCTTTTCGTCAGAACCAGAAAATTCTTATTAAAGCTTTGCAGGACGAATTTCTGGAAATGGTATATAACTCGACTGCAAAAAACAATTTTAAAGCTATGCCACTGACTTAATTCGGGGCGAAGTATGTGCCCATACACGAGTCCGAAACTCGTACAAAAGTGTAGGTGATGTAGCTCTACTGTACACTCCCTCGGTTTTCATCGACTTACATATGCGAAAGTGGCCTTTCTTCCTCGGCATAAAGACAACACATTGGAACAAACTTGACTGCAAAGCCGATCTAAGGTGCTTTATCTGCTACAAAGTCACAAATTAAATTTTGATTTCCAACAGTTACATTCTTCTTATTAACAAAATTTAGCTATTGTTTGTTCAAAGTTGTTAAATTTTTTAATGTGATAGGACTTGGATTTTGTTGGTATTATGATGCCAGGAATTTCAAAACGACAGAGTTTACTGAATTTTAAGGTTGCTTAAAGCTGTGACTCGCAGGTCAGTGGTTTGGAATCTTTGTCCTATAAGTTCATTACCGCATGGTTCATCCAGTGGGCAATTAACAACTGACTTGTAAATAATTCCTGCTTTTGCGCAAATCAATAAGGCGACTATTAGCGGAGAAGAGACTAACTTTTGATATTTTACAAAGCAAAAGAATTGTTCTGAAATTGCAAAAACCTTTTTAGAAAGAATTGGCCGATTGATAGGTAACAAGTATTTTGATGCAAAGTAATTGACCGATTTCATGGATACTCAGAATTTTCGACTCACGTTTAGTTAATAAAGCATAAAACGTATTTGTGCCGTCAAAAAGCTTCAATATGAAATTTATTTGCAAATAACTAAAAAAGTAGCAAAATATTAGGCTTTAAATGCTGTGACAGCACTATATAGGTGACTGTGCTGTTTAAGCTTATTGTTGTAGAGATTGGCACGGCGAATTCATGACACACTTTGTCGTAAGAAATGAGTATATTAAATGGTTCATCACTATAATTATAAAAGTTAAAAGTTATTTATCTTCTGGACTAGCAGGAAAACTGAAGAAGAGTTAATTTAAAAGTAACTTTCAAGCAATTACCCCAATCTGCTTTCAGAGATGCCAAGATTATTACTGTCCGGTTAAAAGTTTTTGTTTTTCAGTTTTTATATAGTTCCATTAATTTACACATTGTTTGCTAATGCCACAAATTAAAAGTAAATGCGTTGGAGTATCTTTTCTAAGGACACAACAAAATGGCAAGTTGAGGATTTTGAACCGCGACCATGTCGACCGCAGTTACCTCATACTCACTGGATCACGCAGCTGAAATTAAGGTTTTTATTGGTATTCATAATTTTGTGTAAAAGATTGCGTCGACAAAAGTTATAAAAAAAACGGTATTGTTCGGCTTCGAACAAAACGCCATTCCACCGAAAAGTAAATATTTGAAACTTCAAAAAAATTTCTTTGTGTTTTTCCGATTCTGCTAATTTTAAATTAACGATTCATAATAGTATGTGATTTTTCTTGGTCATAGGCGGCATACTAGATAAGACTAAATTAAAACCAGGCCTAACGCTCGAGTTTACGAATTGGTCTGAGATATTAAAGATTTAGGCCTTGCAAAAAAAACTTGATTAAAAAGATAGGTTTGGTTTTCCAAAACACAAGATAAATTTTAGAATATGTAGTAAAATAAGCTGCTTTTAAAAAAAAGCATCTTATAGTGATATATTGACTCATGCAAATAAAATTTCACTGTAGCTGCTTCTTATTGATTAACAATTTTCTCTACTATTACAAACTAGGATATGGTTACTTCTTCCGAAAATGTCCGTAAAATTTAGGTTTATTTCTTCCGAAAATGTCCCGTCTCTTGGGTCTGTTTTAATAGGAAAATTGAAAAAAAAATTTTTGTACGTTAGAATTTAAGTTCCACTGTTTTAACCCTTTATAAAAATTAGATTGTATGTTGTCCCGTGAGATAGAAAAAAAGTTAAAAATTTTGATCAAATCGTAACTTGTGGCAAACTTCATGCAAGTCACAGTTTTCAAAACTTTAAAAGATAAAAATTCTTGAAGAAATCAAATTGCTATCATGCACTTACTCCAAAAGCACGCACTACACCAACCATAAAATAAACATGCTTTGGTGGCCAAGATTTATGATAATTTTGCTCATGTTATGTGTCAATTACGTTAAACTTGTAAACGTCACTTTAACTCTATAGATCAGAGTAAGCCTCTGTGTCTCTGTCAAATCTATTGTTTAAACATTAGGTCATCTTACTTATTAAAGTAAAATTTAGTCAACTTTAAATAAGTAATAGATAAACTTGTTTAAAAATTAACTTCGTTTTTTTTACTAGTTCAACCAATGCAATCGATTTGTTTTCGCGAAAGGTAACAATGTCAAACTTATGCTTAATATGTATCACTTAGTCATTTTCAAAAGTCATAGATTGCCGATAGAAACTATGACTTCAGATGCAATTGCTCAAAAATAAGTCGATTCCGATTCTCTTTAAGAATTGTATTAAAGTTACTTGGCTATATAGGAAGAGATATAAACTCCTTTAGCCTTCTCCTTGCAGCTACTTAAAATGCTTGCACTAGAGCAAAGTAGGAGTTTAAACCATATCTTTTTTCAAAAATCTCGAAACAATATCTAGAAGTTTCTACGACAAGTTTCCTATGTACTTAAAAAAGCTTACCAACATGTAAAATACAAGGCAATTTTTATAATCTCTTTGCGACGCTGAATCAGTTCTGACTTGCCAAACAGCCATATAATGTAATTGCTAATGCAATTCTCAGCTAAATCTGCACTATTTGAAGCAAAACTAAACCGCTTTGCATTATTACACCGACATAATCAGATATTTATGCTGATCTAATCTCCTAACAACGTATTTACATTGTCTTATTCTTTTTATGAAAGACACAAGCTTTGAAACAGTCGACCAAACTTTAATCTTTATTAACTTTGACTTTCCCATTGACCCGCATTAACATCGACGAGAATTCTCAAAGCCTAAAATGCCAGCCGTTTACAGATTTCGTCAGATCACAAACTTCGTGCCACTTGAAGTTACAAGTATACTGTCGATACGTCACAGATCTTTGTGCTATGTAATAGCTACCATTCAATATTGTTAATTTGCTTTGAGTCAGAAGCTAAAAGAACCTAAAACCTGTTTTTACTACTACTTTGTTGACATTTCAAGTGAACTATCAACTATGAAATTGACTATGAAATTGCACCCATTTTATTTAGTTTGTCTCTTGTGAGAGTAAACAAAGAGTTGGTCATAGAAAGTGCATTGTAAAATTTGCTACGGTATTAGGTTTTCAAAATGAAATCGTAAAATTTGACTCGAATCCTATAATTCACACCGTAAAAAAAAATATTTGCGTTTTGATAGCCGTTTGTTGTGAAATAGTGATTTACAATGAGTTAAAATAGTTGTAGGTTTACTTTTGTGTAACAAAACCGAATATGATCTTTCTTCTTCAAAATATAAAACATGTTCTTTTGGATTTGTCATTTACATAGAATTACTGACTGTTTTTGTACTTCAAATTTACTTAAACTTTTGTGAAATGATAGACTAATTAATCTAATATTATTTTTTACAAGTTGAACTACTATTGTTTTTTCTTTTTTACAAATTCTTAGTGAACAGCACTTTAACAATAACAACACAAATTACCGCTTGCTAATACTATGGTGTACCCTTGTTCGTCATTACACAGTCAAAAGTCATTCGCGACAAAAACAATATAGTGTTTTTAATGTAACAAGAATAAGTGGACAACATGATAGAAAGGGACAACAAGATGATCTTAACTGCTATTTGATGAAAAAGTAATTAGTAAAATATTAAAACGGCCGGTAACGGGCTTTTATTGGTTTAAAAATAACTTCAAGGACACGCTATTGATATTTACGGTAGAAGTCGTCAAAGCGCTGATTGAAATTCGTAATTAATTGTTGCGAGTTCATCTCTCGTTCAATTCAAACACGTGGCACCTTTAAGCAAACTACACAATTTAAATTTTTTTTTCTCAGCAGTTTTACGAGGATTTTGAAATTAGATTTAAAGTGATTCAAAAACAAGAAAAAATTCATTTCAACAATAATATTGTCTTTATATTTTCAAAATCAGTGCAATGATTTGTTACAAATGATTCAAGTTTGATTACGCTATTGCCATAAAAAGGCACAGAGAGATTTGAAGTCTTTCAACACAACACAGCATTACGACAAAAAATTATTATATTTAAAAAAAGCCACTTAAAGATGAGAAGCACCAGAGTCGAGTTTCGCTCTTATTAGAGCTCGTCAGTAATGCTTATCTCACTGCGAATACGAACCGAATATCTGTAGTCTTCCACGCAGGTTACTATACCGCTAAACCACAGAACCCGGACGATATACCGACTTAAAGCAGCTATAAGTTATAAGTTATTCCCGGATTTACTGAACAAGGAATACATAGAATCCACTATGTTGTAATTCCAAGGCCGTATCTCATGACCGGGACTTACCCGACAAGCGTTAAGCATCGCGTTTACTCTCTTAGAGCTTGACGAGCGAAGGAAGAATTATATATTTGAAGAAATATGAAGAAAATCTCATAATTCTTCAAATATAAAATTATTATATTACGTTTGAAACTTCAATTTCAATATAATCTAAAATAGTGCAAATCGTATTTCTAGCTTTTACAAAACTTTCAAAGATAACGTTAACAGAGACGATTTTGTTTATTAAAAGTTAAAATCAAGGTTTGAAAGATAACTTACTTTTCTATTTAGTTAAGCTCAGCAATGCTATCTTTAAAGATAATGCAGCTCACTCGAACCAAAATCTTCCAAATAAACAATCAAAAAACTCTAAACAAAATAAGACAAAAAAGAAATTAAGCGAGTTGAAAATACTCTTACCTAACCTTCTTGGATTTTTTACTGTAACCGATGTTTTTTAAGTAGGTCAGACATGGTGCTGACAACTCTTTTGTTTCACCGCTCTTATGAAACGTCAAGAGAAGTTTTTTTACAAAAAATGAGCACCTGGTTTGCTGCCACAAGTTTGCAGAAGACTATTGCCAAAAAACCTTTTTGTTATTTTTCTTGCTACCAGGTACATTATTTATTATATTCTGCTGCTCTTCTGGTAAAAACGTAGACTGTTTGTTTTAATTTTTAGTTTTTAATAAACTGAAAAGGTTTTTAACAAAAGTTTTTTGTTTTTACCAGAAGAGCAGCAGAATATAATGAAAACTTTTTGTTTTGCTTAGCTTAATCTTAATCAAGTTTAACCTACCAAATCCTGCTGTTTCTCAGTCCCTTAGAGACATAAATTTTTACCAAAACAAAAGTTTGTACCAATGTATTAATAATACATTAAACTTTTAATCGACATAAAGCAATATTTAAAAGTAAATTTAACAACTAGCAGTTTAACATTAATAACTAAAACAAACTAAAAATTATTTTAAAAACAGTATATTAAGTTGAGCAATAAGCCATCATGATTTTTGTTCTTAATACATACTAAAAGTATGAGAAAAAAACAAACAGTACATACTGTACGTTAAAGCAGTTTTAAAAAGGTGAGGTTTTGAATGAACATTTGAGTTCACAAATGTCACGTGTCATTCAATCCAAGGTAAGCAATGGCTTTAAAGATCTTTTGAAATGATAAAATATCTTATTACAATCGTACTAAAGAGTATCAATATATTCATTGATAAAGATGTAATTTGAACCAAAACCAAACTAAAAACACTTCATAAAACTAAACATTTTGGTAAACCGTTTGAATATATGTAAGGTCAATAATATCTGGTTTGAAATTTGTGCTACATTCATTTTGCCTGAAGAGGGTTATGGCAGTCGAAAATGTTTTTGCTCGTGTTATGTTTTTCGTTTGGTTTCGATTTAAATTACATGTTTACACGTAAATGTATTGGTTCTGTTTACTACGATCGAAATATGGACAAGGAAAATATAGTCTGTCTCTAAATTACAGTACATTGTATCATATTAACAGAGTAGGTTTCAGAAATTATTGTTGAACTACACAAAAACAATTTAGGCTTTCTGTCGCAATAATATTTTGAATTTTAAAATCCTTTCAAATTTAAAATTGTTTTCCGGCCTTCGCAACCAGGGCGTCGAACTGTTTAAAACAATGTTTCACTTCTGATTGAGGTTCAGCTAACTTTATTTTTTACGGGTTCTGTTCCGGTTCAGGTTCGAAGAATGATAACGGTTAATACCGGTTTAAGGTTCCGGTTCGGGTTCGGTTCAACGTCTCGTTCGAAACAACTTCAGGTGACTTTACGAAGCAACCTTGTCGGCATCGGCTAAGAGCGCCGTAATTGCGATCGATACATTCGGGGTTCAAAATCTACTCGCGTTATTCTGCTTTGTCCTAGGCAAAAACACTTTACTGCACCTTCTTCGGCAAGGTGGTCTTGGCAAGCAGTTTTAAATTTTAGTCATATCTCTTTAAAACTAAAAAACTAAAATAAAAAATTTAACCGGACAGCAATATCGTGGAATCCTTGAAAACAGGTCGGGGCAATTGCTTTCCCTATCTAAAGCGCGGCCGACAATTTCCTGCAAGTCAGGAAGATAAACATAGAGATAAATTAAAATAAAAAAAACAAAGAAACATTGACTATTTAAAAAATTCTGCCGAGCACATACAGCACGTCATGTTTTAGCATTGTTGGATCCTCACATTGATAACTTTCGGTTTTTTCTCGCCTTTTGCTGCTGAAGGTCAAGCAATGAAGTTAACTGCAGTCAACTCAATTTTACCAAAGACCACTTCTTTAAATATCCACACCTGTTATAAATTTCTCCTTGTTCCTATGATCATGATCTGATTGCTACTTTCTGTTTTAAGTAAGTCGCCATTGCAGGTAAACAAGGTGACTCCCTTTTAAAAAATAGTCAAAAAAATATCTTTTCGAGGTGACTGTGAAAAATCACACGGTTAGACCTAGCCTTGCATCTATCTGCTTGCAAGTCGGTGATTTAGTACACTGAGTTTTCTTGTCGAGATTTAATATTCAATTTTACATTGTAATGCTTTCAATGAGTTGCATAAATTGTTTTGGTTTTCTTGTTGATACAATTTTAAGAGAAAGTTCACACAGACTGGAAGTGCGCAAATCAAAACCTTTCAATTGTTTTTTTTTCTTATTGGCGTCACCAAACTCATTTTAATTTTTTTCTTATGTCTATGTAAATAAAGATGATTGATATAACCATGCTGGTTGTAACAGTTGCAGTCTGCGTAAACCCGCCGTAAAAAACTCAAAACTATCTAATACAGTGTATATCTAAAATCAGTTTTGGAAATGCAGCACAATAAGCATAAGTACTGTACAGTTGATTTGCAATCAGGCAGAACGACTTTTGATCGAATGATTAGAGATGGTACCGTCGTAGTAACTAACAACTGGTCACCAATGCATGCACGCATTACAAATCGTATATTTATACTTTTTTAACAAAATATTTATTTTCATACCAATAACCTTGCAAAGTAATTTACTGAAATTTAAAGTTTTTCCTACTTCTAAAAAGCTTAGTAAACATGTATTCCTTTTGTTCATGAAAAGTTTCTCGATAGAATGATGCTGTTTGTTATAAGTTTTTCTATCTTTAGATATAAAACATGAGATATTCGTGACGAAACTTAATAATTTGCATCGACGTCATGGTGTTTTACACAAAAGTACAGTGCTTCGCAAAAAAATTTTTTTTTGGACATTTGAGCTTTGTTAGCCGTAATTGTATCGCAAACTGGTTGGATTACGTAAATAAAATAAAATAAATAAAATAACTAAATAAATAAATAAATAAATACGCATTCGTCAAGCTGAATCGGTAACAACAAAAAGCCACATAGTGTAAATAAACATTTCATCAGTAAACCAGATAAAAACTGACTGGATCAAAAGAAATTTATTATCTCATACATTATTCATTAGCTTTTATCAAAAATTTAACTTTTTGCAACTATATTTCAATAAATTTAATTGTTGGCTAAGTTGTGCTGTTGAAAAAATATTGTCTAGTGTCTGTTTATTTATTTTGAGCAAGACAATATTCTTCAAGCTATCTACATCGAAGTGGCAAAAAAATACGAACACATTTACTTTAATAAGTCAACCGTGAATCAAATCATTCTACTTCCAGAAAACATCGACGATTATTTCCTGAATTTTTCAATCTGACGGCAGAATATGACACTGTCTGGCATCGTGGCCTTACCTGCAGGTTGCTTGAGGCATCTGCCAAATAAGCACATGGTCAGAATGATCATGGAGCTTGTCCAAAAACGAAGTTTTATACTTTCAACTGGTGACAGCACGCAAAGCAGGATTTGCCATCTGAAGCACGGCGTTCCTCAGAGATCGGTCTTGAGTTATCTTCTTTTGAACCTCTTTATATTTACATGATTACATCTACATTTGCCCTCCACAATTTCCAAAAAGTTTACCTACGCAGACGATCCACCATGGTTGCACTTTTCTGGCAACCGAAAGGTCTTTGATGGGACTTTAAGTCAAGACATGAGTAAACTTTTGATGTATCTTCAGACTTGGAAGCTGAAACTCAATCACACTAAGACGGTGCGACAACGACTAAGACAGCCACTAAAACGGTACGTCAGATCCCTCACATTCCGTTACGCTCTAGTGACATTGAGCAAAAAAACTATTAATAAATTAGCGCGTTACACTGCTGAGGAAACTCGCAGGCTTTGGAAAGGTGCTGATACCGAAACACTGGGCACAGCTGCCCTATCTCTAGTCTACTTAACAGCAGAGTACTGCGCACCAGTCTGAGGTTGCAGCGCTCATATTCGCTTCATAGACAAGGTCCTGTATGACACCTTGCGCATTGTCACTGGATGCCTGCGTCCCACCCCAATTGATCACCTTCCCATGCTTTTAGGCATCTAGCAAGTTAAGCTTTGCCGGCTAGGAGCGACACTATCCTAGGCTGACGATGCACTCCTGGACCCTGATCATATGCTAAATTCCTAGATTGGACCTACAATCTCTAAAAATGTTTGACCGTTTTTCCACTCTTTTAAAAAATCTACACGTTTCCTTTTTTTACCACAAGCAACATCGCTGCTAATACTGCAATCTTATTCCAAATCAGTCCGTATTAATTCAAAGTTACTATCTTTACTATCACTAAAGGCATGAACAATTATTATTATATATTATAAAAAAATGTTTAGAAATAACAGTATGTTAGAATTAGAATGTTAGAATCAAAAATGTTAAAATTAATTTAATCGGAAAACAATGTGAAACTGAAAATGATGCTTGGGGCAAGCGTCTTTATGATAATCTCCGCCCACAAAAGTTTCCATAGACCAGTTCATTGGACGTCACTCGACGCAGTAATCAACTGATGTATTCACTTTTTTTCCCTATACGTTACTATGGCAACAGTGACATTGAATTCGATACAATTAAGAAAATATAACTAAAAAATTTGAGTAAGCAGTGGGATGCATAAAAACATTAAGTAGGCCGCAGGTTGGACATCACTGGTTTAAACAGTCAAGGAAAAGTAAAGATAAGCGCAAACGATATCTTAATACAGTTGATGGTTTTTTGCTATCCATTAAATGGCTCCGATTAAATGGCCCTTTGCTATCTGTTTTTTGTGCAACCTTTACACTTCTTCCAATATTATTTTTATACTAAAGCTTTGGTCTAACATTTGAAGTAAAAAATCTTTTTTTTAGTTTTTGTTTGACTTATAAAGACTATTCTTGCTTTATCGGGCTCTAATTTGTAGTAAAACTCTTTGTGATCTCCCTGCTTACGTCACATTTTCCAACGTGACCCTAAGAAAATTTTCTTCTAACTTTACGAACATAATTTCACAACCCTATTCAACAAGTAAATTAAGAATAAAAGCAGACACATTAGAAAGATAGAGGCATAGTGATATCCACATAACAGGGTACCTTCCCTCTTAATCTTGAGTGCATTTTTTAAAACGTCAGACCGTATAGTTTATATCAAAACTTTTTAGCTGGGGGGCCGCATTCAGAAGTTGATTTTGTTCGAAGGTCGCACTATAGCATAATGTAGCCGAAATATAATAACGAAAATAGGCAAAACCAGGAATTTGGTTGAAGACCAAAAAATATTAATTTTGTTTGATTTTTTGCTTGAGGCTTTCGAGGGCCGCACAGAAAATTGTTGTGGGCTATATGCGGCCCGTAAGCCGTAATGTGCCCAACTCTGGTTTATATTATTAATTTTTTTCAAAAACGGCTGTAAATTATATCTAAAGTTTATTTTCTATAAACAAGAGCGCTTATTTCTTAATTTCTAACACATTGTTGCGTTAAATTACCGTTCCACCCTTAAGCAAATTTTTTTCATTCAAATTGTTCTGTTTTGCTGTGATGACCCAATTGCTCACTGATGAAAAATAAGATTTATTGCATAAACTTTTTTAAATAGTCTTGTTTTTTCTCTATTGCTTTCGAAGACACGGCTCCTACGTTTTGCTACATGCTCCTCTACAGTTTTAAAGAAAACTATTTTTAGGGATCACAACAAAAAACTACATTTGGAGATGATCCGTTCGATATTTGGATATTTCTACTTTTTGTTTGTCGATCATTGAAAATATCCAAGAATTGGCTAGTTATGTTCAAAGCGAAAAAATAGAAATATAAAATTATTTATAAGTTTGAACTTATTTGTACCGTGAAGTTATAGCAAAAAAGTACTTTCGATAGTTTTGTTCATAAATTCTTTTAATAAATGCACAATAAATTATTTTTTAAAAATAACTGTAAATATTTTGAGAAATATCTAACATATTTTTTGCTATCTTGTAAAATTTTATAGTTCTAACCATGAAGTTATAACACACACATTTACTGTATCTAACTAATTTCTTTGAAAAACTGAAATCAAACATACCAGAATGCTTTTTTTAGTTAATTATAATACATAACTAAAAACAAGTATCTTGATGAAGCCAAAAAAGCGGTGTCATTCGTTAAGTAAGATACTAAAAATGTTTCTACTTATTGGGAAAATGAAAACCGGTTTATTGATGAAAGTTAGAAATGTTTTAGTCGACGAATAACCAACGATTGTACTGTTCAAACATTAGTATATAGTCAAGAACGAACTATTGATTGTCTCGTAAAATGAATTAAATGTTTTCAGAAGCGTTTTGTGGTGAGTATTTTGTTTTTGCTCGTTATTTGTTAAAACTTTAATTTTGGTTTTAGGCTATTTAGTAATGCAGCTAACGCATCACTGAAACATTCATTCATGTTTATTATATTTTTTAATTTCAGAAGCGGATCGCTTCCAGATCAGTGCTGTTTCGGTCTTTGAGCGAAATTCTATAATTTTAATTCCAATTTTAAGAAATATAGTCTGTAATTTTCGACATGACACATAAACAACAGAGAAGGTGTTGGTAAACTTATTTTCGGGACTTTAAACAAAAGATGTCTTGGAATAAGAAAGTTTT
This sequence comes from Diplosoma virens, assembly GCA_963680785.1. NCBI lineage: Eukaryota > Metazoa > Chordata > Ascidiacea > Aplousobranchia > Didemnidae > Diplosoma > Diplosoma virens. The sequence goes on along the minus strand of OY796892.1, from coordinate 23,801,296 downwards.
AAAAATTTCTTTAAGCACTCTGACGTTGAAATAACTTTTTATGTTTCCAATGATTATTTTTTTTAATTCTGGAGAACGCATTAGGCAAAAATCACGTTAAATAACGTCGCACTATTTTTTTTCGCTAAAAAAACAATTAGAAACTTTACAACGTTGGCAAATGCCTTCAGAGTTGATTGTTTGTTCCCATTGTAGTTTCAAAACGTTTTTTTAAACTTAGAACTTTTATTTTTAAAATAATGGAAGAAATTTGGCAAAAAGAAAGGTAGCTCATATCGTTATGAATACAATGTCCAGCACGTTAATTTATCTAAAAATTTTTATAACCTTAGGAATAAACAGTACTTTCTTTTTGATTATACATTGCTGTCTTAAACAATAGATGATAGATAATGTATTTCCGTTACTTTGTTTGGCAAAGCCCTGCTTGGTGAATTTCAACTACTTGATGTAGGCAACGCAGGTTACTTGTCAATATTTACATCTTGTTCTTTTAAAAAACTCTTCTTAAGCAAAGAAAGTAAAGTGAAGAAAATGCTCGTGAAAACTACGCTAATTAGTAAAAAATATCAAAAGATTGAATAAAAGACGCTGATGATTTATAAAAATGCTAATTTTTCGGTGGATTTAAGCCAAAAATATTTCAGTTTTTTAATGCTCTTTAATAGGAAAACAAGTCAATTTTAGTATTTTAAAATAACTTCCAAAAATAATTTTTATTAAAATAAGAAAAGTATTCAGTTGAGATTACTAAAAAAAGCTAAAAAAAAGCATTATCTTAAAAATTGAACAAATTACAAAGTTATGAAAAAAGTTAAAATTTTTTTGGTTTTATTAATAAAATTTTGAATACCATTTTAATTCTGTTTCTACACTTTAGAATAAACAATTAGGACAATCTTGAAATTATATAAAGTTAATTATTATTTCAAATGTATCTCATGGTTGCTCTATTTAGTTTAATAACTTCAACAATAGCCAGTGAGTGTGGTTTGACGGAAAATTTTACGAGCAATATAAAAATCGACAAAACAAAAACGGAATATTTTAATATTACCAAAAACTCCTCCTTACGCTGGACATACAAAACCCAATTCGGTTATAATCTCACTGTAAAAATCACTTTTACTCATCCTGACCCAGGAAAATTTAGTTGCAGTAAATTGTGAGTTGTTAAAGCTTTAATATAAGTTTATTTATTAATTTAAAACAGGGGTGTACAATCTGCGACCGATTGAAAGCTGTGGGTTTTAAAATGGAGTGATGCCCCTACCCATTCAAATCATTCTTGAAATAGTTTTATAGCCTTAAAACTCAACTTTTTGAATCTAGATAAATTGATTGGCAAATGCAAAGTTTTTTTTTCATAATTTACCATAAAATTATATAGTCTTTGTAGTAACAAACAAAGAATTGATAAGTAAGTTTGGTATAAAAATTTTGCAAAAAACTATCTTAAATCGTTTTATCGAAAATTTAGGAAAATTTTTATCAATAAAATGCGATTTCTTCTTATTCACTAAAAAACATCAATGTCCAAAGTATTATTTGGTGCGGTTACCTTTTTGGAAAAAAAGACTTGCATCAGTAGAATATGTTTCTCTTAATGTTTCTTAGTCATATCACTATGAAGCTTAACATTTTTAAACTTTCTAATCTAGATTTTAGATTCTTTGGTAATCACTTGACAACGCATAAAAACTAAAACCTCCAGCTTTAATCAATTAAAGAGCAAAACAAATCGTAAACTTTATGAACTCTTTACTGTTTGATATTTGTAAATAAAATATTATTTTTAAAATTATTTTTTTAAATGTTTTTCAATAGGCCAGTAATTTGTACTGACAACTTTTTGTTGTCATCATTTTTTTGTTTTGTGTAACATCTTGTTTCGTTGCCATTACACTAATTTAGTTTTTGACATCTTGTCCTATTTAGTAAGTTCTATTGTTTGTATCATTAAAGTAACGTAACCATAGATGTAATTGTCTATCATTCTTCTTTTATCTTGACATAGCTTTTGAAATTACACAGTTGATGTTTCAAAAAGATGTTTTTTTTTAAATGAGAATTAATTAAATCATCGCTTGATTTCGATTTTATCTTGCAAGTTGCACAAAAGACACCTATTTGAGCGTGGATTCCAAAGTCGATCGCACTCCTTCTTCCTATTCCTCTTGCTGCGCGAAAAAGAAAGAACTGAAAAATCCCTTCGTAGTAGAAAATAAAGTTCAAATGACGTACTGCAACGCGATTGGCCCGCATCGTGTCAAGATAAAAGTAACAGCTCGTGAGTAAAATTCTCATAAATTCTTGGTAGTTCTAAAAAATCATGAATTTTTAAATAAGCACAAAATATAGTCTGGTGGTTAGCTATCTAGCATCCTGTACAGAAAGTTTGAGTTCGATACCCAAGTTGAACAAATTTGACATAATGTTGTAAACGACTTGCCACCGCTACGACAATACAATTACTACGACAATACCACTACTACAACAATACCACTGCTACAACAATACCACCGCTACGACAATACCACTGCTACAACAATACCACTGCTACGACAATACCACTACTACGACAATACCATTGCTACGACAATGCCACTGCTACAACAATATCACTGCTACGATAATACTACTACTACGACAATACCATTGCTACGACAATACCACTACTACGACAATATCGCTGCTGCGACAATACAACTGCTACGACAATACCACTACTGCGACAATACAACTGCTACGACAATACCATTGCTACGACAATACCACTGCTACGACAATACCACTGCTACGACAATACCGCTGCTGCGACAATACAACTGCTACGACAATACCACTGGTGCGACAATACCACCGCTACGACAATATCACTGCTACAACAATACCACTGCTGCGACAATACAATTACTACGACAATATCACTGCTACGACAATACCACCGCTGCGACAATACAACTACCACGACAATACCATTGCTACGACAATATCACTGCTACGACAATACCACTGCTACGACAATATCACTGCTACGACAATACCACTGCTGCGACAATACAATTACTACGACAATACCACCGCTTCGACAATACAACTGCTACGACAATACCATTGCTACGACAATACCACTGCTACGACAATACCACTGCTACGATAATACCACTGCTGCGACAATACAATTACTACGACAATACCACCGCTTCGACAATACCACTGCTACGACAATACCATTGCTACGACAATACCATTGCTACGACAATATCACTGCTGCGACAATACCACTGCTACGACAATACCACCGCTACGACAATATCACTGCTACGACAATATCACTGCTACGACAATACCATTACTACGATAATACCACTACTACGACAATACCACTGCTACGATAATACCACCGCTACGACAATATCACTGCTACGACAATACAACTACTACGACAATACTATTGCTACGACAATACCACTGCTACGATAATACCACTGCTACGACAATACCACCGCTACGACAATACCACTGCTACGACAATACAACTACTACGACAATACCACTGCTATGACAATACCATTGCTACGACAATACAATTACTACGACAATACCATTGCTACGACAATACCACCGCTACGACAATACAACTACTACGACAATATCACTGCTACGACAATACAACTACTACGACAATACCATTGCTACGACAATACCACTGCTACGACAATACCGCTGCTGCGACAATACAACTGCTACAACAATACCACTGCTACGACAATACAACTACTACGACAATACCACTGCTACGATAATACCACTGCTGCGACAATACAATTACTACGACAATACCACTGCTACGACAATACCACCGCTACGACAATACAACTGCTACGACAATACCATTGCTACGACAACACCACCGCTACGACAATATCACTGCTACGACAATACAACTACTACGACAATACCATTGTTACAACAATACCACTGCTACGACAATACAACTACTACGACAATATCACTGCTATGACAATACCACCGCTATGACAATATCACTGCTACGACAATACCACTGCTACGACAATATCACTGCTACGACAATACAACTACTACGACAATACCATTGCTATGACAATACCACTGCTGCGACAATACAATTACTACGACAATACCACTGCTACGACAATACCGCTGCTGCGACAATACAACTGCTACGACAATACCACTGGTGCGACAATACAACTACTACGACAATACCACTGCTACAACAATACCACTGCTGCGACAATACAATTACTACGACAATACCACTGCTACGACAATACCACCGCTACGACAATACAACTACTACGACAATACCATTGCTACGACAACACCACCGCTACGACAATATCACTGTTACGACAATACAACTACTACGACAATACCATTGCTACGACAATACCACTGCTACGACAATACCACTACTACGACAATACCATTGCTACGACAATACCACCGCTATGACAATATCACTGCTACGACAATACCACTGCTACGACAATACCATTACTACGACAATATCACTGCTACGACAATACCGCTGCTGCGACAATACAACTGCTACGACAATACCACTGTTGCGACAATACAACTGCTACGACAATATCACTGCTACGACAATACCGCTGCTGCGACAATACAATTACTACGACAATACCACTGCTACGACAATACCACCGCTACGACAATACCATTACTACGACAATACCATTGCTACGACAATACCACTGCTACGACAATATCACTGCTACGACAATACAACTACCACGACAATACCACTGCTACGACAATACAACTGCTACGACAATACCACTGCTACGACAATACAACTACTACGACAATACCACTGCTACGATAATACCACTGCTGCGACAATATAATTACTACGACAATACCACTGCTACGACAATACCACTGGTGCGACAATACAATTGCTACGACAATGCCACCGCTTCGACAATATCACTACTACGCCAATACCATTGCTATGACAATACCACTGCTACGACAATACCACTGCTACGACAATATCACTGCTACGACAATACCACTGCTGCGACAATACAATTACTACGACAATACCGCCGCTACGGCAATATCACCGCTACGACAATACCCCAGCTACGACAATACCACTACTACGACAATACAACTACTACGACAATGCCACTGCTACGACAATAACACTGCTACGACAATACTACTGCGGATGAAGCAATGTTGCGGCACTGCGGGCTTGTTACAGGATTTGTCGTGAGGAACGAGTGTAATGAAAAACGCAAGACGCAAAAAAATAAGGTTTCGGTTTAGATCAAAAGTTAAGTTTGCATTCTTTCAATTAGTTCACGGTATGAATTTGCGCCTGTTCGTTGTTTCTGTAAATTTCGCGATCTACGCGACGTTAGCATATACCTATCGTTTCTTGATTCGAGAAAAAGACATAAAACTTCTACGGCAGAACGGTAGAGGGATTGTCTAACAAACAATGTGATTTTTTTCAGAGCTGGCTGGATTTGCTTACGTAACAACTGACTTAAAGCAATACGAAATTCCACCTTTGTACAAAGTTCAATGGGTGGCGCTACAAAGCAAAAACGTCAAAATGCGAATGAGAATTCAAATAAATAAGTTAATTTTTGAATCCAAGAGCTGCAAAAACGGATATCTGCTGATAAAAAGTAAAAACTTTTTCTGGATTCCATTTTTAGTACCTAATAATGTAATTGGCTGAAGAAGATTTTTAAATGAAAAATTTTAGTTTTTGAAATTTAATTAATCTCTATTTTTCATCAATAATTGCTACATTTATCTTTTTGTATATGTAAGCCTTCTATGAAGAGCTTGTTTTTAAATATCGGCAGCATGGTCGAGTGGTTAAGAGCACCGTGATTGTGATCAACATGGTCTTGGCTCAAACCCAACTCGCGCCATTCTGTTGTGTCCTTGGAAAAGACACTTTACGCAGCTTTCCTTTGTTTGGTGGTTTTGGCAAACAGTTCTAAATTTCAGTCACATCTCTATAAAACTAAAAAAACAAAATAAAACTTTCAATTAGACGGCAATATTTGGCATTTCCGGAAACATGCCGGGGTAATTGCTTGCTCTATGTATTAGCGCCTCCGTCGTTTTCCTGCGAGTCAGGAGGATAAATATAGAAATAAAATAAACAATGAAAATGACGCGTCTAAACTAAGCAATTGATTTTTTTTCGATTTTACAAAAAATGTTCTGCAGGTTTTGCTTATGCAAATTTTTTAAATCTTTTTTGTTAATTATTTGATATAAATACTATTAATTATTTTACCTCCCGTGTTTTAGGGCTTTGTTTCACCCATTTTGGCAGAAATCTCGCCAGAAAATCGAAGACAAATTCCATGTGCAGACACCCTTCTTTTTTGGGTTTTATCCGAGATCACTTATTTTCAATGAAGAAAAGCATAAAATTGGAGACAGATTTAAATTGAAGATCTTTTTTTTAAAGAACACTTCTTTTTAGGAACAAAAAGTAGGAAATCGGATACTGCTCTTTTTTAGAGAACACTTGAAATTTAGGACGAAAATCATAAAATCGGGGACTGATTCGAAGTGAAGACCTTTATATTTAGGGAACACTACTTTTTAGGGACGAATTTTTCTGTTAACAAGTGTCCCGGTTTGCCTCTTCGAAAATATGGTAACCCTATATATACATAATATATATACAAATTAAATTATATGGCTAATAATTATTTGGTATATAAACATGTACCAAATACATGTAATTAATTTCAAAACAAATCAACTTTGAATTGTATTATTTTTAGATTTTACAATAACACGTCTTTTAATTTTCTTACTTTTTGTAAAATTTGGTGATTTAAAAAATAATAAAATTCTATTATTCTGATTCTTAATTAAGTTCACGAAACAAAAAATGAATTTAACAAAAATCAAAAACGTGAAGTGGAATTGAAGCAACATGGATTTTTAAAATTTAATTTTCAAGCTTCGCCGATTTTGTCTTTTTATTTTTCTACACAGCGATTTGTTTATTTATGGTATTTGCATATGATCTTGATTTCTTTTTTTCAGATAAAAACAAAGTTTTGTACAAGTATAGCAAAGATGTTTTAAAAAACTTGGTTTATATATTTTATGAACCCATTGTAAACCTTACAACCAAATGCGCGCGATTATGGTTTACATCACAATTGATGCCAGCAGTTGCCCATTTAAGTAAGATTTTTTGAATTACTTCTAGTTCTTTCTTTTAGACTTGTAATACTCAATGTATTACTTTTCTAAACTGTTGGAATTCACACATACACTTAAAAAAACAAATAGATTGCTGACTACAAGATACCTAATGTAAATACAGTTTTGTTTTTTTAATTGCTAAAAATTAGCTTACACTGTACTATATCATTCCGCATCAGATAAGCAAAGATTAGTGACAGGGTTAACAAAAGATCATCACGTTATATTTGACCTTAAAGTTTTTTTTCACAATTTATCGGCCCCTATTTTGTTATTTCTTTTTTAGAGGTTAGTTTTTAACAGTATTCAGAAGTTTCTGTAGATCGCTGGTACCACAACAATGCGTTTAAAAATACTACAATTTAAACGAAAAACTGCCCTCGAATTAAGCTTTTTAAATAAGCTGCTAATTGGATACAAAGCATAAATTCTCAGATAACCTAGGGCTTGAATAAATCTGATAATAGAAAACAAACTCTCTTTGCAAACCTAACTATTAAACTTCCTTTAATTTAAAACTAAAATCCCAACGTAAAAAATTTCTTAAGTCAGTCAAAAAAGCCTTTTTTTATAAGGAGCGGCAGAAATAAATCTTCTTGATAATAAAATCTCATCTATATATAATTTGTAGTTTTAACTTGTTTTTTAGATTGTTGTCGTAAATTTTTGCTTATTTTTTAATTGTGTATATTTTGTGTTACAATAATATACGAAACATAGCTTGCTAATATAAAAAAATTTACTTTCAGAAAACTTTTTTGTATTTTTTCTTAAAGTGTGTAAAAGTTTTAAATGTTAGAACGCTTTTGAAGATGAAGAGTACAAAACCAAAAAATTAACATAAAATATCTAAAATGACTATTGGTACTGACGGAACAATAGGTTTTTCAATTTATGGTAGATTTAAAAAAAAACGTTTTCTTTAGAATTCTTTCGGCCAACTCATTAGAAAGAATTCCAAAGAAAAGAGTTTTATTAAATTCTAAAATAAATTTAAAAGAGTTAATGTTAATGCCATCGGTCATTTTGAAGTTTTGTACGACGAAGAACTCGTTAAAGATTTCAAAAGTTTTTTGGCTATCGAGTAGGTCTAATTCTCTTGTGGGTCAGTTTTTTAAATTTTTCAAAACTTGCGGACTTCAGTTAGTTAGAAACTGTTCGAACAGAAAGTCAAAAAGTGTTGTTTTGACATTGATCGTCAAGTGAAGAAGGAAAAATGTTTAAATAGCAAGTGAGGATCTTTGTTTTCTTTTCATTTAACTTTTGAAGACTAAGCCGTGTTTAGCTAAGATATATTTACCCAATATTCAAAGCTGATCGCTTGGGTTGTCATACAATGCCGGTGCTTCCCCAAATATTTAAGAATATTCAAAATTGTTCTATTAGCGCAAAAAATCACGTCGGGTCAGATGTGGTCTGCGAACGGCTTTAGAATAACCTTGAGCTTAATACAAGTAAAAATCAATAAAGCGAAATTAGGTTTCTCTGTCGGCGGGAGGTAAGTAGAAAGTAGTGATGCCAGGTTTTTCCTACCTCTATTAAATAGAATCAATTCGAAGCACACGTATATAAATAAAGGTGAGGGTTGAAGAATCAAAGGTATTTTTCATTGTAATCTCTATGCCAATCGATGGATAAGGAGATGTGCGGCCTTGTAAAATTCAGTAAGCTGTTTTTTAAACCACTTTTTTTACAGCTTGCTTGACTTGCTCATTAGTAATAAACTGAAATCCTTTAATTTCTTCTTTTAGTGGTTCGAAAAAATTATAGTCAGATGTGGTCCAATCTGGCCAGTATGGGAGACGGGTTAAGGTTGTCCTTTCGAAACAAGTAATTACTTCACGAGTTTTGTGGCTGGTGTGAGACCTGGCGTAATGTGTTGCAGCAAGACCTTCGACTTTTCCAGATTCGCCCAAACTCTTTTCAGTCTCGCTTTCGACTTTCGTAATGTGCGAACAGAAGCATTTTATTTGTTGGTGGTTTCTTTCCGCATAAAATTCACCAGTATTACTTCGTTACGTCTCAAAACACAGTTGCCAGAACTTTTCCAGCTGAATTTTGAATTTCTTTATTTTTGCGGAGCTAAGGTAAAGGCATTCTACTTGTGTGAATGCTCTCTTGTTTTTAACGGCATTAAAAAATTTTTTGATAAGTACTTTTTATTGTAAATTTTTGTTTTAAAAATAACCTAAAAATTATAAGCTCCAATATTAACCATATGCAATTAAAATTCAAACTATCCAAAAATAAACCTTTTAATTTAAAATTATGCAAAAATAAGCAAACTAAAATAAGCTGCATAGCAACCATAAAATTTATACTCTTTCATTTGCCTAGATTCCTCTTTTATTATATATTTCTCCTAACTTTACGCTTTTTTTTATCTAATTTTTGCTCTGCTTATGTTACCATTTACCAAGTTTAGCAATTATCAGATGCTCCAACAACGACGTCAAAATTATTAACACTCCAAGAAGATGATCAGTCGAATGATAGCAGCTTTTTATATTTGGGATTCGCTTTGGTTGTTATTCTTCTTCTGGTTTTACTGATTTTAATCTTGCTCATTTTTCGAAGTCGAAAGCGTCGTCGTGAGCGCAACGAAAACACCCAAGTACGCTTTAATGATACTCTACAGTGGACCTAAATCTTTTTGTGGATCTTAGTATTCATTTAAATCTTACAGCTTTTAGCTTTTGTTTACTGATGCTATTGCAACATAAACTTTTTTTAATGTGATTTTTTGACGCCGTTTCGTTTTGTTCATATGTTAATATTTGAGAATCAAAAATTAAGGGTTCCATTCATAACTTAATCATTCATAAAAAAACAAATTCAAGGCTAGATGTGTAGATTACATAAACCGAATGACATACAGAAAGCGCCAGCTGTCTGTACGCTGATTTGCAAGTAGTTTAATTGAGTTGATAACATTAAGTATTAATAACTTTCGTGTTGATATGCTGATCGTTTATATTTTATCTTTTGTTTTATCGAGTAAACTTTTTTAAAGAGGGAAAGAGATACGGGAAGCACAGCTTTTTGTAATGACACAAACACACCCACGATCTCTTCTAAAAAGCAAAATGTTACCATTTCCAAAGGAAAGACATGTCAGGTCGAAGCAAATGATGAAGTGATTGCACTGCGTTCACAAAACCAAGATGAAACTCTCAGAGATAACATGCAGGTAATAATAATAATAATAATAATATTTATTTGCCAAATGCACAAACATAAATTTTATAATACACACACACGGTAATGTAAAAGAAAATCGAAATATGTGTGAAGTCAGGGGGCACCGAAGAACACACGTTATCAAGTCAAGTGCCCCCACATCCAGTACAGTCAAAAACAAAATTTACATATATATTAATTAAGTATTTTAATACATATACTGATACAAATCTTTTTGATGTAAAACCGATCCAGTAAAAAAAAAATTTTAACAGCGAAATTTGAGTCAGTGCCCATTCAGTTTTTTCAGCTTTTGTTCAAATAAAGACAGCTTATTGCTGTAAAGGGAAAAATATTCCGCTGCCTAATGTAAATCTTTTAAAACATTAGTGAAATTCAAATTATTAATTTATTTAAAGTTTTTATTAAACATTTGGTTCTGTAAATGTAAAGTAATTTTCAATTAACCTGCTTAGTTGTTAAATAACGAAAGCTTTAAAATTTCAATAGAAATAATCACCATGTTTTTCACTAGCTTTGTTAAATAACATCAGTTTTATTTACGTGGTTAAAGTAGACTAATTTTTAGTGAAAACTAAATAATTACATACAAAGCCTTTCTTATAAATGTTTTGAAGACAGAAAAATATATATCAATGAAAACAATGTCTCACCAGCGCAACTGCGAAAAACACCGCTAAGCCACAAAGGCATACTGGCGGTGGTTCCGATATGCTAACCACATCGATTTAGCTAACACGGATACGGGTCAAGACAAGCAAAACCCTGCAGTTCCCATTACAAACATAAAGTAAAGTCCTAATAGGAAGAGTCCTAATAAGGACGAAACAGATCTGTCGGCACTTGCTTGTTGATTGACTTGACCATTCTTACTAAAATATATATCCTTTGCTTTTAAAAGCAATAAACCAATTATAGAAAAGACATTTGAAAGCAACTAATTACAATGTGCGTATGTTGTAGGCGAACAACAAGCGTCGAATCAGGCTCAATCAGCTAGCTGACAAGTATATAGACATGAAAATGTCGCCGATAAAAGAAGTTCAAAACTTGAAAACTTCTGCTGATACATTGCACGAACAGAGCAGCTTCCAAGACAACCCGCCCTACTTCAATCACAGGCGATTGCAACCGACAAAAGAAATGCTTGCTCCCCCAAAACCGCAGGACAACTACAATCACTTATCACCCGCCGTTTCGGGCGCAGACTACGGAAGACAACGGCTGGCTACGCGCGGTGAACAACCATTCCACGATTACGATCAAGTTGCTCCAGATCAATATGATTCCATTGCATTTCGCGAACATCAACGAAACGTAATCGGCCAAGATTACAAACCTGTGAGCAAGAACACGTCAGAAAATAAAAAAATCGTTTTACCTGAGGTTCATCTGAATGCGGTACCACTTGTTAATTACGAACCTATTGACATCAATTTGCTGGAGCCAGCTGATGCTGCTCTACCAAGATGCAAACCAGTTGTAGATGGCTGCAAATCTAGCTTTCCAGCAAATACAGAGCTGTCCCCTCATAATAGCGATCGATCTGCAGAAACAAAAAGCTTACTTTCGTCTGAAAATAGTTCTTTAAGTATTAACCTTCCCAAAAGCCCTGTTATCCCTGTGGGCTCAGATGGCTACCTATCGAGCGATTCTCTTGACAGCCTTGTTCGACTGCGAGAAAAAAGAAGTCAATTTGTAATACCGGCTTCTTCTGCCTTATCTGCACCTAATTCTCATCATCTTTACGTCAGTCCTAATCGCACTTCAAACGAAAGCTTGTCGAAGTATTTCATGAAACCCATTCCAAAACCTGGTATAAAAATGGCCGCTACGTCTTTGCCAGATCTTTATGTTGACTGTCATAACCCAAACTCATTAAAAACCAACAAAGCGCAATCAGCAACTCGTCAAAAAACGAAAACTCTTCTTGCTTTATCGGAAGATGAACAGAAACCCTACGTTAGAGAACCGATTTCCTATTTTAGACCGGTAAAGAATTCGAAAAAAAAATCCCAAAAATACAATGTACCTCGTCCATCGGCTTCTTCTATTTTTATACAGTCAGCTTACACAACGGAAGACGAAGTAAAAAAAATTCAGCAGCATTTGGAAAATGTAGCAGTTGCTAGCAGTCAATATCTGAGTCCAGCCGAATCCGATGGAGAAAGTTTCGTTTCAAAGATAGGTACGACGCCTCTGTATGATTCTCCCAGAATTTCTCCGTGGAATTCGCCAGCATCAAGTTCCATAAGTTTGGGGAGAAGCTTACCGGATGAAAAAAGCAGTTCCTTGTATGACATACCACCTAACCATTAATAAAAAGTCCTGATGACTGGCAAACATTTCCCGAACACTGATGTCTCTCTACAAGAAAGAAGTTTTTAGGCAACACACTCTGTATTATATGTAAATCTAAGTAGTGCAGTTTTTGGTTATTTTTGTTGTTTTTTTGTGCTGGTATTGTACATCGAAAATATAATAAGCTTTAATGACAAAGTAAAAATGTTTGACTGTTGACCCGAAACAAATTTTTATAGTTTTAAATTGTTAAAGAAAAGTTTTTTTTTTATGTTTCTTTTTTCTTGCTGATTATGTGCAACTTAGTAAATATTGTTTTAAACCGAATGTTCAAAACAAAAATTCTGAACATTCGGTTTAAAACAACACTATAAATGAGACTTTCATCACATTTTAAGTTGGTTAGTTGGTTTTGTCTGGTTTAATTAACTAATATAGTGTTTAACTAGTTCATTGCAAAAAAATAGCATAGCACTAAATTTAAAGCTATTGATAACCTGTTTACTTCATCTTATTGGTATCGAATAGCTGTTATAATTGCTATGCTCACAATCAAACCACTAAGGAAGAAGCGTGTTTTATCAACTATTCAGGAGTTCCTTCTTGCAAGTGAATTGCAAACAAAAAATCCAACCAGACTTTAAAAAGGGGGAATTTCTATCATTCACATCAGTGTGAAATTTTTTTTAACTTACGTCTTGTAAAAATGCTGGTGTGAGAATTCGAAAAGTGTTGGCTTGCAAAATATGTCAAAATTGAGTTTAAACAAACGCAACTACAGATCTAATAAAACAAAACCATTTCAAATTTTATTTCACAAAGTCTTCTGATTACAAAGGTCAACGGAATTTTTAAAAATTTTTCTTTCTTTTAGAAAAATAAAAATTTCCTACAGATTTTTTGGTGCTGAATCCCAAAATGACAATAAAAACTTTTGATTAGCTCTCGTTCTTAAAATATTTTTAATTTATTTTTGTCTGAATGCATACATTACTGCTAATGCTACAACAGAAATGTGCATGTTTACAATCGCATTCTTTTAGCTTTCTTGCTGTTAGACAAATCCGGTTGATCTCAAGAAAGAGCCCAACAGTAATCAGCTAACATTAGTGGGCTTCCATCTTCCTTGGTACTGCTTTTCCATAACTATAATGTCCTGGTGGAAATACTCCCCGTGTTCATCACTTACGACATCACAGTTCAAAAAAATCCAAGTGAAAATGTTAAAAGGTGTATTTTTAAGGAAATGTTGCACCGCATATTTTTTCCATGTGTTCCACAAGTTTTGTATTCGAAATTTTTTTGTATTCCGAAGAAAGTTGTGTGCCACATCTCGAAATGCATTCCCGGCAACTTTATCTTTTACAGACAAAGTGTAATCAAAGTTTTTTAAAGCTTGTTGATTCGAGGCTTAACAAAGATATCTTCTTTGACCTTTGTTTGGCTTAATACAGGAAAGTTGTGGCAGATGTACTTGAAAGTTTCTCCATCCTGATTTATCGCTTTTACAAAATGTTTCATCAATCCAAGTTTAATATACAAAGAAAGAAGTAAGATCTTCGATGCCTCAACGAGTGGAGTGTACTTCACATTTTATGTACCAGCTTTTTGGCCACTCCTTTTTAAGGTAATGTTCATGTCTTGTAAGACTGTCCCATTCACACAAAAAACAGCAATACTTTGTTTAACCAGCACCAATCCCAATAGTATTCCAATTACTTTCAAGTCACAACACAATTGCCGACAGTACTGTTCACAATTTATGCAGTGTAAAAGCTGCTTCATATTCTCGGATGTTTCTTTCATTTGAGCTGCGTATTCAACAGGAATAGTTAGGAACATATTTCCATTGTGCAGCAACACAACTTTTAGACTTAATTTTGACAAATCGATAAATAGTCTCCATTCTTTTGGTCTGTGGGAATACCAAAATTCTTGCATAATACCATAACATTTGTGCAATATACGAGTCCCCCTTTCAGAATAAAAAATGAGACAAAAGACTGTTGACGTGTACGAAAACTACAAACATTGTCACCGTTTTGAAGCAAATTCCATTTTTTTATTCTGAAAGTCATTAGGTCTGATTTAATTTTTGAAAAATCTAAATACCTAACAAGATCATTCGGTTCATTTTCATTACTTAAAATGTTGTTCATAAGTAGTAATACCAAATTCTTTGTCAACAGATATGCACGGTTTAAAAATGCTAGATTTTTCACTATGCAATAGATCTACTTCACATAGTTCAGGAATAGGTAGCTGGTCACTGTGAGGAAAAGGACGAATTGCAGATGGTATGTTCGGATACTCTATTAAAGACTTCTTTTTTCTGTTGAATCCTTTTTTAAGGAAGGCGTAAGACAGAAGTAACAACGCTTACGTGATCCGTAGGCTTTCTCCATATTATTGACACTGCAAATGGTATTGCCTTTCTTTCTTCTTCAACGACTCAGTAAGGCGGTCAACAGAACTTGCTGCATATGTGAGAAGCCCAAAGCTTGTCCTGATCTCCGACTTTACGACCAAAGTACTGATGGTAAGCATTTCTTGTTCTAGTGTTCAAAACACGCTTCTGCGAAGACATGGTGAATTCCACACAGATGTACCAGAATTTATCTGCAAAATTTACACAAATACGAGGCATTTCGAAATATACTGAAAGCTACTCAAAAAGATTATTGCACTTGTAGTTAAAAGAGATCAATTCTAAGCAAAAAAGAACTCAGTGCAAGTTTTCAAATATAACTAAATTAGGCAATTACTGTACTTGGCAATTTATTTGCACTTTCTGGAAACCTTTTTTGCGTAGTCTAAATTGGATAAATTGTTGCTGGCTAGCGTTACCTGTTGTATTTCGCAGTTTAACACGCAAATTAAAGGCACAGTCTCTACTTTTTTGTGAGAGACTCCGAAAACTTTTATACTTACTGAGTTTTCATAAGCTACTTAAAAGAGCATTAAGAAACATTTGATTTGACGTAAGTCTGACTGTCGCAAGTTTACTCAGGAATCCGAAAGGACCAGTCAAACTAGGATAAGCGAATTACCTGCGCTAAAGTAAAGCTGTGTTTATTTTTATTTATGCCGGCTCTAGAAGTAGTTGGCCAAGAGACGGAAGTTCTTTAAACAGTTAGTTTTGATGAAGTAGAAACAATTCGCTAGAAAAATATTGCAGCTGTCCTTATCTTGAAAACTAGAGCTAACCGACAATTTTAAGGCTCATTTTTGGATTCAGTACCCTAAAATTAGTACAAGGGCAGCTACTTTTATTCAGAAAGAAATTTTGTGTTGACTGGTGTTATTCAATTAGACTGAAAGGTTTTTCAAAAATAAATAATAATATCTCTTTTATCTTTATTTTTTTTGTATTTTTTCTCTTTCGTTTTAGGTTAGGTGCAGTGTCTGTAAGTTTTTGAGTATTTCAGAGTACATTTAAAAAAATGTTTTAAACATACATATAACAACACGTAGCTACGAGAAAATTTGGAATATAATTCTTTTTTCACTCAATACTTTGTTTCAGTAAAGTTGATTAGAGTTATTCGTATAGGAAGGGAACTTTTGCTGGTGGTCTAATAGAAATGATTGATTATTCAATTAGTTTTGCAGCTAGACGAAAAACTCTTCATAGATTGCTGCTGAAGTAATTTAACAAACTTCATTAAATAAGCAAATTTTTTTGAAATGTTGCAAATTTTTGCAGATTAGAACTGTGCCAAGATGTGCCAGTGCCTGTGTAAACTCTTTACACAATCACTTTTCATTTAGTATTTTATTACTTCTCTGAATTTTCTTGAAATTCATAAATCAATCACTTTAGCTTGTGCTGTGTAATAAATAAAGTAGCATCATCAAAGAAGCCATAATTTTAAATACTACTCCATCTCTTCAAAGTAGCAATAACAGACCGTCAGTACTTGTACAATATTGTTACTGTACAATCAGTAATTACATATGACAGTTTGTCAATTATCAACTGACCAGAAAAAAATGATAAAACAGACAAAAAAATTACCTAAAAAGCTCGTGAGTTTCCTGTTAGGCACTTCCGGTAATACGCGTGTTTTTTGTAGCACTGTTTAAAGGTGCAATACATTCAAAAAGATTGTTGAGATCGCGACTCATAAAAGATAGCAAAATAGATGCATCTCATTCTCAATAAAAGCGAAGATCATGAATGGATTTCATAATTTTTGAGATGCAATTAATTAACTTTCTTTCATAATCGACGGTGGGGTCAAAAAATTGAGATGCATCGAAAGTCGGCCGTAGTTTAGTGACGCTTGATCTGGAACTAACCACTAAAAACATCTAATATTAGTATTACTGAATAAAATTTAATTAAATTTTCGAAAAGCTAAAAAATGAAATAATTTTGCGGTGTCCTGAAAAAATTGAAGCGATGGACATTCTGAGAACCACATAAAGCTACACCATCTGACAGAGAAAAATTGGCTATTTTATCCAAGTTGCCTTCAATTTTGTAATTCTTTGAATAGAAAAAGTGTCTAGGTTCCGAATCAAAAGTGAAATAAAGTCTGTTTACACCAAATTAGTATTCGATATGAAAATGCTCCAATAGAAATTAAATTATGCTAATGTAAAATCTACGTTCATTCCTTGTTTTTATTTTTAGAACGATTTTGATATTATTTGCATAAACTATGCCATTATAAATATTCAATTTTTTAAAAACAATTTGCAAAAATTAAAGTTTTATGCTAATTTTCTAATACAATATTTTTTAAAAAACAAAATATACTTTTAATTAATTATAGCTTAAACCATCGTTTCAGCAGCAATTTTTGCGTGTCTAAATATGAATATTTAGCATTAGCACTGTGCAACTTACATTTCTCAGCACACAGCAATTTTATTCTGTATGTTTGTGATTTTTAAAGCCCGAGTTCAAAAACCAAGGTGTTACGTTGTGTTTATAGCTCTTTAAAAAAAGCTATTTTAAAAGATAGTAAGTGGTAAAGTTGAAATAGTAATAGTAAGTGGTAATATTATTAAATATTGGTCAGTCACCTAAAATTTCTCCTCTAAAGCATTTACAAGGTTGAAGAAATATTAATTTGTTTCCTTGTCAACTCTTTTCACCCAAGATTTTCTCTTTTGACCAAACCGATCTATTCCAGTAAAATTTATTTTAATGAACTAAAATGCGAGTTTCAATTGACCCTCATCAGTATATCAACTATATCTTTTTGACTCATAGGACAACATAAGAAATGTTAAACTTAGACCGATCATCAAGCGGTTTTCTTTCGGAGACGCCATAAAACTTTGCTTTCCGCCTGAAATACACTTTTTAAAAGAATTTATAAATCTATGACTGTAATTTTTACCTGTTTGCTAGTCCGTCTAGCTGTGGAGAGTGATGTAACAACATGAAGAGTGTAGGAGTTAAATCGAGACTTTGTTATTTACTACATCATCAAAACGAAGCTCTTTGTACGTGACGTTGACGTGGCCTACAGATTGTAACAACTATTTTACCATATAGCGAATTTTTTAACTCTCAAGCAAAAAATCGACTACCAAATATTGTAGTTAAAAATTACAAAAAATATTTATGTTTAACTCTCAAAAAAAATGTATTTTTTAATTTGTTCTTCAAATTAGCTTTAAAAGTCAATTATATTGACCTTAATTGCGAGATTATTTGAGGACCGAAAAGTCGAACGTCTTGAAAGTTTAACATGTCGGGCAAAACTCAAAAACCATAGTAAAAATTCGTTTTACAAAGAATCTTTCGCCCAGGTAATGACATATATCTTGCTTACTTTTTTTTCAACTTTTAGTTATTTAAGTTGGCTTTTGGAATAGAAAATAATTTTTTCGAATAACGACGTATACTATGAGTTCAGCAACATCTCCATTTTCACATGACAATACTAGCAAAGACAAGCTTTGTATTATAATGATTAGTCACTATAAAATGACGTCCTAACATTGCACCTTAATAGAGGTGACTTAACAAGCCCAGCAAAGGAAACGCAAGGTTACTTTGAAGTAAACCTGCGATACTTTGAAGTAAAGTGCAAGGCTACTTTGAAGTAAAGCGATTGGGTTGCTTGTTTGTTAATTTCTGTAATTTAAACAATTGACATACGAGTATATTTGAAAATAGTTCATCGTGAAAACTTCAGGACTTTTTTAAAACTAAGGGGTCGTTTTTACTACGAGCGTTGAATGAAGCATTCTTTGTTTTGTTGATTTTTCGCTTCGCTTAGATTTTAAGCGCGGAAAGATCAATAAAAGAAACAAAGAATACTCCATTCCATATTTGTGGTGAAAACGAGCCTTAAGCCAAAGAAATTAACACATTTGCTATTTCCTCTGTTTGTAAAGTGGTGATTTTCAACGCATTACAACAATCTCCTTACCTCAACTTGCCCTTTAGAACGTACTTCCCATAATTAAGTCACTGTGTTAACACATGATGTAGTATGATGCAAACTCAACTTCCTTTGATCAAAGCGTTTTACCGTGCTCAAATACACTATATAACATATGTGGGAAAACAGCGGGCTCCATGGCAACATAAAAAATAATAAAATTATGTGTCAATGACTACTGATGATGAAAGAAGATCATTTTTTTAGCGATCACTTTCTTTTAGGAACAAAAATCAAGAAATCCAAGACCGATTTAAACTGAAGATCTTTTTTTAGAGATCACTTTATTTTAAGGGACGAAAATCAAGAAATTCATTCACAAAAGTTGCATATATAGGTAATTCAATTTATGCGGTTCCAGTTATTGCCAAATATAAATGTAGCCTCTAATAAGAAAAAGATTTCCCAACTCTGCTATATAGTATTACCTAACTTTCTCTGTTTGTACTTACATTTAACCGAATAAACTTCTATTTTTTTTTTTGGCTGCAAGACTTTTTTACAACAAAAGCTGGCTTTTGATGTTTACGTCAAAATAGTCAAAAATTGATTTGATACTGATTTTAATTAACTATTTCACTTCTAAAAAAGTTCTATTCCAGACTTTTTGTTAAGTTTTGGTTTTCAACTAGGTTAGAGTTACCATATCTGAATAGGCGCAATTCTTGACAGATATAGCCGTACCAGCCAAAAAAAATTGGAGAAGCCGACAAAAAAATATCTGAGACTCTAGGATGAAAACAAAAAAAAAGTATTCACTTAGAATCAGTCTCAGATTTTTCAATTTTCATCTCAAAATCATAGTGTTCTCTAAAAAAAAAGTCTTCACATGGAATCAGTCTCGGATTTTTCAATTTTCGTTCCAAAATCATAGTGTTCTCTAAAAAAATGTACGACGTTTTAAGTTGATTCTAAAATTCCGAACATTTCAGTATTTTTCCAAAATTCCTTCCGGACACAGAATTTGACATAAAGTTCCGGACATGTCGGGAATTTGATGTGAAATGCTGTGTCCGCTTGAAATGTTTATTCCGGACATATTCCGGACGGTATGGCAATCCTGAACTAGATAATCAATAAGCCAACCAAAAAATGACAAGTATTTGGAGAAAAAATAAACAAAGAAGCGAAAGGGAAACTTTTTGTATCTTCTACCTCTTATTCGGGCTCTTTTTTCCAGATGGCAATTTACGGGGAGTATTTGCGATCAAGTAGGCAGTTTAGAACAATGACACAAAACAAAGGCTTTTGTAACCCTAATAAACATTATGTTTTCTTAAATGAGCTGTGTTTAAAAAAGTTTTTCAAATTTTTTCTGCTTTGACTGATAAAACGAAAAGTATTAGGTTTGACCGCAAAAAACTCTTTGAAGCTCCCCACGTGAACTGGAATCAACTGCTAACTCACTTTTATACTATAACAGTATTGTCTTACAACAGTGCTTCTTTTTTCAAAACGAGATGTAGCCTACTGTGGTACGATTAAAAACGTAATTTTTCCCGGACAGTTCATTTCTTTGGCAAACACGTCAAATATGTAAATCTTAAGACAGAAGAATTTTTATACAAAATTTTAAACTTTATTTTCTGCTCAAAACAAATTTTAAAAAGACAATTATAAAGAAAGAAATGAAACATTTTAAAAAGTGTTTGCGTTTACAGTAGACTGATCATAACAAAATTATTTTCAATTTTTAGCTTGTATCAGAGTAAAAGTAACAATTTTTTTGTTAATGCTCAATTCCCGGCTGCAATGAATTTCAGTTGCCAAAGAGCTTAATATCCCGTGCAATGCTTCGCAACCGGTGTGGCGCCATAATGCTGCAAGACGACTGTAGGTGTTCTATGAGATAACGGTAATCTGAACATATTTTTTAAAAACTTTTGTTTTTTTAAAATTTAAGCTTTGCAATGAATGGCTAGACATTTTCCTAATTTACTCTCTAGGCTCTCTACCTTATTAAAATAAATTGTAAAGTCTATTTAGCTTTTAATTGATTGTTTTTTTACATTTTTTTTCGACGTGTGCCGCAAAAATTTTGGAAGTTTTCCAATGTGCCCTAAAGTAAAAAAGAGAAGGTTGCGTGGCACTGATTTGGTGCACCATTGATTAAATTATCTTATCGTTTGCACAATAGTAAATTATACAATAGTACAGCTAAAAAAATCTATGATACTCTGGCAGAACGAACGCTTTGATCAAAAAAAAAGGGGGGATTAGTCAGACGTTGTTGTAAAGTTTCGATGGAATCGCGAAAAATCAACGAACTGGGAAATACGCAACAGGTTGATTCTTCAAGTTCTATACAGTAGGTTCATGAACCAAGTCACGTGTATTGCTTTTGTGCAAGGTGTTGATGGACGATTAAACCCAACACGCTAATAAGACAAGCTAACAAGCAGCTTTTTGGTCGATGTCACTGATTTTTCTCTTATACTTCCGCGCCAATGAGTGACGCAAAAACAGAGGTGCTTTAACTAATTTTAACGTAAAACGAAAACGACAAGATATTCTTCCAAATAATTCTTGTCCATGGTGGATGAAATAAATGGAGCAGAAAAAATTTGTTGATGGAGAGAAGATCGTCGGAACACAGTCTTTTTGCTGTTTGTTTTCATTAACTTTGTAGTTTAATACAATGGAAAGTAATCAGGTGGCAACGATTCCGATTCTATTGGTCTAATGTAATGATAATAAAATTAATTCTTGTTACATTAATTTTTTTAGAACAGCGAAATTCAACTTGACCAAAAATTCTACTTAACAAAGCTTATCGTGACAGTTAAATTAATTACTTTTAACAAATAGCAATATTCATTCGCATGCTTTATCAATTTTTGTAAACCGGAAGTTTGTGTGCGTTGTACAAAACCTCACACACACTTCCGGTTTGTCAAAATGACGGTGGATTTAAAGATGGTGAAACAGGTTGCAGTACATGCAAGATGATGTCACAACGTTGGTCAGCTAGCAAACTGGTAGGCAGAGAACGAAAAAGTGAATGCGTTGGGCTGATTAATTTGATAAGTTACCGACGTGTAAAGCATTGTACTGGATGGTCAGTCGAAGCCGCTTTAGCAATGGTTAATCCTAGAAAAAGTTTTTTTGAAAAATTTTTTCTGTCATTAAATTGTTTTTTAAAGCAAAAGCTTGGAAGCCAGTTCAAAATAACGCAAATTTAGAAAAAATAGTGACAAAAGCTTTCTTCTTCGTGAGAATTTTTTTTAAGTGAACCAATTTCTAAATGTCCAAATATTAAAAAGACCAAGAAATGCAGCTGTAAAAAAGAGATTTTTGACATAAAAACCACTTAGAAAGAAGTATTAGTTAGAGAGAACCTCAAAAGGTCTTTGAATAATATTGAAAGATTTAAAAATAGTCTTCTTAATAATGATAATTTTATTGGCAAAACTACAGCTTGAAAAATAGGCAAAGATGCACATTGTGCATCTCTACTTTGGAGCTTTTTTAAAGTTAATTATTTCTGAGATGACGATTGGAGCGTGGTTGATCCTGATTGATCTTAATTCGCTTTTGTCCGGTTTTTCAATTGATTTTGCTCCTTTTTCGATGGCAATCAAAAGAAAAATGTCGTGGATTTTTTCTATAAATCACCGTAATTTAATAAAGGCACGAATCTAACCTAGATTTATTTATTAAATGTCGGAGTTAAGTCTGGCTTGTAATTATTTGATCCTGAGGCAACTTTTATTTCAAAAAATTGCAATCGCATCTGTCCTTTACGAATGTTATCTGATTATTCTATATAGTTTTTTATAAAAAAACATTGTAGAAAGAAACTTTTAGATGCTATTAAGTTATTTGTATACTTCAATTGGAGCCGAAGATATAGCTGAGTGAAGTTGGATTGACTTTAAGGCAATAGTTTCTAATCAGTGAGCCACGAAGAAAATTTTAATGAATCAAAAACAAAGTTTAAAAATTTGTTTAGTACACTTTTTTTAATTTAGGTTAGCCAAAAAATAAAGAAAGAAAAGAAAAAAAGAAAAAATTTAATACTTTTTGGTATACCAATAAAAATCAAAAGAAAAAAAATGTTAAGACGGTTGGGCAAAGACCATTTTCATACGAGAAATCGAACAATAGAGCAAAAAAGCTTTAGAACCAATGCTTCAAACGAACACGCTTATTTCGAGAAAGACGATATTTCTGGATAAATCAAGTTTGCTTGTTAAATAATTCATAAATTTTTTGAATTTTTTCTGATGCTTATTCATATTTAGATTGAAATCAAAATATTTTGTAAAAAACCAAAAAAAGAATTTTTAAACGCTTAACCAGCGTTTTCAAAACAATGTTGACTATCTTGAAGTCATTGATTTTAATCAGCATTTTATTAAAATCGTCGTACCAGCTAGAATGTATTACTCCTCGCAAAAAAGAAAACATCATGATACAACCTGGTGGAACCTTAGTAGTCGATTCTTCTTTCGAAAACGCTCAACGAACTTTTGTCACCACAGCAGAATACAACCTGACGCTCGAACTAAAAGACTTTGATGCAGACCTTGACTGTGCAAAAGGGTAAGCCCAAAACACAAGAAATGTTATATTTTGTATTTCTCTTTTTTTCCTAATAAATATTTTTGCTTTGTGATAAAATATTTTTTGACGCGTTCATTTTTGACACAACGTTGAACGAATTGCACAGTTAGATTAGATATAGAGTTTTTTAGGATGTAAAAGTCAATAAAAAAAATACTAAGTCTCATTTTTTGTTTGAACATAAGCTTTTTAGCGACAGAAATTTACACAAAATGGAACAAAAAAGATTTACAACTCTCCTACTCCAAATATGCAAAACTGAAAACGAAATAAAAATCTAATAACCAAGTTTAAAGAATCAAAATAGAGCTAAAGTTTTTAAAAAATAATCCAATTATTAAAGAGTAAATCGTAGAATGCAAGTTTGAATTAGGTATTTAAAAGAAAGAAAGAAAAGACTTCGGGAGCCTTTTAGCGCCAACAGTGAAAAAATTGATATTATTTTAGGGGTCCTGTACTACGCGTCATATCCTATCCCGATCAGCCCGATGCCCCTGTGATCACTGGATGCTACAAGCGAATGAGAGAGTTTGAATATCCTGTCATTTCATCCGACAAGATAACGGTGAAGCATTGCAATGGCGGTCCTGGAAATCATCTGAGATATTTAATTAGCACAAGTGAGTGATTTACCACGGGATTCAAAATAATTTGTTTTTGAAGAAGAAATTTTTGATGATTAAGAGAAGGAACTGCTTAAAGTTCTTTTAAATCGTTCTTTTTTTTTAGTCCAAATTTAAAACGATCGTTATTGATTCATTTAGAGGCGAAGTTTTTTTTGCTTGTAAATACAAAAAAATAAGTTTTCAAGTTCGCTTCGATAATGTAAGCAATCACTCACTAACTTAAAAACGTCAATTTCAAATTTAACGAACCAGTATTTTCGATTTTAGTTATCTCATTTTTTTTTTTTTTTGCAAAACTTTGATGGATTTCTTTAAAACATATATTCCTGTTTAGAACTTGCAGGATTTGTGTACGTGACTCGTGAAAAAAAACGATACAAGATTTTTCGTCACAGAGAATTAAATAAAGTTCAATGGATTACTCTTACAAGTCAAGACAACAATTATGCAATGCAAATAAACGTCAAAGAGTTAAAGTTAGGAAAAGTTTGCAGAAGAAGCTACTTGAAAATCACCGGTAAGTTTACTTTTGAACCGAACTTAAATCGCTTTTTTTAAATTACACGTTATTGACTAAAATCAAAAAGGTTTCAAGAATATCGTGGCCACAAAATAATTACAATTCTACTAAAAAAATAAACAAAAGTATGGTTTATTAAAAGATGCAATATAAAAAACAAAAAAGCATGTTGACTAAGTGGTAACTTTTTCGTTCTGTAAAACGTACTCCCATAACGAGAACAATATACTCCAAAAAAATAACGATGATTACCTTAATATTTTTTGGTATGTCTTTCTGGTCAAAACTTTTTTTAAAGTTTAAGCCATTTCTTATATTAGCCCTTATCTTTTTACAGAGTCCACCGCAAAGTAACGCAAAATTTTTAATATGATTTTGATATCTTGATATCATGATATTTTTGTTATCTATAGCAGTGGTTCTCAACCGCTTGTCCGCGAACCGGTGCCGGTCCGCAGCTATCTATTCCAATTTTATACTTTAAAGAGGCGCTACCAGTTCTGAAGTAAAACAATGTCAAAAGAATATTAACAGTAATCATTGATTTCGCTCAATAACTAAATGCAAGATCAAGGCTTAAAGTAGATTGGTGGAAATGTGTAGTGGTGTGTACTGACGAAGCAGCCAGCATGGTTGGTTGTAATTCAGGTGTAAGCGCAAAAATAAAAAAAGTTACAAACAAAAATCTGCTGTCTTACAAATTGCATAATTGACCTGGAAAATTTAGCTTATTGACCTTGAGAATTATATGACGTTATGAGCGGAGCAGTTAAGATTATAAAATATATTCGTAACCATGTATTTCATTTAAAGGTTTTTGAGGCACTGTGTAAGCGCATGAGTTTATAACATCACCATCTCGTCTTTTATGCAGAAGTGATACGGTTTTCGAGAAGAACGCGTTCTTGCGCGTTTTTTTGATTTAAGGAAAGCAAATAAATTTTTACGAAAGTGAAAATTCCCTGTAATGTCCTCAACTCTATTTTGAACAGGTACGCAAATACATGACCTGGAAAGTTAGTTGAAGACTAAAAAAGAAATTTTATCTCCTATTTGGTAGTTTGTTCACCTAATGTACTTTTGGTTTTCTTTTGTATATATTCCAAAAAATTTTTATATTTTACATTTATTGTGAGTACCTTATCAACCAAAAGAGTGCCTCTTTTCTTCAACTTTGCACCCTTGCTAACTTACTGCCTTTTTGCTGTTGTCAAATCATTGTTTTAAAAATTTTACTTAATTTAATTCGGGTCGAATTTATATAAGTGTAGAGACAAATCGAACCCAATGCTTTTGTACTGCAAATTCAAAGGACACTATTTTCCCCCTTGTGCGCCCCCCGCTTCTGGCGCCCCCGACTTTGCCTTTTAAAAACTTCAATAGAGCCACTTTTACTACGTATTGTATCAAGAAGCAACAGCAAATTCCACATCAAAAAGAGTTCTTCTGATGCTAAATGCTCCCTTTTGTTTTATTAAAAATTTTTTAATCAAGTTATCGCGTTTATTACAATTTTGTCATTAAAAAGGATTACCGGGCCGCAAGATTATTTTGAAATATTACCTGTTCGCAATCTTAAAAAGCTTGAGAAACACTGATCTATAGGATCTGTTAAGTTAATGAAGTATAAAATGTTGCGTGATGAAACTCACACTAACGTTAGTTTTGGTTGTTCAAGTGTCACTTTTATGAGTTTTTAGCTCAAATAAAGTTTTAGCTCAAATAAATTAAATTTTCAATAAAGTCAAAACTTTAACTAATGAAATTTGACATACAAAAACTTATTTATTGCTTATTTTTGCAATTTTTCGAGCAGCTATAAATACTTCGACTGTTTTGATTCTACATTAGCAGGAATTCTACAACTTTTGTGCTACGACCACAAAGGAATATAATATTGTGCCAAAAAAACAAGTTTGTAGATTAACATAAAGAAAAAAATTTTTATCAAATTTTGTTGCCTCGGCTGTCGTTCGATCGTTAATTTTGTTGCCAAGTTAGCTGTCATTCGAACCTACAACTTCTCGCTGTTCAGTTTACCTCACTACAAAGTTTGATGTACGCGCCAATTGATGCAAAGAATCAGTATCTTTTATTTTAGTTCCGCCATAAAAATATAGTAAAATAGCAAAATTTGTAAGTAGTAGGAAGCAGAACAGAAAAATGAAGAATCAATAAAACGATAAACGTTATGACATGCCATCAAGATAAAAACAATTTTTTGAGATTAAGTGTGCATGGTCTCAGCACCTTTAGCTTATTAAGTTTATTTACACTCATGGAGCGTAAGTAATAACTCGAAGAAAAGAAGAAAACTTCAAAAGAAAGTTGAAAACCTCGCATAAGTTAATTGTTTTCGGCAATTAGCCACGTGATCAAAACACAAGCGCGGTCACGTGATAGCTACTCGAATTGTTGTTTCATCGTTGCCACCGCGCGTGCGCACATTTTGCACGTGAAGTGATAATCTGTCACGCGATCAGGTAACGCGCAATTAATGTTTTCAAACGAGGCTCTGTGATGCAATGAAGACGTTGCACCATGCGTGATTTTTGTGACAAGCGGAAATGCTACACAAACCGGAAAACGTTATGACGTCTTACAAACATTAATAAATAGAAGTGATGAAACGCAATTGTTTTGGAAAAATAATTAATGTTACGGCTGTTTTGGCATAGAGAGATACTGCGAGACAAATCAATGCTGTCAAACAAGCATATCAATATGCGTCTGCATGGCTTTTTTATGATAGCTTGTTCGTTGTATTAAAACATGTCACAGTGACAAGCTTTATCAAAGTAACTTATTAGAGTCGTGCACATTGATCATTTTTAATCATAGCTGATTTATAACAAAAAGTATAATGAACCACTTTCATATACATACATTTTATATTTATTAATATTAGGCCAAAGTATAAAGCAAAAAATTCTGCCTAGCTTGGCATTGCTTTATAACCCAAAAAAAGGCAATAATACGACCATAGCCGTACAAGCTGGGGGGTAGGGGGCGATTACGGAACCAGATTTTTCGGGCATTACCCATGCACTATTTGGGCTAGAGGAAGTTTCTCGTTTTATTACGATTTAGATCAGTGCGCAAAAACAACTAAAATTTAATGTGAAGACCTTTTTTTAGTCTTCAAAGTTTATTTCGATAAAAACAATCATTTTTGTTCTATTTACGACTAAAATCAAATGAAGACTAAAAAAAGGGAGTTTTCATATTAAAACAGTGATTTTCGGGAAATCGTCGAAGAATTTCGAACAAAATTGTTTCGCCCCCACAAAATGTTTTGGTCTGATACGACTATGAATACGGCTGAAAGACTGCACTAATTTAAAACATTTTTTCACAACAAATTTTTTAAATGAATTTTCTCACAGTTTTATCTCTATTTTTACCAAAAAAAAGTCAATTCAATTTTGTTTTTTTACTTAAGCGATATAATTATGGATTTGAGATAATAATGAGTGTCAACTAAATGCGAGGTATGAGTGCGATCAAGTAAATAGTGTTGACTTTTTTTAGTATTGTATCAAAATAGAAAAAAACACGTTTTTGTTTTTCAGTTTTTGGAAAACTGTTAATAAAACACCGTTGGAATTTTAAAAAAATGCCAACTAAGTCCAGTGGTGGAGCATAAAAAGGGTTAAGAAATTTAAAAAATTGTTTCCAACGTAATCATGTCCGAGGCTTAACTTATATCTATATCAGATCAAGAAGAGACATGAAATGTATAATTTCCATTTGCACGACTATTATTATTCTTAAATTTTTTTTATTTAAACTCGCACATAAAATGAAAGAAATTATTCCCTCTTCTGTCATCGGCTTTTTAATTTTGGTCGTTGTTACTTTCATTTACACAAAATCACAATACAAGCTTTTCTACATTTTGAGAAAGGTGCTCGCCTAATTCAACTTTTTTGCTGCATCCTCTGATTCAAAATAAAAAACAACTTGTAGTAAAAATTTATCTTTTGTCACTTTAAACATTTAGTTAAAAAAAGCAAAACTAATCAATATTTACAAAACAAGCTTAACTTATTTCATTGTATCAAGCCTTGTCTGGACATTGATTTACAGGCTACATTTGTTTTACAGAAACTGCAAATCGACGAGTTGTTGAAAAATTATGCAGCAAAAACGACAACTATGAAAGATCGTTCAGTGTTTTTCTAAACAGTTCAACTGTCAACATTACATTCAAAAAAGCTTCCTTTCAGTTAGAAACACAATTGGTTGAACGTAAGTAATAGTTATCAACATCAATCATATGAAAAAGCTATCATCTTGGCTTGAAGAAAAATATTAAAGATTTTAACATAAAATCGCTTTTAAGGAATGTCAAGATATTGATACCTGGTTAACATTTTTCTTTTTTTTTATTTTCTTTTTTTTATTGAGTCATAAGAACTTCGAGCTGCTGGTTAAACTATCGAGCAGAGTAAAGTGACGTAACGCGTCTTTCCCAATGACCCAACCTCACTATTAGGAATTACGATACTCGTAAATTGAACCGAACATGTTCATTCGCTATCAAGAAGGTGCTCTTTCCCGCGTAACTACGCTACCGACTAACTTATATTACAAGTCCAAATAATTTGTAATTTTGTTTATTTTATTTTTAAGTGTTGTCAAATAGAGATAGCTTGTTATGTACCATTTAGTTATTGTTTATGTACACTACATAAGTTTTACATAGTCTAGCTCATAGGAGCTGATG
The DNA here is from genome assembly GCA_963680785.1 of Diplosoma virens. NCBI lineage: Eukaryota > Metazoa > Chordata > Ascidiacea > Aplousobranchia > Didemnidae > Diplosoma > Diplosoma virens. Next base: position 23,771,671 of record OY796892.1, on the reverse strand, counting down.
ACCTGGTTACATTTGAAAACCGCTCATAGTTTTTCAATGCATATACTTTTTTAAAAGTCAAATGAAGATTGAATCTGACATAACTTTATTCGGGGAAAAAAACTAAAAGAAGAGAAAGGGCCGCATAGAAGTTACGAAGAGCTTAAGGTCTTCCGTTAATGCCCTAGCTCTAAAAAGCTTCAATTGTTTGCTGAGCAACTTAATAGTAAAACAACTTAACTTTGCTCATCTTAAATAATATTGAAGGCAAAAAATTTAACAAGAAATTTTGGAAAAAATGTGGGATTTTTTGCAGAAGGCTCAGACTTTAATGAAATTTCTTCAAGCATTGAAACAACTGGTATGATTGTTATGACTGATATGACAACTGAAACAACTGATATGACTGTTGAAGAAGAAGATTCTGTTGTTAATGACAAAATATCAAATAACAAAGGATCGCAGTATCTTTTTTATGTTTGTCTGGGAGGAGGAGTTGCCCTGGTAGTTATAATTTTGGTATTTGGCGTATATTGTTGGAAAAAAAACTTTTTTTCAATTTCTAAAACAGTAAGTAAAATTGTAATAATCTTTATCAACAACTAGTTTGTTCATAAATAAATAGCAATTTATTGACAAAGATTCATAATTAGCCTGTCATTTAAATTAGCTGAGTCACTTGATTGGGTCAATGACCTAAAAATAAATTTATTAAAATTTAAAGATATTACTTAGCCACTCTTTCATAATTATACAATAAATCGTCATAATTAGTAAACATGCTAAGTAATTAGGCCAGCCTAAAAATTTAAAAAGCAAACATTCAGCAATTTTATAAATTCAGTCAAAATCTAAAAATTCGGTATGTTTTCTTAACTCAGATGTTTAGAACTGTTAGGCTATAACTTTTGCAAAAGTTAATCGATATGTGCCTAAAAAGAACACTTTGTTATGCTATTACCAATGACAACTTAGATTGTTAATAAAACATATGGTTCACGTGTTAAAGAATCGTATACTTACTTGATTTTTCAGAAAAAATTTTGATTGATCTTTTAATAATACAATCGAATTTTTGGCTTCTATTATTTTTTAAAAAAGCAAAGGCGCTAAACTTAGACAATCGTCAAGCGATTATCCCGACATATTTAAATTCAAAGTTCCGTTTGCAAAACTTTTTAAAACTGTTTGTTGAGACTGCCAGCCAAAGAAAATTGTCATCGAAGAGTTTTCCCGCAAGCATTATGACATGAAGAGGCAGAGAGTTGAACTGAGATTGTTTCGATCGAGGTCTACATTGGGTCCCCATTAGAATGACTCAATTAACCTCTACATTAGGTTGCCGATTCATAGGAAAAGAAAAACATTTTTATTGATTTCAGAATTAATTAGCTTTTCTGAGAGATTTTTCCAAGATTTTCCAACCTTTTTTATGCCCTGCACCCTAAAAATTTTTGTTTTAATTCTCGCATCTCTTAATTGTTTTTTAATCATTACAGTCTTCAAAGGTTAAACAAAAACTAAAAAAAATTATTTCAAATGAAACTTTGTTAAATAAAAATGTTTCTCATCAGTAAAAAACAAAACAAATTATATAAGCAAAAATAAAATAAAAGTGTTTTTGGGTACTTAGTTAAAAACTCTTAATTTAATGTATTGTAGCTTGTAGGCTACCACTTTCGCAAGTAAAATTATAGTTTTCCATTTTAAAACTCTTTAATGGCACCATGCGGATGTTAACAATTGGTTTTATGTCCTGCCATTTCTATAAATTCGATTGTGTTTTAGCAACAAAGTAACCTACAAACAAGCAAAGTCAATAAAACCCACGGTGATCAGAGAGCATCTCCGAACAACACGCAGTCGCTCTCGAATGCCATGTATGGAAGAATAGTTAAAGGACAAACGGAGCAGCAGTATTTGCCTCCTTATCATTTCCCATCTAGAAACCACTTTCCAAATCAACAGATATCAGCAAGAGAAATCGAAGTAAGCTAACGCTGTCCAACCATATTAGTAGTTTTTAAATGTGAACGGTCCGCGTTCAAAGTATTCAATGACTAGAATATTAATAAGAGTAATTATAAATATATTGTGCATAGACGTAAACATAGGGAAAAAATTCTCGTTTAATCAGAGAGTCGAGCCGTTCAATAGATAATAAACCACTTCAGGCTTGGCCCGTTTTATTTTTGGTAGTTCAGCTCCGGCTCGGTCTAAAGAAAATAAGCGGTTAATTCGGGTTTTCGATTTGGGGTTATCAGTGTTTACGCTCAATTTATATCTGTTTTGAAAATTGTATTAGAGTAAATTAGATCACTCTGCATAAGCACTTTTCAAGCATTAGACTTATTACTCCATTGCCATCTTGGTTTTACTCGTAAAACACACAAAAGTAATTTTTATGATCTTTTTTTGAAAGTATCCTAACTTGGGACTAGAATCACGGAGCATTTTGACTAAAAAAACTTGGAAGTTATTTGAGGCTTTCTGCTCAAAATCGTATTATGTTGCCGTTGATTGGGTTTATTTTATTTCGTACTTATTTAAATAAAACAAAAAAATATTTTCTTTTCTTCGAGGTAAAACAAAATTTAAATCGCTTAGATTAACTTATATGCTAATACCCTAGTTTGAAATTGAATGAGAAAGTTAAACAACAACACTTTTTCGCATAATTCCATATTGAATATTTTCCTGTTAAAAATCCAATAGGACATTGCTAATCTTTAATACAAAATATTTTAAGTATTAATATAGTCTTCTCCTACATTACTTGAATATAACGTAATTTGTGCTTTTTTTCTATCTATTGCAAATACTATTTTTTATTAAGGAAAAACGAAGAATACGACTCAGTCAATTAGCAGACAAATACATCGATGTAGAGTTGCCTGAGCAAACGAGTCGACCTCTTCTCAAGCAGGGTCCCGATCGTTCGAACAACTTCCGCTACCTCTCGGATTCAAATCAAGCAGTTACTGATTCCAGGGCTACTTTTAATCACACGCGACCGCCTTTACCATTGCCCCAGCTGACTGCAAACTCCAACAAGTACGAATCGATCAAGACGCATTTAAATGAAAAAGATATGGTTGCTCCTGCCTATTGTAGCTTGGAAGAAGAAAGAGAAAACCTTTTTTCTCCACTGTCTGATGCAGCTTCAACCCAAGGAAGTTTACCTATCGGTGAATACGGCTTTTCTCAGAGGTCAAAAATAACTCACAATAAATATATAGAAACGCGTGTATCGTCAGATACGTTTGATATCAGTGATGCTAATGACGAAAACGATAAAGAACAAAATTCTAAACTTCTTCCTCAACCGAATATAGGAAAAGATGGATATCTCTCTTTACTTTCAGCGGTCAGCGAAGAAAATCGAAAAAGCATGCAGAACTTGTACGTTTCACCGAACAAAGTCACAAACGAAAACATAGAAAATCATTTCAATAAACCTGAGCCTAAACCAGGCAAAGAATTGGAAAATAGTACATCAGTAAACCTTGTTACTTTAAAAAAAAAATCGACAAGTAGCATTGTTTCTAAATTTAATAAATTAGCAGAAGAAAACAACGTAAAACATGAAGATAAATTGATGGAAACGATTCCCGATCATGATTTTCAACCCCATCTACAAATTTCAGAGCATCGTCGATACAAAGCCCCAAGACCGTCAGCTCCAGAAATTTTTGTCAAATCGGCCTACACGAGTAGTGAAGATGTAGAAAATATTCGGAAACGATTGGAAAAAATTGTGACAGATGGTCAACAAGTCAAAAGCACTCAATCTGAAACCAAACTTTCAACTTTTGAGGTTGGCTTAAACCATTATGATTCTCCTGCTTCAAGTTCGAAAAACAGTCTAATTGATTCTCAGAGTGGTTATTATGACACTCCTCGTCCCTCTTTGGCACAAATATTTCCTATTGAGGAACAGTAGGCATCCAATAGAAGTCACTAGTTTTGACAATGAAGATTTCATGAAAGCTTTGTTAAAGATTGAAGTAAGTTGGCGTATTGAAATTCCACGAGATGAAAAGAGAAGAATAAGACAATCGAGAAAGTGCTTTGATTGCACTTTTATTCAAGATACTGTGAAAAGAACTTTTTTTATGCACTATCCACAAGAAATCTTGTTTGCGTTTATCAAAGATTGAAATGTTGGTGGGCCTAATAGATTTTTTTGAGAGGCCTCAGATAGATTGTTGTTTTGAAAAGAATGCAACCCACAGATCACGATTCTGCTAAAAACGTTTGTTTGATTTTATATTGCATAAGCTATGTAGTATTGTGAATTTGCTAGTAAATCTTTATGTAGTACCTACGTATATTTTTTAATCTGTAATGAATGTCGATTTGCATAACTTGTGGACATGTTATGATTTGTATCCTATAAAAAATGGAGAAAATATCCTATAAAAAAGAGCAAGAATAGTTGTTAATCCTTGATAAGTGCTTTGGTTGATTTTTATCTTATGAAGACCATCGAAAAAACAAATGACCACTTTTCAGTTTATCTTTTATTTTATTTTAGATTTTAAAAAAATTTAAGTTTTTTATCCTGCTTGGTACTGGGCATGTAATAACCTATTTTTTCAGCAGCACTCGAATCTTTTCTTGAAACTCACAACTTTATTTTCAATCATACATGTTTTAATTAAGAATTGATGTAAATTGGTTGTTTTTTAAACTTACCTTTCATTAGTTATATTTATTTTGTAAAAGGGTGTTTTTAAATTGATAAAATGTTACCTTTAAGTTTTTTTTATTTAAAAGTTTTAGTTGTGTTTCTATACACTTTGTCACCAACAGAATATATACATGTATGTTATTAAATGTTAATAGCTTAGACTTCTTAAATAAAGGTTGTTGCAATCCGTAAATATTTGATTTGAAATGCGACCATAAGCCTCGACACTTTATTTAAAAACATACAACTTCTAGCCGAAAATATTTTTTATTTCAATTTTTATATTGAAAAATTATCATGGGCCTGTCGAAGCGAATTTGCCAAACTTTGACATCGTGGCCGGGAAGGCAGGAAAACTGTATTGATGATGCATGGGATCGATACCATGACGGTTTATAACCCAATTTCGCCATTCTGTTACATCCTTGGAAATACACACTTTTTTATAAGTTGTAGCCTTGCTTTGGGAAAATCTTTTTGTTTCGGGATCATCAGCAAGTCAGTGTGGATTTAATTAGTTTGAACTTGTTTATGACCCTAAATAGGGTTCACAATACACAGAACCACGTGAATGTTGTTTGCGATTGTAGCCAACTATAGATGCATCGGCAATTGTAGCCTATACATTTGTTTAGCTCACAACTTTTGACAGAGCCAACGAATTTTTTGTCCATGGAACTAAGCGTAATAAGATTTAAGGTGGCTTGCGTTTAGGATCGCCTTCGTGATTTGTTCAATTGTTCTTTAATATTTGCAATAGCACGTTTGTACTCGTACTTTGCAGTGCTTTATACGCTACATGTTGGTTACCTAATAACAATTTAAAACGTAAGCAATGATTTTATTTCAATTAATAATATGAACGAGATAAGTAAAAACATAATTCTGACCGCTCTTCAGTTTTTAGTTCTATTTCGCAAACAAAACATTTTCTGTCAATTATATTCTGAAAGTTTTTTCAGTGATAATGGGCCTACTATGCCCAATTCAACAACTTATTTTTATTTAAACCGACATTATGATGCTAAAAGCTCAAACGACGTCTTTAAAGATACTAATTTGTTGAAAGTTAACTGCTTAAAATTAAGATCATGGTTGAATTTAAACCGAAAAAAATCTGAACGAAGTAAACATCTCGCTGATTTTGATTTGATATTAGCAAAAAAAAGCACTTAGAACAACTAATATGGGCCGCTACTAAGACATTGCAACCAAGCGACAAGAAATAAAATTGATAGAAATAGAAATGTTGATGCACAGTGGGTAGACTTCAGGTTCTCATTTTAAAATCGAATAAAAATGGCAACAGTTTGAAGCACCATGCTGCCGACTAGTGGTCGTGAAAGAAACCATCGCGCAATAGACAACGTTAAGTTTATTTATTCCGCAATGTAGCAAAGTGAGATAATATCGCATTATCACATGAACAATTACATTAATTGCAAGAACGTCAGGCTGCGATTAAAAAACTACAGTGAACGATACGATTGCTAAAATAGTTGATAATTTGGAATTTATAGACTGCAAGTCTGAATTAAGTATACCAAATTAATGCAAATAAGTTTCTGAAGCAAATTAATAAAAAAAAGGATTAATTTAAAATTTGAAAATGCTTGGCAAGCGATTTTTTGTAACGTAAAAACAAGGATTTAGAGTAGAAATTGAGTAGTGGGGTACAAAAAATATTTTTTTTAAAAAATGCTTGAATTATTTTTATATATTTTTTCAAGGATATGCTGTACGCCTACGTTCAGCGTAGGCGAAGTTTTACAAGCCAGTGTAGACCAGGCCTTACGCATGAATATTTCAGAGCACAAACAGCATATTACTTTACAGCAGTGATTCTCAACCTTTTTGCTAGCACGTACCATCTAGAAATTTTTCTTTACATTACATACCACAAAGTTTATCAAAAAAAGTTTTAACCCGAGTGTAAGATTTTTTTGTAATCTAAAAGCTATTCACGTACCACCTAAAAAGGTCTCACGTACCACAGGTTTGAGAACCACTGCTTTACAGAAACGGCTTTATGGAACGTTATAAGTCGATTACCATTTGTCATGTCATTAATATGCAATTTACTGGAAAACAATTACTAGGTAGTTTATAAAATGCTATTTTGATGTAAGCAATATATGATTGACCAACGTAAAATGCTGTTCCTAAAATCATACTAATTAGAAAGTAGCAAAATTGCCCATAGATCAAAATGGAATCGAAGTAATTAGTTGAAAAGGTTTTATGAACTTTTATAAACCAAAACTCAATGTTATATTTTTTAAATTAGACTCAAACTCAGCATTCACAACTTTTCAAATTACAGACTTAAGCATCGATCAAAGCTTTAGTTTTCCAAGCACCAAGCATAAGCGTTTTGAAACATACGCAACCAGGGCGACTGCATTTCATCGGCCCATTGCGCGGGCTTCCATGGCCATTGCCACATTTGAAAGCAACGCTCGGGATGTGGCATAACTGCAAGATGGCGACCGTCGCGCGAGCAGATTCCGGCGATTCCATGCGGAGACCCGTTCGGATTAAGCGGATAATCAGTGGTGACATCGCCGCGGTGGTCGACGAAGCGTAACGGCGACAGATGTTCGTCAATCACGCGACGAAGCAGCGATTCACTCGAAAAGCAAAACTTTCCCTCGCCGTGGGCGACCCAAACACCGAGAACCGACTCTTCCATGTCCTTGAACATGATCGAGTTGCTCGACATTATTTTGACCGACGAAAATCGGGACTCGAATCGTCCGGATTTGTTTGGTCCAAGATATAAAGCTGGGGGCTCCTCGCACCAATTGTCACTGCATGGCATTTTTTCCTCACCAACCCAGCCCAGCAACGCCATCAACTGACAGCCATTGCAAACGCCAAGTGAAAATATATCGTCGCGACTTTTAAATGCTTGCAATTGTAAACGAACCTCATCATTGTACAAACAGCATGACGCCCACCCTTTAGCTGAACCAAACACGTCTGCGTAGCTAAAACCACCAACAAATGCAAGACCTCGAAAACGATCCAACGTTATATTTCCGTCAATTAAATCTTGCATTGTCACATCCCATGGTTGAAACCCAGCCGAAAAGAATGCTGCGGCCATTTCACGGTCGCCATTACTTCCTTCTTCGCGCAAGACTGCAACTCTAATGTTTGTATCAGTAACAGCCAACGGAATCGCGTTAAAATGGGCACGATAACAAGGGTCTTCAGTACAATTCATCAACCATGTTCGCTCAGCTTCAACACAATTTTCATCACACTGCAGTTTTTCAAGAGCAAAGCTTGTACTTTCCCAAACATCCCTTAAAACAGAAGTTGGCTCATTATCGATAATTTTCTTGTTATTATACCGAATACTTATCTTTGTTGCTTTTATACTCTTACCAATACACATAGCCGAAATTTCCAGCTCGTTGTATTTTTCAATAACTATTTCCGGTTCGTTTGTTTCTAAAATAATTCCGAGATTTTCCGCAAACAAAAAGTTGATTTCAGAGCAGTTGAGAAACTCAATATCAAGATCCAAACCACAATTACCAGAAAATGCCATTTCCAGTACACAAGTTATAAAACCTCCGTCGCTGACGTCGTGTCCGGAGGTAATTAACTTGTCTTGTAACAATTTTTGCGTCATCTTCCATGCTGTAACAAAATACGACGCGTCATCAAGATCCGGACATTGGCTGCCAATTTGATTGTAGCATTGAGCAAGTGCACTCCCGCCAAGGCAGGGATGGCATTTGCTCATTGGCACGTACACAAGCCAGCCGCATCCGTTGGGACAACGAAGATCAGGCGTCAGCACATTTTTAATATCAACGCATGGAGCATAAAGCGAAACTACCAATGAACCTGGTGATTTGACAATTTTACCATCAACACTAGCGGCCATACTTAGAGAGTCTTTACCACCATCCACAGCAATACCCAGTTTTTTCATTACACTACACATGGCCTGACAAGCACGATAAAGCTTGGCTCCTTCGCCTGGAAGTTTAGCAGGCCACATCCAATTTGCACTACATTTAATATCTTTAATGTCTGAAATTGGTGCAAAAACAATATTGGTTAATGACTCTCCAACTGCCATTCTGGCACCAGCACATTCGTTTACTAGCATTTTGATTGGTTGCTCACCGATTGCAGTGGCAGTACCTACATTGGCAAAGTGAGAAAGGGAAGCAACAGCAACATCAGCTAGAGGTGTATGCAATGGTCCAATGCATTGCTGTTGAGCAATTAAACCAGACACTGATCTGTCCACTTTGTTTGTTAAAAAACGCTTACTTGCTACAGCTGGCAGCTGTAAAACTCGATTTAAGGCTTCTTTTATAAAAAGAAAGGAAAAATCAAAACTTTTTAACTGCTTTGGATATGTTTGCAAGTAGAAATGTTTTTGAGGCATTTTTCCAAGAACAAGTTCAAGATCAAGATCTACTGGATTAACCACAGTTTCATCAGTCAAAGAAAAATCTGAATGGGGCACTCCATCTTTTAATACAATATCCTTCTCAGATAAGGTAATTTTGCCACTTCCGTTGAGTTCACCTACAATATCAAGAGTGCATCTTTCTCTTCTACATATTTGCTTTAGATAATTTAAAGATGTTTTATGCAGTAAAATTGCATCAGATTCTTGATATTCTGCTGTCCATAGTTCTTGTGTATTTAAAGTTTCATCACCAACAGTGAAAGCTTTACTAAAAATAAGAGCTCCAGATGGCTCAACAATTTCCTTTAACACATTTCCATTTCCCCCAGCTCCTTGATCATGAATTGAAAGAATAGGATTTTCTTTGTGTTCATAACATGCTTTCACAACTCTATGTAATTTTTGCTGCATTTCAGCATCACCTCGTTGCACTGCATTAAAGTCTCGAGATGCATCATTTTCACCATGCATAAGAGATGAAGCACAGCCACCACCAACACCAATTCGATATGCAGGCCCTCCTATTTTGGCAACAAGTACATCAGAGGTTTTTTTATCTAATTTAACCTTAAAAAGTTGTTCATCATTAATTGCTCCAATCCCACTACTAAACATGATTGGCTTGAGCCACTCTGTTCTTTCACCATTTGGCATAAACAAGCCAAATGACCTAAAAAAGCCAGAAACAACTGGTTCACCAAACTTGTTACCATAATCACTAGCACCATTACTTGCATCAATAATGATTTTAGAAGGAATTGCCAAATTGCTGGGGTATGAACAAATTTCTGATTTTTCCCAAGGCAATGCATGATTGGGCAAATTCAAGTTTCCAACGCAATAACCACACATTCCTGCAACAATGCTTGCTCCTCGCCCAATGGCATGTTGATCTCTTTGTCGACCTCCAGAGCCAGTAGCAGCTCCAGGAAAAGGAGCAATTCCAGTTGGAAAATTATGTGTTTCTGCAGTTAATGTTAAATGCCTAAGATTGGAGCACAAAACAAAGTTTGAAGGTATTTCTGCTTTTTCTGTGACTATATCTTGTACCACAAATCCGGCAATTGCACTTCCATTGTCATTAAATGAAATTTTATTGTTTTTATTGCTACCTGACAAGGTATCAATAACCATTTTAAACAAGCATTCTGTCTGCTCTTTGCCATCAATAAATATTTTTCCTTTAAAAAACCAATGTCGACTGTGCTCACTGTTGGATTGGGCAAGATCAAAACACTCCACAGTTGTAGGATTTCTATTTAAAAGAGAACTGAATAAATTTGTATAAAATTTAATGTCCCAGTCATCAAATGCTAGACCAAGTGAATCACTGGCTACTTTAAGAGAATCACCATTATTGTTACCCATATCAATGCTATACCAAGGATTTGAGGAATAGTTACACTGTAGTGATTGTAATGGTGCAATGTATCTACATTGGGTCATTGGGTCATGCAAACATTTGACTAAATTTTCAAAATCATCATTAGTATATGGGCATGATAATTTAATGAGGTATCTCCAAGAAATTTCAATACCTTTAACTATTGTCAAGCCAACAAAGTTACATATAGATAATGCATTTGTGCAGAAAGCTGTTTTTTGGTTCAACCGGGGTCCAATTTCAACTAGGCAGCAGTTAGCATGGTAATTTTCAAAACTACTTTTATCTATTTCTATTTTAGAAGAGTTGCTGAAAACTTGTAAAATGCATAGCAGCTTTTTTGTTTCCTCATCAGACAAAGAATGATTTTTTTCAAGGTCAACATTATAACAAATTTCTTCTTCCAAACTAAGAAAATTATCAAAAAATAGCTGCTGCAACTTTTTAGCAATTTTTTTACTATTGTAGCTAAAACTAATTTTTTTATATAAATGCAGCATTATACTGTAAGCAACAGAAAAGTTCTGCAAACTAAAAAACAATTTTAAGAACACATAATTAAGTAAAATATTGTTATCAAGATAAAAACCCAGCCATTGGAGACACATTCATCACAGCTCCAATTTATCCGGGCTTGGGACCTTGATGCCGGCCCAAGCCCGGATAAATGAGGAGGGTTGTGACAGCAAGGGCATCTGGCATAAAACTTTTTTGCCAAAACAGACAAATGCGTAATTATTATCAATCCATACTGAATTTGTTGCAGCCTGGGTTACCAATGATCGCCTCACGTGTCGCACAGCAAGGCACCTGTGAAAATTATGCTACTGCTAAACATAGTAAAAATAAGAGCAGAAAGAGAGGAGGAAGGCTAGTGAAGAAGCAGCAAGAAGTGTAGAAAAGTAAATGCTTACTCATAAGGGTGGATACCTTAAATATGGGAACAATGACTGGAAGGGGAAGAGAGTTGGCAGTGGATTGTGCCTACAGGAGACAAAGTGGAAAGGGAGTAAAGCAAGGAACATTGGAGGTGGATGCAAACTATTTTACAGCAGAGCTGATGGAAAAAAAGTGTTCTGGAGGTAAAGAGGGTGTCAGACAGACTGATGGCCATGAAGCTGGAAGTAAAAAGATCCATCCTAAATATAGCAAGCGCATATGCTCCACAGGTTAACAACAGCATGGAGGAGAAAAATGATTTTTGGGAAGACCTGGATGGGTTGATAGAAAGTATATCAAAGAAAGGATAGTTATTGGTGCAGACCTTAATGGACATGTGGATGAAGGAAACATAGGGGATGAGAAAATAATGGGGAGGTACAATGCTGGAATGAGAAATAAGGAAGGATCAATGGTTGTGGATTTTGGGAAAAGGATGAATTTGGCGATTGTCAATACTTATTTCAAGAAGAGAGATGAACAAAGGATGACGTATAAAAGTGGCAGAAAAAGTACCCAAGTAGATTATGTGATGTGCAGAAGAAGGAACTTAAAGGAAATGTGTGATTGTAAGGTAATAGTAAATGAATGTGTCGCAAAGCAGCATTGTATGGTGGTATGCAAAATGGCTCTTATGGTGAAAAAGAAAAAGCAGAGAAACCCAAAGATACAATGGTGGAAACTGAAGGAAACAAGCTGTCAAGAAGCGTTTAGACAAGAGGTGACCAGGATTCTGGGAGGCAAGGATGGGTTACCTGATGAGTGGGACAAAACAGCAGAAATCCAAAGAAAAACAGCTGAAACACTACTGGGAGTGACATTTGGGAAATGAAAAGAAGACAGGGAGACATGGTGGTGAAATGAGGAAGTTCAGGACAGCATAAAAGAAAAGAAAGAGGTGAAGAAAGCATGGGACAAAATAAGAGATGAAAAGAGTAAAAAGATATACAAAAGAAAAGAAGAATAAGGCAAAGAAGGCAGTTGCAATGGCAAAGGGACGTGTGTATGACAATTTGTATGCTAGATTGGAAACAAAAGAAGGTGAAAAGGAGTTGTACAGATTGGCTAGGCAGAGAGACAGAGCAGGGAAAGATGTACAGCACATGAGGGTTATAAAGGATGAAAACGGTAATGTTATGGTAAATTCGGAGGCAGTGTTAAAGTAATGGAAGGAGTACTTTGAGAAACTCATGAACGAGGAAAATAACAGAGATTCTAGGACAGAGGAAGCAGAAGTGGTTAACGAAGAGGTAAATTGTGTCAGTAGAGAAGAAGTAAAGAACGCACTAAGAAGGATGAAAACAGGTAAAGCGGTTGGACCAGATGAGTTTCCAGTAGAAGTTTGGAAGTGCATGGGAAAGATGGGGATAAAGTTTTTGACCAGACTGTTCAACAGACTATTAATGGGTGAACGGATGCCATTGTTAAGGGATAGAGTTAGGGTTAGGGTTCCCTTTCCTGACATAAATATGGATTTATGCCAGGAAAGGGAACCACCAATGCCATGTTTGCTTTAAGAATGTTGATGGAAAAGTACAGGAAAGGTCAAAGAGAGCTACATTGTGTATTTGTGGACCAAGAGAAAGCTTACGACAGGGTTCCAAGGGAAGAGCTGTGACACTGTATGAGAAAATCAGGAATGGGGGAAAAGTATTTGCAATTAGTACAGGATGTGTATGAGGGAAGTGAAACAGTGGTGAGGTGTGTAGTACGAACTACAGAAAGTTTCAAGGTCAAGATCTGCACCAGGGATCAGTGTAAGTTCATTCCTGTTTGCAGTGATAATGGACAGGCTAACGGATAAAGTAAGGAGAGAACCACCATGGACGATGCTGTTTGCTGATGATATTGTGATTTACAAAGAGACCAGAGAAGTGGAGCAGAGATTAGAATCCTGGAGTTATGCATTGGAAAAAAGAGGGATGAAAGTAAGTAGGTCAAAGACCAAATCTCTGTGTATGAATGGAGGAAATGAAGATGAAACAGTGAAGATGGAGGATACAAAAGTCCCAAGAGTAAAGGAATTTAAGTATTTGGGATCAACGGTGCAAGAATGTGGTGGTTGTGAGAGGGAGGTAAAGAAGAGAGTGCAGGCATGATGGAATGGATGGAGAAGAGTATCAGGAGTAATCTGCGATAGGAGGTTACCAGCTAGAGTAAAAGGAAAAGTGTACAGTTCAGTGGTAAGACCAACAATGGTGTATGGACTTGAGACGGTGGCAGTTACAAAGAAACAAGTCAAAGAGATGGAAGTTGCAGAGATAAAAATGTTGAGGTTTGCTATGGGAGTGACAAGAAAAGACAAGATTAGAAACGAGTACATCAGGAGTACTGTTAAGGTAGAATGGCTAGGAATGAAGATGAGGGAGGACAGGCTGAGGTGATATGGATATGTCATGAAAAGAGACCAAGAGTATGTAAGAAGAAAAATGATGGAAATGGAGTTACCAAGAAAGACGAAAAGAGGGAGACCAAAGAGAAGATTTTTATATGTAATGAAAGAAGATATGGGGGAAGTTGGTGCAAAGGAGATGGATGTTGAAGACAGAAAGGTTTGGAGAACGATGATATGCTGTGGCCACCCCTGACTGAAGGGAAAGGCCGAAAAAAGAAGAATTGTCATCAAAATAAAATGGTCTGTAGTTTTTTGATTTCACTACTCCATGCTATGCATAAAAGCTCCAATTTTTCTCAAAAATATGAGAATATATAGCAGGATACAAAACATTATGGTTACTATTGTTTTGTTTAGTTTTAATGCAGAGAATAAAAAATTTCATGATTTAAAAAGTTGGCAACATGGCCAATGGATAAAAGCAGTGGGATTGATATGAACATGTCTCAGTTCAAAACCTACTTGCACCATTCTACTTGAAACCAAACTGCTTAAAAATGAGAAGCACCAGACTAGAGTTTCGCTCTTATTAGAGCTTGTCAGTGATGCATATCTCACTGCGAATCGAACTTGCTACATGTGGTCTTCCACGCAGGAGACAACACCACTAGACCACGTGAGCCTGACAAAAACTCGATCACAAGCAGCTGGAAATGATTCCTGGCTTTGCTGCACAAGGAATACACAGAATCCACTGTGTGGTAAGACCAAGGCCGCACCTCATGACTGGGACTTACCCGACAAGTGTTAAGCATCATGCTTACACTCCTAGAGCTTGGCGAGTGAAGCAAGAATTTTATGATTTTATAACATGAGGTATTTTGGATAATACTTGAAACCAAACTGCTTAAAAATGAGAAGCACCAGACTCGAGTTTTGCTCTAAAAACAATCACAAGCAGCTGGAAATGATTCCCGGCTTTGCCACACAAGGAATACACAGAATCCACTGTGTGGTAAGACCAAGGCCGCACCTCATGACTGGGACAATTGCACCATTCTGTTGTGTCTTTGAAAAACACACTTTATGGCACTTTCTAATTTCAGTTATAAATTTCATTCTGTAAAATTCATTCTAATTTCAGTTCATTCTGTAAAACTTTTTAAAAAAAAAAAATTTCAACTGGACAGCAATAACTTGCATTTTTTGGAAGCAGGTCAGGGTAAATGCTTGCCCTATTGTGCTGTGTCTTTGAAAAACACATTTTGTGGCACTTCCTAATTTCAGTTATAACTATATAATAAACACAAGCAGTTCTAAATTTCAGTCATATCTCTGTAAAACTTTTAAAAAAATAAAAAATTTCAACTGGACAGCAATAACTTGCGTTTTTGGAAGCAGGTTAGGATAAATGCTTGCCCAATGCATAGCACATGCAATGCTTTCCTGCAAGCAGGAGGACAAATATAAAAATGAAATAAAATGATTAAATTTTGTTACAAAATAAAAATTGTGAAATTAAAATTAATAACCATTAAGAGAAGTATCATATTCCAATAAGGTATTTCAACAAATTTTGTGTGGTGCAATTGCTAACATCAACACCAATACCACAGATCTTCATCCAAACTAAGAAACTTTCTCTTCAGCAAAAAATAAGTTCGAAGATTCTATAATAAATTAAAGTAGTCATAAAATAAAATTATGTTGAAAAAAATTCCTATTCAAGTATTTGAATAAGAAAAAGTTTTATAATCTGGAACAATTTTGCTTCACTACAAGAAAAAGTTTTTTTAATTTGAAGCTCTGTTCTATTGATGTTGGTGATAGCAATCACACCACAAAAGATTTATAAAAATTGCTCATTAAAATATGACACTTTTCTTAAAGGTTAAAAAAACAACTTTTGCATGTTGAATGTTGCAAGGTTGTTACAAGAAGCATGCACCAACAAGACTAAAAAGTTTTTTATTTAAATATTATTGTTCATACTAAATCATATAATTGTTAATTCTTATCCCATTAAATTGCAACACAATGCAAAAATCATTAACACATTTGCACAAACTTTTCATTATTGCAAAAAAACATTACAGCATTTTAGTAATAGCAAACAGTAACTTTTGTCGCTATCTATTTTTCAAACTTCTTTTTTACTCACCTAACAAAAGCTAAACCAGTTAAGTTTAATTTTTTGGACAATATTTAAAAACAAATTTGTGAAAAGAGAAAAAACTTAGTCCAGAATAGACCAAGACCCATAGGGGGGGCAATAGGGGACTTGTGCTCCCCCATTTTTTTGGTATACCATGAATTTTTCAATAACTTAAAATTGCCAAAGATAAAAAATATTCATAATTTAATAACATTAAGACATGCTTATGTTCTATTATTGAGCACTGTTATATTTGCAAAACAAAAACCAACAATTACATTTATTTAAAAAAAAGATTTAAAAACAAGCTATTGAATTAGTGTTGGCAGGTTTCTTTTTTTTTTTTCTGATATTTTCACTCCTCACATAGCTGTAAGAAATGATGTAATTTTAGAATTGCAAAAAAGCTGGTTCTTGTTTACTACTGATAGGTATAGTTCAGTGCTTCTCAACCCCTGGGTCACAACCCAAAAGTAAGTCACTGTTTAATTTGATTGGATCACCAACAACTGTAGTTGTGTAAAAATTAAATCATTTTTGTAGTGATTTGACAATGACTTGACTAATTTTTTATTGCATCATACTTCCATGCATTCTTGTGGAACATTATGGTTAGGTCTTTGTTAAATAGTCTTGTATTCAGCTTGCTTTTTATGCTTGCAATAAATTTTGCAAAAAAGATTGGATTGCCCAAAAAAAGTTCGAAAAACACTGGTTCAGTTGACAACCTTTAAAATTTTTGTAAAATCCACAAAACCTGCATGCTTAATAATGGCAAACAGTGAATAAGACCCAAAAAACTTTTGCTTAAATTCTACTGCATTTCAGAGATGAGCAGAGTCAATTTTTTTAAAGTCTGAGTCCAGTCCAACTCCATTGATTTAAACTCCAACTCCAATAATTTTCTGCAACAATGATCTGACTCTGATCTCACTTCATGTTAAAAAAAATGGGTCTCTTTAACCCGTTCCCTGCAGAAGACGAGAATTCTCATCTTCGGCAATTGCTACCTCCCTGCAGAAAATGAGAATTTTCTTTTTGCAGTCGCATTTTTTAATGGCGCAAGTTTTTCTATTCTATTCTATTTAAAAAGCACTTTAACAGCTTATCAGACAGAATTTGAAAGTTTCCCGTATTGCTTTGTTTTTAAAGCTGCAAAGTAATTCGGAACGATTTGTGAAAATTTAATTCCGCAGTTAACGGGTTAAGAAGTCACCGTAAGTTATTTTTTTCAGTAAAACTAACCCATAATTTTCCTTTTGGCACCAGAATAAAAACCAAGAGAAAAAGGTTCTCTCCAAAAAGCAATAGGAACTGCAGGGAGATTTGGGTTAGTTTCACAAACAAAAATCACTTACAGTACTTTTTTAAAAAACAAAGAAATTGCATATATGCTAAAAACTAATGTTGCAACAATAAGCAAAGTGGTTGCAACTTTTTAATTAATCAGCCATGATATAACAGCACATACCAATTACTAAGAGCCAATTTATGATTATAATATTTGAATAGTTTAACATATAAAATTCATTCTTATAAATATTCATTTTCATACAAATTATCAGTACTGGTACCAATTAACAGAAAATTGGCTGAAAAATAATTCTAAGTGATACTCATTTTTTGTTCTATTAACACAGAGTAAAGCCTGCATATAATTGTAAGAGAATGCAGAAAGTTTTTGTCATTCTAATAAAAAGCTTTATATGATTCTCACTGCAACTTGCCAAGAAGACAATTATTAGACAAAATGTTCAATGACCAATCATTTTAAGAAATAATAATGCAGTATATACTATAAAAAAATAATCAAAAGATTGTACTTATAAGAATAATGAAAAAAGTGTGAACATACGAGGTGCATTCAATAAGTTTCCAGACTTTTTTGGTATGGACACTTTTATTAACCGTACACACAAAAAACTCTAGTCCCCTTCAAAGTATTCTCCTCCGACATCAATGCACTTGTTGTACCGTTCCAACAACTTCTGGAAAGCCCCCTGGAAGTCTTCTTGTGTGAGCGTGTTTAGGACCCTCGTCACAGCCTCTTTCATGTCCTCAATTGTGGAATAACGATTGCCTCTGAGGTTTTCCTTGAGCTTTGGGAATAGCCAAAAGTCGCAGGGAGCAAGGTCCGGGCTGTAGGGAGGATGGGGAACCGTCTTGATGCCCATCTGGGTCAAATAGTCTGTGATGAGGATGGATTTGTGGACTGGGGCATTGTCCTGATGGAAATGCCACTGACCTGATTCGAAGAGTTCTGGCCTCTTCCGACGGAATGTCTTCCTGAACTCCCTTAAAACTTCAATATAGTACTCCTTGTTGACTGTGATTCCAGTGGGAACCCAGTGAATGTAGATTATGCCCATGCTGTCAAAAAAAGGGATCATCATCCCTCAAGGACTCCCTGCCTTCCTTGAATCTCTTGTGCCACTGAAAAACTGATGATCGATTCATGCAAGATGGTCCATAAGCAGTCTGAAGCATACCATACGTTTCCGTGGCAGTTTTTCCAAGTTTAAAACAGAACTTGATCGCATATCGTTCTTCTAATGTGTCCTCACGTCCAGATTGCATTTTTGAAATTCACCAGCTGTGACAATCAGGATTTAGTAAGGTGTACTCTAATTCCTACTGTAGCTATAAATTTGCACCTAAACAAGAAAAAATTGGTCAATCATCTCATAAGGAGTATAGTAACAACATACTGAAATATCTCGAGTTTACGGCAATTATAAATGCCTGTACAAAAAAAGTCTGGAAACTTATTGAATGCACCTCGTATAATGTAACCTTTGTGGTTCATTCCAAAAAACTTTTTTGAATACTGATTTAAGGTCACCTAACCAAAAAGTGCCGATAATTGTTTTAAAAAACTTTTGTATTTACTAAGCTAAACTTGAAAAAAATTAAAATGTCAAATTGTGTACATAAAAATTATAAAAAATCAAAAAAGACTGCATATACAGGGTGAACACACCAAGTGTAAACTCATTTAAAACCATATATCTTGTGAATTATAAAAGCCATTAAGGGCTTAAAATAAAGGTACACAAATACACTTTCAAATTTATCAACATTTATTTGAAATAACCCGCTTTTGCACGAATCATACATTGAAGTCTGTCAATAACCAAAGAGTTTCTGGAGACTGCACACAGCCCCTGTTTTTTGGACTGATGAAAAGTTGTTTATGGTTGAAGCAGTCCACAATACACAGAATGACCAGACTTGGGCTAAGAATGTTGAGAACATTTCTGTAGAACAACAGATAGCATTCAGATGTCAAAAACCTGCTTCAATTATGGTGTGGAATGGTGTGACATCATGTGGTCAAAAAGCACCCCTTATCTTTATTGAAGGGGGTGTAAAAATTAATCAGCACGTTTATCTGGCCACGTTGAAAGATGAAGTGCTGCTGTTGGTTAAAAAACGTAAGGAAAATAATGGTGTGACATTGCTGCAAGATGGGGCAACATCCCATGCTGCCAAAATGGTTCGAAGCTGGTGTAAGGAGAATTTTACGATTTTTTGGTCAAAGGAGTTTTGGCCCCCTTCCTCACCAGATTTAAACTCGATGGATTTTGTTATGTTGGACCACAAAGCCTGTGCAACTTCTCATAAGAATATATTAATGCTTTGAAGTACTCATTGAAAAAAAGCTGGAATGAAATATCTCCAGAAACTCTGCATATTCTCAGGTTATTGACAGACTTCGATGTATGATTCCTGCAAAAGCAGGTTATTTCAAATAAATGTTGATAAATCTGAAAGTGTATTTGTGTACCTTTATTTTAAGCCCTTACTTTAAATGATGGCTTCTATAATTCACGAGATATATGGTTTTAAATGAGTCTACACTTGGTGTGTTCACCCTGTAAAAAGAAAGTGTATCCACATTTTAGGACATGTATGTTATGCTATAAAACAAGATAACTTTGATCAATTTCGAAGGTTTCTAGCTTCTAGTAACCTGACACTGTCAATAAGAAAACTTTTTTTTGTTGATCATAACACTCTGCCTTTGAGCCATGGAATAAAATATTTTGATGACGTCTTAAAAGCTTTGCTACTGAACAAAGCTACCCCATACTTCGGGGTAACTTTGATCACACAAAAAACAATATATGAATAGAGTGAACAACATTTGGGGAAACTTTGATCACTGTTTTTATTTTTTACATATTTTAAAAAATCAAAAATATAATTTTTAGTTTTTGAAAATATTTATGTCCTTTTCTTTTTTTTTGGAAAGGAGGCAGGAAGTAATAGGAAACCTGAGGTCTTTTTCCAGCTGTGTTTCTTGACTATAAGTCAAATAGTATTACTGTTACCCCAACATTTAACCCAACAACATTATCTCATTTTACAATACTCAATTAATTAGAGCTTTATGGCAGTAGGATTGCAGCAATACGGTCCATAGATTATTTGCTTTAACAAAGTTATTGAGCACTTTAAGAGCAATGTAAGATGATGTACTATTATACCACTATAATAAAAGTTAATGGATCAAACTCAAAAACCAAGTACAGTGTTCAACAACTACACTTATATCAATTAAATTTTAAGACACCATTGAAATCAATAACCACATGAGCCTGTTAAGCTTTTTAGCTGATTAAATGATAAAAATAAAAGTTAATTTCTAAATCACTTTTTTAAAACCATATTATTTCATTTCATTTCTGTATTTATCTTCCAGACTCATTAGAAAGTGACAAAGGTGCTATACATAGGGCAAGCAATTACCCTGGCCTGAAATGTAAAACTGCTTGCTAAAATTTTGAACAAATAGGTTTTGAACCAAGACCATGTCCATCACAATCGTGCTGCTCTAAACCACTTAATCATATTCTTTGTTATTAATTTATCATCTCACAAGCATAAGACCAAACAAGTTGTTGTGGGTATGATTTTTAGTTAGTACTTTTTCAATACACATATTTTCTGCATATTATAGTTTTTCTTATACAATTTGTAATGAAAATTATCCTATATTACAGTACACTTTAACTAGGATTATAACAGACATTATAAAAGAATAAATACATATCAAGGCATATGAAGATTTTGTTTCTCACATCATTATCACACTGCTCAATAAGATCATGTGGAATCAAACTATTTATCCAAGTAAATACTACTAAAAATGTTAATTAAGAAACCATAACAACTTGGTTTGATTGTAGGCTTATGACACGAATCTGCACTAAACGTAAAATCAAACTTAAAACTACATACAATAAAACCAGAAACCATGTAATTTGCTGCAGCAAATGACCTTCACCGGTATGCATTAACCTTAACCCTTTATTGACAAATGTGACGATTTTGTCGCATTAAAAAAAACGTCAAAAATTCAAGCCAGGTTTCTTAAAAAGATCGCCAATCATACTGATTATTTTACTACGTTATGCCACGGTTAGGAAAAAAATTTGTTATGTACAAGTTATTCAATGCCATTCTAATTACCTTTTAAAATTAAAAAAATTTCAAAATTTTTTTAGGGGCATCTATACCTTGACTATGGAAAAAATGATCAAAATGTTCAAAATTATTTCTCATAAAATTTTCATTTAATATTTAGAACCTAATCAATTTGTAGATACTGTTTAAGAAATAAGTCGAAAATCATAGGACAATAATACTACAGTATATTGCATTTTTGTTTGTAACGAAGTCGTAACATTCGTCCATAGCTTCACATCTCACGAGCGTGACGAAATCGTAACAGTGAAAGGGGAGTAGGTTAATTTAACATTTAAGACCTGTTTCCAATACGAGCGTGGAATAGAGCATACTTTGTTTTATTAATTTTTTTACTTCTTTCCACGCTTAAACGTTAAGCAAAGCAAAAAAAATCAATAAAAAACAAAGAATACTCTGGGAGCATAAAATTTGAAAAGCTTAACTAATTTCAGAATAAAAAGTATAGCCAATATATTTTGAAACATTGTTTTATTAAGGACATTTCGGTTATGGAATGAGTTATAATTCCGAAACGTCCTTAATAAAACAATGTTTCAAAATATATTGGCAATACTTTTTATTCTAAAAGAATAGCCTACTTTATTTCACGCTTGTATAGTGGAAACGAGCCTTTACGCATAAATATTTTAATACACTAACAGCATATTAGTATATAGAAACGGCTCTATGGAACGTGGACAAAAAACAGGTTTGTTCTTGTTTTTAAGTCGATTACTTTTTGTCATTAATATGCTGTTTAATAAATGGTTGAAAAAAAAATTACTACGTAGTTTATAGAATCGAAGCATTTAGTTTAGTTCAAAAGGTTTTATGAACATTTACAAACCAAAACTTATTGTTATAAACGATTTTTCAAATTGCAGACTTAATTAAGTTCACTATGCACAACTTTTCAAATTATAGATTTAAGCAATTATAACTTACTGTAAACACATGATCATACATAAGCTGCCCGATATAAATACATCATAAGTGCAAAACGCAGTTTTTATTTTTCCTAAAGATTTTTATTTTCTTGTCGCTTTCTCTAAATTGCCATGTTCAGCTTTTGTTGCATAAAAAAGGGCGTAAATCAAAGCGATTATCATCAGGACTATATTCCTCAACATGTATAGAAGGAGTGAGAATTGTCATCTTATGCCAATTTATTACATGTGAAACAAAAAAGTGCTTAACTTTTTGTGCAATCTGAGTTGGATTGCAAATAGTTTTCTAAACATCAAGCAATTTTATAAACATTGAAAATGGAGCACACTTTCAAACTTTGCGTAGTTTACCAAAGCTTGATAATTCATATCACATTCCCATATCATCTTCATTAGTTTCAACAACTTTTATTATTTACATCATTTAAGGGTTCCAGTTTAGCTGTTGGAAGTGCTCCAACAATTTCCTTGATTGGTTCAATATTCTAAAAATCTGAAGCAAATAACAGAAAGGATCGCAGATTAGTTTTATTAATTCCTCCGATTGGGTTAATGTAAGCACTTGAGCAATCATATTTGATAAAATATCCTCTTAAGGCCTCATCAACATCGAACAATCTACCAACAATGTATTATCTTTTCCTTGAACCCACTAAGTCAACTGAGAAAATAAATAAGCAAGAACAATTCTAATACGTGCTTGTATGTTTTGCAATGCAATGTTCTCTCGATTGCTTTTACTTCGAACTTTATACTTTGGAAGAAGTCCAGTCACAGATGTAAATATTATAACTACAGCATTAACTATAGTTCCAATCGGAACTTGAATATGATTGGATGATATTCGGTCAGCTAGGTCATGTCATTGATTTTGTGTCACAGCTGATGAATTTTCACTGACCATGTAAGCAGTAGACAAAATTTTACTACAGGGTAACTCTGGAGAAAATGGAAAATAAGTAGAACTCCTGACAACATTACGAATGTCAACATGAATTGATTCGTTTCCATTTTCTACTTCTTTGCAAATCATACAACACATTAAATAAACCATACATGCTGCTACAGAAGAACTATCAACTCCGCCGCTATTAAGAGGAAGAAAAAATCCTGATTGGGCACAATGTTGAAGATAATCCCATAACCGGCATGCTGGTCCAAATACTATTTCTTCTTCTCGTGAATAAAACTCAAGAAATCAATGCAGAAAAAATTGTCTCCATGTCTAAATCAGTACTGCAGCAAAATGTAAAATCATCTATTGTGATTATAGGATAAGGTCTTTTTTCAATCCAGTTAATAATTGAAATGCAAGACTTGACTGCTCTGCATGTTGTTACATCATGAAGATCAACAATGGCACATTTTTCATAGACCTACTGAATTGCGGGCCTTGGACAACTATATTAAGAGTGACTATTGAATATCCATCAAAGTACAATTTGCTTCCATTGCATCCAAGCTGATTGGAAAACATGTATACCCCCCTAACCTTTTAGCAGCTGTTTGCTTAAGCTGTAGTCTATCTTTAAGCTTGTCGATGCTTAAGCAACTACGGTGGAATTTGTAAGTACTTCAACTCCAGCTAAAACTTGATAAACATGTGTTTGCTCAGCAGCCCACAATTCTTCACAAATTTCACACCCAATTTTGGTATCTTTAATGTGTATGATTGCATCTCCAAATGGACTAAAACCGGTCCAGTAACGTTTGTGATGCATGGTGGCAAAATAAGACCTTCAATTGTTTACGTTTAAACCAAGGGGTAAACCAATATAACTTACGATAATTTAAATCATTTGCCAATGCTAATTTAGGTCGAATCAAAATAATTTTATTGTAAAGAAAAATGATTCTACAATTGTATTTAACACTATTATGCAAAGCAGGCATACCTACATCACAAATTATACTTTTGGTTTCTTCCATTTTTAAAAGCTCAGATAATACTTGCCATGAATGTAAAATTGTGTCATTTTCATGATAATGATCTTCACAGCCATACAAGGTTTTTTCAAGCTCAGAACCAAGACGATATGATACCCCTTGTTCTCTGGCCAATTTTATACTTTTTGCTATTCTTTTAGGGTTTCCTTCAAAATCCAAACACATTGATTTAATGTACAAAGAGTTAATTTAACTTTTTTAACCATGTTGTTAAACTATTTCCTATATATAGCTAATTCAAATAGAAATAGAAACAAAACAAAAAATTAAATTACAATATTAAAGACAATTTAATTCAGCATAATCAAAACAGAAGTTCAACTTTGTCTAACCGATGGCTGCCGGAGATAACTCTATACATTGTATATTACGGTCTGTGACAAAGGCATATCGCTGTATGAAAGTGGGCGTAATATCACATCATCATGCGATATGAAACGACAGGATGTAAAATTTGAAAAATATACAGAGATATAACATAAAAAAGTTAAATTCTACGTTTAAAACAAAATTGCATAACTAATATAATAACGTTTGAAAGTTTGAAAATATTCTTGGTTGTACAGAAGTACAGATGGTTGTACAGATAACCAATGATATTAACGGAATCATTAACTATTTTAATTTTGGAAGTCTTTAAAAAACTGTTTTTTTTAAGAATTTTTCATTTTTCTTTGTTTTTTTTAAAATTAAAAGTTAATGGTTCCGTCAAGACCATTGGTGAGTTTCAAAGACAGTAATATTGTATTTCCTGTGAAAAAATAAAATTATAGTTTTGGTTATCCAATTAATTGCTACAAGATAAATACTTTCAAAAACTACATTGAAGCAAATTTTCTAAAGTCTAGGATAATCGGCTGCAAGCCAACTAGCCATGGTCGACTTTGCCGCAGCCTAACTGGCCGTTGAAGCCAACTGGCCCTAGAGTCATATATGCGAAGATAAGATGGAGATTAGGAAAATTTTTTCCTTGTCTTATAATGAAGCTATTCTGAGAAATTTGTCTTACATTGCGCCCAGTTGGCCGCGGCTAGGTGGGTTGCGTACAATCAGTTGGACCAGCAAAAAAATACAGTTAAACAAATTTTGCACCACGCAAGTATTATTAGTTTTAATTTAAAGGTATGGAGCTATGCTTGAAAAACTTGGTCACCCCTGGTCTAACTAAACCATAAAAATAATCTTGGCATTTATATTTTCTTGGGTCTACATCTACAAAGATTTTACTTAGGCATAGAAAACATCGAATTTCGAAACTTTTTTAAAGCGAGAACAAAACATACGTCACGGAAACGCCTTTAGACCAAGGCAACTCGTGAAAATTGTGTTAGGCTTATAAAAAAACAAAACAAAATTGGATCAAGTTCTTTAATTCAAGCTCAACATGCAAGCTATAAAAGTAACTACTGTTTTTATATACACTTGACAACGCGATAACCTAAAATCGCTTATTAATTTATTGGAATCATTTTTGAAAGCTCGGCGCTTGGTTTTGAAAAAGAAAAAATGCACAAGCAATATTTCTTAACTGTAAAAACTATTAAGCATCCCTCAATACTCGATAAAAGCTTTCAATGTAAGGTTCAGGCAAGTTAATGCTAACTGTGCGTATGTGTATGAAAATGTAAATGTTTGACAAAATTGACAATTTTACAGCTTATCAACCAGTTGACGTGATTGGACATGCGAAAGACAGCGACACGATAACGTCCTCTGGGTCAAGAGATCTCGATCACGTCAAATCTCGCTTGCCTAATCCCGATCCATTTCACTGGTACTTCCAGAAGCTCCTGAATTTTCATGATGAACAACTTTGCGTTAAAAGGGAGTTAAAAGTGTTTCACGTACCGGAAGTAGGGACTTCCAACCCGGAAGTGTGAGATATTCAACTTCGACTCCATCCAAAATTTCAAGTGAAGCCGGAAATGAAGAAAATTTCTTTCCTTTGTGTATGTATCCGATTCCAATTTTAATCTCCTCAAAATTGTCTAAAATATCCAGCTTTGTGATAGCTATGGACGTAAAATGGTTGATCATATAAGAATATTTTAGCATGACGAGGTCGAGCCACCCACAACGCCGCTTCCTCCCAGTGGTGACTCCGAATTCGTGGCCCACTCGTTGAAGGGTCTCACCAATATTATTTAATTTCCCAGTGGGAAATATACCAGCTCCAACGCGCATGGTGTAAGCTTTTACGATTCCAACTGTTTCGCCGATCGAGAAGGTGGAATTCCCATTCCCGTGCACACTCCGCCGACAGTGCAGTTCGAAGAAGTCACGAACGAATAGGTTCCAATATCAATGTCAAGCATGGTGGCGTTCGCACCTTCGATTATGATGTTTTTCTTTTCCTGCGCATGAATCGCTTCGTGCATGTAGAAGGTAGCATCGTGCACCATTGGTCGAAGTTCCTCTCTGTAAGTCTTATATTTTTCTAATTCTCCGTCAATGTCAACTTCAAGATCAAAAAACTGCTTTTTGTACAAAGCAACGAGATCGCGATATCTTTTTGCAAATATATCAAAGCTTCCCATAAGCTCGGTGATGCGCAGTCCAACTCGGCCTGCTTTGCTTGAATAAGTCGGTCCAATTCCTTTTTTGGTTGTTCCCAGCTTTTTATTTGCCTTGCTAGCTTCTAACAAAGCATCAACTTGCTGATGGAAAGAAAAAACGATATGAGCACGATCTGATATAATCAAATTGTCTTTCCACCACATTAAACCTTTTTCTTCATTTTTCAATCCTTCATTAAAAAGCTCGGGTATGTTTACTACTACACCATTTCTAATAACAAATTTGCATTTTGCATTAACGATTCCACTTGGCAAAAGATGAAAATCAAATTGCTTTTTATCAGTTACTACTGTACGTCCAGCATTATTTCCACCCTGAACTCTGCAAACTACGAGGGCTGTTTGAAAAGTAACGGGACTGTGTAAATAATTATTTTATTTGAAATGCCACGTAATAATTACAACTTGTCCCCTTCAAAGTAATCTCCTTGAGCTCGAATGCACTTTTCTAATCTCTGCTGCCATGCTTGTATGCACTTCTGGAAAGATTCCATTGGGATCGCTCGTAGTTCCTTCGTTACGGCTGTTGTTATGGCTTTTGAGTCTTGAAAACGGGTTCCTTTAATGACTCCCTTGAGCTTAGGAAACAAGAAAAAATCACAGGGAGCCAGATCTGGCGAGTAGGGTGGTTGCTCCAGCACGGCAATGTTATTTTCTGCAAGAAATTGTCGTATGCTTAAGGCATTGTGAGCAGGAGCATTGTCATGATGAAGCAGCCATGACTTTGTCTCCCACAATTCTCTTCTTTTCTCCCTTACCGAACGCATCAAACGTCGCAAGATGTCTTTGTAAACATTCTGGTTAATGGTTTGGCCCTGTGGCAAGAATTCTAGATGAACAATTCCATGAACATCAAAGAAAACAATCAGCATCACCTTAATTTATGGACTTGAACAGCCTTGCTTTCTTGGGTCTTGGTGAGGATGCACTCTTCCATTCAAGGCTCTGCCGTTTGGTGAGTGGATCGTACTCGAAGATCCACGACTCATCACCGGTAACAACTCTACTCAGCAGATCTGGTGTAATTTCAAGTTGTTTCAGGATGTCTTGACACACTTGCACACGATTTTCCTTTTGCCCATCATTCAGCAACCTTGGTACCATTTTCGCACAAACCTTCCTCATCCCCAGATCTTCTGTAATGATCCTCCACACCCTCTCACTATTCATGCTCAACTCATCTGCTATCATTCTAACAGTAAGGCGGCGGTCACTGCGCACTTTTTCTTTCACACGCTCAACATTTTCGTTTGTTCTGCTTGTTGTTGGCCTTCCACTCTTAGGATCATCTTCCACATCCTCTCTTCCCTCTCTGAACCTATTGTGCCACTCAAAAATCCGAGTTCTTGACATCGTAGCATCTCCGTAAACTTTTTGGAGCAAATTGAATGTTTCAGTTGGAGTTTTTCCAAGTCGAACGAGAAACTTCAAGTTGATTCTTTGTTCAATGCTCATTATTTGTTAACAAAAGAAGAAAAAAAAAGAAAAAAATATTTACTAAATAAATTATCCCAAAACGAACTACAGTAAAGCGCCTTTCAAGAAAAGCCTGTAAAAAAGCATATGGTTGTCACAGAATGCTGAAACTACATTTTTACAACCACAAGACATTGCGCCATCTTAAAAAACAAAGCTTTTATCACTTTTGCAAGTGTTGTTTGTGCAAAGCATACAATCCCGATACTTTTCAAACACACCTCGTATATCGGCTGTGGTAGCCAATAAATAAACAATTTTTCCTTTGCCTTCATCACCCCATTGAGTTCCAAGCACAACAGTAACTTTGTTTGTTATGACCTTTTTTCGTGTCATTGGAAGAGGCTCATCTTCTATATGATTTGTGCACGCAACATCAGAATTTAACGACATACTAAAAAATTTTCAGGAGGCAAACAATTGCTAGTAAAAAATTTAAGTTTCAAAATTTTAGTAATAAAAAACATTTATACAAGACTTATTCAAATAGAATTGATTAAAATCCTAAAATATTGAAATATTCAAACCTTTGAGAAGCAGACGTCGTTGCAAATTGTTTTGTTTTTTAAATCTACAGCGCTTTGGAACAATTCAAAGCTTTATAAACAATTGCGTTGAGATTTGAGAGCGGAAATATCTTTGGTTGTGAGCTAAACATTGCACTAATCCGTTCAATCTTTTCAAATATAAATATCAACTACTTTTATCTTTTTTATTAGACTAAATTAGGATCAGGATAGAGTCAGCAGAAAGGAAAGAATCGGGAGAAGAATAATGATAATATTAGTAAAAAGTATGGACAAAAACGCCTCAGTTTTCCGTTTTAATTTGCTAGTGATCGCACTCTGCATGTGGACCTTATTGCTTGTAAAACCAGCAGAAATGCTCAAAAACTAACAAATTTTACTTCAATAACCTATGTTTCAAATTTTGCTTGCTGCTGTTTGTCAGATATTTTTGCAGTTTTCGCCCTTGCAAAAACAAAACTTTTTGTAGCTTTAACTTTAACTCGAAAGGAATATTTTCACACTGCTGTGTGATATAAGTTTAGCAAACAATAAACAAAATTATCTGGAAAGGAGAAAGTTACCCAATTTAGAACGATCCAGATCAGTGAGCAAAAACAATTAAGATAGATACATAGATAGATAGATAGTTATTTCACCATTACGCACAAAACAATGCATATAAATACAAACAGCAAGCAACAAAATTAGCGCATTGGTCGGGAGCATCGAAGAACATGCGTTATCGAGTCAGATACTCCCTAATACAATCAGCTAATAAAAAGTAACACAAGGAAGCATGCGCAGCAGAATGACAGAAAGCATAGAAATTAACACAAACATTTACATAAAGAATTTAGCCAAGATTTACGCAAGAAATTTACACAGACATTTACGTAAAACATGGAAAACTCGTATATACATAGGTGAACAACAATGTGTTCGTTTAACAAAATTCGAATCAAATCAAAATTCCTAATTAATCTTATTCAAAAAGAGACGAAAAATAATAAAATAGAATAATAACATATCAAAGGCATTTAATCATTCATTAATAAGAAGCTTTTTCTAAGTGAAAGCACGCAGTTAGGAAAGCAAGCTAACGGAAAAAAAACTATTATATTTTAATGCAAAATAGTAACTTTTCGGCTACACTTCTCTACAAATGACTCACAAAACAAATATATCATCATGACTTAGCAAGTTACAATAGTTTAGAAAAGTTTTTAGCTTTTGCAAATTTTTATCTTTTAAAGATTAAGAAAAAACAGAAAACAATAACAGAAAAAAACAGAAAATAATTTCAAAGCCAAATCGTGACGTAGAGTAATAGTTTCGGCTACACTTCTCTACAAATGACTCACAACAAAAAAAAAGAAATATATATATATACAGTATATTGTACATATGTCATTATTACGAGGCACGTCAAATAGTTTGGAAATGTCTTTGCTTTTACAAAGTTATATGTTGTGAAGAGTTCGAAGATAGAGAATTATTATACATTTAACGCACAAAGGTGAAGCAAAAAAAATCAAAAAACAAAGCGACATTATTACTTCGACATAAGATCAAGCTTATATGATTTTTTGAAGTGATTTGCTTTTAATGCTGAGATGAATACTTTTCCAAAGCTTTACACCTCTATAAGACAGTAATCTTTTTTACCTTAAAAAGTTTACCTGGAAAAACCAATCGTTTCTGCTCCATTTACAGCTAAAAAATAAGTGAAGACCACAAAAAAATCTTCACATTAAATCTGAGTGACATTTGGGCGTATGTTACTTATATAAAAGAATAACCGCTTTGACTTAACCGTCATTGAGCATTTTTCTTATACGCGCCCTCCAGAAAATAAGAACGTCCCTCAATTTAACGCCATAAAACACATTTTTAAAAGCGAATTTTCATTCTTATCTGCTGAATAACATTTATTTGAATTTTTATTCCAGCTGAACACATAGCGTAAAAAGAAGCTTAGATATAGTAGTGTACTTTAAATATGGGACATTGGCGATTGTAAGTTTTGCCTATTAAAAATAAATTGTAGCGTTATGTAATCAGTTGTATTGCTTGTTTTTTTATCAACGTATATTTCTGTTTAGATAACGATGCTTTTTTTTTAGTTGATTAAAACTTAAATTCCAATTGTGTGTTGGATCAATTTACCATAACATAAGATAATATTGCCCCAGTGACATAAACTTTCTTGCTGTCACTTCAATGAGGAATCTTTTTGTAATATAACGAATACAAAATTTGCAGTAAAAAAACTTGTTCACCACATGATGATCCGATTTTACTGTATAACATATTATGTTTCTTTTATTTCTCTCTGAAAAAATCCAGCATCTACTGATTGTCATCTCCAAATAGTAATAAAAAATAACGGCATATTCTACCGTAATTGTAATTTCGAAACCCTGTGCTTTTACAAAAAGACCATTCTGCCGGAAAAGAGTCCTAAGTGATGAACAAACTAACATTCAACAAATAGGCATTCACATTGCCGCTCTAGCCGAAAAATGTTGGGGAGGGGGCAATACAGTTACATCCAGATTTTATTAAAGATTGGCTAAATCATGATCTTTCAGCACCTCACGGATATGAGAAGAAATTTCGTTTTAAATTTAAGGTGAAGGTTTTAAAAAAGATCATCGCTTTGAAACTGTGTCCAATACTTCGTTTTTGTTCCAAAAAAACAAGTGAAGACTAAAAAAAGTCTTCACCTTGAATCTGACTCTGATTTCCCGATTTCGGAAAATGGAGCAAATAATGGATGTTGTAGGGCAGAAAGTATGTAGGATAGCAGGAAAATTATAAAATAAAAATTATCAAATTTTAGACATCTAGGTAAAAGTTAAGTAAATACTGTCATGAGGTCAGAGGTTGAGAAATTGGATCAACAATACAACCAAGCTAATAGTCTTTTTGAGCTGTGTCCATTTTCCACAGCACAGCATTTGCAGAGAAAAGTACGTAGTTTTCAATCTCTTTGTGTAAGCGACATTGCAGCAACGTCTTACTACATGCCACAACCATAGCATTCCATTATTTTTTTAAGTATCAATTAAATTTTTACAACTTTGTTTTATTTGTTACAGAAAATTTGTCGTGGTTCTGCGCATAACTTAACTTCGCTTAAATCAAGGGTTCTCAACCTTTTTAACCCCGTAGCCCAAAAAGCTTGAAACGCAATTGTTGCGGCCCAATGTGTCTAGTTTTCAGCAGGGGCGGTGGAAAGCCATTTTGTCAGGGGTAGGCAAAAAGACAAAAAAAGGTTTTACTGAGTTGTTTTAACAGAGTTGCCATTTCGTATAGCAACCGTTTGCAGCGGAAAAATCTAGTGTTGACAAAAAAGTCTTTCTTTTCATTCCGTACCCACTTTTAACAAATCATTCTTTCGTAGCGAAATACAGTCTACGAATACATGATCAACACTTTTTCACACCATCTCTGTGTAACTCACCTAAAAAAATCGCTGTGGCCCATCGGTCGAAAACCTCTGGCTTAAACTCACCTTTTTTTTGCGTCTGTTTACAGTCTAAACCAGGGGTGCTCATTAAGTCGATCGCGATCTACCGGTTGATCGCGGAGGTGGTACTGGTCGATCGCGGCGTGACATTAAAAAAATATCATTCTAGCATCAATGCCGTCACTTGATTGATATACAGGGCAGCCATTCAGATGACAACTGAATGTTGCCGTTCGGGTGACCTGTGATGATCAAGATAGTGACGTAATAATGCGCTTTGTGTAACCTAGGTTTTATTATTTCGCAAAACGTGGTCAGTTGTGTTTAGCTAGTTTAGGCTTAGGAAGTGTTATTTATTTGTAGATGTGCTAGTTTCTTAGTTAGATTAGGGTTAGGGATGTTTCGTTGTGTTAGTAATCATATTGTGTTAAGTTGTGTTTTTCTAATTATTTCTTTTGAAGTTTTGATTCTATTTGAATAAGAATAAGATTTCTATTTGAATAAGTTTTAAATAATTGTTTAATGAAACTGTATTGAAACTGTCATGGCTGGAATGGGAAACACTCGTCATCTTACCACAGTGGAATTACAAGGAAACCGGTGCTGAAGACTGAACCCGGACCCTAGACACGGGACAGACCAATCAAATCAAACAACGGCTCTAAGTGCAGCAAAACTTGCCGAAAGCGCCGCTCCTTCTCCTTTCTCTTCCAGTTTCTTTATTATAATTTTTCCCGCTTGTTTTTACCACAGTTTATTGCGTAAGACAGCGCTTTTTTTTTATAACAATTGTACCGGTACTAGTTTAATAAAATACGAGTAGTCGGCGAATTGCGTCAGATTTTAAGCCCTCGCTAAAGTTTATGGTCACTAAAATGAGTGAAGGAGCTGGACCAAGTAAAAAGGCAAAAACATATCACTTCCATACGGAATGGGAGGTGGACTTTTTTTTCACAATGTCATTTTCGAAGTGCGTTTGCCTCATATGCCGTTCTACCATCGCAGTACCAAAGAAGGGAAATGTGGAGCGGCATTTTCGGACTGTTCATAGAAGATATGACACTGACTTCCCGCCGAAAAGCGAGCTGAGAAAGCGAAAGGTGAATGAACTAAAATCCCAGTTGACAGGACAGCAGTCATTTTTCACACAACATACTTCAAAAGCGAAGGCAGCCACCGAAGCATCGTTCCGGGTGTGTCACGCCATTGTTAAAAACAAGAAGTCCTTCCAAGACGGAGAGATGGTAAAAGAGGCATTCGTTGAAGCAGCTGACTCATTGTTCCGGGACTTTAAAAATAAGGCAGAGATATTATCTTCAATCAAAGCTCTGCAGCTGTCAAGACATACGGTTACACGTCGCTGTGATGCCATGGCCGAGGATTTAACCCAGCAAATGTGGACGGACATCAGAAATTGTGAATTTTTCTCACTGCAGTTGGATGAGTCTACGGATGTGAGTGACACAGCCCAGATGTGCGTTTTTATTCGCATGGTGTTTAGTGATATCACAGCAAAAGAGGAGCTATTAACAGTACTTTTCATGAAAGAACAGACGCGAGGAGAGGACATATTTCAGACGTTTAAAAACTTTATCGAGAAAACTGAGCTCCCAATGTACAAATTGGTGTCTATCACCACAGATGGAGCACCTGCAATGGTTAAGCGTGTGAATGGATTTATTGCCAAGTGCAGGCAGGATGATGCGTTCCCAGACTTCTTGAATTACCATTGCATTATCCACCAACAAGCGTTATGCGCTAAAATGCTCAACATGAAAGAAATCATGGATGTGGCAACGAAGATCGCATGTTCTATTCGAGCCAGATCTCTTCAAAGACGGTTATTCCGTGCACATCTGGAGAAGGCTGGCTGCGACCACTCTGAGTTGTTGCTACATACTGACGTGAGATGGCTTAGTCGAGGGAAATTCCTCAAAAGATTTCGAGAGCTCTGTCCGGAGATTAAGGAGTTTTTCCGTGTATCTGGACGTGCAGAATACAAGCAGCTAAATGACGGTCAGTGGCTGTTAGACTTGGCATTTTTAACCGATCTGACAAACTTGTTGAATGACCTTAATCTTGAACTGCAAGGAAAAGACAAAACAGTGACCAATATGATCAGCTCAGTTAACGCTTTCAAACGAAAGATGCAACATTTCTCCACAAAGTTGCAGCGCCATGATCTGGCAAATTTCCAGAACCTGGCATCAGAGTTGGAGACGCAAGGGAAGGCCTGTGAGCAACTTGACAGTGCACGTTACACGGAGCAGATCACCGATTGTCTGTCAGAATTTGACAAACGCTTTCAAGACTTTTCTTTGCTTGAGCCAGTCGCTACATTCATGTGCTATCCTTTTCAGGAAGATGTTGAGGTTGATTCACTCGCATCAAACATTGCATCACTGTTTCACATGAACTCTTCTGGAGTGGAACATGAGATTTTAACTCTACAAACCGACATTGAGCTGAAGTCGAGAGCTCATGGACAGTTCTGGAACTTACTCACGGAGGAAAAGTACCCTAACATGAGGAAATGTGCTATCTCTTTGACTGCATTCTTTGGCTCCACTTATTTA
Organism: Diplosoma virens; assembly: GCA_963680785.1. Classification (NCBI taxonomy): domain Eukaryota; kingdom Metazoa; phylum Chordata; class Ascidiacea; order Aplousobranchia; family Didemnidae; genus Diplosoma; species Diplosoma virens. The sequence goes on along the minus strand of OY796892.1, from coordinate 23,736,770 downwards.
TGTGAGTCAGCCTTTTCTTACATGAAGATCATTAAGTCCAAATACCGTTCCACCATGACTGATGAACATTTGGAAGTGTGCTTGAGGCTGGCTATCAGCAGCTACTGTCCGGACTATGCATCCCTGGCTGATTCAATTCAGTGCAAGTCATCAAAGTAAACTCAGGTAATTACAAAAATGTCAATAGTTAATTATGTGTGTTTTGCAATATTGGCTCATTTGATTATGTAAGGTACATCAACATACATTGTACGTACAAATAATCCTCAATACATTTGAAAATAAATAGATGTTTTGCATTTTTGTAGTGGGTAGATCATTTTGACTCGGTCATTTTAAAAGTAGCTCGCATGCTGAAAAAGTGTGAGCACCCCTGGTCTAAACCGACCATTAAATAGTTACTTTTTCATAGTAGACCTATATTATGCAAAGCAAAAATTTATAAATAATTCCTTTCTAATTAAAATTCATCGGCTACATAAATGTAAGTCGTATCACTAAAGTTATTAACCTTTTATTCCTCTAATGTTAAAAATGGTTTTGAGAAAATTAAGTAAATATATCTTTTTGAAATTATTTGTTTTAGTAATTTAAAATTAACTTCTACTTGACTATATCTTATCAAATTAGCCCATTTATTAGTGATGGGCAAACTACGACCTTCGGCCGGAATCCGGCCCGCCAAGCATTCTATGTGAACAGAGTAAAAAAACAAAACAAAGACTTTTCTTGTTCTTAACCTCCAAAAAACATGTATGGTGTAACACAGGCATGTCAACTCCGAGGATATTTGGGCCGCAATCCGTTTAATAAACAAGGTGACCAATTTTTTTGTCTCAAATTGGAATTCAAAGTGAATTCTTAAATTTACTCCAGCTAGGTTCTAAATATCGCGCGTCAGGTTTATTTTATCAAATTTTACTTTCAAATCAAAATAAAGACCAAAAAAAGGTTTTCACTAAAATTTCGGCTAAAATTTCAGTTCTTGCAGAAGAATTCAAGTCGTTTTCGTGATTGAAATTTAGCTCTTTGAAGACGGGTGAGCCCAATTTGGGCTCATGTCACGTGACTCAAAGTGAGCAAAAAAAGAAACACGGCAATTTTTTTTGGCTAAACTTCCTGAAAAACCCTCTGTTACGTCACAATACCCAAGCAAATGCGCACGTCCCTTTATATACGGCTGCGCTTTGATCCGAAGTCAGAATTTCTAATCAGCAAAAAAAACATCTGAAAGCTCTGTTACGAACCGTTTAGAGATAAGTTGTTCAATTTAATAAATTATAATTTACTAATCAGGTCATAATTATAAAAAAAGTTTTTTTTGTATGAGACTAAGATTAATAAAGTTTTATGAAGTAAAGAATATATACGAACACTATCAATCAAGTAAATTTTAGAAATAATATATTTTGCAAAAACTGGATTTTGGTTCTATATGTTATTCCAAAAACAAATTTTTGAACACCAAATATTTCGTCTAAATTGCGGGTCCCTCTTTTTTCTAAATTATAAATTATATGCTTCAATAGCTCGGAATCGGACTGCAATATCTTGGAGTCTCCAAAAGCAGGTCGTAATACTTGCTTGACAGCTTCTCTATTTATAGTGTTTGCGAAGCTTTTTCGTGTGTTAGGAGGACAAATATGGAAATTAAAAATGAAAAATTATAAAAGATTGGTGTGCCATATCCACGGTGAACTTCTGTTTGTAAAAATGGTTTATTGCTTATCACAAAGAACGTTTCAGTATTTGCATTAAAAAATTCATTTATAAATTTTTATTTGCTAAAGTTGCAAATTGTATATCAGCCAATTGAAAATATTTTGCTAAAACATATTTTACCCATGTAGTTTTATGCTTCAGCAAAAATACATCAGTCGATCAAAATTTGTTATATAAGGAATTTATTGAGTTACAAGAAACTATCTTACTTTGCTGAACAAGCTAATATAAGCTTTGAGCTTGCCATTTTTTCTTTATAAATTGTCACGAAAAAAATCCGAAACTTTTTTTCTAGATCAAAGTCAAAGCCGCGCAAAGATTCAAACAATGGCGCGCATGCACATACACTCAAATAAAGTTCAAAATTTTGTTGTTCTAATTAGTAATCTACCGTTTGTCATAATCTCTTGGGAATATAATCGAAAGTAGCGCCGTCGCTTTGCCAAATATTCAGACGAACTTTTTTTCGCTCGACAAAGTAGAACTCTAGCGACGCGTAGCGACTTGAAAATTTGAATTATCTTGTCGCTAGTCGTAATTATTGGGGAAAAAAGGATTTTTTTAAAGGAAAAGTGGGGTCTTTTATTTTGTTTATTGCAAACTTGTTTTTCAATAAATTTTTAAACATTTTTTATCATTGTACTCAGGAAAAAATTATCTTTTCAATGATATAAAATTTAAACAATTTTTTTTATAATCAATGGGGAAATTATAATTAAATATTGCTTAATTCTTAAAAAACTCCAAAAATAGCGCAGCTAGTGGACAAAAGCCCCGTCGAGAAAAGAGTTAGCGAATTAATTGTAATTTTGATTTTGAATTGAGAATTTGATTAAAAAATTCTTTAAAAGATTGCCGCAAGTTGACGTCCCTGGTGTAACGAAAAAAAGTGAAGAGCTTTTTTTATGCTGTAACAAATTTACTAAATCGAACTGAAGACGTTTTTGGTCTTCACCTCCAAAAATGATGTAACAAATCAAAGTGAAAATCTTTTTTTATTCTTTGTCTTCGAGTAAGTTCGAGGCACGAATTCACATTGTACTGTAAATACTAGTACGGCCTGCGATCAAAATCATCTTCTGAATCTGACCCTCGAGCTAAAACGTTTGCCCACCCCTACCATAAACCAACTAGATATTAGTAAAAAAAATTTAAAGCACAATTCATCAATAAAGTAACAGTTCGTTAGTTTTATGGAAAGTAAAAATTGTTATGGAAAGATGAGTAGTAAACCACTTCTAACTTTACCAATGCTTCAATGAATACGACCAACAAGCTTATACCATACTATTGCAATCTATTTGTCTCTAATATGTTATTTACCTATAAGTGCATATCTCTGATTATTTTTCTTCAAGGCTGGGTTTGACCCCTGAACCACCCTTGCTTACACCTATGCCTCAAAATAATAATTGCTGATGCACGAAATTATTTTTCTGAATGCATATTTAAGTTTTTACCCGCATTGTTAAGCAAAAGAACACATTTTAGTAATATTTTTAATTATGGATCATTAATTTACAAGATAAGCAAAGATTTTTATCTCATTTGAGACAAAAAAAAAAAACACAATTATTTTTTTCTGATTTGATGTAAATGCCGTTTCTTCAACATCTTATTCCAAATGTCCCGTTGAAAACTTCTAAAACAGGCCGAAATTATTAAGTTAAAGACATAATTTAACAAAAATAATCTCAAGAAATGGTCTAATAATTACATCTCACTGACATGCATGTATGATATCAGCTTTAAACATTATTAGTGCTTATATTACGCATTGATTTTTGTTATCGTCGAACTTGCGTCAAAATAAGCCACTGTTATAGCTGTCATTTGTCAAAACTTGAAAAGCCATAAAATGTTTAAACATAAAGTCCGGTCTTCTGTGCTTCGTTATTGATGTTTACTATTTCATCACAATATGACACGTAAGTCTGACGTATCCGTGACATGTAAGTCTGACGTGCTCGTTTGGACATTATTACGAACAGTCCCAAGCAGCTAAGGAGAATTTACTGTAAAGCTGGCATGCTAAACTTGTGCAAACTATGGCCCGCGGGCCAAATCCGAACCTTTTTACTTACTCATTCTGCCCGCACAAAATTTTATCCTTATTTTTGTTGCAGTTGATAACATTGTTTTCAACTAAATTCAAAGAAATAAAAGCGCGATAAAAAAAGAAATGTAGCCTTTAATGTAAATAAAAAATAATTTGACTGATCGGGTCATCATTATAAAATTGTTTTTCTGTATGAGACGAATATTTATAAAGCTTTATTTAATAAAAAACATACAAAAAACTAAATGAGCAAATTTTACGGAAATGTTTCTTCGTTTTTACTAAATCGTTTCAATATGTAGCTATAGTAATACAAAATGCTCCACAAGGCAGTTAAAAACCCAACACCATCTGTTTCAACAAGTGCATTAATCAGGGGTATTTTGTAGCATCTACTGGTATCTACTGGTATAGCAATACCAGTAGATCGTAATCATTATTAAAGTTGAGTTTGTTTTGAGTAATCGTAATCATTATTAAAGTTGAGTTTGTTTTGAGCTGAATCAGTTCGATTATATCAATGAGCTTAACTAGAAAAAACTTAAATGCTTTAAAAATATGCTTTAAAAAGCATAAAATTCTATCCTGTTTTCGGCTCGCAAAACCGCCATGACGAATTTTTGCATACCCCTTGATATCTAGTCATAAAAAATTAGAAATATAGTTTCATAGCTTAAAGGCATTGGACTTTTATGGAAGAATGCGTACTAAAAAATTACTATTGCGGCGCCAAATCTTCCGCCAGACATCTGTTTCGACTACAGAAGTGACAGCTTATACTTAAAAAATGTTTACTTTGTTCTTCATTCCAACAATACCTTGTTGATATCGAAATCGTTTGGCAAGACTAAACTTTTTCAAATTTATGATTCAGCAATTTCTATTTAAAGTCACTAGTAACTAACTCAATGTTGTTGCACAGGGCCGGCCTTAGAAGTTGCGGGGCCCAATTAGTTGGATGCTTGCGGGGCCCCTCTATACTATTTATTATTGTGCATAAAGAAGAAAAGAATTGCAAGTGCAAAGTGGCCATTCTCAACCTTTCTAATATTTTTTTATATATTCTTCAGAAATTTTCTATATCCTAAAAATTTCTCAGGGCGAAAAATTAGATGGTAACTATTAATGAAATCATTAAGTCAAAATTTATGCTACAGCATGAATGAAAGATAGCTCAAAACATAACTTTACACGTGGTATGTTTATCCCTGTGCAACAATAGAAAAACTAAATGGTATCGAAATGAATTATTTTATAATCACTTACCACCAACTCATAGTGGCAGAGCTACACAAAGACATTTAGAAGCAGACTTTTCTTGCTTTCTTCTCAGCAAAGTTTTTAAGAATTTTGTCAAAGTTGATGTCTCTACTGACCGGAGATTCTATAGACAGACGTGCCAAATTGTTCAAACGTTCTTGGTGGATTACTGACCTAAGGTACGTTTTAATTAACTTGAGCTTAGAAAAGCTTCTTTTCCCGGAAGCAACAGTCACTGGAATTGTCAGCAATATTCTGAGGGAAGTGAACAAATTGGGAAATGCAGTAGACCTCTCGTTACAAGCAAGATACTGTAACAGTTCTCTGGGCTTTTGCTGTTGGGTAGGGAGTACTGACTTTATTATCTCCATTTCTTCAGAAAGCATGTAACCATCAATGTCTTTTGACTGTTTTGAGATATCTGTTAGAGCAATTTCCAGATCGGCTGAACATTTTCTGATATCATCTTTTGTCATATTTAGAAAAGTGTACAGAAATCCAAAGAGATTGTGATGTTCCTTCAGCTGCATAAACCGTGGTTGAAGAGATTGCAATGCCTTGTCAACAACTTCGTTGAAGAAGTTCACTCTAAATTCTGTTTTTGGGTCTGAAATGGGTTCATGAAACGATTCATATGTAAACATTCTCTTTTTTGTGCGTGAGTGCTTATGTGGAAAAACAGGTTCAACTTCTAACTCAGTTGCTAGTTCATTAGCATTAATCAAAGCATCCTCAAAACCTGTCTCTCGGTATGTTTTCAACCAATCACACAATCTTTCACATGATGTCAGCCCTGTGACAATATCCATAGTGTCACTTTGAAGTTCCTTGCTGACAAAATTTACTTGAAACAGTAAAGAGTGCCAGAAAACCAGTGCAACCAAAAATTTATAGCTCCTCATTTGGCTTACTAAGGATTCAGCCTCACTTTTTCCTTGAGCATCATCGGTGCATTCTGCTAGTTCTTCTACAGCATCACACACTCCTGTAGCTTGATATCTTACAGCTTTGACACTATCCATTCTACATTCCCATCGTGTTTCTGATAATGGTTTTACAGACAGACCTTTCACATGCTTTTTAAAAACAGTCCATCTTTTCGTCGATGAAGCAAAGATAGTGTATATACGCTGCAGTGTTCCAAAAAATGTCATAGCATCAGGGCATGTTTTAGCCGTATCTCCAAGAACAAGATTAAAGTTGTGGCACACACATGGAGTAAAAAAAGCTCGTGAATTTCTTTCCAAGAGTCGTGCCTGTACGCCAGATTTGTGCCCTTTCATATTTGCTCCATTGTCATACCCTTGTCCTCTAATATTTTCAACGTCCAGTCCCAACATTTCCAGTTCTTGTATCAGAGTGTTGAATAAATGCTCACCTGTGCTGCTTTCAACAACGATAAACTTTATGAAATGTTCATATACTCCTGCTGGTACATCCAAGTGTGAGCCATCAGCAACATATCTTAGCACCATTGACATCTGCTCTTGATGGCTGATATCAGGAGTGCAGTCAAGAATAACTGCAAAATACTTTGCTGACTTGATTCTAGCAACAATTTCCTGTAGAACAGCTTGACCCATGGTTTCAATAATTTCATTTTGAATGTTCTTGCCTAAATAATGGTTGTGAATGTCTTTGTTAATAACTTTCTGTATATGATCTTGCATAACTGGATCAAATTTTCCCAATAATTCGATAACACCAAGAAAATTGCCATTGTGTGAATTTCCAATTTGCTCCTCAGACCCGCGGAAAGCCAAGTTCCTTTCTGCCAAAAACTGTACGGAGGCAACAAGTCGCTCAAAAACTTGATTCCAGCGTTTTGTTTCTTGTCTTATTAATTTTTCATTTTCTTTATCAACAGTTAATCCAGTAGATAATCTTTGGTGCAATTCATAGCAATTGAGTGTGCTGTGCAAATGTTTCTTAGACTTTTCATGTTCCTCTAATCTTGTATGAATATTTGACCAGTTGTTAAATCCAGAAGTAGCAAGGGCAGTATCAGAATTGTCAAAAAGTTTGCAGTAGTAACAGTAAACTTTGTCACTTGATTCAGAGTATATCAGCCATGGCCGTTCTATAACTTCTCCATTTTTCAGCTTTCTTTTACAATGGAATTTCGAAAAATGTAACCCTTTTTCATTTTGAGGAAAATTATCAACAATAATTTTAGGTGGTCCTTTATTCACTAAATAATCTCTGACATTTTGATTTATCCTATCTGGCCATGTAGCAGGATCATCTTTTATCGCAAAACTATTGTGTAATGCTGGGTTAGAGTCCTCTTCGCTTGACTCTAAAGTATCATTGTCACCCATGTTTGTCTCAACCGGCGAATTTTGACATAATGTTGTAATTTGTTGATCGTTACTGCTTATTGAAGAAAGATTAGGTTTACCACTGGCTTCTCTACATGTCATTTCCTGAGAGCCATTTCCTTCATTGTTGTCTGACTCTACGTTTACAGATCTAATAAATTTGTCCATCGCACCTTTCTCCTTTTCTTCCTTAGCTTTCTTCGCCTTGGCTATGGCTCGTTTCTTGCTGCCACTAAAATATTTCCTGCCGATATCTCTCGGTCTTTTGCTCATATTTAAGAGAGTTTTCTTTTAAACTTTTGTACTAAGAAAACTAGCAGTGCAAAACATACACGTAAACTGATACCTGGTCCTAACGCTTACTAAGCGGCGCCAGATACCTAACTATGGATATTCTTTTGACTGTTTTATATAAGACAAACAGCCCATCAGTCAGTCACTCCTTTTTAGATTCTATCTTCATTTTAATCAAAAATTTACAGTTAACAATATCACGAATAAAACCAGTTGAAATTTGACTGACTAATTCAAAATACAATTGAGACTGTTCCAAGCGAAAAACACGTGTTGATTCTACGAGCAAGTATTTGAAAAAAAAAATGCTTTCGAATCTAGCGTGATAAGGCAAAATGCGCAAAAGTGACCTAAAGTAACCTCTACTTCACGTTGGAAAGTTAAGAGAAAAATATGTGACTACATCGTTCGTACCAATACCATAGACAGAATACTTAAATGTGTGACACTCACTGGCACCCAAAAGCACGGTGTATATACGACGTAATAAATACGTTGCTGGCGAGGACGTACCACGTTTTGCTTTGATGTTTGGCGGGAAAGATACGTCATTAATTAATCTGGTTACTACTGGTTTGACTGCTGGGCGCTGACTGGCTGAGTGCACACATGTGATTGCATCAGCAATACCGCCAGAGGATCGAGATGACCGAGATTGTCGCCTTTTGAAAAAAAAATGCGGGGCCCCTCTCAGCGCGGGGCCCGATTTGGAGCAATCGGTCAAATCGGCCTAAGGCCGGCCCTGTTGTTGCATACTAAGTAACCACCGATTAAGCTCCATCAAATAGTTAGCTAATAGGTGATTAAAGTTAACCAAAGGTCAAATCATTTCATTAAAATTAAGTTTAAAGATTGGTTTATATTTCACGCCTCTGACATTGACCTGCGAGTCAGAAAGATTTAATGAAATGAATTTTTTATTGATGTAAGAAGGGTATGCTAATTAAGTGAAATTCACTCTTTTGCAGATATAGTAGCAATTCTATAGTAGCAAGAAATAAATTATTGTCAATGAAACGCAAAAGCAGGCACAAATCGTTGGTTAAGCAATTACCTGAATTTAGGGCTGAATTCAAGCAACAAAAATTTTTTGTTTAAGTAATAAAAAATAAATTTTTTAAGAGATTACTTGAGTTTTTCAAACTAATCAGAAAAATTGACATTAACATGAAAACTCAGGGTTTCGAGCCGAATTCGAACCACATCCGTAAACACGTATTAACCGTTATTATTTTTTGAACTGAACCGAACCTGAGCCTAAACCCGAACTTTATTTCAAACGGTTCCGGTTCAGACGCTCTGATTTTAATTTTTGATTTCTTTACATAAGCCTAGATCAGGGATTTCCAACCTTGTTTCATTATGGACCAAATTCTAAATTGAGCTGAAGTCGGTGGGCTGTAAAAAGGTCTTCACTTTGAATCAGACTCCAATTTCTCAATTTTTGTCCCGAAATTGAAGTGTTCTCTAAAAAAAGTTCTTCTTTTAGAATCAGTGTCTGACTTCTTGATTTTCGTCTCAAAAATGTGCTAAGCAAGCTCGCGAAAGTCAGTTTGAGAAACGCTGCGATACAGGTTTGAAAATATATCAAAAAAATTGCAATAGACAGTGGGCCGCATTAAAACCTTATGTGGGTAGCTGGTTGGACATCCCTGACCTAGATGAATAACTTTTTTCTATTTAAAAGTGGCACAATTTATTTGGTCACTTAATTGTTGTGTGGCAAAACAGAGGCCTCATAAACAACTTTTTAGGCGATAATTTAAAGCAAAAATTGGTCAAGTGTGTTAAATCGGGCTTTAGAGAACTACCTTTCAGTCCCGATGGCTGAATAAAGAAAGCGCAGTTTTAAGTATTATGCTGAAGTAGTAAAGTAAAAGATTTATGGAGACGCATTAAAAACAAATTCATACAAACAAAAATCTGGTCTTTTGACAATTGTTTTTAAAACGGGAGAAATTTTACTAAAATTTGGATTTGTAAAATAGCAGTTTACCAGAAAATTTCTTATTTCAACAGAGGTAATAAGCAAAAAAAACTATGAATAGTAATATTGAAAGAAAATTGAATGAAGTACTCAAAGCAGTTGGCAATATCTCAGAAAGAATTGACAAGCTAAATGAAAAACTATAAAACTTTGATCGGCGCATAACTAAATTGGAATATCTAGTTGAAGATAAAATCTCTAAATTTCAACAGGAACTTAAAGCAAAAGCAGATGACAGCGCTCTGAACGAACTGCAGTTAAAAATACATAAAATTGAACAGCAACAAGTTGATCAGCGTGCTAAAGATGTTATGCAGGAGTCGTATGAAAAGCGATTTAACTTATTAATTAATGGAATTGAAGAAACCGACACGAGTGTTTGGGAAAAGCGTGAAACTACCTTACAGCTAGTGCAAGATTTTATGAAACGTGGTTTGCAAATAAAAGATCTTCTGCTATAATGCTTACCGATTATCATCGCTTGCCCCAACATCCAGTCCTCAAGAATGGCATAAAGGTAAACCGACCTATAATTATTAAATTAACTAATTCGAACGACAAGCGTTTAATATTTGGTAGCTTAAAAAACTTGAAGCAATTTAACAATGCAAGAAAATTGAACAAGCAAAACTCTGTGTATATTACAGAACATTTGCCCAAGCAATTTCAACTTGAGCGTAAAGCTTTATTACCTGCTTTTAAAGAGGCCAAAGCTCTGAAAAAAAAACAAGCTGGAGACCAGAAAATGGCCACTACTGCTTATATATAGATAACGTTAAAGTATCGGCAGAAAGTGATTATCACTGTTGAATTTTTACGTATTTCATATACAATATGCTTATATATTTTTATGTTTCGTTTATATATAAAACTGCCGCTCTTTAATTATGTACTTTCAATTGTTTAAGATAAACGGTAGCCTGACGCTAATAAATTTCTGTAATAATTACTATAGCCTTTATACTTATTTGGATATTTATCTCGCTCATTCACTGAACAATTATTTTAGCTTGTAGATTACCATTTTTACTAATTTACTCAAAAATAAGCTGCTTCTGTATCGTTAAAATCATGAATCTCGTTTTCATAATGAATAGCTCACATTCGACTGTGCAAATCTGAATTAGTGGTCGTCCTCCCTGAGTCTCGAACCAGTTTTTTTTGTGCTAGTTAATATTGCAACTTGATTGCATTGTCTGCCTCACATCAATATATTTGTTGTTTTCTCACTCTGGTCACTGTTAGCTGGCAACTGCTGAGTTTTTTTGCGCGACTGACGTCATGTGTGCAGCTACTAATTGCTGTGATTCTGATAGTCAAGCAGTCACCATCGACTTAAACCAACAAAACTTAACTGATTTTATTTCTAACTCTCTTAGTTCCAATGTTAATCCCTGCGACTATTTTGACTTAAGTAGATTGAATAATATTACTAAAAAAGATCCCTGTCATCTATTTCTTCATCTAAATATATCTTCGCTTCAAGCACATTTTGATGATTTATTTGATTTTCTTTCACAATTAGACCAGCCTCCCAGTATTGTGTTTATTTCGGAAACCCGTATAAATATTGAACCTTCTACAAACATTACTATTCCTGGTTATACCTTTATTCATTGTCCTTCCCCAACAAAAGCTAGTGGTGTTGGTGCATATATTTCTGATCATTTAAACTTCACAGTTAATGAAACCCTTAAACTTGGAGTCAACGGTTGTGAAGATCTGTGGTTGAACATTAGTTTTCCAAACATAAAATCCTCGTATATTTTTGCTGTAATCTATCGTCATCCTCACAACAATCATTCTCAATTCTATGATGCGCTTGATGAATCACTTCAGATGCTAAACCGTTGTAATAAGAACGTTATTATTATGGGTGATGTCAACATAAACATGTGCAGCGATCAGTATAGCCCTTTATTGCACCAATATTTAGATACACTTTACAGTAACGGATTTACGTGCTGCGTAAATAAACCCACTCGCATTGCGAGCTCGTCTCAAACAGCAATCGACCATATAATAACCAACATAGTTAAGGAGGAAATTACCCCTGGAATATTAAAGTTTCACATCTCTGACCACCTACCTATCTTTTGCTCTATCTCCTCCTTATTGTATACCCCTCCAATCATAAAAACCAACACAACATACCGCAATATTAATAATGTTGAAGAAGATGCATTTCGCCATGACCTACACCATACTTTAGAACCAATAGTTTATGAATTCACTAATCTACCAATAACATCAACAAATTTTGATACGCATTTTAATAACTTAATAGCAAATATAGAAGCAGTTATCGATAAACATGCACCAATGAAAACTGTTTCTAGAAAATGGAGGCGTTTTAGTCAAAAGCCTTGGCTGACAAGAGGTATAATTACTTCCATCAAACATAAACAAAAGCTATACCGCACTTACTTTTTAACGGGTAATGCCTTTGAAAAACAATTTTTTAAAAAATACGCTAACAAATTAACAAGAGTTAAAAATTTGTCGAAAAAAATGTATTACACGGAATATATTCATAAACATAACACCAATCCGAAAAAAGTGTGGCAAATAATTAATTCACTTATTCCTCTTAAAACCGTTAACTCTTTCGTTAAAAACATTAACGTCGATAATAAATTTATTGATCCTCCATCTGATATAGCAGAAGAATTTAATAAATATTTTGTGGAAATCGGGAATAGTTTAGATAAAAATATGGAAAATCAAAACAACACCAATTACTCTGCTTATCTCAAAAATCCAGCTTTACACTCCATTGTCCTAGAACCTCCAACAGCTAACGAAATTTTTTACATGTTACTTTCAACAAACCCGTCTAAAGCTTGTGGATGTGATGACATTAGTAATTTTTTTTTACGTATAGGAGCATTTGTTCTAGCACCCATATTAGCTGTCTATTTTGGAAAAGCTCTTGAACTTGGTATTTTTTCCCATATCTTTAAAACTGCCAAAGTGATTCCTATTTTTAAATCAGGTAATAAAGATAATATAGGAAATTATCGCCCAATTGCCTTACTTCCTAACTTATCAAAAATTTTGGAAAAATTAATAAAAAATCGCTTTACTAAATTTTTTTCTAAAAACAAGATTTTATATCCTAATCAGTACGGCTTTAGAGAAAACCACAGTGTAATCCACGCCGTGATGGACATATTAACTAATGCCTATGATGCCATAAACAACAAACATTACACCGCTTTAATATTTATGGATTTTCGTAAAGCTTTTGACATAGTCTGTCACAAAATTTTACTAGACAAATTGTATCACTATGGCATAAGAGGCCCAGCTCATTCACTAATCGAAAATTATCTCTATAGAAGACAACAATTCGTAACTATAAACAATGCATCTTCTTCATATAAAGCTATTAATATTGGCGTTCCTCAAGGCTCAATTCTTGGACCACTTCTCTTTTTAATCTATATCAATGACCTCCCCAATGCTCTTCATACCAACCCTCGTTTATTCGCTGATGATACTTGCTTGTTTTTAAATCACTCTTCCTTTACATCACTGGAACACATCTGTGCAATTGAAGTGTCTTGCCTAAAAGACTGGTGTAATGCAAACAAAATTCAAATCAACTCACAAAAATCGTTTAAACTACCAATATCTCCCAAACTTAACGTACGTAGTTTAAATCTAAATCTTCCTTACGGAAATTCCAAAATAAATTCTACCCAAATATGCAAATACCTCGGAGTATTATTAGATGACAAATTAAATTTTAAACCTCACATTCTCCAACTTGAAACCAAGTTAGCTAGGCAGTTGGAATCCTTAGCAAATTACGACATATTCTACCGTTATCTGCTCTTAGACTTCTTTACTTTTCTTTGATACACCCTCATCTACTGTATGCTCTACCGATCTGGGGAAGTACGTTTCCATCCTATTTTTAAAAACTTCAATGTCTTCAAAATAAATCCATTCGTATAATTTTCAACATTTCACCAAAAGCATCCGTTTCGCCATATTATTACAAACTAAAAATCTTAAAATTAGCAGACTTACATATTTATGAAATTGCTAAAATTATGCACCAGCACTCCCGAAAAGCACTGCCCGGTTATCTTTCTTCCTTCTTTACTACAACCCGCCAAATTCATAACCTCCCTACCAGATCTCACTCTAATAATACTTTATATCTTCCTAAATTCTCTACGTCCCGTTGCCAAAGATCAATAAAATTTCAAGGAACAAAAATTTGGAACTCTATCCCTATTGAACTACAAAATCAATCATTTCATAAATTTAAGATTAATTTTAAATTCTTTTTATTACAATCATATTGTTGACAACCTACTAACCTACAATCCTTGCAAATAATTGCTGTGCACTAATAGCCCATTACTTTTTTCGGTGACTGCTTGACTTGATGACCTTAACCGGTCCCTTCGCAGTCTCCGTCGAGATTGTCATTTTTTTCATTATTATTTATTCTATTTATTTATCTTCATTTATTTATCTTATTATTATTATTATTGTTATTTTATTTTATTTTTTTTTCTTTTCTTATTTTATCGTATTTATAATTGTGTTACCAATTGTCGTACACTGTTGTTTTGTCGAATAAGTATATTAACTGTGTTTCTTTTTACGTTTTTTGTTTCCACAATCCTCGTAAATAAATTGGTCTGTCTGTTTGTCTGTCTGTCTACATTAGAATAATATATTTACATGAGAATAATACTAAAACCAAATATTAAAACTGTTCATAGCTTTTCGAAAAATTGCAAACAAGCGAAAAATCAGTTTTTATACATAAAAGTCAACAAGATAAAATTTTGACAAATTTTGACTTTACAGTAGAGTTGCCATAGGCGGAATTCCGGAGACATAGGCGCATTAACGAAAAAATTGTTGAAGGGGCGGACAAAATAAATTTTTTTACGAATCTAGAATGAAAACCAAAAAAAAAAGATCGATCTCGGATTTTTCTATTTTCGTCCCAAAATCATGGTGTTCTTCGAAAAAAAAATGTCTTCATTCGAATCGGTCTTGGAATTTGCTATTTTCGTCCCAGAATCAATGCGTTTTCTTAAAAAATTGCACGTTTTTTTTAATTAATACTAAAATTCCGGACATTTGGGCTTTTTTAAAATTCCTTCCGGACACAAAATTTAACATAAAATTCCGGACGGTATGGCAACCCTACTTTACAGGAATTTTGACCTATAAAAATCAGTAAAAAGACTCATAGACAAACAAACTATAAAGCTGTGTAAGTTTCATATCTTAATAGAGTCCTGAAAAAATTTTGACTTCATTGATTTTAGCGGGCCCAAGTTATAACGTTATAGCAAACACACAAAGTAATAAGAAAAGACTTTTTGAAAAAAATCTTGCACTGTGGCTAGCGTTACACCTTATTAGTTATACACTTTCGTGCAAGTTGCCAGACCAAAAGGGATTTAATAAATCAATACCCATACCAGTACAGAACAGTTTTTAAGACTTTGTCATTAGCGTAATGTAACCTGATAAACTTGACATTACAAGTAAAAGTTTATAAATACTTTCGTATGCACTTTTGGGGTTTGCAAAAATTATTACTATATATTCATTCAACTTTGTTAAATTATACAAAAGTTGGTTTTACAATTCTCACCTAAATAGCTTCCCAGGTAAATAGATTTAAGCCCGTATTTCCAACCTCGCTCAAACTCGGCTCAAACTGAATCGCAGCTCAAACTCGGATCAAATCTTTTTTCGTATTCACCGAGTCGGATCAATCGAAATGTCCGCTCAAATTCGGCTCAAATGACGCGTTTTGGCCGCGATTTTGTGCCAGTACAAGAATTGGTTAAAAACCTCGCTCTAGTTTTGCTCAAAGCAGAAAAGGCGTTTGCTTAATTAGAAAGTTTATTTTTTAATTGGTTGTTTTTTATTAGTTTTATCATTTAAGTACAATTATATAATGACGTTTTTGATATTGAAAACCATGGAAAAAAGTAGGCTATGATTGTGCACTAATCCTATTACGACTGGGGAAGGAGTGGAAAGTGCTCGCGCTGTTAAAATGCTATGTGCTGCTCAAAAACTACTTGCACGAATTTCATGACTTTTCCTGATTTTTACTGATCTAAGAGTTGTTGCAATTTTTTGAAAAAATCACTTAAGTACTTTTGGAGTTATTAATAGTTTTTTGACACCTAGTCGCTAGTTTTTTCACTATTTCATAAAACACGAGAAAAAAGCAGCCAAAAACGAGAAAAAGGCAAATTGTACCAAAAACGAGAAAAAGGCAACAATCATTGTTTATGAATATTCGTGCCACTGTAACAGTTGGTACGTAGGACGAACATCACAGCGACTACAAGATAGAATCAAGCAGCATGTTCCTAAATGGCTACAACAGCAAGCGAAGCGCCCTACACGATCTCAACCTGGCAGATCCTGTAAGCTAAAACGTAACAATCCAGATTGTGACTCTGCCATAGGACAACATTTGCTTGACAACGAGCAATGTGCTGCAAACTATAACGACAAACGTTTTAAAATTCTTGCTGTGGCACGCAACTCGTTCCATCTGTGTCTACTCGAGGCAACTTTTATCAAAACCAAACATCCGGTTTTATGTAAGCAAAAGGAATTTGTTTACACATTGAAACTTTTCAAATAACCTAAGTTGCGAGTAACAGTGTTTCTCCTGGGTAATTGCACATAGTGCGTTTCTCCTTTCCGAGAACATCCTGTATTGCACCACACTGTGCAATTGTGCCTTTCTCCTTTCCGAGACTGCAGCACCTTTCTCCCAACTGTTGAGACTATAAATACTTTGATTTTCTCTGGTTCGTCCCATTTTGACGCGATTGCCACTGATGAGAGCGTCACGAAAAGCTTATGGCTCCGAAAAAATCGACTTTGTTTAAAGCGATATTAAGAAGTTGTTTTTGTTAAAAAAGCCGTAACTGTAGATTTAGATTTCTTTTCGTATAAAATTTTCCAACAAATTCGGAAAAAATCACGAGCTTTTGATTTGTCTTTGTTATAAAAGTTTATCTTACGATCGATCATACACTTCAATACCTTTGATATAATGGTTTTGGAACGGAAAATTACTACCATCGCAACTATTCAAACTAAGCGCAAAGAAATATCAAATGAAATAAAGCAAGTGTGTAACAGAGATATTGGTTTCTATAAAATTTTTTGGAACGAACCGGAAAAAATATCAACCTTAATTCTTTTATTGTAAACTTTAAAACCACAGGAAAGCGAAATATTTCGATATTATCACAAAGCAACCAATTTTTTAAATTTCAAAAAATCAAGAGAAGAAACTGGCTTTATACAAAGTTATGTGATTATACGAAAGGAGGTACAGACATTGTAGACCAAAAAATTACTTTCTATTCGTATAAAACCAAGTCTCAAAAATGGACCACAATTACATTTTCGTATTTGCTTGACATTTGTCGCATAAATGCAGCAAGTGTATTAGCAATGAATAAACACACGGAGCCGCGCAAACAGAATTTGTTTGAAGTTGGCTTTAGTCTTGTTTTAAAATTAGTAAAACCTTTCATCTATGGTAATTGGTAAGGTCTAATCCAGTGTTTCTCAACCTTTTTCCGATTGCGGCACATTTTTGAAATTCTTCAAAAATCGCGGCACCTTTCGATCATTTTTATTTAATTTTGTTTCCAAAATCAGGTGATCTTTGAAAAAAAAGGTCTTTACCCAGAATTGGGCTCAGATTTCTAGCTTTCGTCCCTAAAATCAGTTCTATTCTAAAAACACAGTTGTTCTGGCCGCGACACATAATTGGTATCTTCCGAAGTTCGCGACGCACTTGAGCTAAGATTCTTGATTTCTGCCTCCAAAATTACGTGATCTCTAAAAAAAAGGTCTTCTCCTGAATTCACGCTATCTCTTGTCAATTTCTTTCCCAAAATCAGTTCTTTCTAAATAAAAACGGTCTTCACTTCGAATCTTACATATTTCACGTGTAAAAAACGCAATATTTGACATCCCTAGACAATTTTTTCCAAAATCTTTCGCCGTACACCTGGAAACCTCTCACGGCACACAGGTTGAGAAACACTAATGTGTGCAGTAACATTAAAGCTTATAATTCAAAATAACATCACAGCACTCAACCTTTTTCCTGGACTAATGAATAACGTGCAATAGCTTGCAGCACCCTACCGAAACGCAAATGACACTCCGGTTGAGAACCACTGGTCTAACCAGTGAAATTCTGCAAAAAATAAAGTTGATACTTGGCAAAAATGTCGTGGAACCAGATATTTATACCGCTTTGTTATTGATATCTTCTCCTCAATCAAAAAAAAATGTCGCTGTTAAATATGTAGCCTATATCAGAAATATCAGGTTCCGGAATGAAAAAAAGAAATGGCATTGAAACGGAGCTTCCAATCTTTCGTTCAGCCTGATAACAGTTTTCAAAAATTTACACAAACAAACTCAAAAAATATTTAAACAAAATACATTGAGCTGTGCTTGAGTGCAATATCATTCTGTGGTTGTACTGGTGTTTTTGTTTTTCAAACTATAATGTTGAAATTCGGGCTATCAATTGAATAATTTCTATCGCAAAAAAATGCCGGTGTCATAACTTTTGAACAAAGTTACATTACTCGTCACAGTTGAAACTTTATTTGATGGTAGTTAAATAAATGATTTTTGGGAAGACCTGGATGGATTGATAGAAAGTATATCAAAAGAAGAGAGGATAGTTCTTGGTGCAGACCTTAATGGACATGTGGGCGAAGGAAACATCGGGGATGAGGAAATAATGGGGAGGTACGGTGCTGGAATGAGAAATAAGGAAGGATCAATGGTTGTGGATTTTGGGAAAAGGATGGATTTGGCGATTGTCAATACTTATTTCAAGAAGAGAGATGAACACAGGGTGACGTATAAGAGTGGAGGAAAAAGTACCCAAGTAGATTATGTGATGTGCAGAAGGAGGAACCTGAAGGAAATGTGCGATTGTAAGGTAATATTGAATGAGTGTGTCGCAAAGCAGCACCGTATGGTGGTATGCAAAATGGCTCTTATGGTGAAAAAGAAAAAAGCAGAGAAAGTAAAGCCAAAGATATGATGGTGGAAACTAAAAAAGACAAGCTATCAAGAAGCGTTTAGACAAGAGGTGACTAGGATTTTGGGAGGCAAGGATGGGTTACCTGATGAGTGGGACAAAACGGCAGAAATGCTAAGAAAAACAGCTAAAACTGTACTGGGAGTGACATTTGGGAAACGAAAAGGAGACAAGAAGACATGGTGGTGGAATGAGGAAGTTCAAAAAAGCATAAAAGAAAAGAAAGAGGCAAAGAAAGCATGGGACAAAACAAGAAATGAAAATACTAAAAAGGTATACAAAGAAAAGAAGGCAGTTGCAATGGCAAAGGGACGTGTGTATGATGATTTGTATGCTAGATTGGAAACAAAAGAAGGTGAAAAGGAGTTGTACAGATTGGCTAGGCAGAGAGACAGAGCAGGGAAAGATGTACAGCACGTGAGGGTTATAAAGGATGAAAACGGTAATGTTATGGTAAATTCAGAAGCAGTGTTAAAGAGATGGAAGGAGTACTTTGAGAAACTGATGAACGAGGAAAATAACAGAGAACCTAGGACAGAGGAAGCAGAAGTGGTTAAGGAAGAGGTAAATTGTGTCAGTAGAGAAGAAGTAAAGAACGCACTAAGAAGGATGAAAACAGGTAAAGCGGTTGGACCAGATGAGTTTCCAGTAGAAGTTTGAAAGTGCATGGAAAAGATGGGGATAAAGTTTTTGACCAGACTGTTCAACAGACTATTAATGGGTGAACGGATGCCAGAAGAATGGAGAAGGAGTGTGCTTATTCCAATCTATAAAAACAAAGGGGACGCACAGTGCTGTGGAAACTACAGAGGAATAAAGCTAATGAGCCACACAATGAAAGTATGGGAAAGAATTATTGAAACCAGGTTAAGGGATAGAGTGGAGATCAGCAAACAGCAATATGGATTTATGCCAGGAAAGGGAACCACCGATGCCATGTTTGCTTTAAGAATGTTAATGGAAAAATACAGGGAAGGTCAAAAAGAGCTGCATTGTGTATTCGTAGACCTAGAGAAAGCTTATGACAGGGTTCCACGGGAAGAGCTGTGGTACTGCATGAGAAAATCCAGAATAGTGGAAAAGTATGTGCGACTAGTACAGGATATGTATGAGGGAAGTGAAACAGTGGTGAGGTGTGCAGTAGGAACTACAGAAAGTTTCAAGGTCAAGGTTGGACTGCACCAGGGATCAGCGTTAAGTCCATTCCTGTTTGCAGTGATAATAGACAGGCTAACGGATGAAGTAAGGAGAGAACCACCGTGGACGATGCGGTTTGCTGATGATATTGTGATTTGCAAAGAGACCAGGGAAGAAGTGGAGCGGAGATTAGAATCCTGGAGGTATGCATTGGAAAGAAGAGGGATGAAAGTCAGTAGGTCAAAGACCGAATATCTTTGCATAAATGGAGGAAATGACGACGAAACAGTGAAGATGGAGGATACAAAAGTGCCAAAAGTAAAGGAATTTAAGTATTTGGGATCAACGGTGCAAGAAAGTGGTGGTTGTGAGAGGGAGGTAAAGAAGAGAGTACAGGCATGATGGAATGGATGGAGAAGAGTATCAGGAGTAATCTGCGACAGGAGGTTACCAGCTAGAGTAAAAGGAAAAGTGTACAGTTCAGTGGTAAGACCAACAATGGTGTATGGACTTGAGACAGTAGCAGTCACAAAGAAACAAGTGAAGAGATGGAAGTCGCAGAGATGAAAATGCTGAGGTTTACTATGGGAGTGACGAGAAAAGACAAGATTAGAAACGAGCACATCAGGAGTACAGTTAAGGTAGAACGGTTAGGAATGAAGATGAGGGAGGGTAGGCTGAGGTGGTATGGACATATCATGAGGAGAGACCAAGAGTATGTAGGAAGAAAGATGATGGAAATGGAGTTACCAGGAAAGAGGAGAAGAGGGAGACCAAAGAGAAGATTTTTAGATGTGGTAAAAGAAGATATGAAGGAAGTTGGTGTGAAGGAGATGGACATTGAAGACAGAAAGATGTGGAGAATGATGATATGCTGTGGCCACCCCTGACCAATGGGAAAGGCCGAAAGGAGAAGAAGTAGTTAAATTACTTTTTTGAAAAATTTTAACTTTTTGTAACTCTTTCGAAAACTAGATCTAAGTAATTCAACAAGCCGTACACCAATTAAAAGTTAAACAATTACGTCAAAAAACGTTAGCAAAATTTTAATAAACAAATATTTTATTAATGAATTAGCGTACTTAACCAAATGAAGAAAACATTTAAAATAAAAAAGATTTCTGTAAAATTAAAAAATTGATGTGATCAAAAGTAATCAACTCTACTGTAAATAAATTAGTCAAGTCGAAATATTCTTTTATAGTGAAGAAAAATTAAGGTGAGTTTTCTGCGATGTGGAACTAAAAGCATAATTTTTTGTGAAATGATTTGCCTTTCTTTTTATGTTATAAAGTTTCTCGCCTAAATTGTTTGCAAAAGTGAGTGAATTGAAAAAACAATTTATAAATGGCAAAAATCGCAGCGTTGTAAACACTAAATTTTGTAAACATTAAAACCAGCTTTTAGCAGATTTGCTGGAGTAGAATTTTTTCTCTGTAAACAGTAATAATCTTTCCGAGTGGATTTCAGCTGTCACCACTCTTACTTCTAATTTTACGGATTAATGACGTTTGACAAACAGCCGAAGTCGTTAATTCTCTCAAATCGCTCTCTCATTTTCAGCCAATTTACGAAAATTGACTACCCTTTGAAAACTCGCTTTTGCAATCAAAAATAATGTTTAATTGCAACATTTAAGTAGCTACACTACAGGCCAAAAGTTTAAGTCCACCCCTTAAATTTTCAAAAAGCGGTTAAATCAGTCTGTATTAGCAAATAATTTTCATCAGAAACAATGAACCCTTGTATAATGAAGATCGACAAAATGTTTTAACAAAGCCTGACTAACTTTTATTGGATTTCGCTGCCATTTGAACTGAGTTTGGATATAAGCTCCTTGTGAGGGTTATCCTGACTTCTTCCTTGCTTATTGCTTATTCCTTAAATTTTTAGTTATAATGAAGTTAATCCATATTCTCTACTTTTCAGAAGGTGTTTGTCTAATTTAATATCCTTTTTTTCTTTTACAGAGATAAAAATTGATAAGAAAACATTGTAAAAAATACTACTGTATTTACAGTAGTTTTCATCTATTATTAACTATTTACGGAGCCCTTCTTATAAAATGGCCAAGAAAAAGCAGTTATCAATTGAACAGAGGGCGAGGATAGATATTCTTGCTGCAGAGGGATTTTCACAACGATCTATTGCCAAAAAATTGGGGATTTCAAAATTTGGTGTACGGTATTCACTTCAGAAAATTCAAGGAATGGACTTAAACTTTTGGCCTGTAGTGTATATTTAAGGAGTATGAAGTTTCCTTTCTATACAAACTTGAATGACAATTCTAACGTTAGTAATTGTCGTATCGGCAAGCAAAAAGCGCGGGCACTTTCCGCCCCCTCCCCCCAATCGTATAAAGTTTCCAAAAAGCTCAGTCGGAATATGGCCAATAAAAGTTTTTTTTTCAAATCGCGCTGCGTCTTATCATGATTATATTCTTAGCCTGTTATGGTTTTGTAACTGTTTTTGCGGGCCAGCTATATCTAAAATAACAGTTTATTAATAGTAAAGACACTTTTAAAGTAAATTTTTGAAAATTTTTAATCACTTGAATAATTTTTTATATTTAACAATTTCCCAAAAATTTTTAAATTTGGATTTTATCGAGTTGCTTGATTGGTCAGAAAAACCAAGGCTAACAAGATTTACATCCAGGTAATATAATTAATTAATCTACTTGATAAATTTAAACATCGCTATAGATTCCTTTTATGTTCAAATAATTTATTTCAATGTATTATACACTAGATTCAATTATAAAATTATCTGTGTGTAAAGTTGATTATTTCAACGCAAAACACTTTTAAATAAAAGTTTTGGGCTTCAAAATGATTTTGGGTACATAACAAAGCTAACGTATTCTGCCCAGTAATATTGGTCATGTTTAGTCTTCTTCGGTAAAATTGCACAAAACCATTTTTATTGTATTAAGTAAAATAGGTGAATATTAATTTCAAAACAAACTATTATATAAAAAAATAAAGTTAGAAGCAAAAAATAAGAATAAAAAAAAAATTAAAAGTAACGGAAATATGCAAAACTCAAATTAAAATTATTAGTTCGCTATGACCCAACAACGATAACTAATTAAAAACTCAATTGCAGGCTTCCAAATATTAAATTTAAATCTAAATCAAACGTCAAAAGCTATTTAAGCTAAAATCAGTGTAGTTTTTTTGCAACTAATGTAGAATTTCAGTACCTTGTTATAAGGGGACTCTTTTATTCACGACACCGAAAGACGATCACTCAGATTATTATCGTGGATACTTTTGTCTCCTTGCCCTGACTAAATTTTTGTAGAATAATTTAATATTGTTAGTTTCAACGTTTAAAACAAGAAAAAAAAATTTTTTTTTGTCACATGTAAATATCATAAGACATCATGTGATTGTCACAAGATTAAAAAGGCTCGAAACTTCTAAACCGACACCTAAGCAACCTTCTAAAATAAAACATTGGTATTTTTGCGTTTGTGCCATATTTTATCAATACGATAAACTGTGACAGAAATATGCAGAAAACACCAATGTCACTTCCTCAATTCACTTCCCCAATTTTTCTTTTAATCTTTCAATTTAACTATAGCGGGCAAGCGCTCGAATCATAAACAAAAACAAGAAATACATTTTTGAATCATAAACTTTTGAAAGCAGTAACTTTTTGCTGCATATCTATATTTATCTCTAACTCGCATGAGTCGTCGTAGGCGCTGTAAATAGATAGAAACAAGTTATTAAAGTAAATCCTTTATTTACACACTTATAACGTAAACATTTTAAGTTACCTACTGTTGATGATGTGTTGTCTAAATTAAATGGTGCAAAATCTTTCTAAAAGCAACTGAATGATGCATTAATCGGATTAAAAGGAGTTTTCGCTGTTGCTGACGATATATTTGTTTACGGAAGTGGTACCACCCTCGAAGATGCTAAAAAGATCACCAAATCAATTAGTCGAAGCTGCGTGAAAAATGCAAGGAGCAGCATATTAAGTTAAGACGCGAAACCTATTAAGTATTAAGCGAAAGGAGCAACATATTAAGTTGGAGCTGTGTTAATGCAAAATAACAGGACCCTAGAATATGCGTCACGCGCGCTCACCGCCTCAGAAAAGCGTTGGGCACAAATTGAAAAAGAAACTTTGTCTGTAGTATATGGAATAGAAAGATTTGACCAATATACATATGGACAATCTGTAATTGTTAACAACAATCATCATCCTTTTGAGGCAATTTTTTAAAAAACCCTGAGTCAAGCGCCAAGGCGACTGCAAAGTTTGATTATGCGATTGAATCGTTATTCTATTGATTTCAGATATGTTCCAGGAAAGACGCTAATCATTGCTGACACTCTCAGTCGAGCATTTTCCGAACTGGATCAATCTGAAAAACAATCAACTTGCATTTTAGAAGTGACATCCACCATGAAATTTCTGATCGAAACCTGCAAATAATAAGCGATGCGATGCGCCATGATAAAGAAGCAAAAAATTTATTTGAAATAATTCGAAACGGATGGCCAGATCAAAAGAAAAAACTTCCAGATAATATTACGTCTTATTTTTCGTTTCGTGACACTTTCAGTTCTGAAAAAAATTTTATTTTAAAAGGAGACGTTTATTTGTTCCGAAAGAATGTTGTAGTTTTTTCAAAAATCAATAACATAAAGTTCATGTGGGTTACGCAAGTATGATGCACCGTGCTCGCCACACTATTTTTTGGCTAGGCATGTCAAAAGAAATTAAACAAATTGCCGATAACTGTATAACATGTAAAAATCTTAAACCAAATAACCAAAAAGAGTTTTTAAAACAACATAATGAAGGCTCGCATCCATGGAAAAGATGCGGTGTCGATCTTTTCGAAGTAAATGAAAAAATGTATCTTATCGTTGTTAATTATTTTTCGAATTTCTTTGAAATTGATCTTTTGACCAAAATTACCACCAAACAAATCGTAAATTGCGTTAAAAAGCATTTCGCTCGTTATGGTATTCCTAAAGTTATTGTATCTGACTGTGGCTCGCAATTAATTTCTTACGATTTTAGTGTGTTTTGTAAAAAATGGCATATTACTCACATTACGTCATCATCAGGACACTAATAAGAAAACGGCAAGGCTGAAGCGGCAGTAAAAGCTGCCGAGCATTTATTAAAAACAACCGCACGAAACCATAAAGATCGATATCTAGCGCTTTTAGAGCTCAGTAACACACCTCCACAAAATGTGAATGTTAGTCCGTCCCAAATTATATTTGGCCGACAAACTAGATCGGTAGGTAATACCAAAATTAATTAAATGTTCTTCACCGCATGCTATGAATTTGGAAAAGTGAAGAAAAAGACAAAAGTTAATCCGAAAACAGTATTACAAAACTGCAAAAATCTGCCTTCGTCAACATTGGAGATAAAATATATTTTCGATCGCCAGAAGGGAAAAAATGGTCCAGAGGTGAAAATTATCAAGAAGATTGGTTCACGTACATAGATTATTCGAGCTGCAAACAGAAGAACGTACAAAAGAAACCGAGTTCACATACGAAGAAATTTGGTACAGAAATTGAATAAAACTGCATATGATGACCTCCCCCACGTGTAGCCGTTCTTCACAAATGACAGCGATCTCGATGACCTCACTACTTCAAACAATAGTACATCGCCCCATGAAGAGAACACATGTCAACGACCAACACTAACCCGCAGGCTACCAACCAAATTAAAAGAATACTTTGTTTATTGATTTTTATGTTTCTATAATCTTATAATTGTTCAAAACTTAATTAAAAGGGGATGTTGTTAAAGTAAATCCTTTATTTATACATTTGACTAATCAAGCATATACCGGACGTAGAAATTGTTATTGTCTCGATGCTTTGTGTAGTAACTGGTTATTGGTTGTGCTGTAAACTTAATGTATGTAATATAATTAAAGAAGTTCTTAAATGTTGTGTGCAATCTAAAAAATATTATAAGGCTTCAGGAGATTATCAAGAAAACAAAAGCAAGAAATACATTTTTCAAGGCAGTACAATCATAGGCAAAAAAAAAATGCAATTTTGATACATAAACTTTTAAAGGCACTAACTTTTTGCTGCATATCTATATCTCTATTTCTAGATTTATCTCTGTAACTCGCGAATAACCGTTGTAGGCGCTATAGATGGAGGAACTGTCAAGTACCCCTACCGGCTTCCGGAGATGCCAAGATACTGCTGTCCGGTTGAAATTTTTATTTAGTTTTTTAGTTTTTATTACAGATATGACTGAAATTCAAATCTGCTTGCCAAAACCGAAAAGAGAAAAGTGCGTAAAGTGCTTTTCCCAAGGACGCAACAGAATGGCGCGAATAGGTTTTGAACCGAGACCGTCTCGATTACTTTCGCCATCACTCACGACTGTCTTAGCTACCAGACCACAGTGCCGACAAATGTCTTATGTTGTTTGTTAGGTGCTGCTGCTTTGGTATGTGATTTCAACAGTTTAGATTTTACTTTGTTATGTGATCTAACATTTTTTAAAATATGATTAGAGTTAGGCCTAGGGTTGATCTAGGGAGATGACATTAAGCAAGTAGGATCACATAATTGTTTTACTACGTTTTCTTTTCAACATTGCTCATAACTTCTTGTGATTTTTTTTATGTGCACCCGAACTTTCAAATTTTGCTTTTTATTTTGTTAGAAAACAAATAAAGAACAACATTGAAATGGTAAACAAATGTCTACACTGACGGCTTATTTTCAAAGAAACAACAAAGCAAGGACTTGAACGCTCTTGCAGCGTCTCTCCTTCTAAAGAATTTATACAAAGTAAAATACCCAAATAATATAGAACATATATACTTATAAGAAAGTTTACAAATAATGAAGCTTAACAAAAACAAGTGATGTATCATCTGGATACATTATTTAGCAGAAGTGAGAAATGCACATATAAAACTAAAGAAGAATTTATCTAGGCATATCAATACTTGTTTAAAGCTATGCATTGGTGAATAAGTTCACCTATTGATTTAAGGATAACTGCTTCAAAAGTCAAAACAATTTGTTTTTTTAAGCAGCCCGTTAAACTGAACCGCAACCGGAACTCCAATTTACGTTTTTTTTTATTTTCATCTCGATTTATCTTTTGACTCGCAGGATAGCGTCGGAGACTCTATACTTAGAACAGGGTTTCCAACCTCTGGCATGCGTACCACTAGTAGTGCGTAAAGATCTTCAGGCGGCACGCGAGTAACTTTCATTTTTTCAAAAATTTTATTTATTGTTCTTTTTTCTCTAATCTATAAATAAATTTTTCTGTAGCCAGCAACTATATTGTTTTGTAACATTACGGTCTTCAATATACAGATCATATCAACAGAAAGAGCTCAGTTGCTTTGGAAAGCAATACAACAGTGCGGAAGTGAATTAGCTCAAATGATTGCTCATAAGCTTTGCTTTTCTTGCAACAGCTTGATAGATCTCATGTGCAAGTATCAGTTTAAGCCAAAGGTTCTCAAAAGTGCCATGGAGCATTTATCGGGGAACCAAGAGCAGAATCTTTTTTTGGGACGAAAATGAATAAATGAAAGACAGTAATGACTTTTTTTTGGTCTTCACTTGACTTTTGGGACAATATTCTAAGCAGGGGCCACGGGTGTTTGAGAGTCCTTAAAAAAGGGCCACAAACCACCAAAGTTTGAGAACCACTGGTTTAAACAACAAATATCAATAGCTGATGGAACAACGTTGGTTATCAGATACAAGCAAGAATTTAGTTTAGAACAGATTTGATAAGAATTATTTAATCACATTTACATTGAAAGAGATAGTTTATCCTTCATAGCAATTCTATGAAAGTACTGGTGGTAATGCAGGTAAGTGCGTGGCGTCAATGCAGGCGTGCGGATAATATGGTTCCAAATAATGCAGATATTGTAAACGACAATGCATGCACCACAAACTATACTCACACTTTTGTAAGAATCAATTATTTAAAAATTGTTTTAATTATCATTTTTTGATGCCAACTTTAAACTTCAGTTTTTCGTCTGGTAATTAAAGTTGGCTATTTTGTATGAATTTTTGTAAAATTTTTTACTCGACCTTGCATCATGCTCAACGACAGTGTAATCCAGCATAGAAAAAAATGGTTTCATCTAATTGGGCACAGTGGAAAAGTTATTCAACAGTGTGTGATTTGTATGAAAAGACTATCTAATGCGACCATACAACCCATCCTGCTAAAACGCCATCTGAAACGGACCAGGTTGATAAAATGAACAGAAATCAGAGCTACTTCCTGCGTCTAGGCAAAAACGTAAAGCGTCAGCGCATGGACAAAACTAGCCAGATCCAGCAGAAAAAAGGTTGCAAAGATTGTCAAAGCATTCTACAAAGCCACTTCTTAATGGCCAAATTATTAAAAGCCATAACGATTACATTGTCTCTTGTTATGCCAGCTGCAAAAGCCTTGGTTAGGCGAGTACTTGGAAAATAGGTCGATGCAAAGTTAGAGTATTTCCTTTTTCAGCAATAGTGTGAAGCGGTGCATTGAAGAAATGTCAGTTAAGTATCGCGAAACAAGTGATTGCAGGTGTAAGAACTTCAAAGTTTGGATTTGCCATACAATTTGATGAATCTACAAATGTCAACCACTGCTGTCAACTACTTTTTTAAGTCCGCTTTACACAGAACGATGTGGTAAAAACTAAATTATTGCTAAGCCATGAGCCAGAGCTGGGGAGCAAGAGAACTAATAAATATTTAGGAGAACCGGACAGCAAAGTAAAACACAAAGAATGTTTTTCATTAAACTTCCAGCTTGATATGGTCTCTTCATATTCTACCCTAGCTTCTCATGCTGTTCCATTGCTATTGATTTTCCCTTCTACATGGAAACGCGAACAGGGATTTTCAATTATGATAAAAATATCAAATTAAAAAATTCATATAAGCTAAGTGCGCCTATTAGACATGACTTTCTTTGCGCTGTTAGCAAATTCACGCCATGCATCAACCAATTGGTTTTTATTTTTATCTCTACGTTTATCTTGACTCGCAGGAAAGCGAAAGAGGCGCTATACATAGGGTAAGCAATTACCCCGACCTGCTTCCGGAGATGCCAAGATATTGCTGTCCGCTAGTAATTTAGTAGAGATATTACTGTAATTTAGAACTGCCTGCCAAGACCACCAAGCAGGGAAAAGTGCCGTAAAGTGTCTTTCCCAAGGACACAACAGAATAGCGCAAGTGAGTTTTGAACCGAGACCATGTTGATCATCAGTCCGGTACTTTAACCACTCGACCACACTGCCGACTAATGGTTGAAGGTAAACAAAAACAAAAATCTCATTAATCTTAGTTGTGCTTTGTTATTGCTAGTTTATTGTATATTATTCTTCCAAATAAACTAAAGTTTGATCAAATTTGTTGCTCTGGAAGAAGTAGTACGCGTTGACGATACGGGATGCTCAGGTGGTACGAAATCGTAAAAAGGTTGGGAACCCCTGACCCCGACTTGCTTTCGGAAATACTAAGGTATTGCTGTCCGGGTGAAACTTTTCATTTAGTTTTTTGTTTTTTTATTTAGAAATATGACCGAAATTTAGAGCTGCTTGCTGTGACTACCAAGTAGAGGAAAGTACTGTAAAGTCTTTTTTACCAAAGATACAACTGAAAGACGTGAGTGCTGTGCGAACCGCAAACGCGTTGATCACGTTTGTCATCAGTTCGATCACTTAACCACTTGGCTATGCTGCTGACGCTATGCTTTTTAAACTCGAATCGAAAGTAAATCTAAAAAAATTTAATTTGTTAAACCTAGACCAGAACTAAACTAACCAAAATATGCTAAATCCCGTAGGTTATCTGTCTGAAAATTTAGGGGTTTAAGCCCTCTTATTCCTTGGATCCGGTCATAAAAGCTTTAGCAGGACCGGTCCCGGTCTCAATCTCGGTCTCGGTCTCGGGCTTTTGCTGGCGGTCTCGGTTTTGGTCTCGTACTTTATAAATTGATCTCGAGACCGGACATTTTTTGATATTTTTGTTATTTGATGTGGTTATGATGATTTACTGCTTTCTTCACCATAAACAATTGCCCTTGCGAAATGAAATTAAAAGCCTTTTATTGCCTCGTAAAATTTTTGCGTAAACATAGTCAATAAATGGTTTAGTCCAGTGGCTTTTAACCGGGGAGGCACGCCTCCCCTGTGGGGCGTACGTAAATTTTCAAGGAGGCGCGATTGTTAACATGTTTTACAACACATGCTTTATTACTTTTGATAATCAAAATGACAGGAAACTTGACCTCAGCAAAAATCAAATTGAACAACGGAATCCAGCAAGGTTTTTTTAATTGGATTTTACTCTCACAAACGGTAACTGTGAGTCCCAATTAAAGCACAAATAAAAACTCATTTATCTGATTTTAAAAAAAGTAGTCCAATAAAATTCTCCTATAGATGAGAAGCAAGAAACATATTACAGTGCGAAATAGGCGACATTTTTGATAAAGCACAAGAACAGTTCCTCGAGTTAAAATTTAAATCAGCAGCCAAGGACAAATTTAAAGTGCTGGACCTTGAGGCGTTTTGGGCCAAATACCTTCCCGTTTACCGTCTTATCACTACGGCACAGTTACTTCATGAAGGCGAAAGCCTGCTTAATACACTCTTTAAGTTTACATATAGAAATTATATTTACTCCAATTTGATCTCATATTTTGTTCTTTTTTTCTCTAAAAAAAAAGGTCTTTACTTCGTTTGGATATCATATTTCGCTATTTTTCTCCCAAAATCAGGGTGATCTCTAAAAAAACATATACAGCAAAATGAAACTACATGCAGTATTTTCAAGGGGGACCTGAGGCAACTGCCTCATTCGCCTCACCCAATATCCATCATTGACTCTATGGCTTTCTGTCAAAAACATGAAAATTTCGCAATACACTTTAATCCCTTTCACGGCACACAGTTTAGAAAACCCTGCTCTATAGTATAAAATTTTTTTCATAATTGTCACCTGATTAGCTAAAATACATTGATATCTATTACATTGAACAAATTATCTCTATTACGTTCGTTACGGGGCTTTAGATGTTTTTTGCTGATTAAAAATTCTGACTTTACAGCAACGCACAGTCGTATATAAAGGACTTGCGCATTTGCTGGGGTATTGTGACGTAAACTCTTTTGGAAAAATAAAAATTAATGTCATTAATAAAATCAAATTTTTTTACGAAAAATATTCTGGTCTCGATCTCGGTCTTGATCTCGATAATTTCTCGTCTCGGTCTCAAACCTTAGGTCTCGAAATTTTCCGGTCTCGATCTCGGTCTTGGTCTCGAAAAAATTTTACGGTCTCGGTCTCGAATCATGTGGTCTCCACTACATCACTGTTACATGGTAGTCAGAAAATATTTGTTTTAAGTTGAGGTTAAAAGCTACAAAAAGTTTTAACTTGCAAAAACGATAATTGCAAAAGCATTGGACAAACAGCAACAAGCAAAAAATCTGAAACCAATCTTATCGAAGTAAAATTTGTTAGTTAGCTTTTTGGGGGGTATGTATTGTTTATACAAGTAATTGGTCCACATGCAAAGTGAGTAAAACCAAAGAACTGAGGTGTTTTTGTCTACACTTATTATTATTACTATCGCTATTTAGAGCTGCTTGATAAAACCGCCAAGTAGAGAAAAGAGCCCTGAAGTGTTTTTACCAACGACGCTACCTTGGTTTTAAACAACAACCGTGTCTATCACTACCGCGTTTGCCACCAAATCGGGCACCTACTTACTCGGCCACGATACCGACATGTAGACCTTTTAATATCTTTTAATAATTATGGTTTCGACTAGTACACCTTCCCCCTTGACCAATTTCTGCGTACGCCACTGTTACAGGGTGAACTATTACTGTCAATACAAGAACATACTGAGTACCATAGTTTGTTGAACTAGTGACAACAGAACCGTACCATATTCATGTAAGAAATCCTGAAGCAGCTGCGATCATTTTTCGGAGCCCTATACCACATCACGTAGTTATACTCATTGTGTGGGATATAATCGAACTAAACGATATTTTTTTTTGTTTCATCCGAGAAGAATCAAGCTTAACATTTCTTCCAGTTTTTAGTTTTATTGACGGCGATTCGATTGTAGTCACAAGCTTTGATTGAAATTGAAAATAGTTGTCAGATATTCGGCAGCGTGGTCGAGTGGTTAAAGCGCCGTGCTTGTGACCAACACGGTCTCGGTTCAAAACCTACTCGCGCCATTCTGTTGTGTCCTAGGGAAAGACAATTTACGGCACTTTTCCCTGCTTGGTGGTCTTGGCAGGCAGTTCTAAATTACAGTAATATCTCTATTAAATTACAAGCGGACAGCAATATCTTGGCATTTCCGGAAGCAGGTCAGGATAATTGCTCCCCCTATGTATTAGCGCCTCTTTCGCTTTCCTGCGAGTCAGGAGGATAAATACTGTATAGAGATAAGATGAAATATGTTGCTTACAAGTGGATGTAAAGTTACATGATTTTTATAAAAAACTAAGTTCAAATTTATGGCTAAAGCAATGCATTGAATGCAAAAAGGTTTTCATTTTGAATAGTACTTGCAATTATGGTAGCCTTGGCGTCAGTGGTGGATATTCCAATTTAGGGACCTGAGGCAAGAATTTTCAAAAATTGATGTCTGAGAAAAAAAGAGGTCTGATCTTGGCTTGCATATTTTTCTCCAAAACTCATGTTGTCCTCTAAAAAAAAAAGGTCTTCACTTCGATTTTCCTATTTTTGTCCCAAAATCAGCGTGTTCTCTAAAAAAAAGGTCTTCACTCGGAATCGTTCTCTGAACAAACATCTGCAGCGGATTCGAAACTATATGTGCTATTTTCGAGGGGGGCCTGAGGCGACTGCCTCATTCGCCTCACCCAATATCCACCACTGCTTGGCGTTTCCTTTTTGCTATGTAAAGACTCAACTTTCCTAACTTTTTCTTTAGGAACAGCGCTAGTTCTTTAATCAATCCTTAATCTTGTCTTAATCTTTCCACTTTAATCAATCATACGAATGAAGCCTACACATTCTTCAGCTATTAATACTGTATAATTTGACATGTCGTGCAGTGTTTTTGATTATATAAAAAAGCAATATCCGAACGCCAATTTGATTTAATAGCTCGTTAGATCAACTCCAGTGATAATCTACAGTACAAAAAACTTACTGGTTCGGCAGCGTGGCCTAATAAGAGCTCCCGCATTGATGTCAAAAGCGATCAACGCGGTTGGGATTCAAAACCTACTCTTGAGAAAACAATTTTCTCTGCTTGTTGTTCCTATAAGCAGCTCTAAATTTCAGTCATATCTCTAAATAAACTAAAAAACCAAATAAAAGTTTTCAATCGGATAGCAATATTTCGGCATTTCAAAACCATACCGGGGCAATTGCTCGACAGTTGGCCTAAGTTTAACGTCTGGGCCGCTTTTCAGCGAGTAAGAAAGATGAACATTACAGTTTTATTTAATGAAAGAAAGCTTTCAAACTGCTGTGGGTTTAGATGAAATACCATTTTGTCATACAATTATAAGCAATGCACAAGAAGAAACTTTCAATGAAATCTGCCAGATGCAGAAGTTAAAGTAACAGTGATTTAGCAGCAGCATTAGAAATAGAGCCGGTTACGCCATGAAAAACTTTGGAACGAGCTGTACACAGTTGACCAAAAAGTTTCTTTTTTTAAATAAGGTAAATTAAGAAAAAACAAGCAGTAATGTTGTGTATTTTTACCTTAGCGCGAATCGAACTGTCACGCGTGTCACCATTCATTTAAACGCGCGAGCTACCTTGTATTCTTTTATGGCTTGATCACGAGTTTCAGTTTATTTGTGTTGTCATAATTACCGCGCCTTAAGCGTTATTCTAGAACTATAAACATTGTCATCTCAGACTTGTAAAACAGAGATAAAATAAGTAAGAGATTTGCTCGTGTATTCGCTTTACAAGAGTCACTTTGTTTGTTTACTGAGTTAGGGAGTTTTAGATAACTCTGCTGAAAAATACAGAAGCAAAAAAGTCATTATGAAATGATTTTACAAATAAAAAGATTTGAAATAATCAAAAGTTCATCAGCAAATAAAAGTCACCAATAAAATAGCGGGTGAAAAACACGTTTTGAAAGGGAATAGCAAACGCGGTTTTAAAACGGCAAGCGGTGTAAAACAAAAACAGCGAATTGCTCAAAGAGGTACGTTGCTAAACAAATACGACACCGACTCGCCGTTGTGCGTTCTTCGTATCGCTTCCGCCAAGATCGGAGAAATATCGATCATCTTTATCTTGTTTGTTTGTTGCATATTTTCTTCCTGCGGTGTAGTATTCGTGACGATTACTGCTTCAAACGCAGACTGTTTTATTCTGGCCAGCGCTGGTCCGCTGAATATTCCGTGGGTCAGAATCGCAAACACTTTAGTGGCGCCCGCTATAAGTAATTTATCAACAGCGTGACATATAGTGCCACACGTGTCGGCCATGTCGTCGACCAGAATAGCGACCCGGTCCTTCACATCGCCCACAAGCACCATGCGGTCAACTTCATTTGCCTTTTTTCGCTCTTTGTGAATCAGCGCGAACTCGACGTTTAAACGATCCGCGATCGACGTCATACGTTTCGCGCCACCAGCGTCAGGCGAGACAATGACCGAGTTTTTCCATTCCACAACGTTTTCTTTAATCCATTTCAAGACCGCTGGTTCAGCGTACAAGTTATCAACCGGAATATCGAAAAATCCTTGAATCTGACAGGCGTGCAAGTCCATTGTGATGATGTGATCCGCACCTGCTTTTGAAAGCATGTTTGCTACAAGCTTCGCCGATATGGGTGCTCTGCTTTTATCTTTCTTATCTTGTCTGGCGTAAGGAAAGAGCGGAATAACAGCTGTGACCCGCGAGGCAGAAGCGATTTTGCATGCATGAATCATGATAAGCATTTCCATCAAATTGTCGTTGATTGCACCACAACCACTTTGTACAATGTAAACATCTTCTCCGCGGACACTTTCTCCAATTTCTACGCAAGTTTCTTGATTGCTGAATTTTCTTGAAACTACTTTACCAACAGAAATACC
This sequence comes from Diplosoma virens, assembly GCA_963680785.1. Classification (NCBI taxonomy): domain Eukaryota; kingdom Metazoa; phylum Chordata; class Ascidiacea; order Aplousobranchia; family Didemnidae; genus Diplosoma; species Diplosoma virens. The sequence goes on along the minus strand of OY796892.1, from coordinate 23,701,790 downwards.
AAGTCGATCTGCAATTTTTTCAGTCAAATCAACGTGTGAAGATCCACTAAATATCTTTATGTTGGGCATTTCTATTTCAAATTTTACACAAGTAGTAGTTCTATCAATGGTGAAATATTAACAGAAATATAAATCAATTGTATTCAAATAGAATAAAGATGGTAATCTGCTAATAGCAATAATGATACAGTGGTTTAAATCAAAACTTTTAACCATAATTCGGTATAATTAACAATAGACCTAATTCTACATACATTTAACAATAATTCAACATAATTATAAAATGCAAAAAACTACAGTTTGCTGACTATGCTTTGATAAATTTGCACAATACTATAAAAGCCAAGCACTTTAAAAACAAGTTTGCTTTATCCAACAAAAACCTACTCTAAAATTAGTCTTTTTTTTTCTTTTTTAAAAACAAATTGCAAAGCAAGACTTTAAGCACCAAATAAATAATATTCACCATTTCGTGGTGATATCATGATGATATTACGAAAACCATTTGCATTTTTTTGCGGCTAAAATGTAAACTTAATCACTTAATATACTGAAGCAAGTCACGAATGCGCGGTGTTGTCCATCTTTGCGCCATTGTATCGAAAAATCTTAGCCACGTACGAAATATTAGTTCACGGCAATATGCCATTGGCTGAATCAGGAAATATACTTGCAATATTACGTTCGTACTTTGCAGTGCTTTATACGCCACATGTTCGTCACCTAATAACAATTTAAAATATAGCAATGGTTTTTCACCAACAAAACATTTATCAAATATCTTGGGTAAAGTTTAATTGGAAAACGATAAAAATTCGATGTATATATTTTCAGGCAAATTATTTCAACACAACCATAGTTTGTTTACACATAATTATAAAAAGTTTGAAAGACAAAAAAAAAGGGTGACCGGAAAATTCCCCCGCTGTAAGTTCCACCATTGGTAGTAAATTATCTGATTGAAAAAACAATGATAATTGAAAGGGTTAGGGTCAGGGTTGATTATTAATTGCAACATATGCAGAATATGCATAACAAATTTTCCGCTTGGAATTTTCCGGGTGGAATTTTCCGCGGGGGAATTTACCTAGAACCGATATATGATGTTTTCCCAGACAATACTGATTTTAAAAAACGAGTAAAATAACACTGTTATGACTTTTATTCTTCTAAGGTTGCAGCTTTATTGCTGCTTAAGTTCCATGTTTGATCTTTTTACATTCAACCAATTCTGCAGTTGACCAACTCTCAACCTTCCCCAAACATTAACATTTTCATGAGCCAGTATTTGAGCGGCAGATAAAGCAGCCACGTCTGGAGACAGGGCAGTCACACAGCCCAAACCAGAGGGAAGACGTAAAGATGACCAAATATCTGAAGTTCCCCAAGCCTCTGATACCGGTGGGCAGTTAATAACAGGCAATACAGTGTTGCCGCTCAAGACCGGGCAAAGACCGTTGCTTCTGCCGGCTACGGCAACGACAACAGACGGGAGACTCAGCGCTTCGGTCTCTATCTTCGCGAGGAGCTTCATCGTGTCGGCGGTGCATTTATGGGCAGAGCAGACGTGCAATTCGCAAGCGAGGCCGAACTTGTCACATAAAGTTTGAATCTTTTTGCAGTGTGCCATGTCGCTAGCCGAACCCATGATCACGGCTACTTTCGCTGAACTGACGTTGTTGCTGACGTACGTGTAGATGTCAGAAAGCTGGTCCACCACCCACTTGTAATTTTCCTTGATATTTTGCATTCCTTCCGTGGTAACATTTTTCATGTTGCGATAGACCTGCTTATCTTTCATGAGTCTCTTGTCGCCACTGGGCCAGATTCGCCAAGAATCGTTGTCAATCACGTCGGCAAGCACGATTTCTTTAGTGACGTCACAAACACCAAATTCAATTTTCATGTCGATCAAACTGACGTCTTTTACTTTCCACACTTGTTCCAAAACCTCAAAGATGGTTATCGTCATTTTCTCCATTATATCAATCAGATCAGGAGTTATAACAATCCCACCACAATTTAACTTTGCTTCTTCCAAAACTTCACGACTCCATTGTGGGTCATTATTTTCATCGTCTTTATAAAACGTTTCCAACTTCGGTGGAGAAAATCTATACCCTTCCTGGACACCTTAGTTTCTTTTAAGAAAGGATCCAGTTGCAACCCGACGAGCAACCCATTCAATAGGAATCATGTCACACTTTTTGGCCAAAAATGTTTTGTCATTTACGGTTTTTATAAATGCTGTTTTCACACCAAAATCATTAAGAATTTTCATTACAACAGCATTAGTAGCAGTAGAATAGACAGCTTTTCCTTCCATAAAATTTTTCATTGCAGCATTATGCGCAGTTATAATATCCTTGGAGACTAGAAGACAACTACCCGGTATTTCAGAATTGATGTCATAAACTATTTTAGTTTTTCCTTCATTAATAAGTTTACCAAGAGTAAAACCATCACTACAAGACTTTGAGTCACCACTTATTTCCAACTTTGTTGGTGGTCCAGTATTTGAATGGTCACTCATTGTTTTTGTCAACTTGCTTCCAGAGCCACAGTCACCATTATTAAGAAGAGAATGTTGGGATGCCATTAGAAATTAACAAATTATAATTATCAAAATTAAAAAACCAAATTTTTCTCATTCAATATATGTTTTAGCAGTCGTAGTCTATTAACAAAAAATAAAGGAAAAAAGTTTATTTTTACCAAATCTGAGTAACATTTTGTCATCACGGCTCAAAACCTACTCGCTCCATTTTGTTGTGCCCTTGGGAAAGACACTTTACGGCACTTTTCCTGCTTGGTGGTCTTGACAAAGAGTTCTAACTTTCAGTCATTATCTCTATTAAGTTTCAAGCGGAAAGCAATATCTTGGCATCTTCGGAAGCAGGTCAGGGTAATTGCTTATGTATTAGCGCCTCCGTCGCTTTCCTACGAGTCAGGAGGATGAAGATTGTTTCATATTTCATTATTAGAATTCTACAGTACTGTTAATAAATTTCTTGTTAATTTGCAAAAAGGAATATATAAATATAGCAGTTTCTTAAGTATTAAGCATTGAAAATTTGTCGACAACGCGGAAATATACAAACGAAAAGTTGCCGCGCTATCAACAAATTCAACCATGAATCGCCATTGATTGATACGCCATGCTTTATTTACGTATTCACTTTGGTCTTAATTTTTGACTGTTTTTATGTAAATAGCCATAAAATTTAGTTTTACTGCTTTGTTTTTGTTTTACGAAGATCTTTACTTATTGGATGAACAGGTAAAAATTAAAGTTATCTTATTTTTGCATTTGAAATCTTTGACAATCACTGAAGAAAAAAGCCAGTTATGTTTTGTAAGGGCAATTCTGTTGAATTGATATGCCTGATGTAACAAATTGAAGTGAAGAGCTTTTTTTATGCTGTAACAAATTTGAAAAATCAAAGTGAATTTTTTTGGCTCTTCACCTCCAAATATGATATAACAAATCAAAGTAAAGACCTTTTATTTTTTGTCTTCGAGTAAGTTTGAGGCACAAATTCACATTGTAAATGTTAGCGCGGTCTGTGATCGAAATCATCTTCTAAAACTTTGAGCTGCGACCCCTTAACGTCATTCTTAGAATTTTTCGCCGCTTTTCTTTTTATATATTTTGATTCAGCAATATAAGTTTTACAATATTCTACCAACTTCGCGCCTTTCTTGGGACTTTTAGCACCCTCGCCCTGAAGTGCACTATTTTCAGTTTAATGATCTTTAATTTTTATAGTTCTGCAAAAAGTCAAGGATTTTAAAATTTGATAAAAGTAATCTATTATCCTCAAAAAAGTGAAAAAAAAACGTTTCTTTTTATGAGTGTTTGTTATATGCTGATAAAATTAAATTATTTTTCTGAATTCAAATTTAAGTTTTTACACGCATAAAAATGTTACACAAAAGAACACATTGGTAGAGCTTGTAATCATGGATCATTAATTTACGGCTCGAATGTGTACATTAATTATCTTCTTTTCGCTTTCCATTTCTTATCAACACCACACTGCTTTGTTTAAAGGTACAGCGACCATGCACAACTGACGTTATTCACAACCTTTATTTCTACGTGCACTATGAGTATTTCAAGTTGATTGTGAGTAAAAATGAAAATAAATAAAAAAATCGGAGACTGATGCGAAGTGAAAACCTTCTTTTTTAGAGAATACCTTGCTTTGATTTTGTTTGGGCCGTGAAAAAAAGATTCGCTAATACTGGTCCGTGGCCTAAAAAGTTTAGGTTACACTGGCTTATGTTACGCATCAATTTATGCTATCGCCGAAACTGCGTCAAATTTAGCTAATGTATACATGTAGTTGTCATTTCTGAAAAAACCGTGAAAAACTGTAAAATGTTTGAACATAAAGTCTGGTCTTCTGTGCTTTGCTATTGATGTCTACTATTTCATCACAATACCTGTCCGTGACATGCGAGTCTGACCTGCTCGCCTGACATTGCCACGAAAAGCAAACAATTGCTAAGCAGCTAAGGAGAGTCTAAAACTGACTTGCGTAAACTACGGCCCACAGCCAAATCTGACCCTTTTTACTTACTAATTTTCCCGTCCGACAATTGATCTCAATTCTAATGTTATTTGACAGTATTGTTTTCAATTGGAATATAGAGAAATGAAAACGCGATAAAAAAAGTTGAATATGGGATGTTGCTTTTAATACAATTTAAGAATAATTTAACTACGCAATTGGGTCATCAATATAAAAAACTGTTTTTCTGTATGAGACCAATGTTTATAAAGCTTTTTAAAATAAAAAAATAAAAAATACAAAACTAAATGAGAAAGAATGAAGAACAATTTAGTAATCAATTTGATATTGAAGAAGCAAATCGCCAATAGCAGCGATAACTATTAATAGATTCGTATCAAGATTTGGTAAAAAAGTATAAAAATACATCAAGAAATCAGCCTCTAATTATTCAAAAAAATACTGCCAGACTATCCTTCGACTATAAAAAGACAGTCATCGGGAAAGGCCAAGCAGAAAGAGACAAGAATTCCGTGAAGTAACTCTTTTGGAAATTAGGAATTCTAAGCGAGAATCTACGATTCCAAACTTAAATAGAAGCAGTGAACATAAAAAAAAAACCAATCAGAAAAGAGTTGAGAAAGTTTGAATTTCGGACTTCATTGAACCAAACGGACAAATCACATTAAAAGCATCTTGGGGCAACATCGAAAAGCACATCGAAAAAAAAACAATCAGAAAAGAGTTGATAAAAAGTTGAACCTCGGACCAAGCAAGAGAAATGCAGAGATAAAAAAAAATAGAAAAACTTTTAGCTTTCTTTTACTTTATTATTATTTTAAACTGTATTTAATAGCAAAGAAATATGATTTGAATAGTCTCCTAAAATAAACTTTTAGCTTTTTTTACTCACCTTTCAATCTTTTTCGCTTGTATACTTTTTTTTCTGCAAGATCAAATTGTGACTGACGAGATTTTAACAATCAAAACAGCTGTCTGGAAGACAATTTTGCACGCCTGTGTAGATAATTTTTGTCTACACGTTTATATTTTCATAATTTTAAACCAAAATCTTTATTTTCCATACATAAGCTTTTTTCTATTTCTGCATTTGTCTTGCTTGATCCGAGGTTTATTTTTATCAACTTTTCTCTGATTGGGATGTGCTTTTTGATGTTGCCCCAAGATACTTTTATTATGATTGGTCCGTTTGGTTCGATGAAGACCGAAATTTAAATTTTATTAACTGTTTTTGTTGTTGCTTCAAAATACTTTTCGATGTTATCTATTCCACTTGGTTCGAAGAAGTCCGAAATTCAAACTTTCTCAATTCTTATCTGATTGGTTCTTTTTTAATGTTCACTGCTCCTATATAAGTTTGGAATCGTAGATTCTCGCTTGGAATTCCTAATTTCCAAAAGAGTTACTTCACGGAATTCTTGTCTCTCCCTGCTTGGCCTTTCCCGATACCTGTCTTTTTACAGTTGAAGGATGGTCTGGCAGCATTTCTCTTAATTTAATTAGCGGTTGATTTATTTTCATACTTTTCCTTTACCAAAAACAAAATAACAAATTTTATAGAAAAGGTTCTTTGTTTTTACTAAAATTATTTTTATATGTACCGACTAATACAGAGTGCTCGACAAGGCAGTTAAAAAGATCTTCCGCGGAGTGTGCTCGACAAGGCAGTTAAAAACCCAACAATCTGTTTCACCCAATGAATTTTTTAGTACCTGCTTGTATTTGATTGTGATCGTAACTATTATTAAAAGTGAGTTTGTTTTGAGCTGCATCAATTCGATTACATCAGTGAGCTTAACGCAAAAAAACTTTTATTATTATTAACAGTTGCGTTTACGGTTAGACGATAAAAAATGTAATGCAAGATGCTTAAAAAAGGAAACTACTTTATCGTGCTTTTGGTTTGCAAAACCGCCATCACAAATTTTCGCGTACGCCACTGATATCTCATCAATGAAAAAGTAGAAAAATAAAATATTGCGGGGGGCATTGGACTATAAAGGGAAAATATAAAAAAATTATTATTGGGGCGCAAAAACCTCCGCCAGACAACTGTTTCGACTATAGAATTAACAGTTTATACATAAAAAATGTTTACTTGGTGTTTCATTCCAACAATATCTTGTTGATGTCGAAATCGTTTGGCCAGGTTAAACTTTTTCATACTTATGACTCAATAATTTTTATTTAAACTGATGGTTAGCTAACTCATTTTACACAGAATTTTTCGGCAGCGAGAAGGAAATATTTGGGCAAAATCAGAACTTTTCGAGCAGCGATCGGGAAAATTCGGGCAACATCAGGAATTTACTTATACATGTATATAGCAGCGACAAGGAATTATTCGGGCTATACAAATTTTTGTGCGTTGAAATTGAACACTGAATTCAGAAAAAAAACTTTTCAGAGATCACTACGTTTTTTGGATGAAAATTGAGAAATCCATGACAAATACAAGTGAAGATTTTTTTGTTTTGTTCTTCACCCTAAATTTTTGACAAAATTTCTTTTCAAATCCGTAAAATACTAGAAAACTATGATTCGGGCAAACGTCACAAAATTTGGGCAAAACTGTATTGCCCCCAAATTTTTTTAATTGGTACACCTATGGTTAAAGTTAACAAGTCGAATTTTTTAAATATTTCACGTAAGCGTTTTTTGCCTGCTTTTGTGTTTCACTAACAATAAGCTATTTCTTGCTACTATGAATGATTTTATCTATCAATACAAAAGTAAGTTTCACTTAATTCAATTGGCATACTTTTCATACATCAATAAAAATTTATTTCATTAAACCTTCCTGACTCACAGGTCATATAATATAAACCAATCTTTAAGCAATCAACTGTATTTAGGGCTGGGTTCAAGCAACAAAAATTATCTTTCAAAATTCGATAAAATTGACAAATTTTCATTTTGTTAAAAATTTTGTCTTTACAGGAATTTTGACCTATAAAACTCTGTATTCTTAAGAAGGCCATGATTTTATATCAAACTATATAATGAGGTTTTGATTTTGAAAAACTGGAAAAAAGTAAATTATTGTGTATTAATAAAAATATGTTCTTTTCAAATCGCGCTGCATCTTATAATCGATTTTTTAATCTATTGTGTTTTTGTCAACTGCTTTTGCGGACCAGCTATATCTAAAATAAAAGTCTATAAATAATAATCACAATTTTAAAATAATACTTTTGTTAATATTTGATCTTTTCAAAAATATTTTATAGTCAAATATTTTACCAAAAATTTTAATTTGGATATTATCAAATTGCTTGATTGGTTAGAAAAACCAAGGTTGACAAAATTTACATGCAGCTGATATAATTTATTAATCTACTTGACGAATTTAAACATCGCATAAAAAACAGCCATTTCATTGTTAAATTTAATTGCTGCGGATGACCTTTAGCTTAATACAACTAAGAACAAATTTTTGCCTCCCATTTTACAACTTGCAGTTGAAATGCGTTTTTGCGAGCAGAGCATTTTCAAGTAATCGATGGTAATTTAATTTGTTAATTGGTTTAAAAGAAAGTTATTTTACGTCCAATAGACAGATTCAATCATGAAATATCTTTTTTGGTGTAAAGTTGATAAATTCCACGCATAACTCATTTATATAAATTTTTTGACGCAAAAAATATTTTGGGTACATAACATAGCTAATGTGTTCTGCCCAGTTATATTTGTTATGTTGCACAAAACCATTTTTATTGTATTAAGTAAAATAGGTGGATATTAATTTTAAAAAAATACTATATAAAAAAAATTGGAAGTAAATAATAAGAATAACAGAAAAAACTAGAAGTAACGGAGATATTCAAACCTCAAACTAAAGTCATTAGTTCGCTTTTATCCAACAACGATTACTGAATAAAAAATCAAGGCTTCCAAATATTAAATTTAAATCTAAATTAAACGCCAAAAGCTAGTTAAGCCAAAATCAGTGTAGTTTTTTATAGAACTTCAGTACCTTTGTATAGATGAGACTCTTTTATTCACGACACCGAAAGACGATCACTCAGATTAATACCGTGGATACTTTTGTCTCCTTGCCCTGACTAAATCTTTGTAGAATAATTTAATATTGTCTCGTTCAACGTTTAAAACAGTATTTTTTTTTTTAGTCACATGTAAATATCATAAGACGTCATGTGATTGTCACAAGATCGAAAAGGCGCGAAACTTTTCAACTGACACTGAAGATTAAAAAGGCGTGAAACTTTTCAACCGACACAAACGTTTGTGCCATATTTTATCAATTCGATAAACTGTGACAGAAATATGCAGAAAACATCAATGTCACTTCCACAATTCACTTCCCCAATTTTTCTTTTAATCTTTTAATTTAGTTATAGCAGGCAAGCCACCCGAATCATAAACAAAAACAAGAAATATATTTTTGAATCATAAAGTTTTTGAAGACAGTAACTTTTTGCTGTCATTTTTTTATTTCACTTTCATCACTGTATTTACCTCTCTGACTCACAGGAATTCGCTTTCGGCGCCATACATAGAGGAATTGTCAAGTACCCCCACCTACTTCCGGAGATGGCAAGATTAGGGTTGTCATACCTGTTAGATTCGCTCCTATTGAATTATTCTAGTTTCTCCGAAGTTTTCCATGTGCTCGCGAAGTTAATAATTTCTTTGTTCTCGCCTTTGCCTTTTTCCCGCCTTTTTATAGAGTCAAGGTTGTAGCGAGCAGTCGTGCCGGAAAATATTCTTCGGAAATTTCATATCTCATATTATTATTTGTATTATAATTGTTGTTATTGTTATTAGTAATTCGTTTGTTTCGTTACTAATACTAGTATATTATCCGAATAAATCCCAGCAGTCTCGACTGGTCGCAAGTAATTTAGTTAGTGACTTGACAATACCGTTTTTTTTTCAAGAATACCATGATTTTGGCAGGAAAATCAAAAATCCGAGACTGATTCAAAGCTTTTTTTGGTCATTATCCTAGAACCCCAAACAATTTTATTTTGTTCGCCCCTCCAAAAATTTTTTTGGCTGGTACACGTATGTCTGTCCAGAATTCCGCCTATTCAAATATGGCAACCCTAGGCAAGTTACTGCTGTCTGGTTGAAACTTTTATTTGTTTTTTAGTTTTTATTACAGATATGAATGAAAGTTAGAACTGTTTGTCAAAACCACCAAGCAGAGAAAAGTTCGTAAAGTGTTTTTCCCAAACACACAACAGAATGGCGCGAATAGGTTTTGAACCGAGACTGTGTGGATCACGTTCGCTGTCTATCTCGGCACTTTTAAGCACTTAACCATGTTGCCGATAAATGTCTCGTGTTGTTTATCAGGTGCTGTTTTGGTGTGTGATCTCAGAAGTGTAGATTTTATTTAGTTACGTGATCTAAACGTTTTTTAAAAACATGATTGGGGTTAGGTTGATTAAGCGAGATCACATAGCAATGTCGCAATATTTTAAAAAATATGATTAGGGCTAGGGCTAGGGTTGATCAATTTTGGACCAGCGAAATTTTTGGTGGATTTCTTCGCTAGGTGTGTCAGTGGTTAGTCTAGAAGAGATCTAATAGACGCGTACCCACGCCATCTCTTTATATGTTAGAAAGTTTAAAGACTTTGTATAAATAAACCCAAAAACCTGATTTTAAAAATAATATTACAAAAAATTTTGCTTTCACTTATAGGCTACTGTATAACAAAATATGGTTATACAGAGTAGGTTTCCGAGACATATGGCTAGCGTGTGAGTTGTTTTAGTCCAGAGGCATTCTATCTGTGGTGTGCCGGCCGCATTTGACTAGCTGGGCATTTTCGAAATGACTTAATATAAATGGTGTATTGGGTTTCCAAAAAAATTTATGAGAAGAGAAAACAAAAAAGGATCTTCACTTAAGTATCAAAGTAAAAATCTTCTTTAGGACTAAAAAAATATGCACTTGTAATATTTGGCCGCGGTGTTTGATTTACTAGGCTACCGCATATTTTCGATAAGTGAAAATGGCCCTTATTTTGCTCAAAAAGTTTGGACGCTCCCGTTTTAGTCATTACTTTAATGAAATGTAGGCAACCAGAAATATTTAAAAAAACTTTCTTGGCATGCGAACATATGCCAGCTTTCCTCCCCCAAAAAAAGCGTATCAGCCAACTCCCGTAACAAGAACCATTAAACTACAAATCACGTTTACAAGTTCACAGTCCAAACTGTTGAAACACGCGAACCGCCAGGATAAATTCGTAAATTTTATGAAACCCTGAAATTTTTTTAAAAAGTGAAGTGAAGACAGAAAAGGTTTTCACTTAAATTTAACAATAATCTATACTCAAACTTTTATTAATGACCTCTTTTTAGATTTGGTCATTAACTTTAGAAAACATTTTATGCTTCGACGTCAAGTTAAGACTGTTTTTGGGATATGCGAGTATTGCATTGACAGCAAGTTCTTCCAATCTTAGAAATAATTGCAGTTAAGTGGAATGAAGATAGGCCAAGCATTTTATTAGGCTTATTTGATAAAAAATCCGGTGAACCGCTTTGATTAGTCGCTGGGAACATTCAATTTAAAAACCCTGGTCTAAGCACTTGTCAGAAATACACAGAAAAAAACTTTATAAAAATAGGGCTTGAACCGAACCCAAACCGGAAAAAAACTGCTGAAAATAAAAATTATCAAATCCGGCCTAAACCTAGACCGGAACATTATTTTAAACTGTTCGACATCCTGCTTTCGAGCACTATAGCAAGAATAACTATGAATTATCATAAATAGGTAAAACAGAGGTTTCCAACCTTTTTACGATCTCGTACCACTTGGGCATCCCGTATCGTCAACGCGTACTACTTCTTCCAGAGCAACAAATTTGATCAAATTTTTATTTATTTAGAAAAATAATATACAATAAACTAGCAATAACAAAACACAACTAAATTAAATGAGATTTTTGTTTTTGTTTACCTTCTTCCGATTGGTTGATGCATGGCATGAATGTGCTAACACCGCAAAAGAAAATCATGTCTAAGCGCACTTAGTTGGTTTCAACTTTTTACTTTGATGTTTATCATAACTAAAATTCCTGTTTGCATTTCCATGTAGAAGGGAAAATCGATAGCAGTGGAATAGAGTGAGAAGCTAGGGTAGAGTATGAAAAGGCCACATCAAGCTGGAAGTTTAATGGAAAACATTCTTTGTGTTTTACTTTGCTGTCTGGTCCTCTTGAATATCTATCAGCTCCTTTTTCTCCCCAGCTGTGATTTATGGCTTATGGCTTAGCAATAATTCAGTTTTTACCACATCGTTCTGTGTAAAGCGGACTTTAGAAAGTAGTTGACAGCAGTGGTTGACATTTGCAGATTCATTAAGTTGTATGGCAAATCCAAACTTCGAAGTTCGTACTCCTGCAATCACTTGCTCCGTGATATCAACTGACATTTTCTCAATGCGCCGAATTGTTAGAAAAGAAAACTTACTTATTAGAAAATATTGCTAAAGAAAGAAATATTCTTTTCGCCTGACCAAGATTTTTGCAGCTGGCATAACAAGAGACAATGCAATCGTTAAGGCTTTCAAGTGTTTGGCCATTAAGAAAGCGGCTTTATACCATGTCTTGACAATCTTTTCACCCTTCTGCTGGATCTGGCCGGTTTTGTCCATGCGCTGACGCTTTATGTTTTTGCCCAGTTGCTGAAAATAGTTCTAATTTCAGTTTATTTTATCGGCGTGGACTGTTTTCAGATGGCGTTTTAACAGGACGGGTTGTATGGCCGCATTGAACAGTCTTTTCATGCAAACCACACACTGTTGAACAACTTTTTCACTGGGCTTAATTAGATAAAATCATATTTTATCTACGCTGAATCATACTTTTGCTTGAGCATGATCCAAGGTCGAGTAAGAATTTAACAAAAATTACTACAAAATAGCCAACTTAATAACCAATAGCCTACGAGAAACTAAAGTTTAAAGTTGATAACAAAAAATGGTGGATAAAACTTTTTTTAAATAATTGATTCTTACAAAAGTGTGAGTATAGTTTGTGGTGCATGCATCGCCATTTGCATTATCTGGAATATTTTACACTATATTATCTGCATGCCTTCATTTACGCCCCGCACTTACCTGCATTACCAACAATACATTCATAAAATTATTATGAAGCAAAAACTATCTCGTTCAATGTAAATGTGATTGAATAATTCTTATCAAGTCTATTCTAAACTTTTTCTGGCTTGTATCTGACAACTAACGTTGTTCAATCAACTATTTATAGCTTATACTGAAAACTGTACATGAATCTATCAAGCTGTTGTAAGAAAAGTAAAGTTTATGAACAATCATTTGCTCTAATTCACTCCAGCAGTGTTGTACTGATTCCCAAAGCAACTGCGCTTTTTCTTTTTACATGTTTCTCGATTAGTATTTTGAAGACCGTAACATTACAAAACAGTAGAATAGCAGGCTACAGAAAAATTTATTTATTTAGAAAAAAAAACAATACGGAAACTTTATGAAAAAATGAAAGTTACTCGTGTATCACCTGGAAGACCTTCGCGTACCATTAGTTGTACGCGTACCACAGGTGGGGAACCCCTGGGTTAAAAGCTACGCGAAAGCAATTAGTTGCATAAAAATTAAAAATTACACCATGAAGCATTGACAAAAAAAGCATAGGTCAACTAGTGTTTTCAGAAAAATTAAAGCATAAAAAATATGACTTCAATTCATATGTCTGCAGCGCTGTCACGTGGTCAGACCGCCGCAATTGTGATTGACATGGTTTCGGTTGAAAACCTACTCCGGCATTCTGTTGTATCCTTGGAAAAGACACTTTACGGCTCTTTTCCTGCTTTGTTATTTTAGCAAGCAGTTCTAAATTTCAGTCGCATCTCTATAAAACAAAAAAACAAATAAAAAATTTCAACCAGACAGCAATATCTTGGCATCTTCGGAAGCAGATCGGGGTAATTGCTTGCTCTGTGTATTACGCCTCCGTCGCTTCACGGCGAGTCAGAAGGATAAATATAGAATAAAAAAAAAAAAATTTAAGAATATTTGCATTACAGTAAAGAGAAAAAGTTTGTCAGTTCATTGTACTTTACATTTGCACAATTAATATATTCAAAAATTTAACGGTTTTGCTGTTATCCTGCAAGTCAAGAAGGCACTGATTGTTTCGATATATGACAAACTCGTCTCCTCCAACCTGATAAAAAATAACAAACAAGTGACGTGAGAACGCGTGAGAATTGCGCTTTTTTTATATATGGGAACGACATTCTTACACAGTTTTTTCAATGAGGACTTGAAGATCAGGTTCGTTCCAGAACACGAGACGTGGATAGGGGAGACCGGGGCAAGTTGTAACATGGGGTAAGTTGTAACATTCGTATTTGTCAAAATCTTACATAAACCAACAAAATTTTAAATAGGCCCAAATAACAGTCATATTAAGACCGATTGCTAGCAAACAACATTCTTTAGTTTCAATGACTAAAAATAGGCTTACTGTTAAAACAAGTTTTTAGAGTAAGCAAAGTAAATTTTTCGAAAATTAATTTCTGTCTTCTGGAGAGATAGCAGGTGCGGTTTTATTAAAATGTTTTATATCAGTCGAACTACAAAACAATAGGCTATTAAATGCCTAACAAGGTTTAGCAACTAAAACTTAACTCTTTGAGATATTAACAAAAACTTGACTGAGTATGAGATGGGGTAAGTTGTAACGCAGACTGATAGGGCAAGTTGTAATACATATTTTTATGCATAGATTTAACTAGCTTACATTAAAAGTAACTTGGGCAACAACATTTGTGAATAATATGAGAAATTATAAAATAAAAACTAACAAGAACATCAACTCATCATTGCAAGACAACTTAAGAGCTGCTGCAGCAGTTGGTATAAATTAAGAGATCAATAAGGGGAGCAGCAAAACAATGGTGTTTACCATGTAAAATTCTATAGAGTGCTAAAAAAAACTTAAAGATAGGCTAAGTTCTTGGTGTAAAACAAGAAAAGGTCTAAAAAATGTGCCATGTTAACAGACACACCAGAAAAGGACTATCTGTTACAGCTCCAAACAAAGAAAAACTAATTTTTGAAAAAACACTAAAAGCAAAAGAGTAGTTTTGCATTACATTTTTTGAGACCTATTTTAACAGTCGTTCTGATGAGGAGTGGGTGGTACAATGTTATGGTTACCTAAAGAGTGTATTTAGCTTTATTTATTTACCTAAAGAGTGTATTTAGCTTTAGTACATTTAACTTGTGCCGAAACTTTGAATACATATTTTTGTCACAAATGTGATTCTGAAATTTATTATTGGGCTAATCCAGCAATGAAAAAAACTGTTTGAACATTTTTAGGCAACGGCCAAATACTTCATTTTTGTGCTTAATACTCATGTCTATGACAAGGCTATGTGTGACTTCATTGTCTTTACTTTTTCTTATTGCTATTTTCTTCAAATTGCATTTATATTTAAACATTTATTAGTGATTTGTTGCTGTTACAACTTACCCCAACTGGTGTTACAACTTACCCCATTGACGGGGCACATTGTAACGCTTATTTTAAATATTTAAATTGTAATTTTAACCACTAAGCTTTGAAAATTATTTATTTATTTTTTTGATATTAGTTAAACAGTGATCTAAATTTTTCATATTAAACAAGAATTTTGAAAAAAAAAGTTTATTATGGGAGAAATAGCAAAAAGAAAAAAAAGTGTTACTACGTGCCCCGGTCTCCCCTATCAATAGGAATCCGAGACAAAAATAGGTGAAGACAATAAAAGTCTTTACTCGTTAGAAAACTACTTTTTTTCTATTGTTCAATAAGTGAAGATCTTTTTTTAATTCGCCGGGGTTCCTGGGTCCGATTCAACCTTTTATCTGGAATCTCTCGGTTTTCTTTACACAGGGCTCACTAGGCAGTAGAAATAATTAAAAACTTACTTATATACAAAATTAATTTTATATGCAATCCAAAAAAATTAATTTCATCAAAGTTATCAATCCTAACTAAATTTTTTAAATTAGGCTTTTTATAACATTTTGAAATAATTATAAAAAAGTACGATGTGACATTTAAAATTTCAATTTTTTCTTGGAATGAATTGTATTTCTTTTTTATTGAATGAAAAGTTCATTTTCAAAATTGTTAAAAAAAGTCCAGTGAATTTTGAAAACATTCGCTGTTGCTAAGATCGAAGCATTTTATTAATGAAATCAGATTTTGCTGAAATAGAATTTCTTCTGTGAACTGCAGTAACCTTCCTAAAAAGATTCCAACTGTAAAAGAATTTTACTTTTAATCATACGATCAATCAAACCACCAATTATGTTTAGAAGGTGATCAGAGATGTAAAACTTTAATATTCCAGGGGTAATTTCATCCCTAACTATGTTGGTTATTATATGGTCGATTGCTGTTTGAGACGAGCTCGCAATGCGAGTGGGTTTATTTATACAGCACGTAAACCCGTTGCTGTACAAAGTGTTTCCAAATATTGGTGCAATAAAGAGCTATACTGATCGTTGCACATGTTTATGTTGACATCACCCATAATAATAACGTTTTTATTACAACGGTTTAGCATCTGAAGTGACTTATCAAGCGAATCATAAAATTGAGAATGATTGTTGTGAGGATGACGATAGATTACAGCAAAAATATACGAGGATTTTATGTTTGGAAAACCAATGTTCAACCACAGATCTTCACAACCGTCGACTCCAAGTTTAAGGGTTTTATTAACTGTGAAGTTTAAATGATCAGAAATATATGCACCAACACCACTAGCTTTTGTTGGTGAAGGACAATGAATAAAGGTATAACCAGGAATAGTAATGTTTGTAGAAGGTTCAATATTTATACGGGTTTTCGAAATAGATACAATACTGGGGGCTGGTCTAATTGTGAAAGAAAATCAAATAAATCATCAAAATGTGCTTGAAGCGATAATATATTTAGATGAAGAAATAGATGACAGGGATCTTTTTTAGTACTATTATTCAGCCTACTTAAGTCGAAATAGTCGCAGGGATTAACATTGGAACTAAGAGAGTTAGAAATAAAATCAGTTAAGTTTTGTTGGTTTAAGTTGAAGGTAACTGCTTGACTATCAGAACCACAGCAATTAGTAGCTGCACACATGACGTCAGTCGCGCAAAAACTCAGCAGTTGCCAGTTAACAGTGACCAGAGCGAGAAAACAACAAATACATTGATGTGAGGCAGACAATGTAACCAAGTTGCAATATTAACTAGCATAAAAAGAACTGGTTCGAGACTCAGGGAAGACGAGCAATAATTCAAATTTGCACAGTCGAATGTAAGCCATTTAATAGAAAAGCGGGATTTATGATTTTACCGATACAAAAGCAGCTTATTTTCGAATAAATTAGCAAAAATGATAATCTACAAGCTAAAATATTTGTTCAGTGAATGAGCGAGATAAATATCCAAATAAGTATATAGGCTATAATAATTATTATAGAAATTTATTAGCTACAGGCTACCGTTTATCTTAAACAATTGAAAGTATATTATTGAAGAGCGGCTGTTTTGTACATAAACGAAACATAATTATATATAAGCATATTGTATATGAGGTATGCAAAAATTCAACAGTGATAATCATTTCTGCAGATATTTTAACGTTATCTATATACAAGCAGTAGTGGCCATTTTCTGCTCTCCAGCTTGTTTTTTTCTTTAGAGCTTTGGCCTCTTTAAAAGCGGGTAATAAAGCTTTACGCTCAAGTTAAAATTGCTTGGGCAAATGTTCTGTAATATACACAGAGTTTTGCTTGTTCAGTTTTCTTGCATTCTTAAATTGCTTCAAGTTTTTCAAGCTACCAAATATTAAACGCTTGTAATTCGAATTAGTTAATTTAATAATTATTGGTCGGTTTACCTTTATGCTATTCTTGAGGACCGGATGTTGGGGCAAGCGGCGATAATCGGCAAGCATTGTAGCAGAAGGATCTTTTATTTGCAAACCACGTTTCATAAAATCTTGCACTAGCTGTAAGGTAGTTTCTCGCTTTTCCCAAACACTCGTGTCGGTTTCTTCAATTCCATTAATTAGTAAGTTAAATCGCTTTTCATACGACACCTACATAACATCTTTAGCGAGCGGATCAACTTGTTGCTGTTCAATTTTACGTAATTTTAACTGCAGTTCGTTCAGAGGGCTGTCATCTGCTTTTGTTTTAAGTTCCTATTGAAATTTAGAGATTTTTCTTCAACTAGATATTCCAATTTAGTTATGCGCCGATTAAAGTTTTCTAGTTTTTCATCTAGCTCGTCAATTCTTTCTGAGATATTGCCTACTGCTTTGAGTACTTCATTCAATTTTCTTTCTGCAGTATATTACTATTCATAGCTTTTTTGCTTTTTACCTCTGTTGAAATTAGAAATTTTTTGGTAATTTACTGGTCTACAACTCAGAGATTATACGCGTCCATCCACTAAGCACGTTTTTACATATAAGTATCGCGGAACAAGTGATTGCAGGTGTAAGAACTTCGAAGTTTGGATTTGCCATACAACTTGATGAATCTACAAATGTCAACCACTGCTGTCAACTACTTTTTTAAGTCCGCTTTACACAGAACGATGTGGTAAAAACTGAATTATTGCTAAGCCATGAGCCAGAGCTGCGGAGCAAAAGGAACTGATAGATATTTAGGAGGACCAGACAGCAAAGTAAAACGCAAAGAATGTTTTCCATTAAACCTCCAGCTTGATATGGCCTCTTCATACTCTACCCTAGCTTCTCACGCTCCTCCACTGCTACCGATTTTCCCTTCTACATGAAAAGGCGAACAGGGATTTTTAATTATGATAAAAATTAAATCAAAAAAATGAAACCAACTAAGTGCGCCTAGACATGACTTTCTTTGCGCTGTTAGCAGATTCAAGCCATGCATCAACCGATTGGTTGAAGGTAAACAAAAACAAAAATCTCATTTAATTTAGTTGTGCTTTGTTATTGCTAGTTTATTGTATATTATTCTTCTGAATAAACTATAATTTGATCAAATTTGTTGCTTTGGAAGAAGTAGTACGCGTTGACGATATGGAATGCCCAAGTGGTACGAGATCGTAAAAAGGTTGGAACCCCCGACTTAGGGCAACCGTTAAGTGATTACTGGACTTGCTTTCGGAAATACTAAGGTATTGCTGTCCGGGTGAAACTTTTCATTTAGTTTTTTGTTTTTTTATTTAGAAATATGACCGAAATTTAGAGCTGCTTGCTATGACTACCAAGTAGAGGAAAGTGCTGTAAAGTCTTTTACCAAAAACTGTACGACGTAAGTACTGTACGAACGGCAAACATGTCCATCACGTTTGCCATCAGTTCGATCACTTAACCACTTGGCTATGCTGCTGACGCTATGCTTTTTTAAACCCGAATTGAAAGTAAATCTTAAAAAATTTAATTTGCTAAACCTAGACCAGAACTAAACTAACCAAAATATGCTAAATCTGTGTCTAAATTTGAACCAGAACATTATTTCAATTGGTACCCATTTGACGTTTTGATGGACTGACTTTAATTGATTTTTAGGCTCTTCGTAGGTTATCTGTCTAAAAATTTAAGGGGTTTAAGCCCTCTTATTCCTTGGATCCAATCATGAAAGCTTTAACAGGCACGTGAAATCGAAGGCTTTTATACAAAATCAAATTTCTTAAGACATACAAAACTTAAAGAAACTGATTTGTCTCTAAATAAACAGATTTCGCAAATTTAATGTTAAAGGAAACTAAAAATTTTGCAAATTTTTCATAAACAAAACGTTTTTTTCGTCGGCATCGTGGTCGAGTGGTTAAAGCGCGGGATTGTGATCGACATGGTCTCGATTCAAAACCTACTCGCGCCACTTTGTTGTGTTCTTGGGAAAGACACTTTACGGCACTACACCTGCTTGGTGGTCTTGGTAGGCAGTTCTAAATTTTAATCATATTTCTATTTTACGCCAAAATCTGCACGTACGCTAAGACTAACTACGTAAAGCGCCTCCGATATTGTCCTGCGAGTCAGTAGGAAAATATATAGATAATTTGGAAAAATGTTTTTTAACTCAGAAAGAATTAGCTAAATATGAGAGAATGCTTCAAATTGCTATTTTTTAAATTTAAGTAGAGCATTGTTTTGTTTGTTTTTAAATAAAATTAGTACTAATATGACTTTAAAACATTTGTGCCTCACCCACCACGAGCTTCACGGCACATCACTGGGTTATATACAGTTGTTTTATATTCCAAAAATACGAATATGCCGTGTCAAGCAATATTCGATTAAAATCAAAACCAACATAGAAGACATAGATTTGGTTAGAATCTTTTCCCGTGATCCAATGGCGAGCTTGAGTTGAAGTGTTTCAAACTACAATACCAGCATCCCAAACTCTGCCGTGATAAATACATGTGCATATTCTGGATTGGTCAAATATATTACAGGCCAAAAGTGATTTTGTCGTATTCATTAAACTATTGACCTAGTTAAGAGCGATTCCCTACTCATCTATCTATAACAATTTGTTTTTATAAGATAAAATGAAAAGCGTGTAGTCTCCCGTTTGGTTTTGTCTAAATGACTAGTTGCAATCAAAATAGTTCTTGTGTATGTTTGTGGTTAAATTTATTATTCGGAGCGTTGTGGTTGTTTTTGTAAAAGTCTGTCATTGAATGAGTAAACAAGGAAAAACCATGTCAGCTATTAAAAGCAATCAAAAATATTAGATAAAAAGCACTTTAGTAGATTTTGTTTTTATTAGTACGAGCTTTCGGGAGCTTCTTCTTAGATTTTCAAGTGTAATTCAAAATACAATTTCTTCAAAGAGTAAACTTAACCAAAATGCATTGTTTTTTCCATTTTTATTAAAGTCTGAGGGTAATGCAATTGGCTTTAAGTAAAAATGCCCTTTTGTTTTACATGACAATGTTGGGGGATGCTAAAAGTTAAATAAGTTTTTTGGTTTAATTTTTAGTTTTTTATTTGTGATATATTTATTTGTGATTTTAGTTTTATGAGTAGAACAAAAATATTGTCTGGGATTCTAGGACGAAGACCAATTTCGTCCCAAAATCATGTTGTTTTCTAAAAAAAGAAAAAAAAAAAGAAAAGGTCTTCGCCTGGTATATGTCTCAGATTTCTCTTATTTCGTCCCAAAACCGTGATATTCTTTATTAAGGAAAAGAAAAATATCATCACGTAAACGTTTGTTGGTTATACAAAGCATGACTTGCATGCCATGACTGCACGCCACTGAACAAACATTATTTCGATCATGCTCCCGATCAAAACAGCATTCTTACGTACTCAGACACGCTGCCGATTTTTGTGTTTATCGATTTGCTTTTATATACATATGTACCAAAAACAATCGGGTCTTAGCCGTACGAACCGGGATGTCATAGAGGCAATTGCCCCACCAAGACGAAAAAATTGGGGCAAAATTATATTTTTCAGGCACTGACAACGAACTATTTGAGCAGGAGAAATTTACCCAATTTAGAACGATCCAGATCAGTGTGCAAAACCTACAAAGATTTAATGTGAGTTTTTTTGTCTTGAAAAGTTTACCTGAAAAAATTAATCGTTTCTTCTCCATTGACAATTAAAAACAATAAGTGAAGACTACAAAAAAAAAGTCTTTACATTAAATCTGAGTGAAATTTGGGCGTATGTTAATTATATAAAATAATAACCGCTTTGACTTAACAGCCATTGACAATTTTTTTCTACCCACCGACCAGAAAATATTTGTAGAAAAATATACAAATATAATGCCAGATAAGGCGCGGATTTAGGAATTTTTCGGGGTGGGAGGCCAGAAAGTTATAATATTAATCGACAAGAAAACATAAAACAAACAGAAGTAAAATTGCACAATTTTGCCCATTGTTCTATAAAATTATATTAATAGTAGTCAGGAGATATACTTATATTAATAGTAGTCATGGAGTACGAGGTCTGACGGTTTTGGATGACGAAACTCGATACTGGCTTAATGACATCACTGCCAGCATCTGATCCAGGCAGTGCAGCAGTCTGGGGTAGTAAAAGGATAAACCCTCGGCCCCAGTCCTGTTTGTGTCTGACCTGGAGTGGATACCCTTCAAACGACAAAAAAGGAGATATTTGTTTCAAGTTGAGGTTAAAAGCTATAAAAAGTTTTACCTAGCAAGGACGATAATTGCAAAAACATTTGACAAACAGCAACAAGCAAAATTTGAAACCAACCTTATTGAAGTAAAATTTGTCAGTTAGTTTTTTGGGGGTATGTACTGTTTATACAAGCAATTGGTCCACATGCAAAGTGAGTGAAACTGAAAAAAACTGAGGTGTTTTTGTCCACACTTATTATTATTAATATCGCTATTTTTCTTTCAACTCGCTGGAAAACGCCATTAGCGTTGTGCTTGGAAGATGTCAAGATACTGCTGTTAGCTGAAATATTCTATTCTGCTTTTTATTTTTAGATATAAATAAAATTTAGAGTTGTTTGATGAAACCGCCAGGCAGAGAAAAGTGCCCTAAAGTGTTTTTACCAACGACGTTACCTTGGTTTTGAACAGCAACCGTATCTGTCACTACCGCGTTTGCTATTAAATTGGGCACCTACTTATTCGGCCACGCTACCGACCGTAGACCTTTTAATATCTTTTAATAATCATGGTTTCGATTTGCACACCCTCTCTCCCCCTTGACAAATTTCTGCGTACGCCACTATTACAGGGTGAACTATTACAATTTAGCAAATTGTCAATGCAAGAACATACTGACATACTGAGTACCGTAAGTTTGTTAAACTACTGACAATAGAACCGTATCATATCTTATGTAAAAAATTTTAAGGTTAAATCTCACGTAAGAAATAAAAAGCTAATAGCGTTTTATATTGAGAAAAATAACTGACACTTTATAGCAATTATTGATTGGTTGGTGCTACTTTAAAGTACAATCTCATTGCCGTATAACTACTCTGACGTGCGATTTAATTCATTCATCGCTTGAGATCTCACTTTAGAGTAGCACCAATTGATTAATACAGCAATTAAATTTAATTGATTGATAGAAAAATAAGTAATTGTTCAAGTTGTAATTAACTTTTTAAAGCCCTTGTAAGGCCGGTTTTACACAATCAAGTTTTTTGCAAAAAAGATTCTTGCTTCAATATTTTATCTGCATGTAAAGTAGCACGCAAGATTATTGAACAGGATTGCTGGCAATATTACTTCGCATAAAAGCGCTTTTGAAGAAAAAGCGCGGGCTTGCGGCCAGATTGTAAAAAAAAGAAATAGAGCAAGGTTCTATGTTGCAGCAAGATTTCAATAAGTTTTTGGTCGAAAAAGCCATCGCAGTCAAGAGAAAAGTAAAAAAGTTCAAAGATGAAGTCAAAGTGAGGCATTGCATGTAGAATGTGTATACTGTAGTGACGACTATAAAGACCGTGTTAAAAAGAGTGATGCATAAAAGAAAGTCGCTTGCGCTTCAACAAAATCAAGAAGAGATAATTTATATTCGACTGAATACAAAACATTGCGTGGTATAAAATAGGCTTTTATTGAATAATATACGATACGAGAAGCATTGCCGAAATACAACGTCAGCTTACTTCTGCAGGAAGAAAAAAACAGTTGCTGGTCTTGTACGTGCAGTTGGTGAAACAAAGTGTTACAGGCGCTCAATGCATTCCGGCGGCCAATTCAGGGTTTCCACCTATTACGTTACTTGCTTCTACCACCACTCTCGTGCGCTTTACTACTTAATCCTTGAAATAAACTAAAAATGAAGTCCAGCTATAACAAGCCAATGGGGGTGAAATCATTGCGATATGTGGGCAATGTCGCTGAAATATTGCTGGATAAGCGTTGTGCAAATACCTCTCTACAGGTTTCTTGCCCAAAAACTGCGGACAATTTTCTACAAAAACTTTGGACAAATTTAACTCGCAACGTAAAAACTCGAGCAATAATTGCCCACGAAACTTGATTGTGTGAAGCCGATCTAATGGATTTTTTGCGAAGACCTCAGATTGTTGTTTTAAAACAAGATTCGGTTAAAAAGGTTTGTTTCATTCTCTTAATATACGTATTACATAAATTTAATAGTGTTGTGATTGTGATGGTAAATGTTCATGTGGTACCTACATATCGTTTTCATCTTTAATAGATGTCGGTTTGCATAACGTGTAGGCTAAACATGTTATGATTTGTATTCTACAAAAATGTTTTAGGCTAACAGCAGAAATGTCTGTTAATCCTTTAAGTGTTTTGGCTGATTTCAATCTTATGGAGATCAACAAAAAAACAAAACAAGTGACCACTTTTCCTGTTCTAGCACCGTTTTGTTGCTCTTGTTTCCTTTACAAGAATCAGAAATGTACTTTTTTCACTT
The DNA here is from genome assembly GCA_963680785.1 of Diplosoma virens. Taxonomy (NCBI): domain Eukaryota; kingdom Metazoa; phylum Chordata; class Ascidiacea; order Aplousobranchia; family Didemnidae; genus Diplosoma; species Diplosoma virens. The sequence continues at coordinate 23,677,853 of OY796892.1, read as the reverse complement.
TGGTCCTTACTTTTCAGCACACTTTTAGTTTTTTTTATCTAGGTTTTTTGTCGTACTTGGTACTGTCATTTAATAGCTTATTTGTTCAAAAGCACTCCAAGATATAATTGAAACTTGTAACTTTATCTTAATCATTAAAGTTCTAATTAAAAGTTAATGGTGAATTATTTGTTTTTACCTATTGTTGTGTAATAGTCTATTTGTTGAACAGCGCTCAAACATTATTCAAACTTCTAGCTTTATCTTAACCATTTAAGATCTAAAATTTTAAACATATGATAATATAAGTTCTAATTATGAATGATGGCGAAATATTTGTTATGCAACTTAGCTTTTATTAGATAAATTTATTTCGTAAAAGGGTGTTTATAAATTGACAAAAATGTTACCTTTGAGTTTTTATATTTAAAGGTTTTGAGTTATATTTAAAGGAGTGTTAGTTGCGTTTTAGTTAACTTGTCACCAACAATAATAGCTTCGATTCTTTAAATCAGTGTTTCTCAACCTTTTTGCGCCTGTGGCACACTTTGGAACCTCTTCTGAATTTGCCCCACACTTGCCCGAAAAGGTGTGTTCTCTAAAAATTAAAGGTCTTCACTTTGAATCTGTCTCGAATTTCTTGATTTTCGTCCCTAACAAGAAGTTCTACTAAAAAAAAGGTTACGGAGCACTGCACTAATGTTTTTTAAAACGTTTTGCAGCACATAGGTCGAGAACCACTGCTTCAAATAAAAGATTTGGCAGAGAAATTCACTTTTTTTATACTAAGAAACTGAATTTTTAAAATTTAATAGAATATAAGACGAGTTGTTGCAACCCGTAAATATCTAATGATTTGAAATGTGAACTACATATAAGACTTGATATTTTATCAAAAACTACAAAATTGGAGTCAAAATTATTTTTGATGCCGAACTTTTTATTCAAATTTTGTATGAAAAAACTACCAATGGCCGATCGCACTCCGAACAACAAGATATACAGGATGTCCATAAATTATGGTTATGATTTCAAAAATTCACCCAAGTCTTATTTTTTAAGATATTTTCAATCGGTTTGTTTTATAGTAAACGATAATGCTTCAAGTTTAGGTTAGATGCTTTAGTACAAAGCTTCTGAAATTTTTTTGTTCTGCAACTCCATTTTAAAAATATATTTTTGTGCGACCCTAATATGTGTAGGCTAAGTTTACGTTAATTTTTTCCTGTGGAAAATCACGGGTGTGCATGAAAAATCATTTAATAACAACGAGGAATGGAAATAGTAACCTAAAGCGAATTAACAAAATTACAAAAACAGACTTTATTTAATAAACATTATCAAGCGCATTTAATGGGATGGAAAAATTACTCTATTCTTTCACAGGTACTTTATCAAAACAAATAAATAATTTAATTTTATCACATTTATTTATAAAAATCAATCTAGACTCAATAAGTAATTTTTTTTTTGCTTTTTCTTGCTGTTTTCATAATTATGCCGCACAACTCACCTTCTGATCACACCATCTTACCACTTTAGGACGCAACAATAGTGTAACGACACTTAACCTTTTCTAGTTTTTGAATGTCAATAAATATTATTGTAAAAAAACAGTTTCAAAAGCACAAAAAGCCAATTTGTTTTGCGACCCCATTTGGGCTCGCGACCCACAGTTTGAGAAGCCTTACTAGTACACCTCTACGTGCGCACCATCAGTCGCACCTACGACATCCAACCGATATTCAATTTTTTGCCATGTTCTTGCTAACATATCTACAGTAAATGTATCAATTGCTTCAATTATTCGATGTTGCAAATCTTAATGTTTCTGACTTCTGGTTTGGTAAATAATATCTTTTACATAGCCCCACAGGAAAAAATCTAACGGTGTAATATCAGGGGAACGTGGCGGCCATGAAATGGGACTATCACATCCAAATACCTATCTGGAAACGTTTCATTTAAAAATTTTCGAATTTCAAAGCCCCAATGATGTGGTGCACCGTCCTGCTAAAAAATAACATGTGGTTGATACTGTTCAAGCTGTGGTGACACGTATTCTGTCAAAGCGTCGAGGTAAATTTGAGTTGTGATTGATTTCTTAGCGAAGAAAAATTTTAGGGAGTCCCGTTCACGCTCACAGGTATCATGCAGATTCTCCGAGCCCCATATTCTCAAATTGTGTCTGTTTAGTAATTCAGAAACGTGTATGTTGACTCGTCACTGAAGCAAATCGTTTCGAAAACCCTGGGTCTGAATCTAACCTGTTCAGCATCGTCACTGCAAATTCTTTTCGCCGCGGCTTATCTTGGGGCTTAAGGTTTGCAGTAACTGCACTTTATATGCATAAAGTCGCAAGTTTCTGTGCAAAACTTTGTTAATAGTGAAGCGTGGAATCTGTAACTGGGTACAAGTCCCGCGAATGGACTTTCTTGGGCTTCTGGTTTATGCCACTCGCACAGATTTGATTTTTTCATCTGGTACTTTAGGTCGGCCAGCTCCCTTTCTCTATATCACACTACCAGTCTCCATACACTTTTTATGCCATGCTCAAATGGTAGGTCGCGCAGGCGGCTTTCTTACATACTTGCGTCCAAAGTTTCGCTATGCTTAGATGTCTGACTTTGTCTCTATAAACCAGGAAACACACTGGGCTTTTTTCCTGCGGAGTGCTCATTTTCATGAACTCTACTTTCACTACTAAATTCAAAAATATTCTGCTTAATCACTAAATGAATTGTAATTTTAAACCTAATTATTTCCACAAGTACCTGTTAAGAAAGAAAAAAACATGAAGCATTTTCCTTTACTACAAAACAAATCCAATGAAAATATCTCAAAAAATAAAATTTTGACAAACTTTGAAAATTGTAACGATAATTCATGGACACCCTGTCTTTGACAGAAGTCGCATTTGACTAAACAAAAAAACGCATTTGCCAAACATCGACATCATAGCCGAGTAGGTAGGAAATTGATGATGTACAGCAGTGGTCACCAAACTACGGCCCGCCAAGATTTTTTATCCGGCCCGCGGAGCTTTTAAAAATATATGCACTCTTTGAGCCACAGTTGGATAGAATTATATCGGGAACACCCTAGTTTCACGTTTTTACCTTGTTCTTTCCATTGGAGAACACGCCAAGATTTTAGGAGAGAAATAGCGAAACTAGAGCTCGAATCGAAGTGAAGACCTTTTTTAGAGATCACTACAATTTTGGAAGAAAAAAATGGCGAAATTAGAGATCGAATCGAAGTGAAGACCTTTTTTTTTTAGAGATCACTATAATTTTGGAAGAAAAAATAGTGAAATCAGAGATCGAATTGAAGTGAAGACCATTTTTTTTTTCGCTTTGGCCCGGGGAGGTCCAAGAAATCTGAATCCGGCCCCCGGCTCGAAAAGTTTGCGGACCACTGATGTACAGGATTGGGTATCAGGACAAGTTCCCGACTGACATGTGCCCGACGGCGACATGCCCGACGGACATTTTCCCGATGGACACCTGCCCGAATAAATAGTGCCCGATGGACAAATGCCCGATTAGGACAATTGCCCGATTATGAAATTTGCCCGAATAGGAAATTTGCGAGAATTTATTATGCACTTCAAGAATATTGAATAAAAGTAGAATTTATTATGCACTTCAAGAATATTGAATAAAAGTACACTGAAGAATACGAATAGAGTACACTGAATAAAAAGAATATGTCATTGATAAAAAAGGCAATTCATACAAAAGGCAACTAAAATTTTAAATTGTGAGCTATTCCTCTCAAAAAATCTACTATTTCTCGATTTTCATAATCTTGCACAATGTTTGCTATCCTTTTGGTTGCATCTTGATATTTTTTTCTTTTTGAGGGAGGCTCTTGTCCTGCCAACATTTGGTTGATGATTGTATCGTTAAGAGCTTGTTCAGTCTTCAGTACCTGAAGAAAACGCCAGATATTGGGATGACTTGAGGTTATATTCGCCTGTAAATGGTTGTGCCATCCTTCCAAGGAATTGATTGTTCGTGGCAAATCATCGCATACGCGATCATGCATATTCCACATACAAATAGGAAATAGTGGGTTTCCTCTATTACGTCGGCGTCTCCTGCCGATAAAAGTATCTTCAAAGTAGTTAATTACTCCATCTGCTTCTTCGCACATACTTTCTTGTAAGTGTTCAAAAGCTTGCACAACACTGTCTGATGGCACAAAAGCCAGTGCTGGTATCATTCGAATGCTTATGGCAAACTCAGCATCGCTCTGATATCTTGATTGCAACCCTTCTGTTTGTACCTTCCGATAAATAGCTTGCGAGAGGTGAAAAAAACAGCCCTTTATATTTGCATTTGGAAAAACATTTGATATTGCATTCATTGCAGCTTTTTCATAATCAATCATAATTGCAGATGGATTAAGTCGAGCATTAACAGCCCGAAGTTGGTTGAACAGTTCTTCATAAGTGGATTGTCGTTTATTTGGTAATAATGCAAAAACACATGGCATCGTTCTTTTAGAAACTAAACAATGAATTGAATACAGTTGGTAAAACAGTTCAGGTACAACTTTGAAGGTACCATCGCAAAACCACTCACTCGAAGATTGTAAGAGTTGCATATTTTTCTCGGTTGAAAACAAAAGTATACGATTCTCACCAGGTCCACTGTCGTAAAGTAAGAAATTGTCTTCGTTGCATGTTCTTTTGTATTCATCTGGAATGGCCATCTCACACAAATTTCTTGGTATGGGATGTGGAGCATGTACAGCTTGTTTATATCTTCTGATAGAACGTCTAATTGTGCTCATAGACGGTAGTTGACTAGAGACTCCTTCCGAGACATTCTGTAACGTTTGACATAGAATCTGTTGTGATGATTGTTGGGTTTTAATAGCTTGTTCCTTCATTTCTTCACGTAAAGATAGAAGATCTTGACGAATAATATCTGGAGCGTGAGTGTGTTCATGTGTCTCTCTTATTATTTGATCACCACGCAAAGTAATTTTGGCCTTGCAGTTGTTGCGTCGGCGGCGTTCACATTCGTAAAACGTATTTCCAGACGGCAATTCCTTGTTCTTAACATATAGGTAACCATTATAGCACAGCTTCAATCCACCACGTTGAGTTTTCACAAATTCCATGACTGCTTACAAGAGTAAAAAACTTTAACAGACTGAAGAGAAACTAAAAGAGCGGTTGTATATGTATAAACCTTCGTTCACTTTATCTAATCGGGTGTTTTATCGATTCGGGCAAATTTCCTAATCGGGCAAATTTCCTATTCGGGCAAATTTCCTATTCGGGCAAATTTAATAATCAGGCAAATTTCCTATTCGGGCAAATTTAATAATCGGGAAAATTTCCTATTCGGGCAAATTTCATAATCGGGCAATTGTCCTAATCGGGCATTTGTCCATCGGGCACTATTTATTCGGGCAGGTGTCCATCGGGAAAATGTCCGTCGGGCATGTCGCCGTCGGGCACATGTCAGTCGGGCACTAGTCCTAGATCCACAGGATTGATGCCGTAATGGTCCAAAACCCACTTTCGTCATTCTATTGTCTATTTGGGAAATACAATGGCACTTTTTTTCTTGCATTCGGAAATCTTTTTGTTAGCAGGTTAGTTTATTCAATTTGTTTGAACTTGTTTATAAGTGTTAAATAAGGTTACGCAAAACCATGTGAACATGTTTGTAATTGTAGCCTACACCAGTGCTCTTCAAACTTTTATCATCGCGACTTACTTTGCACGGCCAAATTTTTATGAGACCCCTAGGGACTAAAATAAAAATAAAGTGAAATCTTAATAATAGAGAAAAAATTAAATAAAAAAAGAATAAAATTGACAATATCTTTAATGAGACCAATGTGCTTGCATATTTTCGCACAATAAATCGAATCTTGGCTCTATTTCGGTGATGGTAGGTCTCAGTACTTGTTCCAGATTTTTCAAATTTGATCGATATTTTGTTTTAACATATGTTAGTGTCGAAAAAGATTTTTTACATAGATAAGTGGAGACAGAAGGAAGAAGAGCAAGTATAGTTAGTTCTGACAATAATGGGTATTCTGTTTTCACACTAAGCCAAAAGGAGCTTAAGTTTTTTTTGAAAAGTTTACTTTTAAATTAAAATTACAGGAGAGTTTTGAAAATTCTTTGTTGAGCTTTCAGTGCGAGATGACTTACTTTTTCTATTCCAACGTCAAATGGCTTTTGATCCCAGTGGAATTGGCTAGCATCCAATTCTTGCATAAAATACTTTTCAAAATCAGTTTTGAGGCTTGTCAAGTGGTTGATTACCAGTGGTTTTATTTCATCAAAACCTAGCTCATTTTCTTGGATGAAATCCCCTATACACGTAAACATCTCATATGAGAAATTTGCTACCTTCTGTAACCATATACTTATTTTTTCATGAATACTTCAATTTTAGATATCAGTGTGAAAACATTCGAGTCTTCACCTTGCAAAGATAAATTCAGATTATTAAATTTTTCAAATATATCTGACAAATAACAAAATTTACCCAGCCAGTTTTTATCTGAAATACTTTACCAAATCCGAATTACATTACTTCATCCTTTAACACAATCAGCCTTTTTAAAGCTTTGCCTCTTGACAGCCATCTCACTTCTGTACCGAGCAAAAGAGAGCTAAACTCTGAATCCATTTTTTTACATAAATTGGAAAAAAGACGGCTATTGAGAGCACGGCTTTTAATGTAAGCAATAATTTTTACAGCATCTTGCAATACTACGCTTAATTCAGCAGAAATTTTCTTTGCTGCCAGTGCTTCTCGATGCAGTGAATGAAAGCAATAGGTTTACTATTTAGTGATTTTACCTTAGCATGAAAGCCAACATTTTTTCCTAATATTGCTGCTGCTTCGTTAGTACAAACCTTTACACAGTCTTCCCATTTTAATCTAACTTCTTCGAGAAGTTCACTAACTTTAAGAAAAATTGCTTCACCTGTTGTGTATCCCTCTAATGCCCTATAGAAAAGGAAGTTTTCATAAACATTATTATTAAAGCAATATCTGACATATCCCAACAAATTTGGCTTACTTGAAATATCTGTACTTTCATCAATCTGGATTGCATATTTCGAATTCCCTTTTATTCTTGCAATTAGCTATTCAAATTGTTCTTTGCTGATGTCTTCAATTCGTCTACTTACTGTTGTGTCTTATACATGTATGTCTTGTTGTGTCTGATAAAGGAATTTTTTTAATTCATTTGCATATTTATGGCCATGGATGATTTCAGTCATTCTAACAGCTACTGGTAAAACAAGTTCTTCGCCAATTCTAAATATATTTTTGCTCTTTGCAATTAGGTAGGAAGGTTAATAAGATGCTCATTATTCATGCAGGCATATTTTAAGTAAAGTTTATTTTATTTCCTCTTTTTTATGGAAGGATGGTGGTCTTTGTCTTTTCCGTATTGCCATTTGGTTGTTCAGTTAGCGTTGACTTCTCAATACTTGAATTGTTTGGTGAGATATGATGCTTTGATTTTAACCACTTATCCATGAGAATGGTTGTTTAATAATTATTAATTTTAAAAATTTATGTTGTTATAAAATTACTTGTTCACAGAATAGTATGTAACCCTAAGACTTTTTCTTTTTTACTTTATTAATTTTATAAAATCCAGAACGAAAATAAACGTGATTTAGGAAATAAGAATGTTAATTTTTTGTGGTCGAGTCGGCAGCGTGGTCGATGGTCTCGATTCAAAACCCACTTGCGCCATTCTGTTATGTCTTTGGGCAGTGGTGGCAGCCTCAGGCCCCCCCCTTTTTTTTGGGGCGCCGTCCCTCGAAAATAGCACATACAGTTTCAATCCGCTGCAAATGTTTGTTCAGAGTGTAAAGAACGATTCTGAGTGAAGTTTTTTTTTTTTTAGAGAACACTCTGATTTTGGGATAAAAATAGAGAAATCAAAGATGAAATTGAAGTGAAGACTTTTTTTTTTTTTAGAGGACACCACGAGTTTCGGAGAAAAATATGCAAGCCAAGTTCAAAGCTCTTTTTTTTCTCAGACAACAATTTTTGCCTCGGGCCTCTAAATTGGAATATCCACCACTATCCTTGGGAAAGGCACTTTACGCAACCATTCCCCTGCTTGGTGGTCTTGGCAAGCAGCTCTAAATTGCAGTCATATCTTTTTATTAAATTACAAACGGAGAGCAAGATATTGGCATCTCAGAAAGCCGGTCAGCGTAATTGGTTGTCCTATGTATTAGCGACTCGGTCGCTTTTCTGTGAGTCAGAAGGATAAATACAGAGATAAAATAAATAAATAAAAAATTAATTGCTAAGTTATATTTCAGCAGAAAATATTAAACACTACCAGTCAAACAGCCAGTTATTGTTAACACCTGATGTACATCGTTCAGTAGATCCTATATGTAGGCAGTGGTGGATATTTAAATTCAGGGGCCCGAGGCAAGGATTTTTAAAAATTGATGTTCTTTAAAAAAAGAAAAAGAACTTGATCTCGTCTTTCACTTTTTTCTCCCAAAATCATGGTAATCTCTAAAAAAAGTCTTTACTTCGGTTTCATCTTTGATCTCCTTATTTTGCTCCCAAAATCACGGTGTTCTCTAAAAAAAAAGGATTTTCACTTCAATTTAATTTCTGATTTCCCTATTCTCCTCCCAAATCAAGGTGTTCGCTAAAAAAAGGTTTTCACTTCAATTTGATCTCGATTTCCCTATTTTTCTCCCAAAATCAAGGTGTTTGCTAAAAAAAGGTTTTTACTTCAATTTGATCTCTGATTTCCCTATTTTCCTCCCAAAATCAAGGTGTTCTCTAAAAAAAGTCTTCACCTCGAATCGATCTTGTATTTCCCACTTTTAGTCCTGACTTTATAATAACCTCTAAAAAACATCTGCAGCGAATTGAAACTGTATGTGCTATTTTCAAGGGGAGGCCTTAAAATCGAGGGGTCCCGAGGCAACTACCTCATTCCACTCACTCAATATCCACCACTGAGCACAAGTAACAATAAAGCAACATAACAATGAATGTAATGTAACTCGTGTGCTGGTGAACAAAAAAAGTTGTTGGAGAACCGAATTTTTCTTCGAATACCGGGTCATTTTTAACTCAAAATTTCTGTTCGAAAACCAAATTGTTCAAATTCCGAGACGTTCATAAACCGATGTTTGACTGCACTGTATAATTTGACATGTCTTGCAGTGTTTTTGATTAATAGGAAGGCAATATATCACGCGATTCAAAACCTACTCTTTAGAAAAACAATTTTCTCTGCTGTTGTTCCTATAAGCAGCTCTAAATTTCAGTCATATCTCTAAATAAATTAAAAATCCAAATGAAAGTTTTCAATCGGATAGCAATATTTTGGCATTTCAAAACCAGATTGGGGCAATTGCTGGACAGTTGGCCTAAGTTTAACTGAGGATAAGTTTAACGCCTGGGCCATTTTCCTGCGAGTAAGAAAGATGAATCTTACAATTTGATTAAATGAAAGAAAGCTTTCAAACTGCTGTGGGTTTACATGAAATTCTACTTCGTCACACAATTATAAGCAATGCACAAGTAAATGTAATTATTTAATTCAATAAAATATTTAACGACAATGTAGTCTTGCTTGGTATGCAGATTACCCTGCAGTCTTGTACGCCATCGCCGTCTGAAAGCGGTTTTCGCTTTGGGTTATTCCCCGTCCTACAGTGATGATATCACACCCTCGCTTTCGAATGACGTCATCGGGAGTCAAATACTGCTGGCCGAGATTATCGTATTCCGACTGCATTTTTACTCCTGGGGTGAAATGGAGATGACACGGGTTGGTCGATACTTTGTTAGTTGCAACGAAGCCGATTACAAAATCAGGAAATACTGTAGCTCGGCCATTGCAACTGTAGACTGAGTATTCTCGGGTAGCCAAATTGCCCTTTGAGCTCATTTCAGCATTGAGTAAACATGCCCGGTCTTTTCTTTACATGCACGCTGCTTTTAAACCTTGCACAACACCTGGGCCTGGCATTGAGTGGGCATTGACAACGTCCGCCCACTCGCAAGGTTTAAAGTTTCCTCCTGCGTATTCATTCTTAACAGTGTTGCCGATGTCCGCAAACTTTCTATCTTCGAAAAGAAAATTATGTTTTTGAGAAAGTTTGGATAATTCATTCACAATAATTGGCGAATAGTCGTCTAGAGTATCCACATGGGTCTTCACCATGCAAACTAAGAGACCGACCAGATCTACAAGTTCTATCAAATCGAATGAACTTCCGATATCAGCAGAGAGGCAGAGGTTACTCTGTTTAAGTTCCATTATTTGGATTAATTTCAGAGCAACCTCGTTTTGCATTTTAGAGCGCCGAGCATACGATGAGGTAGAGTTTTTAAAACCACAATACGAACGTGCTGGTTCGTCGGTAACGCTTTTAAAAATTTCCATTTCTTTCTGTTCGCCTTTATTTATTGGCAAGAAGCGATTTAAATTTTTTAAAACTTTCTTTTAAAAAAGTGTCGATTTTTGACACAAAACTGTCATCATTTTGTTTGTGTTTGCATAAACAATTGACTACCTCAGACAAGGAAAAAATATGTCTTAGCTTTCTTCCTTTTTTTTTGTAATTTCTCAGCACCTCCTTGTTGGCGATTTAATAAAACAACAGCATCCGTAACCTTCAAATCATGATTAATCAAAATATCAGCAGCTTCTAAAACACTAGACCCAGTTGTCACAACATTCTCAACAATCAAACAGCTTGATCCTTCTTCAAATGATCTTTCCAAAATCTTCTTGGTCCCATAGTCTTTTGCTTCTTTTCTTCGAATAAGCATAGGAATCTTGTGTGCAGTGCTAATACATGTAGCAATTGGAAGGGCAGTGTAAGGTACACCACAAGTAGATGAAAACTTCAACTTACTTGTACATTGTCATAGAATTTCACTCACTTTTACCAGTACATCCGGATGAGATATAATAACCCGTAAATCAATGTACACAGGCAAAGAAATTTCACTTTAAAGTAAAATTTCCAAATTTAATTGCCTTAATTCTATATGAATTTATAATTAATTCATCACCCATAATTACAAAATATTACCAATGTAAAATTCTTGTTAATTTCTTATTCAAATAGAATGATATTTCTTATTCAATTTCTTACTCAAGAAAAAACCTTCAATAAAAATCTGCCAGATGCAGAAGATAAACTAACAGTGATTTAGCAACAGCGTTAGAAATGATTATGAAAAGATTTTAACAAATAAAATAACCGGTCAAATGTTCATCAGAAAAAAAGTCACCAATAAAATAGTAGGTGAAAAACACGTTTTGAAAGGCAAAATAGCAAACGCGGTTTTAAAACGGCAAGCGGTGTAAAAACAGCGAATTGTTCAAAGCGGTACGTTGTTGAATAAATAGGACTCCGACTCGCCGTTGTGAGTTCTTCGTATCGCTTCCGAAAGGTCGGGGAAATATCGATCATCTTTATCTTGTTTGTTTGTTGCATATTTTCTTCCTGCGGTGTAGTATTCGTGACGACCACTGCTTCAAACGCAGACTGTTTTATTCTGGCCAGCGCTGGTCCGCTGAATATTCCGTGGGTCAGAATCGCAAACACTTTAGTGGCGCCCGCTATAAGTAATTTATCAACAGCGTGACATATAGTGCTGTTGATAAAGTTAATTTTAACTACCACCTAAAATTGCCAGTCCGTATACAGTTGTATAAAGAGATTTAATTTCTGAGAAATGTGTAGAAAAGGTTGTGAATAGAGCATAAGAAAAAACCCGTGGCACAACACAACAACAATAAATCCCTGCAACGACCGTTCAACAACCGATTGTTTCCTAAAAAAAATTCACTAAGAAGGGTTGAAAATTGTGTCCGCCATTCTCACACACATTGCACACATGACATCACAAATCGATTTATGGACCGTGATGAAGCAAAAACGATTGTCGGCAGCGCGACCGCATATGTACGTGTGCTTCGTGGAGTCGTTTTTGCATAATGGAAAAGCACCAGATGTGTAAAAAAATTTGTTAAAGGGTGACAGACACTGACAAAAAATAACTTTATCGGAATACCTTTAGTTTAACGTACGTTGTGCAAGACAATTTGAAATTTATATGAATTAGAATACAAAACTAAAAAAATAATATAAAACACAGTACACTACAGCAAGCAGATCTATACTTAAAAATTTTTTTTTCATTTTATTAGAAAATCTGAAAGATCGCGACATAATTTCATAAGTCAATCGAGCAAACCTGCAATTTGATTGTTAACACATTTAGTTACTCCAGTAAACAATAAAGATCAGATACAGAGCAATGCATTACTTTCGAAGACAAACACAAGAAATATTTTGTACCGTATACAATAAACGAGATTGTAGTAATTGCAAATAAGCTCGGACCCGGCGGTAAGGCTGGTTCCCGCTACTAATGAATTTGTTTGGGAGTATACAAATCAAAAGCGACCAAGATTTCATCAAACTTAAAAGTTATACAAGCAAAAGCACAAGTCGAATAGAGGTAAAGTGGTAATTAGTTTTTGCCTCTGCTATAGCTCATTTAAGGCCGCTATTTCATATGTTATTATTAAAACTCTACAGTACTGTAATGAACTTATCGTTAATTTGCAAAAAGGCTAAAAAAATATGGCAGTTTTTTAAGTATTAAGCATTGGAAATTTGTCGATAACGCAGAAATATATCAATAAAAACTTGCCGCGCTATCAACAAATTCAACCATGAGTCGCCATTGATTGATACGCCGTGCTTTATTTTTACTTTTGTCTTATTGTAGTCTGCTTTTATAGCAAATAGCCATAAAATTTAGTTTTCTGCTAGCCGCCTTTGATTGCTATAGCGTGCTTTTATTTATTCTTTTTCGTCATAATTTTTGTCTGTTTTTATGACAAATTGCTCTAAAATTTAGTTTTACTGCTTTGTTTTTGTTTTGCCAAGATATTTACTGATTGGATTAACTAGTAAAAATTAAATTTATTGCTTATTTTCGCATCTGAAATCTTTGACAATCAACGAAAAAGCCTTATTTATAATAAAACATGTTTTTTATAAAGGTGTTTGCTTTTTTTCTTCTACCCTATGAACAGTGTGGAAATCCTGTAATGGCTAATAGTACATCCCCAATCAGCTTGCATTGCTTTTAAAACAATAGCACTGATTTTGTGGTCCACTGACTGGCTAGACAATGTTGGAGGCGTCAAACTTCGCAGCTGTCAAGCTATTTCCCCAATCTGCTTTTGGAGGTGCTAAGATTTTGCTGTCCGGTTGAGAATTTTTATTTGGTTTTTTCGTTTTGTTAGAGATATGATTTAAATTTATAGCTGCTTGCTTTCTTCAATTGGACTTCAAAGTGAATTTTTAAATTTACTCCACCTAGGCTCTAAATATTGCACCCTAGGTTTATTTCATCAAAAAGGTCTTCACTATAATTGCTTGGCTAATTTCGGATAAGAATTTATTTTCGTCATTGAAATTTAGTTTCGAGTTGATTGTTTTTTTGATTTGGAATCGACAACTACGAAAAGCAAACAATTGCTAAGCGTCTGAGGAGGGTCTAAAACTGACATAAGCAAACTACGGCTCGCAGCCAAATCTGATCCTTTTCACTTACTAATTTTGCCCGTCCGACAATTCATCTCAATTCTAATGTTATTTGATAGCATTGTTTTCAATTGCAATATAAAGAAATAAAAATGCGTTGAAAAAAAGCGAAAATGTCGCAGCTTCTAATGCAATAAAAAGTACTTTAACTAATGGGGTCATCAATATAAAAATTATTTTTTTGTATTAGACCAATGTTTATAAAGCTTTATAAAATAAAAAATACAACAAAACTATATGAGAAAGAATGAAAAACAAATTAGTAGTCAATTTGATACCCAAGAAGCAAATCGCCAATAGCAACCAACGATAACTAGATTCGTATCGAGATTTGGCAAAGGAAAAGTATAAAATAAATCAAGAAATCAGCAGCTAATTATTTAAAAAAATGCTGCCAGACTATTCTTTGACTCTGTAAAGACAGTCATCGGGAAAGGCCAAGCAGAAAGAGACAAGAAAATTGTGAAGTAAGTCTTTTGGAAATTTGGAATTATTCCAAACGTAAATAGGAGCAGTGAACATCGAAAAAGAACCAATCAGAAAAGAGTTGAAAATTTGAATTTCGGACTCCATTGAATATCCTAAAATTTTTATCCTGAATATCGCATCCAACATTTTCTTATGATCAAAATCTGAAATCTAATTATCAATTTGGTTAAAAAATGCAACTACCTTTTTTGTATAATTTCTTCACGGAACAACTAAATAAATCCATAGAAACATCCAGAAATAGTAAATTTATATGATCATAAGTTTAATTTTTTGCAAGTGTATATAGTATTTACAGCTTCAATTATCGGCTATTATTTGAAGAAGGATTAACTCCCATCTGTCTGACCTTTACGGCTTCTAAAATAGATTAATAGAGACAAGAAAAGAGTCATTTTAAAAAGCGAGGCGCATTTTAATTACGCACTGAGAAACGGTTTTGTGAAAATTTAATTCCGCAGTTAACGGACTAGTCAATATAAAAGTAGAAAAATAAAGATATAGCTTGGGAGCATTGGACTATAAAGGAAGAATATAAAAAAATTTCTATTTGGGAGCAAAATCCTCCTCCAGACAGCAGCTGTTTCGACTTTTGAAGTAACAGTTTATACTTAAAAAATGCTTACTTTGTGCTTCATTCCGACAATACCTTGTTGATGTCGAAATTGTTTGGCAAGACTAAACTTTTTTAAAGTTATGACTGAGCAATTTTTATTTAAACCGCTGGTCAGCTAACTCATTTTACACAAAATTCTATATATAGAAAATTATGATTCGGGCAAACGTTAGAAAATTTGGGAAAAACTGTATTGCCTCCCCAAATCTTTTTGATTGATACGTCTATGGTTAAAGTTAACCAGAAGTGGAATGTTTTTTTAGTATTTCACGTTAACCTTTTTTTCCTGCTTTTGCGTTTCACTCACAATAAGTTATTTCTTGCTAGTATGTAGAATGATTTTATCTACAAAACTAAATTTCACCAAAGTACCGGGCTTTGAAAAAGTCCTGTTACAGTTTATTTTTTTAAAATACAATGTTACTGTTAGAATATTACTCACATCTTTTTACATGTAATTAATGTCAAACTATTACAGATACTATTTCGATTACCAAAAAATGTCTAATTTATAAATAGATAGTAATGGAAGTCAATAGAATTGAAGTATCAGAACTCTTACGCGCGGATCATGGAAAATCTGACATTGCTGCTGTCACAAACTTTGTTCGGGAATCCCAAAGGACCAGTTGAGCTAGGTAACCCGAATACCTGCGCTGAAACAAAGCTGTGTCTAAATTCTATTTTATTCCGGCTCAAGAAGTAGTCTTGCTATGAGCCTGACGATTTATACAGTTGGTTTAACGAAAGCTCGGATTGGTTTCGCTGAAGACTTTTCTTCACAACAAACAGAGACCACTGTCTCTAATAACAACGAATGTATTACAAAAAAAATCACGTCCGACCAAACTTCTATTCCACGCTTTGCCAAACTGCAAAGCAAAATCAACACTATAACTTGATTCAATCAACACAAATAATTCTACCTCTGTAGAACAAAACTGCCAACCACTGGCACAAAATAAATTCAACAATTGTCCACCGACACAAAATCTAACGGTCCACCTCCTGTGGCCAAACAAAATCACCTTCGCTCGAGCCGCTACTCGAGTCGCTTCAAATTACCTCACAACAATAATAATAATTTCTCGCTACGCAGCGAAATATAGAAAACAAAATCACGTGACGTAAACTTTCTCGTAAATTTGAGATTCAGCCAGAACCCCCTGGAGAGATCGTTACGCGAATCAAGTGGCATATACGCGAACCTTCCAGTACAATGACGTTGGTCAAAAACATATTACATCAATACAAAGAGAAAAAAGAGAAAAAGATACATGTATCAAGCAATAGAACAAATTGGACATATATCCCAAACAGCGCTCAAAGAGCCGCATTTATTCTCTTATAATAAAACTACGAATTGCTTTTAACGGGGATAAACTACATCGTTATGATTAAAATTATGAATGAAGTGTGACAGCTGCACTGGCGGCATCTTCTCCCCATTTGAGGCTACAACACCAAGCATCATCACAGACGCAGGATGCTTCGTTGTTGACACCTTGCGGATTTCAGAAATGTCTTTACCAAATGTTGCAACACGGTCGTTCTGCTTGTTGAAGACTGAATCGACCGTAAATCTCTTCTCATCGGAAAAAACGAGGATTCGATTTCCATGGTTTTCCATATCATTCAAAAAGCGGGTGCTCCTCTCTAAACGCTTTTGAATCATCAAACGATTTAAGAAAGGTTTCTTCAAAAGTCTTAGGCTTTTTCCTCCCCCGTTTTTGATCGCCCTAGACACGGTGGACACCGAAATCATCTTCATTTGAGCAAATTTTGTTATTTTCAGGGTCGGATCATTTCCGAAGGCTTTTTTGACGGTTTCACGCTTGATTGCTAGAGGCCTACCCGATCGAGGGCGCTCCTGAAGCGATTCAGAGTTTTCAAGACGTTTTGCAACTCGATCACAGTCATTCTATTGATGTTTAATATCTCAGCAATGTCAGATTTTCCATGACCCGCGCGTAAGAGTTCTGATACTTCAATTCTATTGGTTTCCATTACTATCTATTTATAATTTAGACACTTTTTGGTAATCGAAATAGTATCTGTAATAGTTTGACATTAATTACATGTAAAAAGATGTGAGTAATATTCTAACAGTAACATTGTATTTTAAAAAAATAACCCTTTATGACCCAATTTATTTTATGTATAAATTTTACATTTTTTTTATTAAAATGAGCTTATTTGGTCTTGTTGCTTTGCTTTATAAATAAATATCATTAATTTTTAAATAGATGGAATTTTTATTCTAATGTCTTTCATGAGCGACAATGGGTCGTTATGGCATTAAAATGACAAATTCAATTACTGTTCCTAAAGTCTGTAAATTTATATTTTATTGATAAAAATGATACGAAAACTGTTCTAAAAATGTATCATTACACCTTATAAACCATATAGTCAGAAAATATGAAATAAATATATCTAGATAAAAATTTATTTTGTACAAAGATCCAATAAATACGTATAAAGAAAAACAATAATAGCATTGATTATAATTACTTTCTTTTCTTATGTTCAGATGATGCTATTGCATAAAATAAAATTAACCTCTACATGGCATTTTTTTAAAATTAAGTATGAAATTGGAGAAAACAATTTCGGTCTTTCGTAAAACACAAATATACTTTGCATTTCATGCAACGGATGAAGGTTCTTTTATTGCAACCAGGCATTTTGCATCGATTTTGTTTTTCACTATATTCTTGCCAGTGGTGCATGCCATCTTTTCTTATATCATTTTCTGGAATAGGATCTGTTCTATTTCCATGACGCTTTTTTAGACAATGAAGTGTTTTAATTGAACGTAAAGGCCTGCCAAGGTTTCTTCTGCCAGGAAGAGCCTTTCCTGCTCGAAGTAGTGATTGGGCTATTGTATGCTGGAAGTTTTGAAGATCCATCCTAACTTTTACTGGAATATTTAGAGCATCGCAATCTCTTCTATACAATAACCAAGAATTAACTACTGACACATCTAACAAGTGGAATATTAGCTTTTGATAAAATTTTTTTGATCTCAAGGAAATTCGGTATAAGGCAACTAAGGCGTCCATTAGGTCCACACCCCCCATAAAAGAGTTGTAGTTAAGAACAATTGATGGGCAAGGTATTTCCACAATTTCTTTCTTAGATCTATCATACCTCTTGCACGTTCCTAATGGGCTTGCTGATGAAAAAGTAGACAAAAGGTTGACACATCTATTGTCTGCCCATTTTACCAATCGCAATTCAACTCCATCACTAATGGAAGACAACTCCTCATAAGAACCACGACCTTTTTTCATCAAATCTTTATCTGAGGATATTTGATGAGAAATTCCAGGAACTCTATTTATTCTTACTGTTGCAAGACAGTAAATTTTTTTTTTAGCAAGGTGATTCACCAGTGGTACAGATGTAAGCCAATTATCAAAATATAATAAATGGTTCATGTCATCGGGAATCGTTTTCGCCAATTGTAATACAATATTGGAACTGGGGCCTAAGTCAGGCTCCCCAGGAACTGGAAATACTTTACCTGTATAAACTTCAAAATCATATTGAATACCCGCTGTATCGCATAGTGCAAAAACTTTAAAGCCCCACTTGTGTGGCTTACTGGGTATATATTGTTTCATGTATGATTGACCCTTAAAAGGCACGAGTTGCTCATCCACACACATCATTTGTGATGGTGGGATGGATCGGAATTTTTTTTGTAAGTGGGTTATCAGAGGCCTTATCTTGAATAGTGGATCATAGTTGGGATGATCTCTCGGCAAGGTTTTATCATTGTTAGCACAATGTAAATTCCATTTTATACACTGCCATCTATTTCTTAAAAAATAATCTGAAATATCATTGATAGCAAATCCTGTTGCCCAATAAAGGCGAGTATTAGTTATTTTGGTCAAACTCATTACAAAGAGTGTTCCAATGAACTGCTCCAATTCATTTCTGTCAAGATTTAAAGGCTTATTGGGATTTCTTTGAATAGCATAAATATTGCTTTGCTCAACAATGTGTTCTAATATCTCATTGTCAAAAAAATCTCGGAAGTAATTTATCGGCTCTCGTACACAATCCGGATTGGGAAGATCACCTTTCCATTTTGGCATTTCTCTTGGAGAATGTTTCTCATTTATAATTCTCCAAGGGGTTCCATCTCTTTTGTGTTTTTTTCGAGGAGGCATACTAGAGGAAGGATCATCTTCTTCACTAAATCTATTTTCGTCATCATGAACGTACATTTCATAGTCTTCTGATATCTCTGCATCACTATCTGAAAACATATGAAACAGATTTGTATTCTAGTTTCCAAATAACGCATTTGTAAAGTCATATTGGCTAGTACTAAATAAAAAATATTTGAAGTTATGAGCTATATTAGAAACACAGAAATTGATACAGGGAGCTTAGCTTTCTGTAGCTATAACCACTGTATACGGGCTGGCTAAGTAGAGTCTTTCCACTCTATTTCTTATTGCCTACCGGCATTCATGTGATAAAAATGATAATGCTATGGGCTGCTAAACCCAGAAATCCTAAGTTAAGCTTTATAAAAGTAACAGTCATATATTCAATGTAAGCAATAGCTACTGCATACATGTGGTTTGACTATGTCTGTTTGTACATATCAGAGTCAAAATAATTTAGTCAAAACATTTTAGTAATCTAAAAAACAAGGTTCACGGAAAATGTAGCATAACTTGTATAGACTAACCCTAAATTTATGCATATTGAATAAATATCATATCATACTATTATTGTAATAAACTTACTTGGGTCTGTAGTAATAGAAATGTCTTCAATTTCATCCTGACCACCAGTTTCTTCTGTTAAAATTTCTGTAATGCGACATCTAGGGCCACTGCTATAAAATTTGGAAACTTCCATTGCTTACATTAAAAAACTTGCCCAACTGTTTTAAGCATATAAGAATTTGATTGTAAATTAAAATAAAATTGCTATAAAATTGGTTTAATAATGATGTCACAAATATCTAGAAATTACAATGTACAATGCCTTCACAAAAGTGTTTTTGTTCGGTGACAAATCACAATTACAGTACACATATGTACTATGGTCTTCAAAGTGCTAATGACCCATTGTCTTACATGAGCGACATTAGAAAAAATGACTATATATATTTGTAAACAATGACAATTGAGTAAAAAAAATGTTTCAAGTAAGAGTTTAAATGTTTACATAAATTTATGAATTTTTGTAACGTTATACTTTTAGTTTTAATCCACTTTTGTTCATGACTAAGAAGAAGAAACTTATCACACGTCCATCTTTGACACTGTCCTATAGTTTACTGACTCTGACAGATCCGTAAACAAAATATTATGCTAATTATCACTCATATAACTTGAGGCAGGATCTGCACTATGCATTTTCACGTTTGTAGTGAACGAAACATTTTGAGAGAATAGAATAAATAAGATTATTTCTAATGTCCTT
The DNA here is from genome assembly GCA_963680785.1 of Diplosoma virens. Taxonomy (NCBI): domain Eukaryota; kingdom Metazoa; phylum Chordata; class Ascidiacea; order Aplousobranchia; family Didemnidae; genus Diplosoma; species Diplosoma virens. Next base: position 23,657,691 of record OY796892.1, on the reverse strand, counting down.
CAGGAACGCCAATGGGTCATAAAGGGATAAACTGTAACAGGACTTTTTCAAAGCCCGGTAACTGTTTGAGGTGTTAATGCAAATACAATAAACAAACCAAGTTTTAATCAAATAATAATAACAAATACCCTACGACGTTACACGATTTACAATTTTTCCGAGATTTTACCAGCATTAGATCAACTGTGGGTTTCCTCTTAATGAGCTACCTTTTGAAAAGCTGGGCGATATAAAGGCAAAGCGGTGTGAATTAATTCTAGCAAATCTTCATTTGTTAGACTTGCATAATATTATGATTTTAAAATTTCATTACAGAGAAGCGAATCTGAGAGAAGCGAGCACTATCTTTGTTTCTTTTATTCTAGTGTTACTGTATGTGTCTCGGCGGGCGACAAGTAAATGAAAGAAAGATAGCGTTCGCTTTGCTCAAATTTTTGCTGTAGTGCAAATGGTCCTCAACAACAAATAAAGAAATTCCACGCTATAACCCTACTTAGCACCTAATTAGAAATCCTCGTTTGACCCAAGTTCAACTATGAATAATTGTACATTGTTCGATTTCGTTATTATTGTTTAGCTAGTAGAGCCGCAATTTGCCCACCGTCGTCTATTAACTGTTATTATTCTTTAAACCTGAACGAAAACCGAACCCGTAAAAATATAATTTGCGAAACCTGAACTTAAATTGAAAAAATTTTTTAAACGATTCCTTTTCAGACGCTCTGATTTTAATTTTTGATTTGCATGTGTTTGAGATAAATATAACTGTTTTGTAATTGAAGTTGGCACAATTTGTTTTGTCACTTAATTGTTATGTGGCGAAACAGAGACCTCATAAAGGATCTTTTGTAGAAAGCCCCAGCCACTAATGCAAAAATGTGAGATTTAAGAAAAACACCCACGCCACATTTTAAGTACTCAACGGTGGCGGAGGTGTTTTTTGGCGGGGACTTTCTACAAAAGATCTCTCATAAACGACTTTTGGGCGATAAATTAAAGCAAACATTGGTGTAATGGGCTGAATCAGACCTTAGAGAACTACTTTTATATCCGCGGGGTTGAATAAAAAAAAATGCTCTTTCAAATAGATAATATGCTGAAGCAGTAAAGTGAAAGATTTATTAAAACGAAGACAAGTTTCATCGATAGCATGAAATGAAATGAAATGCAATGCAATGAAAAAAATGTCACCATTTCTTAATAATCAATTTATTCAAAGACATTTCGTGAAACATTCCAGGCTTATTAAGCTTTCTTCAATCTTACGTGCTTGCGAATAAACTTGTAAAATCAATCAACCTAAGCGGCTATAAAAAGACAAATGTAGCATTTTTGCATGCTGATGCTTGCAAAAACACTAAATTTCTTTCAAGTCAACAATATTACAAACTTGTCCAGAATTTTTTAAAATTAATTTATTATTTGTCTGATATATTTTAGAAAAGAACTGGATAATAACTTTTTGTTTTCTAAAAATACAGTAGAATGCCGATTAAGAGCGGCAGCGTGGTCGAGTGGTTAACGCGCCGGACTGATGATCAACATGGTCTCGGTTCAAAACCCACTTGCGCCATTCTGTTGTGTCCTTGGGAAAGACACTTTACGGCATTTTCCCCTGCTTGGTGGTCTTGACAAGCAGTTCTAAATTATAGTAATATCTCTACTAAATTACTAGCGGACAGCAATATCTTGGCATCTCCGGAAGCAGGTCGGGGTAATTTCTTACCCTATGTATAGCGCCTCCGTCGCTTTCCTGCGAGTCAGGAGGATAAATATAGAGATAAAAATAAAAAAATAAATAAATAAATAAATAAATAAAATAAGAGCAAGGGTGGTTTGGATAACTGATTTTTTTGGATAATTGAACAAAATACAATCTTGCTATGAAAGCATTATTTGGACATATGGTCATGTATTGTACATTATGAGCTGTATAGTGATTAATCGTTTTTTTGTTTTAAGTTTGTTACTCTTTTCATCACTGCCCAATCTCTCATCCTTTTTAGAAGCAGAGCTGTGTTGAATGATATCTATTTATAATTGACAATATTAATGTTTTTTTAAAAAAAAGTTTTTTGTTCATTCTTCAGGTCAATCTTGACAAAATAGAATTCTACTTAAATTAGATGTTTGCTGTAATTGAATTTAGTGAGAAAAATGATACTGGTTTGGCTGTTGTGCCAAAAAATGGATATGTCCTGAGGAAAATCTATTTATGTGGCCACCTACTACTGGAGCCACCAGCTCCGGTATAAACAATTTAGTAACCAAGCAAACTGAACCATTAACCTCCTGGAAAAGATATAGTTACTTGAGAATATTTAAGGAAACAGGTTTGTACTTTGACAATTTTTTTTTCTTATTTAAAGCCTAAATTATTTTTGAACTTATTGCTTAATTAAGTGGTTACTTTTCATGATAGTACTGTTGACAAAAAATGCAGTTATTTCTTCTATGGTTATCTATTCTTCATTTGTGCTGTATTTTTCTAACATAGTTAATGTTAAATTCTATATTTGTTTATTAGATGATTACAACATTGCTAGAGCTGCAATGCTTAAAGCAGATCTTAGTTCTTGTTTAGAATCTGATGACAATTTGGTGGATAAAAGAAAATCCAAGTGAGATTTGTTAAATGTTTTTATGGTTGTTACGGCAAGTACTCGAGTTTCGAACCCGGGTTTATTTTCTGGCTGTAATTTACTTAATTTTTGTTTTTGACATTTAATTTGATTCACTTCATTTTTTCATGGCGCTCGCTTGCTAATTGATTGTTGCTTTGAGCCGACATTTTCCATTATCTCACTACTAATTGATTGTTGCTTTGAGCCGACATTTTCCATTATCTCAGCGCGCTCGATTGCTAATTGATTGTTACCTCGAGCTGACTTCTTTTTTCCATAAGTTGGGTGTAATTTGTGTAGAAACGCTTAGTTTTGCTACTTCAGCATTGTGTAGCGGTAGCCACTTCAGCATTGTGTGTAGCCTTTGTGTAGCGGTCGTAGATTTACTGTTTGAAATACTGTTAGACGCCGTTGGGAGTGCTGTTGAGGCTTTTGAGCTGTTTTATAATACTGTTGAAGATACTGTTTGATATTGTTAGTTTTGTCGGTCTGCTCCGTGTCAGTCTACAGTTGGTGAGTGTTTAAGTCTTTCTTTTGCATTATTTATTTATGTTTACGTTTATTTATAGAAAACCGTCCGACCAGATTATTTCGTCCAATCATCCAAATCGTTCGTTCGTACTATTTCGTCCGACTTTATTATTTCCTCCGATCGTCCAATCTTACATTTAACGTCCAATTTAGTTCGTCTTATTTCGCATTGTTTTTATATCTTAATACAAATTTAATTCAAATCAAATCAAGGACGCGTACATTTCCGGAGACAGCCACACGGAGTTTAAGACCGCGAAGAACTTACTGTAACATAAAGTTTTCAACTTCGGCTGCATTTAATTAAGTTTTTCTGTCTCAATGGAGCTTGAAGGTAAGAGTTTTGTTACTTTACAAGCTAATTTGAAAGAGCTTTACGAAAAGGTCGAAGTGCTTATTAAAGAAGATTCCGACCCTGAATCAGTCAGAGAACTGTTAGATAATGTTAACGAGGCCTCTTCACAATTAGAAAAGGCAATTAGGCTGCACGACGACTCGTCAAAAGGGGAGTTTTTAATTACCCAGTTATACAACCTGCACTCCGAAAAGGCATGCTTTGATAAGAAAGTTTCGGAATGGCTTCAGAAAAAGTTACCCCTCGATCCCGAAACGTCGGCAACTGCGGTAAGTGTTGTATCTGCCTCTCATGGTTCGCAACTCAGAACTGCTACCGGTAGCTCACGGAGTTCGCGTAGTTCGCGTAGTTCACGCAGTAGTTTGCGTTTAGCTAAAGCAGTTGCAAAGCAGGAGGTTGCGCGATTACATATTCGTCAATTACAGGAACAACGCCTTCTCGAGCAGCAACGTGAGCAGGAACAACGCCTTCTCGAGCAGCAACGTGAGCAGGAACAACGCCTTCTCGAGCAGCAACGTGAGCAGGAACAACGCCTTCTCGAGCAGCAACGTGAGCAGGAACAACGCCTTCTCAAGCAGCAACGTGAGCGGAAAGCTCGCGAGCTCGAACACCAACTTGAGGTACTTAAAGCATCTCACCAGTTGCAGAAAGCCGCCGTTGAAAGACAGATCTTCGAAGAGGAACTGGAACGTGGTGGTTATATTCCTTTCGACGATCAGAAGCCCACAACTAGTGCTGACGTCACTGTGGTAACATCGCAAACAGAGCAGGTACACTTACCTTTTACAGGTGTTGACTCCGCGGCCCAAACCGTTGCATTGCCGGATCATAGTCTTCCTTTGGAAACGAAACCAAAGGTTACCTTTCAAGGTTCTACTCAGTTAGACTCGTCGAGGCGGGAAGACATGAAACCTCAGGCCGAGTCGCGTTTACGAAAGCCAGCCTTAGAACTGCTGAAGTTTGATGGAAACCCCCTTACGTATCTGAAGTTTATATCTGCATTTGAATCTACAATTGAGGCGGTCGAACATGATGATAAGGTAAAACTGCTTTATTTAATTCAATATTGTTCTGGTAAGGCCAAATCAATTATTGAATATTGCTTGCTGCTAGAACCTCATCAGGGATTTGTCAAAGCTAAACAAATTTTGTATGAAACATATGGCAAAAGAAACGTAATCGCTAGATCGTATATTGCTAATTTGCTTGAAGGTCCTTCCGTTAAAAAGAATGATTCTGAAGCCCTGATCGAGCTAGCACGAAAGGTTGAAGAGTGTTATACTACTTTAGGTCATTTAAACTATTTTTCGGATTTGAACTGTTTTGAGAACATTTCCAAAATCGTTAGGCGGTTACCATTCGACCTGCAATCGCGATGGCTGCGGATTTCTGCCGGTGTTGAACGAGAGGGTCGCGAACCAGACTTTGCCGATCTTAAGCGCTTTATTGTAAATGAAGCTGATGTAGTTAAGTCTTCTTATGCGAATTCTCTTAATTTTAAATCGAAGCCTGGCTCGGTATTTGGGGTGAACACGCATTATACCGTTGCCTCAAATTCTACTAAAGCTATTAACACTTATGAATGTAAATTTTGCCGTTCCCTGAAGCATGTACTCTGGAAATGTCCAGAGTTTTCGGAAATTTCTGTGAAAGAACGTTTGCGTTTTATGCACCAGCGCCACCTGTGCTATAACTGCGGAAAGGCTGGCCATATTTCTAAATATTGTTATTCAGAAGCAGCTTGTACTAAAAATGGTTGCAAGCAAAAACATCACTTGCTTCTTCACCAAGAACGTCGTGACGTTTCTCCTTCCAAAGATAAACCTTGTCCTTCGTCAATAGAACAGGCTCGAAATTTGCCGACCAACACCAAACCGCATTCTACAAATTTCCTAGCAGCTTCTAACATTACTGTTGGCAGCAACGTTTTTCTCAATGTTGTTCCCGTGTATGTAGAAACAGGATCAAAGTCTGTGTTAACCTGTGCCTTCTTAGATCAGGGTTCCACGACTTCTCTCTGTGCTAATCGTCTTCTAAACCTTCTAGATATTTCAGGAGAACCGACCAAATTCTCTGTCACTACTGTTACTGATTGTTCGACGCTTCGCAAGGGAAAAAAGGTAAATCTTACTGTACGTTCTTTAACTGGTGATGAGATAAATTTGCAGAATGTACTCTCGGTCGACCAGTTACCGGTGGTTCCTAACCCAGCTCTTACACGTCATGAGTTTGAAGCGTGGCCACATCTACAAGATCTTGATCTTCCAGCGGCGCACGGGGAAGTTCTTTTGTTAATAGGTTTAGACACTCCAGAAGCATTTTGGGTCAAGGAAGAGCGTCGTGGAAGTGCTAAAGAGCCCTACGCCGTCCGAGGCGTTTTGGGGTGGTCCGTGGTTGGTCCAAGAACAACTGCACAAGGCAATTTGTCGGAAGGTGATGATTCGATATCTGTTAATTTTCTAAATACGTCTGACGATCTACTAGACTCTCAGATTCAATGCTTAAGGCGCTTAGATGAAGTTCCCAAATGTAATGATAATGTTACCTCTATGTCTAGGGAGGATAGATATGCTTTGCAGCAAATGCAGCAAACCAAAAATGTGGTTCGAGGCCACTACCAAGTTGGACTTCCGTGGAGGCCGGGAACACCGTGTCTCCCAGACAACTACAGTCAAGCGCGTACGCGATTGTCGCGACTGAAAGGAAGACTCTTAAAAGATCCTGCATTAAAGGAAAAATATTCTAACGTTATTACTTCATATTTGTCACAGGGTCACTGCCAACTTGTTAAACCAGAGGAATCTGCTTGTGAAGGTTGGTACTTACCTCATCATGCAGTTTTACACCCACATAAACCGGAAAAAGTTCGTGTTGTCTTTGATTGCGCGGCAAAATATGCAGGATATTCTTTAAAGACCGTCTCCATTCCTAGACTGGAACTAGTCGCTGCTACTATGGCCACTAAAGTTGATGTATTATTAAGAAATAATTTTGGAAGCTCTTTGTCGGAGTCTGTTTTTTGGACTGATTCTATGACTGTGTTGTACATGATACGAAATTCAGCAAAACGCTTTCCAGTTTTTGTATCCAATCGTTTAGCGCAGATAGAAGATAGAAGTACCTCTTCCCAATGGCGTTTCGTTCCCAGCTCAGAAAATCCAGCTGATGATGGTACTCGCCCTTGTTCAGTGAATCGTTGGCTAACTGGTCCTTCTTTTTTACAGGAGCCAGAATCGCTGTGGCCACAGCCACCCCATTCTCTTCCTGACCTCCCAGCTGAATTCGAAATTGTGAAGCAGACGGTGGCCGGTACCGAGGTCGCCGTGTCAGATGGTGACATGGAAGAACGTTTTGCTCGATTTTCGTCTTTTTACAGGTTGAAACGCACTGTGGCACGGATATTACGACTCAAAGGTAGGCTTTTGCGTAGGCCCGTGCCTACTGGTCCTCTGACAGTTGACGAGATGCACCAAGCAGAAATGACTGTTATTGCTGCTGTTCAGAGGGAGGCCTTTCCAAAGGATTACAGAAGACTTGAAACGCAAAATTCACCTGGTAAAATTGTTAAACTTTCTTTACAGAAACTCAATCCTATACACGTCGCAGGTGTGCTTCGAGTCGGAGGTAGGCTACGCAATGCTCCTTTAGACTTCGATGCCAAGCACCCAATCATCATGCCCGCCAACTCGCAGGTAACACGTCTGTTGATTGAACAATGCCATAAAGATGTGGGACATAGTGGGTCCTCACATACTTGGAGCGTATTGAGAGAACGCTACTGGATATTAAAAGGTGCTGCTACTGTGCGTAAGATCTTGGGTAAGTGTATCTTTTGCCAACGTCGCAACAGTGCATTTGGTAAACAATATATGGCTGACTTGCCATCATGCCGAGTAACTCCCGGTAATCCGCCGTTTTTCTTTACAGGTATTGATTATTTTGGGCCTATCATGGTGAAGCAAGGACGGAACCGGTTGAAAAGGTATGGGTGCGTCTTTACCTGCTTAACGATGAGGGCTGTTCATTTAGAAATGAGCTATTTTTTGGATACGGATGCATTCATCAATGCACTTCGTAGATTCATCAGTCGCAGGGGTAATCCACATACAATTTATAGTGATAACGGTACAAATTTAGTTGGAGGTTACCTGGAGCTGAAACGTTCATTGAAGGATCTTGATCAATCAACTATTTCCGACCACTTGAACCGCAAGGAGATTCGATGGAGGTTTAATCCACCATACGCTAGCCATATGGGTGGCATTTGGGAGAGAGTTATCCGCTCCATCAAACGAGTTTTGTCTGCTATTTGCTCTGAGCAGGCCCTGACTGACGACGTACTTTTAACTTTGTTTGCAGAAGCAGAACATATCGTCAACTCCCGACCTTTAACTCCGGTAGTCCTGGATCACGAGGGTGGTGTGCCGTTGTCACCTAACCATCTCTTGCTCCTTCGCGCAGAAGATCATTCGATAGGAACGTTCAATCATCGAGACAATTACGTGCGCAGAAGGTGGCGTCAAGTCCAGTACCTCACCGATCAATTTTGGTTACGCTGGAGAAAGGAGTATCTGCAGACTCTCCAAACTCGCCAAAAATGGCAAGACGTAGAGCCGAACTTTGCTGTCGACGACTTGGTCCTAGTGAGCGATGAAAATTCTACTCGTGGCAAATGGCCTTTAGGCCGCGTTGTACAAACTTTTCCAGACAAGTTTGGTCATGTGCGACAGGTCCTCGTTCGCACTCAAAACAAAACTTTGAAACGATCGATTACGAAACTGTGCAAACTCGACAGATGAATGAAGACTATCTGTGTAGTGTTTATTTGTGTGTGTGTTTACTTGCCGTATTTTGTGTTTAAATTTCCTTTCTGCGTTCGTAAATTGCGGGGGGGTATGTTACGGCAAGTACTCGAGTTTCGAACCCGGGTTTATTTTCTGGCTGTAATTTACTTAATTTTTGTTTTTGACATTTAATTTGATTCACTTCATTTTTTCATGGCGCTCGCTTGCTAATTGATTGTTGCTTTGAGCCGACATTTTCCATTATCTCACTACTAATTGATTGTTGCTTTGAGCCGACATTTTTCCATTATCTCAGCGCGCTCGATTGCTAATTGATTGTTACCTCGAGCTGACTTCTTTTTTCCATAAGTTGGGTGTAATTTGTGTAGAAACGCTTAGTTTTGCTACTTCAGCCTTTGTGTAGCGGTCGTACATTTACTGTTTGAAATACTGTTAAGACGCCGTTGGGAGTGCTGTTGAGGCTTTTGAGCTGTTTTATAATACTGTTGAAGATACTGTTTGATATTGTTAGTTTTGTCGGTCTGCTCCGTGTCAGTCTACAGTTGGTGAGTGTTTATAAGTCTTTCTTTTGCATTATTTATTTATGTTTACGTTTATTTATAGAAAACCGTCCGACCAGATTATTTCGTCCAATCATCCAAATCGTTCGTTCGTACTATTTCGTCCGACTTTATTATTTCCTCCGATCGTCCAATCTTACATTTAACGTCCAATTTAGTTCGTCTTATTTCGCATTGTTTTTATATCTTAATACAAATTTAATTCAAATCAAATCAAGGACGCGTACATTTCCGGAGACAGCCACACGGAGTTTAAGACCGCGAAGAACTTACTGTAACAATGGTAAACAAATGTCATGATTTTGTTGCATGTTCTTATTACTCTGCAGATTTTGGAAAATTGATGAAAATATTGTATTTAGTTATTTGCACCATATCAAAAAGTTCCAATTTATTCTTATGGCAATAATTTCTTTTTGTTTTGCGAGCTCCAATTTTAACCAAAATATTAGGATATAGGGGAAGTTGGGGCAAAACGGACACCTTTATTTAAAATTACTTCAGATACGTCATTTTTCATGATATTTCAAATAATTTTTTTTTTTTCAAAGATTGTTATAATGTCTATCTATTTCAATCGTTTTTGATCCAATTTAATATTTTGTACAATAATTATTAGAAAAAAAAATTTTTGTTTCACTTGTCCGTTTTGCCCCTATTATCGGGGCAAAACGGACAGGTCATTGTATTGAGCAATTTGCCTCCAAGCCTACAATCATTTGAGGAAAAGATTTTCAACTTGTTACAAAATTTTGCCAACTTAGAAAAAGTCTATATGACCTATCAAACATTTCAAAAGGAAGGGATTCTTTATATTATTATATTCAGCAAGTTTGAAGACTTTTTGACACTGAGGTTAATTTTAAATGTATCCTGTCCTATCTATAATCACGACTCAGCTTTTTAGAAAAGAATTAGCAATATTTTCTATTTTGCATTGCCTCTGAACAAAAGGGACATTGATTAAAAGAGGTCTACCCTCTTCATGCTCGGTTGCACAATTGTGTTATTATTTTGAGGTTGAAGACCTAATGAAATTGCAAATAATGTCCTGGTATTTAAAATGTTTAAAGGATATGACTAAGAAAATGCTATCTAATCTAAACTATTTTCCACTCAATATCAATAATACAGCAATATTCTATAATCAGATTCACTATATTTATGTACAAGCACAAACTAAATCTAAAAAAGTTACAAAGAAAAATAGAAATTAGCTCAAGCCTTTTATTGCAAAATAAACAGCTCATCACAAAATAAAATACAACAAAAAACTAAGCACATGGCTGAATAATAATAATAAAAAGCTAAAACACAGATAAAAACTAACAATTTAAAAAATTAATCATTGTGAAATGGAAAAAAAACAATCAACAATGAGGTTTATTATACTAGTGGACAAAAAACATTCATAATCTTGAGAAAAGAAGCAAAAGTTAAAGAATGTTCAGATCTCAATGAATAGTTTAAAAAAGTATTTACAAATTTTATTTAGGCCTACACAAATCACACACAAACTGTCCAAGACTGTTGTAGTCTGTGCAGCTTTCATGACACCATCTTAGGCATTGACAGCTCTGAATCCAATCTTCAGTAAGTGGTTCTAGATATTCACCTGAGCATACAATACAAAAATATTGCTGCTTGCCATTAAATTTAAAGGTGCGTTTTTTATTTTTTTTGTCAACTGTAATCTCTTATATGGTGTGAATTTCTTTTTTACCTTGTTCTTCTTAACTAATGATTGCTTAAATGGTGAGCTGGTAATCAATTCAGATCGTGCTGCCTTTTCCTTTTAGTCAATTTTGCAATAGGTACAGGTATCAATTCTTGAAATGATATTTCTGGTTGACCATTTGCATTCAAAGTTTTTGATGACTGACATGGTTGGTCCACATTTTGTTCATTAGATTGGTGTGGGGCAATTTCGATTATTGCCACTGATCTTTCTGCACCATCTGCCTGCTGTGGTTTTTCTGTGATATTGTTTGTAACTGAAGATGAAGCATCGACTAGTTTGTTTTTACCAGGAGATGAAACATTATTTTTTAAATGTCATATAAGTGTTGTGCGAGGTATCCCATAATGCATAGAAGCAGCTTTGACAGACATCTTCCTGTTTTTTATATCAAGCAAAGATTTTTTGATCGATTCTTCAGACCAAGATGATCGATTAGTCTTTCATTTGTCATGCCAAACCATTGCTACTGACAAAATTGTAATTTTAAGTTTATTAATACAAAATTAATCAGGATAAACATCAAAATTATCTATTGACCAGAGTTTAATATAAAAAATGATTTAAATAAACAGTGATCGATGGAAGTCATATTAATAAATAAACTATCAATATTCATTGTAATTAATAAATTAATAAAATTTGGTTAAAATTAATTGTTTTTAATTGTCTTAACTAACACAGATGATTTTTTCATGCTTTGGTTCATTATATGCCTATAACTATTTATCAGTAAGGTTGCAAAGACACATAGATGAGATTTAAAGCTATATACAAAAAATGATAAGATATTAGAAGATATTGATGTTCAAAATTTGACCTATAGCTATTCAGGCAATTATTTGTACAAGAATCTAATGACAATAATTTTAAGATCAGTTTGGAGTTAAAGACCGACAATTACACAGAACAAACACTTCATTAAAATATTTAAACTGCAGCCTTAAAATAAAAATGCTTTATCAAGAAATTCTCATTTTAATAGGCTATTGCTTTAATTAACTAACTTAATAATATACATTTTACATCTAGGCCTAACTTTACACTAATCATTAAATACCATCACCAAAGACAGTAAACTTATGGTGTCCCTTTTGCCCCAAGCAGTACAAAACCGTTTTGCCCCAGCAGAGTAGGTTTTGAAAATTGACTATAATTTTTAAATCAAAGTGAGATTAACCACAAACTTTTAATAAAAGATTCTAGGTTGATGTACGATATAATATTCCATGAAACAAGCTTAACAAAAGCAAAAACTAATTTTGTGCACCATATCCAAGCTTTACCAACTTTTTTCCAATTTTGAGCAATACAACAATTCAGGTGATAACAATTATAATCCAAAAGTAATGTTGCCACTTTTTTTTCAGTTTAGTTAAATACATACTTCTACCTGTTAATTTAAAAATTTTTTATTTTATCGATTCGGAAAGGATAGAAAACGTTGGTGTTCGTTTTGCCCCACATGTCCGTTTTACCCCAACTTCCCCTATATGCAATTTTTTTGAGGTTTATTAATTGTAAAGTTTATTATTTTGCAACTACACCTTGCCTATTAAATTCGGTATAAATTGAATTACTGCTTAAATAGTAATGTTACATTGGAAAGATAATTTGGCAACTCACGTAATTTTCCGTGGATTACTTTAAAACATAAATTATAAATTTTATTCTTCATAGTCTTTTTTACGTTTTTACAGGTGTCAAATAAGATACGGTTGGAATTCTGAAGATGACGAAATCCCTTTGAGAAGAGAAAAAAAATGTTTGAAAAAGAGAAAACTTGTTCCGAGTAATGTTACATTATCTTTTGAGTATTGCATCGTTCCCAATTTGAGATTGTTTTATTCAGAAGCTTCAACCAGTAAACGTTTTTTTAATGCAACTCCAACGAGAAACAACAAAGCAAATGAAAGCATTTCTTCCGAAGATGACCATTTAATGTTAGAAAAAAATTTTCCTAGACCTCCACCATATTCTCCAGAAGTACAGTCTGTAAGTAATGGAATTTAAAATTTACCAAAAAAACAATCCTTTGCGTTTTTTAGTTGTTATAAAGTGCTCTAAAATAGATGTAAATGTTAAAATACCGTAAACCCATTGTTCCGTTCCTAAAAATCGCCAAAATTATGTAGATTCACAATCTCATAAAAAATCTCTTTAATTTCGCTTTGGTCCGGCTCAAATAGCCGAAGAAATAACGGTTCTATGAGCAATTTAATATTTATATTTATTTATAAGAAAATATGGCAACACTGCATAATTTCGCTTTATTGAGAACATTCTGGATTTCCGCTTGACTTGTTTTTGCATGTAACGCAATAATGCTTATATGTGATTGGCTTCATTGAGATAATTTCAGAACATTCGAGTAACCTTACTGACTGGTATAAATAAGGTTCGCTGAAAAGCAGTATTATTAATTCGATGTTTCGTTGTGGTAACTTAAAATTGGAAAATTGTTAACTGTGTGAAGTCATAGTTTTTGAACGCAAGTCTTTGGTTGTCTACGTGATTGTGAAGAATTAAGTTACTGAATTTATTTGCTGTGGATTTATACTATTCGGGCTCCTAAGTGGATTGGAGCATATTTCTTAATAAAGAAGATATTGTGGTAGTCTGAGCTGTGATTTAGCTAGACTATATTTTTGCTGTCGCTGGTTCGAAGGTCAGATCCAGCAAGAAGATTAAGAAATTTATCGTTTAGTAGACACCTAGATTGCGTTATTGGCGAGGCCTTCTTTACAGGCGCCAAAAAGGTAGACGATTAAATAACGTACTAAGTTACCGAATAAATTTCAAAAACTATTTACTAAAAAACTTTCCAAAATTTAGAAAACTAAAATTTGTGGAAGTAACACCCATATTTGTGTCATCTTTTTTTGTTTTTAAGTTTCGAGTATAATACTTTTCAAAAAGTAGTAAAACGCATTTCTTTTTTTGACCATAAGTTAAGTATCCTATATTTGAAATGTTAAAGTAGAAAATAAATTGGTAACAGAATTCTGGCTCTATTTTTTATTTTATAGTTGATTCAAACATTTCAGCCATCATGCTCCAAAGATTTAAATGTATTTATTGGTTTTTGTTTTCAGCTCATAAATCACCACCCCACTGTTTGTCATCGAATACAGCTGCATCTTTCCAACCCACAAAGTCTGCAATTAACGGTATTATGTTGAAGAAAGAAATTTTAAGTATTGGTATTTAAGTGAAAAAAATGAAAAAATTAAAGTGTTTAAATATTACGTAAAATTTTTAAAAAAGGAACTTTCTCATTTAAAAATTTAATTTTGTTTTTTATTCAGTTTCTAAATCATCACCCCATTGTTCGTCGTCGAATGTTGTAATTTCTTTATCTGCACTGGAGCCAACTTTCAGTACGTATAGAAACCTTATAGTTACTATATCTAAGAAAATCTGATTTCTATTATTTCTCTTATTTAGATAAAATCTTTACAATGTTTAAAGAGCTTAAAAACGGGCAAAAAGCTATAAAAAAAAATGATTCACAGCAAGAATGCCAACACCCCGGAAAAAAGTTACAAGAACTTCTTTAAAATTTTTCCTCTTCAAACTGAAAAAGACATTCATAGTATGGAGCAAAAGTTAATTGATGAAACGTACTATGAACAAACTGTAAGTATTAGCCTATGCATGTTTTCACTTAGATATAAAATAAATAAAAACTGTATGTGAATTTATTCACTGGAGTGATTAAAAGATAAAAGCAAATAATAAAGCAGTTGAGTTCTATTTGCCATGGAAAAATGATGCGCCTGTAAATTCGTCACTAAAAGTCTTTGATATTTCTCATTGTCGTTCGTACGTCTTATAGGTGGAACATCTTGAAGCTTTTGCCGGACGTACTCAGCAGGAAGCGGTGCAAAAAAATTATGCAAGAAGTTTTTTCCCACGAAACTGCTTTGAAAAATAATTTAACTGGAAAGGGACGTTTAGGAAAAAAAGGGTTTCAACACCCTCGTCTCTATAGAATAATTTTTGGTAAGTTGTTTTTACGTTTTTCATAATTGCCAGTTAAGGTTGTTTAAAATAGTAAATTTTGAATGCCACGTTATTTCGGAAAAGAATCTTCATAGTTTCTTACAAAAATCAACGAGGTTTCACACTTTGATAATTTCAGTAACTGGAGCCCAGCACTGGATAGAAAACGTGATTTCGAACAGAAACGTAACGGATAAATTAATAGAAAACTTAGAGTATCCTTAGCGAAAATATTGTAAACCAGTGCATTGTGTTCAATAAATACTTATTGCTTTTATCTATTTGCCCTTGCTTTTTTGACCGCGCCTCAAGTACAAGACTGACTTTTGGTGTAAAGCTCTTATTAAAAGCTATTGTTATTGGTGATGGTGTCATTCGATATGATAATAGATATTAAATTTAACTCCATTTTACAGAAGCTCTTCGAAAAACCTTTCCAGATGTTTTTGAAATAGATTTTAGGCACATGGTATGTTCGTGGTTGGATGGTGCGAAAGATCGGAAAGGTGGTCGAAAACTACGCAAAACTGTGATTCCATTAAATGCCAGTGTATTACAGTACCTTTTAAAATGTTTCGTTACTTTTGTAATAAATTGTTGTAATTATTTTGTGATGTTGAATCATAAAACTGATTTCAGTATTGCTATAATATAATTTAATCCAGATGTAGCCCCCTTCAAGCCAGATTGAATAGCCTTCTCAACTAGGTGCTAATAGCAAGTGTTTAGACC
The DNA here is from genome assembly GCA_963680785.1 of Diplosoma virens. Classification (NCBI taxonomy): domain Eukaryota; kingdom Metazoa; phylum Chordata; class Ascidiacea; order Aplousobranchia; family Didemnidae; genus Diplosoma; species Diplosoma virens. Next base: position 23,642,341 of record OY796892.1, on the reverse strand, counting down.
GACATAGCCCCCTCTCAGCCAGCCTGGCTTGCCATCTCTAAACCTGACGGGGGTGTTAGCACGCCAGATCTGCACCGGTTCAGGGCCAGATGAGGCATGACGTAAAACCCTGCACGCCCGATCTGGGCCGAGTAAAGCACGCCACTTCAATACCAGTTTTTACCAGATCAGGCCCAGGTATGTGTCGCTGTCTGAAAGAGTATTTCACAAGCACGTGTACAGTGCACAATTGATAAAAGCAAACGTTTTATTCTAACAGCCTGTCTAAGTCTGGAATCATGAATTGATTTAATAATTTAATTCTACTGTTTTCCTAATTGATTAATTAATACTATAAAAGTTAAGATTAACTTCATCGTATGATTGATGACATTAATAAAGCAGCTTCCAACAGTTTATTTTTCAGAATCTGATTTTTTGTATTACTTAGTCCTTCATATAATGGATAAATGGTTAAAAAAGTCAGTTAAAGTCGATGACGATGAATCTTCAGTTAATCAAAAAAAAGAAAAGTCAAGTCAGTCAAAGCAAAGAAAAGTAGTGAGAAGGTATAATGACACATACTTAAAAATGGGATTTACACGAAATGAAGATGAAGAAGACCCGCGTCCACGATGCGTTATTTGTTATGAATTTGTTTTGGACGCATGCAAACGAGAGCATGCGTCCAAACAAATTGCTTTGCCATGTTGAGACTAAGCATCCCAAGTTAAAACACAAATCCCTTGATTTTTTAAGAAAATGCTAGTCAATTTAAAGACAGGACAGAGAGTTTTGCAGCGTTACACCAATGACATACACTCCATGTTTGGAAACTCACATCACGTGACCTGATTTTGTATCGCCCGTTGAACGCTTGAATGCACGAACCTAAATTCAGTCTGATCCAGTTTAACCAAACAGCTTTATACACTTTTTGAATTAATAATTCAATAAATTAATAAAATAAAAAATAAAGAAATATAAAATGTGAGGAATTTATTAATAAACTAAAATATTAACAAAAAAATTTAATGAAAATAAAGAGTTAATAAGCTAATTGACTATATTTATTCAATTGAATTCATTTGTAACCTTTTTACATTTAAAATAATTTGATACATTTTTTAAAAATAACTTTGATAAAAACTTTAAGTCTAAATAGCTGTTCTGCATTCTCATTATACTAAATAAATAACTTGCTTTTTTTAAATTACTGTATCTTTTTTTGGTTTAATATACGAGTATTTAAAGTTTGTTAAATTTATTTATTAAAAGTTAATTGTTAAAAGTTTTTGTGTAATAATCTAAAGCAGTTTTATTTAAATTTTGTAGTGAGCCACCGACTTGTCGCCACCAAATTTTTATGGTATCGGAAGAAATATTTTAATACTTGGGAAAAAAATTATTATAATCGGTTCCAGTTTGTGACAATATTTCTTCCTTGTTTTCAAACAAATCATCGAATTCTTTCAAGTTATTCAGAATGATGCAAATAGCCCATCGATTAGATTCCATTTAGATTTATTTAAAAAAATTTAAATCTCACTAATTTATTTAGCCAACGTTGCCTATGTTCAATCAACGGTTCAATCAATCAATCAAGCAAGATTTTATTTTTTTCGTCCACTACACAGCAAATATTTATATTAAAACTCACATATGTGGTTGACAGTGGCGTGCGAGGACCTCTGAGATTGGTCATGCAATTGCCATGCCAAAATCTGATCATGCAATCGGTTATTTTATGGGTAGTTAGTGAGTAAGACATGCAATATTTTACGGGTACAAAAAAATTCTGTGTGAGATTCTAATTTTTAGTCTTAAGATCGTGGCGTTGTAGACGAAGACATACAATATTTTACGGGTAGAAAAAAATTCTTTGTGAAATTCAAATTTTTAGTCCTAATATCGTGGTGTTCTAAACCGATTTTCGTCCCAAAATTGTAGCGTTTCCTAAAAAAAAAAGGTCTTCACTTTCAATTACTCTCAAATTTTATACTTTTCACCCTGAAATTCTATCAGTTAAAGTCTATTATGAGGGAAATTAAATTTTAGTAATCCATGTTTAGGGAGGCTCATAGGTGCTACATCTTTCTCAAGGGTGACCTGGAAGAAGTTGTGATAGGGTATACTCATTCCTCCCAACATATCAAAGATAAGCTCACAACCGGATGTAGTTTATTCTCACATCCACAGAATGTTGAAATGTTTTGACATATAATAGACGTAAATGGTTATGTAAGCATAGCCTATAAATAATTAACATAAACATAAAATATAATCATAGCCATACCAACTGGAGGGCAAGGGCGGCAATTGGCACACCGAGACGCATTATTGGCAATTTCACAATTTTTCCAGCATTGAGCATGCGTTATTTGGGATGAAAGAAGTTTTTTTGTAAGTATTTTTTGAGTAGAATTACTTTCATTTTATTGTGAAAAAACCGATTTAGTTTTTAAAAAAGTGGAAGCCTATAATTTTGGTTTTTGGGCACTCGTCGCATAAAATTCCAGCAAAGATTGTTTCGTCCCCCAATTTTTTTATTCTGGGAGCGGCAAACCAGGCCACTAGTTAATAGAAAAAAATTCGTCCCTAAAAACTAGTGTTCTCTAAAAGAAAAAAGTCTTCACTTCGTATCAGTTTCTGATTTCTTGGTTTTCATCCAAAGAACTTTTAATTAGTCTCAGATTACCTGATTTTCATCCCAAAACAAAAATATTCTCTTAAAAAAAGAAATCTCTCCCTATAACACAGTGCTTCTCAACCCCTGGGTCGCCGTTTAGTTTGATTGGGTCTCCGAGAAGTGTAGGCTAGTTGTGTAACAATTAAACCATTTTCGTTCTTTTGTGTCAATTTGGACCTACTTTTGGGTCGCGACCTAGGGTTGACCCAAAATTTTTACTTTATAAAGAACGAAAATTTGGGACAAAAAATGAGAAATCCGAGACTACTCAAGTGACGACTTTTTTTTTGGAGAACACTATGATTTTGGGACGAAAAATCAGAAATCCGAGACTGAATTCAAAGAAAGACCTTTTTTTAGAAAACACCTTGATTTGGGGACAAAAATTGGTCTACGTCTTAGAAACCCACACAATTTTTTGTCCGACCCACAAAGTATTGCATGTCAATTGCATGACTCAGAGGTCATAAGTTTAGTTCCCTTATTATGCTTGCAATAACGTCTATAAAAAATATTGGGTCGCCAAAACTTTACTCTCGATTTCCGCTTAATATTTGGGTCGCCACAAAAAAAGGTTGAGAAGCATTGCTATAACACCTGAACTACGGTAGTGAAAATTAGATGATTTAAACTTTTTATTTGCCTCAATCTTACGTCATAAACTTATCTTTATTAAAATAATTTTATATTAAGGATATATATTATGTATATTTTATATTAAAGATATATATTAAGTATATAAATATTATATTAAGGATATATATTATATATACACAAAATAAAATTATTTAATAAAAAAAAGTTTATTAAGGACGTTTTGGAATTATTACTCATTTCATTATCAACTGCGTAAAATTCTTTATAATTTTACGTGGTCGTGCTTCTTTATAACTTTTCATGGTCGTGATCGTACGTCCTTATATATTGGCTATAGTTTTTATTCTAAAATTTATTCAAAACTTACTCTCTATCATATCTTATGATTTAATTTATAAAGTTTGTTATTTTTCAAAAATAGCTACATCAACAATTTGACCAATTTTTGTTCACGCTTTTGCAAAAACAAAACAAACTTTTATGTAGTTCAATTTAATTTTACTAACTTGGCATAACTATTAATTTATTAAGCTAAAATTTAATGAAAACTTACACTCTATCACGCCTTACAATTTAATTTAAAAAGTTTGTTATTTTCAACAATTGCATCATTAACAATCTGACCAATTTTTGTTCACGCTTTTGCAAAAACAAACCAAACTTTTATGTAGTTCAATATATAGGCTAAATCAATGTATTTTTTGACGACTCAGTCGTCCAAAGGAGCATGCAGTCAAGCGTACGAGTGCCGACGCTCCTGTCGGCGTTCTCTTAATAAAGAAACAAACTGAGAGAAAAGAGTTTCTCATTATGGTATGTATGTCGTTGGTTACACCAACGTAAATGAAAAATCTTTATACGTGTCTTATTTGATTAGCTTGAGAATCGCGAAAGCTGGCAAGCCACACACGATTGAAAAGACTTCAGTTCTTCCAGCTATAAAAGATACAGTTGAAGTTCTATTTGGTGATAAGATTGAAAAAGAGATTGAATTAATTCCTATACTTAATAACACGGTCACATTGATGAAATGTCTCAATGGGTAGAAAATCGAGTTATTGAACGAGTTTTGAAAGTCCTTTTTTTTCTTTGCAACTCTATAAATCTACTAACATAGAAGGTTTGTGCCAACTACTTGTTTTTGTACGTTATATATGGAACTTCGAACCTCATGAAGATATGTTGTTGTGTAAATCAATCAGTCGAAATACCAGCGAAGAAATTTTTAATACTGTTGATACTTATATCAGAACAAAAGGTCTTGATTGGCATAAATGTATAGGAATATGTACCGACGGAGCACGTGCTATGTGCGGTAGAAACAGTAGTGTGATAACCAGAATACTTGAACGTAATCCCAACGCATCATGGACTCACTGCAACCTTCGCAGGGCAGCGTTAGTATCAAAATGTATATCTGATGATTTTAAAAATGTTTTGAAGACTTTCGTTAAAATAGTAAATTTCATCAAGTCAAAGTTTTTGCAATCACGCTTATTTGAGAAGTTGTGTGAAGAGATGGGAAGCAATCATAAATCCCTTCTTCTGCATACAGAAATACGATGGCTCTCGCGGGGCAAAGTGCTAACGAGACTTGCAGAATTTCGCGAGGAGGTTGCTATGTTTTTGAAAGGTAAATGCAATTTTGCGAAATACTTGTGCAACGAAGAATTTATTCTAAGGCTTACGTATTAGGCAGATATTTTTTCGAGATTTTCGAGAGATAATTTGTACTTACAAGGAACAGAAGGTATTAGTATATTTGAAGTTTATGACAAAATTCGAGATTTTATGAAAAAACTTATTCGGTGGAAAAACTATATTAACAACCAAAATTATGACTGTTTTGAAACATTACAAACCTTTATAATAGAGATTGAAGCTAAAGTTGATGATGGTATAATCAGCGAGATATCAGAACACTTGAATAAGCTAAAAGAAAGTTTTGAATTTTATTTCAATGAAGAGATGAATGCTATGCAACAGGAAAGATGGATTATGAACCCTTTTTAGCCTGCCATGACGACTGGGATATCAATAAAAGCTGATGAAGAACTTATCGATTTATCCGAAGACTCTTTCTTGGAAATGAATTTCAGCACAAGAAAATTGGTACAATTTTGAGTGTCTCTTCAAACCACGTACCCACTCATTTACACCGAGGCATTAAAAGTACTTATGCCATTCTCATCATCTTATAAGTGCGAAGCTGGACTTTCAGCAATAGTTGGGATTAAAAGCAAATTTCGAAATAAACTACAACTCTCAAATTCTTTACGCCTGAAACTATCGCACATTAAAATTAATGTCAAGTCCATTTAGGAAAGTAGCAAGAAACAAGCTCATTCTTCTCACAAGCCTCACTGAAAATGTAGTTTGAAATAATAAATTTGTTTCCTTCATCAATGTTTCATTAACGTTAGTTTATTTCATTTGTGTTTCATGTTCTTTAATGAATAGGCTTATCCTTCTTAAAGACCACACTGAATATGTAATTTGAAAAAAAATTGTTTCTTCATTAATGTTTTACCCAATAAAGTTAAGTGGGTCGCTATAAGCTGTGGTCGTAAATAGTGGGTCGCTATCGGATCTTTTTTACTATCGACCGTCACCTTCATTTTTAAAACTTTTTTCTTCTCTCGTTTAAAAATCTTGTCTCGTTTTCGCTACTTTCACTTACTTTTCTTTTTTCTTTCTCTTTTAAGTAAATGATAATCGGCCATACGGGCAAGCTAAGTTTTGCTAAATACAATACTTCAAACATCTTTTTTAAAGTTTTTATCACTTTATTTTATATTAATAAACATGGACAACGTGATTTTAAATCAAAATATTTACTTTAAATGCTGTTTTAGTTTTGATTTGTGCGACGGCTTATAGTAAAACAGATGATAATCGGTCATACAGGCAAGCTAAGCTTTGCTAAATAAAATACTTCAAACATTTTGTTTATATTTTTTATCACTTTATTTTATATTAGTAAACATGGACAACTTGATTTTAAATCAAAATATTTACTTTAAATGCTGTTTTTGTTTTGATTTGTGCGACGGCTTACAGTAAAAGAGATATTTAAACAGTGATACTTGAGCGACGGCTTGGAATAAAAGAGACATTAATCGGTCATACAACCAAGCCAAGCTTGGCAATAAAAAACACTTTGAACATTTTGTTTATATTTTTGCCACTTTATTTTAACTCAGTAAACATAGACAACTTGATTTTAAACCAAAATATTCACTTTAAATGTTGTTTTTGTTTTGATTTGTGCGACAGCATAGAGTAAAAGAGATAGCTATCGGTCATACAGCCAAGCCAAAGTTTGTAATAAAAAATAGTTTAAACATTTTGTTTATATTTTTTACCACTTTATTTCAACTGAATAAACATGGACAACTTGATTTTAAACAAAAGTTTTAAGTTAAAATCCTATTTTGTCTAGGTTGGCATCTGGGGAAGTTGTCCATGTTTACTAATTTAAAATAAAGTGATAAAAAAATATAAACAAAATGTTTGAAGTATTTATTTAGCAAAGCTTAGCTTGCCCGTATCAAAGTTCCTACTTTATAGGAACTTTGGCCCGTATGACCGATTATCGTTTACTTAAAAGAGAAAGAAAAGAGAAAAGTGAATGAGAGTAGAGAAAACGAGAGAAGGTTTTTAAACGAAAGAAGAAAAAAGTTTTAAAAATGAAGGTGACGGCCGATAGTAAAACAGATCCGAGTTTTCTTATTGACAGTGTCAGGTTATTAGAAGCTAAAACTTCCAAAATTGATTAAAATTACCCCATTTTACAGTATTTATTAGTCTAACTTGAGGTATTGTTGAATTAACAACCTTAAACCTATATATATATTTTTAATTTGAACATTAAATAAAATTAATGTTGTTGTATTTTGCTCAATGAAAAATGCAACTTTTCAACCATACCTAGCTGACAGGATTGCTTATCTGTACCTGGAAGATGACCCTTTTACACTTGCGTATCTTTACCAGCTCTGTCATCTTTTTCTTCTTGGTTTCTTTTTATTGCCTCCTGGTGCTGTAGGAGGGATTCCAGGTTAATTTCATTGACAAAAATTGCTTGCAGTGACTTCTTACAAAGACCATCTGAGTTTACATTCTAACAAATTTATGAACTTAATTAGGAGATTACCACATTGTGTGCTGATTATAAAGTAATACCTTGAATTTTTGAGTCTCTTTAAGAGTCACTGTCAGCGATTTTTTTTTTGGTAAAACTAACCTGAAATTTTCCTTTTAGCAACAGGATTGAATAAAGAAGAAACCAAGAAAAAATGGATCTTTCAAGAAGAAATAGTAACTGCAGGGGGATCTGGTTCACAAACAAAAATTGCTTATGGTGACTTCTTGAATGGACCCGAATTTTTTAGCCTTTAATGTTTATGCTTTATGTCATATATGTTTTTAACTCTAATTTTTAATTAACATTAAATAGTTAAATTGTCAATATTTTGCATCTCTTTAAGAAGCCATCATAAACGATTTTTGTTTGTGAAACTAACCCCAAATTCCCCTTGTGGTACTATCACTTCTTAAAGAAATCCTTTTTCTCTTATTTTCTTTTTTATTCCCTTTTGGTGTTGTAGGTGGGTTCCAAATAGCTTCTCCAAAAAACTTGAAAAGAATTAAGTATTGTCCAAAAAAAACTTGAAAAGAATTAAGTATTGCTACTGATTTGTTAAAATGCTCTTCTTTGTTACTCTAGTATATCAATATATAGGCTTAATAATATAATGGCTGATTCTGATTGTGGTGTGACTAATAAGGCTATGGAATCAAATAACGATTCTGATTGTGAAGATGAACAAGTGAGCTCTTCAATTGTTTTAAATGTAGCAACTAGAGGTTTAGTACACAATTTGTTACTTTTTCACTTGTTTTTCCCCAGACATTGAAAAATTGCTGACTCAGCATTTTTGGCATGTTTTTCATTATATTTAGAGTGAGGTTAGGCTTAGACTAACCTTAACTGTAGCTCTTATTCTAAAAAATGCTGAGTCAGCAAAAGTTCAATGTTATAGAACAAGTGGAAAAGCACCCAAGATCTCTATTTGCAAAATTAAGATCTGGACTTGACCTCTAGTATATATTACTTTTAACTTCTATGGTTTTATTATTATTTTTTTGCTATTTTCTAAAGTTGTTGTTCTGCACTGCTCAGAGCATCACATAAATATCCTTGATGTATATATTTTATTTTCTAGGGAATTTTTACAAATAGTTTTACTGCTAGATTAAGTTATGATAAACTATGTTAAAATTAAGTTAGAAACAAGTCAGGCTTATGTTAGCTGTTAAGAATTAGGTTAGGTTGATTAGCTTATATTCAAAGGAAGAAGACTTATGCAAGAAATTAATTTGAAGATTCGTGCTTTGCATTTCATTGTTCTGAGTTAGTTTTACTTTTAAAAAAAGTATAATATAAACATGGAAGCAAAAAAAGACATTACCTGACCTTTAAGTTTGAAAAATTTAAGATCTGATGCTGGGCTTCTATTTTGGATACCCGTTTAGCCTACATCAATATTCTGTACAAATTCAAATGTAAACAATTTTATTAAAATGCTAAATAAAGCTTAATTATGGATCAAAAAGCATCAGTAAAGCCTACTTTTTCTAATGGGGTACCTGCAAATACTACAGGAGCTGCATGGAGCCACTGTATAAACTTCAAATACTACAGGAGCCATATGGAGACCCTTTAAACTAAGTCTAGAGATGCATGGAGCCGCATGGAGCTGCATAGAGCCACATAGAGCCACCATGTATACTTTAAATAGTATAGGACTTGTATGGAGACCATTTAAATGAAGTTTAGAAATGCATGGAGCCCCTGTGTAAACTTTAAATACTACAGGAGCGGTATGTAACCCTTTAAAATTAAGTCTAGAGATGCATGGAGCAGCATTAAGCCACCGTGTAAACTTCAAATACTACAAGAGCCGTATGGAGACCATTTAAATTAAGTCTGGAGATGCATGGAGTCGCATGGAGCCACCTTGTATACTTCAAATAGTACAGGAGCCATATGGAGACCATTTAAATGAAGTCTAGAGATGCATGGAGTTCCATAGAACCACCACATAAACTTCAAATACTACAGGAGCTGCATGCAAATCTTTTAAATAAAGTCTAGAGATGCATGGAGCCGCATGCAGCCACCGTGTAAACTTCGAACAGTACAAGAGCCGCATGGAGACCCTTTAAATTAAGTCTAAAGATGCATGGAGCCGCATGGAGCACCATGGAGGCCCATAAAGCCACCTCGTATACTTTTAATACTACAGGATCCGCATACAGATCTTTTAAATAAAGTCCAAAGATGCGTGGAGCTGCATGGAGACCATTTAAATGAAATCTGGAGATGGATGGAGCCACATGAAACCCCCATGTAAACTTTAAATACTACAGGAACCGTATACAGATCTTTTAAATAAAGTCTAAAGATGCTTGGAGCCTATAGAGACCATTTAAATAAAGTCTAGAGATGCATGGAGCCGCATGGAGCCACCGTGTAAACTTCAAGTACTACAGAAGCCACATGCAGACCTTTTAAATTAAGTCTAGAGATCCATGGAGCCGCATGGAGCCACCATGTAAAGCCGGATGCAGACCCTTTAAATAAAGTCTAGAAATGCATGGAGTTGCATAGAACCACCATATAACTTCAAATCATACAGGAGCCGCATGCAAATCTAGAGATGCATAGAGCCACATAAAACTGCATGCAGCCACCGTATAAACTTCAAATACTACAGGAGTCACACGGAGACCATTTAAATGCGGCTCCATGCAGCTTATGTGGCCCCATGCATCTCTAGACTTTATTTAAAGGATCTGGATGCGGCTCCTGTACTATTTAAAGTTTATACAGTGGTTCCCTGCAGCTCCATGCATCTCTAGACTTCATTTAAAGGGTTTCCATGTGGCTCCTATATTATTTGAAGTTTACACGGTGGCTCCATGCATCTCTAGACTTAATTTAAAAGGTCTCCATGCGACTCTTGTAGTATTTGAAGTTTACACGGTGGCTCCATGTGATTCCATGCGGCTCCATGCATTTCTAGACTTTATTTGAAGGGTTTCTGTGCGGCTCCTATAGTATTTGAAGTTTATATGGTGGCTCCATGCGGCTCCATGCATCTCTAGACTAAATTTAAATAATCTCCATGCTGCTCCTGTAGTATCTAAAGTTTATACGGTGGCTCCATGCAGCTCCATGCATTTCTAGACTTAATTTAAAGGGTCTCCATGTGGTTCCTGTAATATTTGAAATTTATATGGTGGCTCCATGAGGCTTCATACGCATCCATGCGGCTTCATGCATCTCTAGACTTAATTTAAAGGGTCTCCATACTGCTCCTGTAGTATTTGAAGTTTATACGGTGGCTCCCATAGATATCCTATATAACTCGTATATATAGGATATCTATGATGGCTCCATGCGGCTCTATGTGGTTCCATGCATTTCTAGACTTCATTTAAATGCTCTCCATATGGCTCCTGTAGTATTTGAAGTTTTCACGGTGGCTCCATGCAGCTTCATGCATCTCTAGACTTCATTTAAATGGTCTCCATATGGCTTCTGTACTATTTGAAGTATACAAGGTGGCTCCATGCGACTCCATGCAGCTCCATGCATTTGTAGACTTAAGTTAAATAGTCTTCATACAGCTCCTGTAGTATTTGAAGTTTACACGATGGCTCCATGCGGCTTTATGCATCTCTAAACTTCATTTAAATGGTCTCCATATGGTTTTTGTACTATTTGAAGTATACAAGGTGGCTCCATGCAGCTCCATGCATCTCTAGACTTAATTTAAAGGATCTCCATACGGCTCCTGTAGTATTTGAAGTTTACACGGTGGCTCCATGCGACTCCATGCAGCTCCATGCAGCTCCTGTAGTATTTGCAGGTACCGTTTCTAATGCCCATTTGACAAATTTTATGCTTTTGCCTAAGATGCTTTCTTTGTGGCTTGCATTTTAAATCATTGCTATTTGTAATATTTTTGTTTTTAATTTAGGCAAATATAGCAGCTAAAACAGTTTAAAAAATTGAAAATATAAAACATAGTTTTGAAATAATTATTTTTGTTTATAAAAAATATTATGTTATAAACTTTTTCCCATATGTTTTATATAACTATTTGTTTTGAAGTTGGTAGTTTTTTTTCTTTTTAAGCAAAGTTAAGATATGCAAGAATATTGGTTAAATGATATTTATAAAAGAAACAAATAAAAAAAGCTGCTTGCTGCAGTTTACTCTAACAATTTGCTTAAATGCAATAGTATGAAATATTTAATAAATATTTTGATTTTAATTTAAATGGAAGTCATTCTTATAGTATAGAAAATTACATTGTATTTTTATTGCTTTTTTTAGAGCCAACCCCAAAATTTTAAAACAACAATTTTCTCAGATGGTGGAGATTTTGAAGATTTACCACTTCCTTCTCCAGGATTTGAAGAAATTGATGTTGCACCAGAAGGAGCCTTAGCTGATTTAGGTAGTCTTGTTCTAGTTAATTTACGATTTTCTAAAAATTTGATTTCTACTGATGCAGTACAATTAAGCATGTGCATTTTCAAAAGTCTTGGCCTACGTTGGGCAAATTGCGGCTCGCCGACCTTTCGTTTGCGGCTCTTCTAGCTAAACAATAACAGCGAAATCGAACAATGTACAATTATTATTCACAGTTGAATTTAGGTCAAACGAAGATTTCTAATTAGGTGCTAAGTCGGATTATAACGTGGAAATAAAGCATTTTTTTGTTTGTTGTTAAAGACCATTTACATTACAGCAAAAATTTGAGCAAAGCGAGCACTATCTTTCTTTCACTTATTTCTCGCCCGCCGAGACACGCTGGTAACATTAGAATAAAAGAAACAAAGATAGTGCTCGCTTCTCTCAGGTTCGCTTCTCTGTAACGAAATTTGTAAAATCATAATATCGTGCAAGTCTAACAAATGAAGATTTGAGAGAATTAATTAACACCGCTTTGACTTTATATCGCCCAGATTTTTAAAAGCTAGCTAATAAAGTGGAAACTCACAGTAGATCTAATGTTGGTAAAATCTCGAAAAAATTGTAAATCGTGTAACATTGAATTTGTTATGATTATTTGATTAAAACTTGGTTTGTTTACAGTATTTGCATTAACACCTTAAGCAGAATTTGTGGCTCTCCGGCAGTTTTGAATTGTTGCATGTGGCTCTTTCATTGAAAACTTTGCCCACCCCTAGCCTAGGCTGTACAGTAAATATTTGTTTTTTACTGGTGTGCTATTTGCTTTTTCAAGAAATAGCAATCGCAAACCTAAGTTTGTAAAAGTGTAGTCAAAGCAAATACTTAAATACAAATAATTTTTTTAGAAATAAAACCATGCATACCTTACATGGCTGTTTACAGCAGCCCTAGCAGAATGCTTGTTGGTCTTGCATCAGCTTTTCTTTCAAAAACCAAGGTTATAGCTAAAATAACTGACGTGAAAAGAGACATCACATATCGACATCCACTTAATCCTAATTTGTACGTATATTATAACTGTTTGTTTTTCTGATGCTAAATTTGCTTTTTTTTGTTTTCTCCAATTTTATCACAATTTAAGTAGTTTCAGTATTTGTTGCATGTTTGTTTTATGTCAAATATACATTATCATGTTCAACTAGTTTTTTTTCCTGATTTTCATAGTTTAACATTTGTTTTCTAAAGTAAAAAATTATTTATAAGTAGCGTTTAAACAAATTAACTTGCACGTAAAACTGCAGGTTTTTTATTACTTTTGTTGTGCTTCAGTTGAGAGTATTTGCTTTTTATTTTTAAAAATCTTTTTTTAGAATGGTTTGGTAAAAATTTGTTTTTTTTGGCTTTTTTTTTTTTTTTTTTTTTTTTTTTTTTTCAGAAAAAGAAACCAATTAAATATATAAATATCATTTGTGCTTTTTTATTTAGATATACGATACAACTTTCTCATGGTCAATTTTCATGGGTAATTCACAAAAGATACAAACATTTTGTTGATTTACATGAAAAGTTATGGGCTTATCGAGCGTCCTTAAAACTACCTTTCCCTTCAAAAAAGTTAGTTCTAAGCTTGTTACGAAATACAATATTTGCTCAAGACTTTATATTCAAATATTTCAAAAGTTTGCTGTAGTCAACTTTTGTTCTTAAAGTTTTTAAAACAAGCAAATTCAAAATGTTTTAGAAAATCATTTCTTTATACGGCTGCTTTCAGTCGAAAGTCTTTGTTTCGTTTAAATTTGTAGTACTCATTAATTAAGCTTTGATAAAAGTGTCAAGTAATAAATTAACAATTCTATTGTCAAGGTTTCTATTTCCTGGAAGATTGTGTTTTTTAAAAAAAAAATTGTAAAATTAGCAGTTTATCCTTAAATACATAATGATATTGGGAAATATTTTTAATTGCAAGAAGTGTTGAGCGAATTAACTCTATATTAAAATATTTTTTTATTTTCAACGCACAATTTTAAAAGTGATTTTTGAAGACAACAATATTGTAAGTTAGATTTTAATAGAATTTTGTAAGATCTTTTTAATTGACTGTTTAGAAACATTTTTGATAGCGTGTGTCTTTTCTCTTTTTATTAATATATTAATTAAATTATATATTTAGACACAAAAACAAACGAAAGTCAATATATGGTGTTTCAAAAAAAGAATCCAAGATACCGGAATTCCCAAGAAAACCAGAGTTTTTCTATTCTCAAACAGAACTAGATAAACGTAAAGTACGCAGACCATTTGTTAAATTTGTTGGTAATAACTGTGTGGGCCATTTGTAAATCGGATAAATTGCTTCCTAGCTTGTGTTTAAGTGAGTACTTTTCTGCCAAAAGCCAATTTGTTTTAGCTTAATTAAACGAGCAAAAAATGAAGCATGGGATTGCTAACTGCTTGTCTCGTCAATAATAATTTTTATAAAAATTGTAATTTAAAGAACTTTCGCAGTGAAAACCTTGTTGTAGGTTTTATATTTTACTAGCAAAATCGTATAATGAAGCAAAGCAATAAAGTGTTTATTTGAACTTTTCTGTTTGTTCGTATTTGTAAGTAATCTCGAATATGCAATAAGCTTAGTATAGAATATAGTCTTGTAGGTAGGTAATCTGAGATAAATTTGCGTTTGCTTTCTTTTTAAAATATATGTGTAATGTAAATATGTTGCTTTTTTTAGAACCAATTGGAATCGTATTTGAACGCAATGCTTCAAAGTCGTTTGTATCGCAATCACTCCGCGACGGTAATAAGCTGTTAATTTTATTATGATTTGGACCTGATTAAAAAAGCAAAGGCTTAAAATGCGTTGTCAAACTTTAATATGAATGCCTGTGATTCAATGTTACTGCTTTCGAGTCATATTTCCGTTTTGCTTATCTCATGCTTTCAATTAAATTCAATTCGCAACTTGGTTCTCATTTGCGTTACCATGGAAAAAATGGATTTTTTCTTCAATACGTGCCCTTTAAAAGGCTTCATGTTCGGTAAATTTAAACTTGCCACGAAATGATACTTTGGACCGATATCGTGCATCCACTGATGCCTTGTTTAATAGCTTTCTACGAAATAGATATATCACAAGAGCAGTATCATCAATAAATAAGTAAGAAAAAAAGTAAGCGTAATAAAGCGTTTTGATTGAAAATATTACTTTGCATAAAGTATTAAATTTTCTTTTTATTTTTTCATCGTAAATCAGATTATATGCAAGTAAAGAGCCCCTGCAAAATTATTGTTACAACCACATAATCGTTCGTCCGCTGTGTATGAATCAGGTGCAATATTGAATATTTTACTAACCAAATCGTATCTTTTTGGCATTTGACGTTTTTTCGCTTTCATAGATACCTTGATTGCATTTACTTAAGTGCGTTTAACATTTCGGTATGCCACTGACTACTGAAATTTTTTCAGAAAAAGTTTCTTGAAGTGAGCCGAATATCGTTTATACAAGATTTGGGAGCGAAGGGAAAGTGAGTTATCTTGGATCTTTGTCTGAAATACGTCTGCTTACCAAACTGACGCGCTCATTTGTAGTCATATAAATAATTTTTGCTTCCATAGAGTAATTATTTCTTTTAATCTCCTGGCAAATTGTTTTTGTTAATTGCTTCAAACGGGATACTTTTTATCATATAATATTGTTGCATTTAAATGTTTTAATTTCAACAATCTAAAATCGTAGTATTTTGTAGATGAATAAAGATAACAGTTCGCTAAAGATTTTTATCAGTTGTGTTGACGGCTTGTTCACTATATAGTTATTTTAGCGACTGTTTAATTGAAAATATGTATGAATGCACTTTGAAAAAGGTCGCTTCATTCTTTATAAGGAGTTTTTTTTTATTACTGAGTTTTCTTGCCGGATCGAAAAATTAGCAAATAAAATAAGAGATAAAATAAAAGTTGTTCGTTTTCCAACTTAATTGTTGGTAAAGGCACTTAGAAATATCGTATTTGTTGTTTTGTTTGCCACGATTTTGCCCTTAATCCTAACTACTTATTGTCTTTAGAGAAGGGATTGTGAAAAAACGTTCAGGTGGGCACAAAATTAAGCTCGATTTGTGCGCCAAGTGTTGTGACTTCGGAAACTACGAAATTTTTACAAAATGGAGACAAAGGTAGGCTGGTTTATGTATTTTTTTGTTGTAAGTTTTTGTCTTGGATTCAAAACTGAAATTACGTTTTGGGAAATTTCTAATATTTAAAGGAGAAGTCCAGTCAAAATACAAGTTGAGCTTAAAATATTCTTTAACTAGTTAATAATCAACCCTGAAAAAATTTTTGCTCAAAGGTGTCTATTATGCCAGTTATTCCAAAAAGAAAAAATCGCCGTTGATGGCGCAGGTGAGTGATGACGTCAATGATTGGCAAAACAACTGAGACAACGATTGCTATTAGTGATAATTACAGCTGCAGCTGCTCTCAACTGCTGAAAGTACAGTTCTAAAGCTGGTAAAAACAAAAAAATGGAAAACACTGAGTAAAGGATTTTTATATGAACCTACAAAAGAATTTAATAAAATAGACCAAGCACAATAGTTTGATACGACGTCGAATAATTTACTATAAGCTATGAAGAATATTTTCACTGTTCCTGCGAGCATTGTTATATTATGCCATCAATAATTAAAAACAAGTGCTTCAGAAAAGTTGAAATAATCCAAGAAAAATTAATAAATAGAAACTGCATTACCAGAATATCGAGCTTCAACAAGCTATGTCTGGACACTGAGGTGCTGATGTTCAGTCTTATACCTGCTTGTGCAGTAATCGCCATAAGAAAACGGTTTCTGGAAGAAAGTGAAAGTTACAAAGGTTTTAATGAAGCCAATATGCTGACGGTCTTAGATAAGAGTAAATAAATAAAGCATTGTATCTTGAATAAAATGTCAATTCATCAACATAATTGCTTGCCATTCTTTTGTATCAGATAAAGTGGGCTACTAGTATCAAATATTAGTTTAGTCAGAAGCATGGTCTGAGTCGGAGTGTTGGTTTTATTTTATCTCTGTATTTATCTTCCTGACTCACAGGAAAGCGCCGGAGGCGCTATACATAAGGGCAAGCAATTACCCCGACCTGCTTCCGGAGATGCCAAGATATTGCTGTCCGCTTGTAATTTAATAGAGATATGATTGTAACTAGAACTGCTTGCCAAGACCACCAAGCAGGGTAATGTGCCGTAAAGTGTCTTTCCCAAGGACACAACAGAATGGGCGAGTGGGTTTGAGGGTGTCTCCAATCTTCAGGGTCTTGTTTCAACTCCTAAGCTTGTCA
Source organism: Diplosoma virens (assembly GCA_963680785.1). NCBI lineage: Eukaryota > Metazoa > Chordata > Ascidiacea > Aplousobranchia > Didemnidae > Diplosoma > Diplosoma virens. The sequence goes on along the minus strand of OY796892.1, from coordinate 23,625,248 downwards.
AGATTTTGTGTTCTTAGGCAAGACACTAGACAGCAATTTTATTTGGTTGGGTGTCTAAACAAGCAATTCTAAATTCAGTCCTAATAATAGATAAAAACTAAGTTTAAATGGACAGTAATATTTTTGCATCTTTGATAGCAGATTGAGTTGCTCAACAATTGCTCTATTTTTCATGTCTTTTACATTGTCCTGAGCAGAACATATAATTGATATGATATATTTTACTTCTGACTAGTAAGGTACATTACAAAATTTAAGGTATAAAATATATTTATTTTCAGTGAAAAAAATATACTGTACATACAAAAACATCAAGTATGGAAACATTTCTGAAGCTTCACAGCTTCAACTTTGGATGTTTTCTGTTCACGAGCCATTGTTTGCTTTGCCAAAATAGGCACGTGTATGTCTTGAATTTCTACAAATTAAAAAAACTAAATTTCTTAAAATCAAAAATTTAAATAGTAATAACGGGCGGTAATCTTCAATTTATTTGATCACAAACATATTTTAAAAAATAGGTTCAGATACGGTTTGTAAGATGATTAAATACCTTCTAATCTCAGCAAACAATTTGCTGTAGCTAGCATACTTGTAGCACCTTCCTTCTGCATGTGTTACAGGGCTTCTTACATGGCGTGGAACCGATCCATGGAGACTCAAAAATCATGCAATCTGCAGGATTCGCAAGATGGTAGCGAAACGCAAAAAATGACATATTTTAAAGGTAGAATCAAATGAATAGAGATGTGAAATTGCTTGCATTGGGTTGCCACAAGTGCGGCACTAATAAGTCTACCATTGACCAATCTTAGAGGAGGTCATAGTCTATCAGAAGATAGCATGTTAGGGGTAGAACCAGATGTTATCAGCATGAAATAATTTCTAGTTTGTAAAATTTTTTTGTTGCAAAAGCATCAGTGAATTTACTTTAAAAATGGGTGAGTGGGATTGAGTGTTTTATCCTGTTTATTTATCTATAGCCCAGCTGATTTACACCAAGGTTGTAAAATAGTTAGCATTTTACCTTTTGAGCCAGCATTGAGGTGAATTCATGTACATAACATTAGATCTTTGCAAGAAATCTTTTGAGACACATTGTTTCTTCACAATGAAAGTTTGGCTGTGTTGGGACCATTAAAGTTTCCAACTACTGTACTTTTACCATTTTCACCTTTGACTTACTCCAATTTCATATTACTATTATTATCCAAGGCAGCCAACATAGTACGAGCAACCATATTTAATTACAAATGCATATGGTTAAAAAACTGCACTGTGAGACTACTTTATAACACTACAATAACATATAAGGATATAGAATAAAATAAAAATTTTATTAATTTTTAAATCTTGAGTAAACAAAATTGTATTATCACTTGGTATATCATTTCATATTTTGGTACCAATATATTTTAAGTTTTTATTATGTATTAAATGTTTCAAAAAATACGAATGTTTTTTATAAGTGACTGTAAGTTTTAAAACAGATAAAAGAAATTTTCAGATTGTTTATAAGTTCAGCAATTTCAAGTTTATATAAATCTATAACCAATTAGCTAGACATCATTTATATTATATCATGACAAGTGCATTGAAATTGTGAGCAAGAAACACAAAAAAGTTTTCTAAGTATGCCACTCAAAGTAAAACTACTTGAAGTTACTATCTTTTGCAATTTTAAGTTTATACAGTATAAATTTTATAATTAATTAGCTCGACAGGATTTATATAAGTCATGACAAGTGCATTGAAATTGTGAGCAAGAAACACAAAAAAGTTCTATAAATATGCCATTCAAAGTAAAACTACTTCTTGAAGTTACTATCTTTTGCAATTGCAAGTTTATTCAGTATAAATTTCATAACCAATTAGCTCGACAGGATTTATATAAGTCATGACAAGTGCATTGAAATTGTGAGCAAAAAATACAAAAGAGTTCTCTAAATATGCCAGTTAAAGTAAAAACACAAGAAATTACTCACCTTTTGCCAAAACTTATTTTGTTCTCTTTGTTTTATCCTTTTTTGTCTTGCCTTTGATTTTTCTGACATTTTTGGTTTGTTTTGCTTTTTTTAATTTTTACCAGTTAACATCTTATAGGAGGAAAAATCAAACGAAGTTGGAACTGCATCATTCTTTAATTTAACTTGTTTTTTTTAATCCTAGCAATTGCAATCTCAGGTTTCTTTTATTACAATCTTTAGTAAAATGCTTGGTACAGAACTTGCAGTATTTCAAATTACAGTATGTAGATTCATTAACTTCATATTGCTCAACCGTTTCTGTAGTCCTGTAAAATCCTATATTGGTAATCAGTGAAAACTAATACCATTTTGTTTTTCTTTGTTAAAACAACGGGGAACCATACCACGATCATCCATTACTTGTATTAAAATACACTGATCAACCAGACTAAAATTGTAACATGTACTGTACTTATGCAGTTTTTGCTTAATTTGCCAGTCATTGACGTCATAAAACTGAAGACCAATCAAAACCGCTCATTTTGAATTTAGTTTTTTGAACTATTGGGGCAATGGGGACTCGGATTTACATCAAACCAAAACCAATGGATTTAAAAAATTCTACTTCATTTATGGAAAAATTTTAAATTTTAGGTGGACCTTACCTTTAAAGTATTTTTTTTTCCAAAATTTTTTTGATATTTTTTAGATGTTTATTTTCACAAAAATAAATGTCTTGTTTATTTGTACTCGTATAGTTTGCTATCAAATAGTTCCGTGATGTTTTTATTGATTTTTACCAAAAAATCCATAATGTAGTCGAAGCGAAATTACTAATAAATCATCTTTAATCAATGAATTTTATTGCATGATTAATGTCATTTTTGCATCAGTCTTTTTTGCTAATTCGACTTGGCATGAAAAAAACTTCTATTATAACATCTTGATCTAATAATCGAGTTATAACTATTATGAATTGTAACTGCTTTTTTATTGCCTTCAAGTACGGTAGATTTGCTTTTTCTATGGTTTAAGTGCCGAAAAGCACTTAATTATGTGGCCAAAATAGTGTTTGAATAACTGACTTATATTGCTTTGATGTTTAAACAGTTAAATAATTTTTTGAACTTTTTTGCTTGTTGTTGTTAGGCTCATGCAAGGATAACAAACCAAGCACCCTTTTGGTATAAAGTGACCCACAAATGGCATTTCAGTGACTCAATTACTTTTGTAAATTTGTGATCATTGCAGTGACTCACTTTAAAACTGTTGGTATTTAATGACCCAATTATTGTTTTATAAATTTTAGCCCTTTTGTGACCCACTTATTTCTAATAAAATACGTGGCCTCAAGATAGCATATTTGGTTTTTTAGTTGACTTCCAGGAGACAGACCCAATCTAAAGATCTATTTTGGTCTCTAAATTTTAATTTTGTCCCGCCTTATCCTTGATAAAATATGATCATTCTAGAAAAATTTAAACACTAAAAAAGAAAGTAAAAAGCAAAAATTTAAAAACATTTCAATAAATCTATAACAGGACTTGTCTTCATAATGACTCGTTCAACAAAAAAGGTTTGCCTTTACTTGCCTAGTGAAATGGCTATTCATTAGATATTTTTATATTTAAGTGTTAACTGATTCTATTATTTGTTGGAATTAGCGTCTTTAGAAACTCGATTTAGTTTGTAGTTTTCAAGATGCACGAGTCAATGATTATAACCGGAGTTTAATAAGTTTTAAAAAGAGAGTTTTTGAACGCGACGCGCAAACAACCTTTGGCAACATAATTACTATATATTCTATACTTTTCTGACTTTCCTGAGATTGTGATAAATTTTTTTCAAATTTGGTAAACAACTGTGAAAGGACGTGTAAATTTGACCTTAATGATCTTGCTTCGCATGTATTTATGGCTTCATGAGGTGATAGACACAAAATCGCGTTGACAAACTTCGCGTTTTTATTGATTTTAAAGTTTTTAAACTGCTGGGTGCCCCACATAAACCCCTAAATTTGGTTTTATATTTTAGTTTAATTGTTATATCTGCCATAATGTTGTATTTATAATTTAGGGGTTTACATAAAACCCCTAAATAACAAAATTTAGGGGTTTTATATGGGACACCCTGTATAATTTCACCGTGTCTTGTATCTCAGGTGGCTGGTTGTCAAAGATTCCTTCATCGCTTACTTGGATCCAAACCAGGAAGATATCAGAGGAGTTATATTGTTTGATTACCAGTTCACTGTCCTTCACGACGATCCGTCCTCGAGGCTTGTTATCAATAACGCTTCGAGAAGGTAAAACGTTAATTAAGCGCTTTCGCTTGACTGAATAAATCGAAGAAATAAATTTTCTGCTTGGTTTTTGAAAGCAAATTTCAAGCAACCTACTGATGCGTTACTTGAATTGCCCAATAGTATGTAGTTCATAAGTCGCAAGGATTTTCTTCGCATTTCATTAAATGATTGTAGTAGCCTTGACGGTGTTGTGATATGTGATGAAGACCGCGCCCTATGGCCGCTTTTAAAGCATTTTAAATATACTTTAAATTCCTAGATTCCGAGAACAGTTCGTCATTATTTGGCAAGTGCGTTTCTCCTTTATTGTGAAGCTTATAATGTGCTTTAATTTTGTTTTAAGACAAATACGGCCCCGCCTTTTATGTTTTAACATCGCCTGGGTGAGACGCTCAGTAATATGCCCATGCGTGTTGAATTTTTTGTTATGAAATATTTTATTGCTGGCATTTTATTGGTTTACTTCTGATAAAGTGTTTTATAGGTTTGCTTACTTTCAAATTTGACTTAAAAAAAGCTGTATGGGAGTTAATTTTTTTGCCAGTTATGGCAGTTTTAAAGCCTTTGTGTCAAATAATTTTGGAGTTTCGATTTTACTATATTTCTGCATTGGACCAAAAGCAATTTCACAAACGTAAAGTGATTACTGTGCAAGACAATCATATCAAAACATGATTTGAATCGCTATGTTCATGATTTGAATTAAGTTTAATTATGTTTATAAGAGATTTTTCGGGTAAGACCATCCATTATTTAAGTTTTTTTATTTTTTTACTGTATCAAGAATTAAATTGTCCATTCAAAAAAATTTTTTTTCGTTCAAACACAATTTTCTGATGCAAACTTAGACCTACTAGTTATAATTTGCGATTATTTCTGCTTTGTTACGTCGCTTTTATAAGGTTGCCGATTAGTCAGAAACCTATCACTCTATAAAAAAACCATTTAAACTTCGGTTAAATAACGATATAGCGAGCGTTATATCTATTACTGGTTAGTGTTATATTCACTTTTTGTTTATTTTGAGTTAGTTTTTCAGCCCTTTGTACAATCGCAGGGTGAACCTTATTTGCCTAGTTTTTTATTGATGCTAATCAATATATAAAGTAGTTTTTTATTATTTTTAATATGAAATACGTGAAAGATTTGGTTAAAAAATCACCCAGCAATATTTGAATGAACCGAAAGTGACGTCATTGTTTATTTAAAGTAACTCTTATGTTTTTAATGCTTAAGATTGTTAATCGTTTCTGTAACACAACAAAACTATTTTTGTTTTCTGATCTGAGAAAGGCAAAGCATTGTTTTTTTTTTAGTTTAAACGTGAAATGTTGGACCAATCGGCAAGCTTCAGAATGGAAGGCATCCATTGACGAATGCAAGGAGAAATATAGCGCTGGCTTGGCTGATTCTAACATCAGATTTGCATCTTTCGCGCCGCAAAGAAAAAATTCTCTCGCCTATTGGTGAGCATCTTAATTCTTGTTCGGTCTATTTTACTTCGTTGATTTGGGCAGATTGCCCTTGATCTAATTGGCAATTATGTATTTTAACCCTTCATTATTTTAGTTTTTTTGATCATTTTGCGTCCAAGCAGAAGGCAACAATAATGGTTGAGAAGCATAAAAGTCCTGCCCTTAATTAAATGATGACTAAACAAGTGAATTGATTCCTGCTTTCTTGCGGTAGAAGCGCGAGGCTACAAATTTTTGTTTACATCCGAGCTGTCGCAAGCTGGTTTTACATGTTTACGCTCGGTTCCAAAATGGCCAATGTTTTTGAAATAACGATTTAAACTGTAAATGCGGGTGTGTTAAGTCCGGAACTCTACACTTCAAAAAATAAATTTTTCAAAGACTAAAATTTGTTAAAAAAACATGATTATTTGTAATAGTTGTCTGTAAATACAAAAATATTTATTTTGTGGTTATAACTCTTTCTTTGGATTTCATTTACTTAAAGGTACCAAAAAACTAACAAAACAAACTTTTAGATTGACCGAGTAAGCTAATGAGAGTGTTAAAAATTTTCAATATATTTATGTGGCCCGCGTTGACAGAAAGAATTTGGCCCCATTAAAATCTGTTGTACAAGCATGGTTTGGACTAACTTTTCCTGGAAAAATTATGCTGAAGATTTTTTTGAGTATTTTAACTCATTCTTGAAAAATTGAGTAATTTTTAATTTGACTCGGCCCGCATCAAATTAGTTAGGTCAAAAGTTGACTTCTTTTTTTTCGTTGAAATAGCTTCAAATAAATAGCATCTTTGATCCAGTGTATAACGTGTGTGTTACTATTTATAAATTTAATCAAAGTATTTTTATAATCCCAGTTTATTCTGATTTCTGCCGTCGCAAATTTGCAAATATTTTGTTTTCACGAAACTACAAGCAATTTGATATTGACTTCTCAATTGTTTATCTGATAAGGTGATTGATCTTTCAACTTTCCATGGCAACATTTCATCATCTCTAGTTTGCTTGCAGCCATTAGTTCTGAAATAACGCTTCGGAAGAGCAGGATGATTTCCCAAACACCTTTCAGAAGATTCTCTGACGCTTTCCCCAAACATACGATTTTAATGTTATTGTCTGATCGTAGGTTATTCAATTCAGTTGAAGTTCACTAGGGCTTTGATCAAAATCTGAAAAAATAATGTATTTGGGCAGCCTCTAACGGCGTCGCGAAATAAACTCCAATGACTAGAAATACTTATTGTTGAAATTATGAAACTTTTTAGCAAGATGTAAATATTACTTAAACACTAGTTTTTCCAGTTTTATGATTCAATTTTTGAAGCACATACCTCTGCTCGCATTTCGAAATTTTAAGGAAAAAATCTCTGTTTTCATAATTGGTGCCAAATTAAATGGATAGCTCAAAGATGTGCATTCATACACTCTAATAATTGTACTCGGCTACTTTTATAAGTTTTTTGTCAGTCACTTTTTACTTCCCTAATTCAAAAAAATAAAATTTATGAATGATAATTTCAATATTATGCGGATTACAAACGCAGGCAATTGGTTGCAGACGTCTCGCTCATACCCAGTATGTTTGTTTAGCAACGAAATTTGTTAAAGACTTATGGCGAGACTTATCTCTTTTCGCACTTAAGCGCTAAGCGAAGCAAAAAAATCAATAGAAGAAACAAGGAATACTCCATTTCGCGCTTGCAGTAAAAAAACGGGTTTGAATTTGTCTCCACCAGATATGGACCCGCGCAACCGAAACCTTTGCCAGACCAAAAAATTTTTTTCATGGAGTTGCTGACGCAATTACAAATCGTGAAAGCTTGTATTGGGAAATTTCATGCAAAGATTTGCCCTCTGCAATTTCAATGATTATGCCCAGCTGTTTTGAAATTTTTTTCTCAATGTCTGTTTATCTGCTTCAATCTGGTTTTGCCTTTCAAGACAAAAAGAATGAAATATATTTTACAAATTACGATAAACATTTTCGATAAACTAAGTGTAATGCGATTCGCCAGTTGTCATTTTTTAAATAACGTATTATTGAACACAGTGTGAAAACCTTGGATCGTGTAAAAGATAATTGTATTTTTGCTAATTTTACCACAAAACTTCAACCCTATGCTCAAAAAAGATTTTACAGGAGTTTTTATGTTGTGGGAGTTGCTAAATCGATAACAAAGTTTTGAGTGGTAGACTGCTTAATGATATCTTAATTAATTTCGATCTGTTTAAAATCAGACTGACATCTTGAAGTTTGCTTTTGAGCTGGTTGTTTTTCGTAATAAAGAGCAGTTTGGCGGACAGTAGCTAAATACAGGATCTAACAATTTTTTTCTTTTCCAGGAGTTGATGAGGCATTTCAATCATTTTGCCAGTAGTTAGAGTCAATTTTTGTGCAGTGCAGCATACATAACCAATGATTATCACAGTTATTTTGCGATTTCAAACAGACACTAGTTTGATAAACTGATTGGTAATAGTAATTTAATAATCTTTGAAATGGGCACCAATGGTTTTAATCACCCCAAGACGACCGCAGCTTTCATAATTTCATTTTATATTTGACCGTGTTTTTGTAGGTTTTTGTGCAAGAATCAACGTTGTTACTGTTTTTTTCCAAACTAGATGTTCCGTTTTCGCCGAGTTTTTTTTCTGGGTTTCCTTCAAATAAGTTAGCTTGCACTTTCTATTAAATAATTGAAATTCTGTACATTTTTCTGTCGGTATTGTCTTTCTATTCACGAGGCGAGAGCAAAGGGATTGTAGCGAACTCATCACCGCAAACCGTCTTTCGTGCATGCATTTGCTTCGATGTTGCAAAGTTTTCCGCAAATGTATTTTCACGCGTTATATTTCGCTCGCTGCAGATTCAGCTTGCAGCGCTTTTCCGCTCGCTGCACAGCGCTTACCTGCTCCTAGGACTACTGCGTGTGACAACTTCGCATTTTTTAGTACAGTATTTTCTTTGTGTACCGCCTTTCCGTTGTTCCCCCCGACTGATCGTTGACTGATCGCGCCATCAATGCCATTTGTGTAATTATGATCATTATTCCGCCTTTTGTATAATCATTATCAACACACCGCGAACAGGATATAGCCTGACCACGTGATCTATCGCCTCGTGATTTTACCTGTAAAAAAGGTCAGGCGTCATAATAGTAAATCTATAAAATTACTCTGACGATATATACACTCGCTGGCCGAATTGCCACTCAGACCACACAGACCGAGACAGACCAAAACAGCGACAGAGACGTAGCGAAATATGAGAGAGACTCATGTAGCGGCTGTGCAATTTAACTCGAGATTCATCGTTGCAACGTCATTAAGCGAAGATTCCGCTTACTTTCTAATTCCGAAGTTTTAGTGATATTTTTGTCTGTTCATTTCAAATTGTGTCCCTTTTCAATAAAAGGAGTTTAAGGTTTACTGTGTGCCAAAATCGCTCACGCTACAGGATAAAAAAGCTTTAACAGCAACTGACTAGTAACCGTGACTGGATTGTGCCTGTAAATCCAACGTCTCGTAGATTGCCACTTCTACGGTTCTTTTATTGAAGCATTATGCAATTTTTTTGCAATTATAGACTTTACGAACGCTACTTTTTTAGCTTTGATGCAACAAAATTATTCTCCGTTATTGTTTTTTGACCTGATTAAAACAACGGTGATCGGGGATATAATTACCGCCGTTTTTTTAACATGTTAACAGCATCGTTTAATAACATCTATGTTTGATTCTATTTATATAATCAACTGCTTGAGATTGCTAACCAACAACAGAGAGCGGTTGCTGGGCAATATTACGCATTACGTCACATTATATTGACACACGCATTCTGGTCGAATTTGTGTAAACTGACCATTTTGATGGCTGTCTTCTGCAAGAAATTTTAGCATAGCGATGCATTGTTTTGTTTGGTATCTGCGTAACTAAAACTTTCTAACGTTAATTTCAGAATTAGTGTTGGAGTAGATTGAGGTTAAACTGAATTTGACTTTGTTAAAAAAATTTCAAACATTTTTGAATTTTTTTCTTTCAAAACTAAAATAAAGTCCTTTTGATTGGCGAAATGTTTGAAGTTAATAAGTTTTAAAAAATATTTTATACTGTTGGTGGGCATTGGGATTTAAGACATTACGAACCAATTTTGGTGGAAAAATAGAAGATGGCTACTGAAGCCTTCGCTGAAGTCTTTTGGACGAAAATGAAGAAATCAGGGACAGTTTCAAAATGATGACTTTTTTAGCCTTCACTAATCTTTTAGGCGAACTGTATTGCCCCCCAAATAATTTTTCGGCTATTACAGCTATGTATCACCGAATGGGCGATATTAGAATTTTAGAAGCGATTAGATGGGGCAAGGCCAAAAAAAGATTGAAAAATACTGTTCTTTGATTCACTTCGAATTTAGATTGAATTGTGATTGAAAATTTTCAGAACTCAAATTTTGAAGTTTGTATTTGATCTTTTTTTTAATTTTTAATAAAAAACTCAGTTCTCTCAATCTGTAAAACATTTTCTTGAAACTATTAAGTGAAAGTCTCTTTTTGATTAATTTTTAATGCCAATTGCCAAAGAAAACGTTTTTTGTCAAAACCTTGATAGATGTTGTCTAGCTTCTCTGACTGTCGTTCTATAAATTTAAATATATGCCATTGGAAAAAACTTTGCATTTTTCTCGCTTAACTTTTCACGTTTTAAGAAAGTCTACTTTGTACGTTCGAATGATGGAAAGGTATTGTCACGCGAGAAAAATTTTGTTAGATTATAAGAAAAATGCAAATTATATTGTCCAAACCAATTAGTTGAAATTTTTCAACTGTTTTTATTCTCAAAAAGTAATTTTTTCTTAATATTAATTGAAAATATTTTTTCTAAGGTTTGTTCATGGAAGAAATTATTTTGACGCTGTGGCTGATGCATTTGAACAAGCGCGCGAAGAGATTTTTATTACTGATTGGTGGCTTTCTCCAGAAATTTATTTAAAACGACCAATAACGCATGGCGATTATTGGCGATTGGATATGGTTTTAAAAAGAAAAGCGGTAAGTATGAGATAAACATTTGAAGCAGCAACGTAAATAAATCTAAAAAATTTAGAAAATATTTGAAAATCAATGAAAACAGACTCCAATTTAAAAGTGCGTTATTTTAGTGTAGTTTTAGCTGTGGTTTAAACGCTAAATCCTAATTGTCAAAAACCGTTGCATTTAATGCAACGGCAAAGCTTGACGTTTGACAGATGCCGATGGGAGTACGCCTTTAATAGCCTGATTGCTCTTGAAAAATTGCTTAAACTTTGATCTCTATCAAGTTTCAATGATTTTATCAAAAAGCATAATATCAGATAAAATTTTTCGCCATGTTTTAGCGCTTACAGTTCATTAAGCATTCTTAAATTCATTTTGCGTTAAATTGTTTTCTGTGTTTGCGCTGACTGCAAAGGTTTCAGAATCGACACTTAGATTTTTTTTACAAAAATGGTATTGAACGTTTCGTTTACGTCATATTTGCAATATGCGTGCATTCGCTTTTAAAGACGCGTGCGCACTCGCGTCATTTTACGATGTTAGTATTTTGTCAACGATTCTATGGCAATACATGCAAACACATGTTTTGTGTTGTTATGATTGCGTATACCTCGTGCGTCTTTGGTTTAAGTTGAAGTCGAAGCAGATTGCTTTTTAAAGATTACTTGTCCTTTTGTGAACGATACAGAAAATAGTCCGAATTTACGGGTTTGTTTTTACTACCTATGTTTTTAAGCGTACGCCCGTGTTATTGTAACGAGAATCAATTTAGTATGCCATGAATAAAGAAACAAAAACTTCTTCCTACGCCGATGAACGTATTTAGTAGAAACGCGGTGCACTTAAACCGGGCGATGTGAACCAGGGCTTCTCAAACTTATTTGTTCTGCGACCCCATTTTAAAAAATAAATTTTTGTGCGACCCCAATATGTGTAGGCTAATTTTACGTTAATTTTTTCTTATGGAAAACCATGCATGTGCATGAAAAACCATGTAATAACAACGAGAAATCGAAATAGTAATTTAAAGCGACTTAACAAAATTACAAAAACAGAATTTATTTAATAAACATTATTTAATAGAATGGAAAAATTAATCTATATTCAATGATGGCTTTAGTAGGGTGCTAGTGGTGCGGCCGCACCAGCCCCCCCTAAAAAACATCAAAACGTGGCTTTCCGAAGCAAGATATTGCTGCATTTTTTCATAGTAGCACCATGACGGTGGAACCCCTTATAGTGATGATCTTTGTTTTTTTTTTTAGAGAGATTATTTTGCTTTAGAACACTAAAAAGTGGCCTCTCTATTTTTCTTGCACTAGGCCCCCTTTTTTGTAAGGCCATCACTGTCTACATTCTTTCACAGCTACCTTATCAAGACAAATAAATAATTTAAATTTTTTTGCATTCATCTATAAAATTCAATATTACATGTAGCTTTAGACTCATTATAAGTGATTTTTTTGCTTTTGTTTCTTGCTCTTCTCTTGATTACGCCACACGGCTCGCCTTCTGATCACGCCACCTTACTTTATGACGCAACCATGGTGTAACGACACTACCTTTTCTAGTTTTTGATTGTCAATAAATATTATTGTAAAAAAAATAATTTCAAAAGCACAAAAAGCTCATTTGTTTTGCGATTCCAAAATTTTTTACGCGATCCCATTTGGGGTCACGACCCACAGTTTGAGAAGCCCTGATGTAAACCATGCCAGCGAAAACCAAACAACATCGAAAATTGGGAGCGTGTTTACTTGAATTCCTGCTTGGCAGAAATCTGCTTAGTTTGTGTGCCAATCAGAAAAATTGCTTTCGGAGATGCCAAGCTTTTTCACTTTTAGTTACTTTGAGATATACCTCTAATTCAGACCTACTTGTTAATAATGAGTAGCAGAAGAAAGTGCCGTATAGTTCCTTTTGCAAAAACTATTGCATGACTGAGACCATGTCGTGTGTGGATTGCCATCAAAAGGAGGCTTGTAACCACTCAGTCACGTTGCGGGCTCTCGTACAAAGCAGTGTTCATTTTGTTTTTAATAAATCCGGAAGAAGCCCTCCTTTGTCTCATAACCTTTTTTATTATACAAAAAGTTTACGTTAACTAAGAGAGGAAATTGAATGTTTTTACAGGAAGCAGGTGTTAAAATCTACGTTCAGTTATATAAAGAAGTCGAACTCGCTGTGGGCTTGAACAGCGCTTACACAAAGCGAACGCTGCAACGACTTCATCCAAAGAACATACAAGTGATGCGTCATCCGGATTTCGCGCCAGGTTAACTATGCTCTACTTTTAAATGGGTTTATGAAATGTCTACCATTTACTAAAAGAGAACTTTGAAATATGTTTAAATGATGGACTTTTATTGAAAAAAATTAGCCCACAAACTCACTGTTTGAAGACTTACGCAAAGTAACACTTTTGTAGTGTATTTAATATACTTGTTTTGGTTGTACGGCCCCTTTTTGTTGTTTAAAAAATACCCGGACCCTTAGAAAAATACCTTAAAAGCAGGTCCCGGTTGCCGTAGTAGTTTTGGTTTCCATTTCTAATTCGTTAAGTTTTAGAATATCACGATAAAGTTTAAAAGCGGTGTTCTCGATCTTTTTTAACTCACGTACTCCTTTTGCTAAAAATGTGTATTTTTGGTGGACCCCTATGCAAAAACACAAAGGTTTTTTACAAAAACTAAAGTACAGACCTTTATTGGTCTTTACTTGATTTGAACATAATATTTTCGAATTCACTATGCCGGCTACTAGAATTCGTTGAAAACTCAGTTGAAGACGAAAAAAAGTTATCACTTTAATCCAACTGGCTTTTTCATCCGTAGCTTTTTTACAAATTAAAGTTATTTTTTTTAATTTTTTGATCTTTAACTGAATTTGAAGTCCGAATTCTTGTAGCCGGCAAAGTGAATTTGAAAATATGTTGAAATTTAAGTGAAGACCAAAAAAAGGTCATCACTTTAATTCAACTATTTTAGCCCGCAACTGTTTTACAAATCATAGAGATGACTTTTTTGTCTTCAAGTGAATTTCAAGTTTGACTTCTAGTTCTCAGGAATCAAAAATTTTTATTGATTCTGTTCTCCTGTAGACCACCAAAATAATAGCATGGATCCCCAATCGATATTTTTTTGTGGACCCCCTGAAATTTTCCGTAGACCCCGGTTTGAGAATCCTTGATTTAAATCTAAAAGATTTCTGGCGGTACAAACAACTTTTAACTGCGGCATAATTCTCATTACTTGCTTTGGCTATTAAGCGTTGGCAGCAAGTATCTGCTTATCTGGATCGCAAAACTTTCTCTTGTGTACGTTATCGAAATTCAAAGTTCGGTATCACGTGATTCAGCGCGCAACCATTAGCTTTTAATTACTTGTATATTCTTGAGTTTGCTCGATAGCCTGGTGCCACTGCCATGTTAGTTAAATGTTCCGCGGCGCGTAATCGTGTAGCATTGCGTTGCGAAGCTGTAATTACAACTTCGAATGTCAGTCTTACTTGATTTTGTCGGCTTTTAAGCAAGCACTGGACAGAGTTGCTCTGTGTGCTCTTGCTTTTATTACTTGTTCAACAAGCCAGCCACCTTGTTGTTTGTTTAAATTGGGCGTTTTTCAAGTGCTTTTTTCTATTTTACAGGTTAATGACATTTTGAGTAAATACCATATATTTTAAAAATGAATATTATCTAATTCTACTATTTCAGCATAGCATAGTCGAAAAGAACATTTTTTTCAAGCGAAAAACTAGGCCTTTTCTAGTAGAAAATTTTACTTGAAACTTTAAAGAGCGTCCGAAAAGTTTAGCTCTCTATAGTTTATTGTTTTTATAATTTACATAAATTTTAAAAAACCTAAAGATTTTTTAATATCGCGTTGTTTGTGCTGTATTATAAAGTTGCTCTTTGTTGTTTTTTTTTATTAAACAATAGAGTGAAAGGAAGCAAGTTATAAGCAGTTTTTACATAATTTGGTTAGGGAACTTTTAAAACCAAATTATTGGTAATACAGACGTGCACACATAAAATTTAAATGATGTTCTTCTATAGCCTTTTTTAGCCCTATCTCCACGAAAATACTCTTTCTCACCGAATAGGATAGCGGCAATGAGTGCCGGCCATTTTTGCAAACGCCTCGTAAAAATCAATCGGAAACCGTAAAAAAATTGAAGATTTTGTTTCACGCTCAAAAAGATCACACAGTACAAACCGGCCTCTCTGATTTGGTGGGCACTGGTCAAGCGTAAAGACGATCATCGATTTTGTTTTCTCGTAGGCGAAACTCTGCTGTGGGCTCACCACGAGAAAATTGTCGTCATCGATCAGGTGGTCGCGTTCGTTGGTGGAATCGATCTTTGCTACGGACGATGGGACGACCACCTTCACAGGCTCACCGACAACGCTCCCCCAATCGGTGGGGCCGAGGTAACGGCAAGTTGGTTTTCAGTGTGCGTCATAATTTTCATTCCAATTCCAGTTTCAATTTTATTGTTTTCGTCATGGTCTAATTGATTTGGGGTGCTTCGTTTTCTTTTTTTAAAGTCCCTTGAGAAATTTAAATTTCTTGATTTTGGGCTTGCACGTAAAGTTTTTTTTTTTCCAGAAGAAGCAGATTTTGCGGTGCTCTTTGACACATATTTTTAGACATAAATTTTTTGTGTCCTCCAACTTTTAAGTTGTCGGGAAAAAACTTCATCACAAACAGCCGCGTTTATTCTTGCATGCTGAAAACGAGAAATATTTTTCTTATTGATCGAATGCGCAAGTAGCAACGCCAACAGCTTGTCTATCTGACTTTTTTTATTATATGAAACCTCTGAGCGTCTAAAAATAGCGTAAACACGCTTTTCTCCGACGCCACTTTAAAAGAAAACAATTACGTGGTCGAAAACGATCAACATATCTTGCTAGAATGACGTCGACGTTGTTGACGGCGACGCAGAAGATTCGTCGTTGCGCCGGATGACAACGACCGGGATAGTATTTGGTATGTTCGGGAACATGACGATGGGAGTGGTCAACCAAGTGTCTCAAGAAAAGGCGAGAGTTTTGTAAAGCTATCAAGTCGATATTATTTGCTTAAGAATGCTGTAGAACCAACTCCTTAATTTTCATTTACGAAGTTGCTCTACGAACAATGAAATAATCGGTTCAAATAAATCGTCACTTACTTGCCTGCATTTGATAAGCGTTTCAAAACTTATTCCTTGCAAGTATAAAACGATATGTTCGATTATCCTCATGTCTCAAGACTTTGGCATTACAAATTAAAACTGTCCTCTGAAAAGTTTTAAAAATTAAGCGGATCAAACTGTTTAAGCAGGATAGAATGACGTCAAAGGATTTTATCCATCATCATTTATTAATTAATTAATGCTGTAAGAAAGTCATACCACGGCATTTTTAAAAACGACCAACGTTTTATCTGGACCGAATATTTTTATTTTTTTGTCAATCCACATTCTATGATTGCGGTTGGTTTTTGAATTCGTCATTTTGTAAAAGGTTCGACTTTCAATCGGCTCTGATATCATTCGACGTTCAATCGTCATCGTGCCCATTCTTTGCTGCTAATTGTGTTGGTCATATTAATTTCATAAAAATTAACATTTTTCAATTAGAACATACTGTATGTTGACCGTAATGAAAACATTGCGCTGCTGTTGTACAAAAGTAAAAACGCTTTTTTAACGTTACAAGCGGATTGCAAAGAACTTATGTAATTTGTTTTTTATCTAAATTTTTAACCAATTTATTTTGGTCAGTTTCACCTCTTGATGTTAAAACGTTGTTCTTTAAAAAAAAAACATATGCTGATTCTCGAAATTTCTACAAATGTCATCGATTTTTAACAAAATTTTTAATGTCGAAATGTTGATTTCAGGAAATAGTTCGACCACAACCCAGTAGCTCAGGTCAGTTTGATTAGATTTACAACATACAAAACTGCTTGTGTTTTTTTTATTGTTTGTAGTTGATGCGATGTTAATATTTCTCTACCGGTTTTAATCGCTGAACATAAACTGTGATTATTTGATCAGTGATCACAAATAGCTGCAAAGTCTACTTTTTTGTTCTATCCGTAAGGAAAAACTTATTTTGATTGAAAAAGTTTTTCTTATCGGCAGCATGGTCGAGTGCTTAAAAGCGCCGTGATTGATTGCGAAAGTGATCGACACGGTCATGGTTCAAAACCTACTCGCGCCATTCTGTTGTGTTTTTGTAAAAGACACTCTGTGGCGCTTTCTGCTTTGCGGTCTTGGCAAGCAGTTCTAAATTTCAGTCACATCGTTAATAAAAACTAGAAAACCAAAACAAAAAGATTTCAACCGGACAGTAATATCTCGGCATCTTTCGAAGCAGGTCGAGCAAATTGCTTGACAATTACTCTGTGTATAGCGCTTCCAACTCTTTGCTCGAGTCAGGAGGATAAATATATAGATAAAAATAAAAAATTGTGCCGTGTTGATTTGCATCTCAAGCGAAATTTTAGTGGTTGTTTTTAAAGGTCCAAAAGAAGGAAATCGTCTCAGGCGTTTGCTGTCAAGAAAAAAAAAAGTGAGTGAACTAAACGGCTACAATTCTTCTCTTAAGTACAGTCCTCAGATTTCTACTTCGAGCATTCTTAAACCACTTCAACAGTTTCACGATTTGAGTTTGAACGAGAAAAGTTATTTATCTTGTAACAGTAGAATTTTAGCTGAGTCCCAAACCTTTTTCTTCCAGATTTCTGGTTTAGTGGTGGTCAGATTAAACATACGCACCCTTGTTTGTGCATTTTTTGTTAGTTTATGTTTTTGTTTTAGTTTTTTTGACGCCGCCGCCGCCACATATAACGTTCCAAATGGACAGTTTATTGCAAAGCCAATCACCAATGCTGAAAATAACAGCTAAAAGTCTTTGCGTTTTAAGAAACGTTTGCTTTCAAAAATTTATTATCAACCAGTTAGTTTGATTCAAATGGAAAACAGCAAAACGACAAGTTTAAACAAATAAATTAGGTTGTTGTTGTTCATTGCAAATTTTTTAAATATCGGTGACCGATGTTTAGAGTCGAAAGACGGTTATTATATAAAGAAGATTTGATTTTTGATGCTGAAATAGGAGAAAAACTCTCCAGTTTCTGCTATAAAATAAATCTTAATAGTGACAAGCTTTTACGTTTAAGGTGCGATATTGCCATGAATTAGTGACAAGGAATAATAGCTTTTCCTGTAAAATGGATAAGTTACTTTTTCGAGTTTCCTAAATTCCAACGACGTCAGATTAAAATGCTCGTGTCTGTGTAAGCGCTTGTTGAAAATTTGCATCAGAACTTTTTCGCAGAATCCGCCTACCAACAACTCCAGTGATGACGAAATTAATCCGCCCGAAAAAAGGTCGTCCGTAGTCAGAGGTACACGTTTGCTCCCTGATAATTCAAAAATTTCTTTAGTTTACTAACTTTTTTACATTTTATAACAAAGTTTGTTTTTCAAAGCATGCATTTTGGTTGGATGGCTTCATCTTTTCTTATCTTAATTTTTTTTGATGGCAACTCCTAATTTATTTTACCGTAGAGAAACACGCATTTAGCAATCGGGCCTGTTCGTGATCATGACGTCATCTTGTCAATTTTTCTGCTTTCCTGATAAAAGTATTTTTCCGATCTTGAGATAAACCTTCGATGCTAACCAAGTTGAAACGACGTCATGATGGAGAAAGTTTCTTGTATTCAACTTTTTGAGTGAAAAAAATCTTCATAAAACGAATCAAAACAGCTGGATATTTTCATTAAAAAAGATATTTTTTAACTGAGTAAATTAAGTAAAATTTATGAAAGTAGCTTTAATAAACGATTATGAACAGACCCTGTAAGCCTTTTTTTGTATGATTAGAGGAACTTGTGCTTTTAAATTCTCAGATCGTTGGTTGATACCAAGAAAAAGCGTACAACACTTGTGATGTAGTTTGCCCACCGTTTGTGTCCAGGTGAGGACCAAGACGTTCGACTAGGAGCAATTGTTGAATGATTGCTGCCACCCCTTATCGAACAGTTTTAAATATTGCAATTTGGCTTGATATTCTACTGTAAAAAGATTATAAAATTTATTAAAACTCCCGAAAGCGAGATATTATTATTGAACCCTTTTCACAAGGCACCAGCAAACACTCCTTGAAGGAGTCTCGAACCACAACCTTACAACTGCGATTTAGCAACTTGTTTCATTACCAAGTCTAAATTCTCTGACGTCAAATTGAACTTGATGAAATTAATGAAAACAGGGCAACTGCAGCAAAACAGTCCGAAATTCGACAACATAAGATAATGCTGCTAGCTCGTGTGATAACACTCTAACTTAGCTAGCAGAATGACACGAGTTTGATACACGGCCTACCCAAGTGATTTACATTGAGCCCTTAAAAAAGCAACCAGACAAGACATATTCTTTTATCGAGATTGATTAGATTGCATTTGAAACGGTGGTGTTAAATTCTTGATCCCAATTATATTTTGCCCTTAAGTTTTTTTTTTTGTAATTTGGTTGTACAGGGTGATTCAGCGAAGTGTGCACAAATACTTTTCTTAGTTTTATGAACATGTATTTCGTCCATTATTAACTTTCAATTATTAACATTTCAGTTTCTTATTATTTAAGAGTTAAAATTTAAAATCTGGTATTGAAGTTCACCAAAAGACATCTCTTGTCGGAGGCCACTAAGAAGAAAAGGCTCGATAGAGCAAAGGTTTTGGTCAAGAAACTTGTCGATGGCACGCAGCCTCAAGTTTTATGGACAGACGAAAAACTTTTCACTGTTCAAGCTGTCCATAACCATCAAAATGACAGGATTTGGCTTCCAGACATAAACATGGTCCCAGTTTAGCGTCGCAGCTCTTTCAGAATACAAAAACCCGCCTCCGTAATGGTATGGGCAGGCGCAACATCAAAAGGGCTGAAAACTCCTCTCATATTCATTGAAGAAGGGGTCAAGATAAACCAGACCGTCTATAGGCGAATGCTGGAGGAGAAAGTCCTTCCCTGGGTCCAAGAAGTAGTCGGAGAACAAGGAGTTACTCTTCAACAGGACGGTGCAACCTCCCACACGGCCAACTAAG
Source organism: Diplosoma virens (assembly GCA_963680785.1). Taxonomy (NCBI): domain Eukaryota; kingdom Metazoa; phylum Chordata; class Ascidiacea; order Aplousobranchia; family Didemnidae; genus Diplosoma; species Diplosoma virens. The sequence continues at coordinate 23,605,366 of OY796892.1, read as the reverse complement.
TTCAAGCTTGGACCCAGGGAAGGACTTTCTCCTCCAGCATTCGCCTATAGACGTTCGATGCAATTTCAAAGGTTTTTGGGAGAAAGAGCTTTGGCCGCCGTCTTCACCAGACTTGAACCCTATGGATTTTGGGTTATGGTCTATTTTAGAGACAAAAGCCTGCCGTACTTCTCATCCAAATCTGGACTCTCTAAAGCGAAAATTGACATCGGCATGGGACGAAATTGACCCAGAAGTGGTGCGTGCCACATGTGCCCAGGTTCTGCCACGACTTCGGAAAGTAATCAAAAACAAAGGGGGTTATATTGAATAACTTGTATATTTTCTGAAAGCTTATTAAATTTACTATCTTCACAGCATATAACTTGTTTCATTTGACCTAATTATAAGTCCGAAAGATGAGTTTTTATTTGTGCACACTTCGCTGAATCACCCTGTATAAATATAATTTCACAATTCACTTGCATGATTCTTGCTTCAAATCACAAGTTTGCATGCGCAATTAATTGTTTAGACCGTAATCAACTGAACGAAAGCACGCCATTGATGGGTGATCAAAATATCGCGACAGGCCTAGTTCACTGTGAGTATGGTTCAGCTGTTTTTGAATAACTTCTACTGCTTGACTAAGTTTTATAGCAAATAAAGCGCGTTTTTATATTATCTTGTTCACACTAGTATCATTTTTGTCTATACCAAGGGTTCGCAACGGGGACCCACGGGAAATTTTGGGTGGTCTTCTTATATTCTTATATTGTGGTCCATGGTATTTAGTGGTCCACAGAGCAACACAGTCTACAAAATATTTTTCATCACCTCTCCCTGAAAACTAGAATTCGATGCTCAAATTTAGTTGAAGACAAAAAAAGGTCAACACTTCAACCGGCCTTTTCGGGTGAAACTGTTTTACAAATTAATGTAATGATTTTTTGTTTGGTCTTACCTGAATTGGATAACCGACTTCTAGTTACCAGTGTACCGAATTCAAATATATTCCATTGAAATCTGAGACAAAGATAGTCATTTTATTGATTCGTAAAATAGCTCCTCCCCAAAATGCCAGTTGGATTGAAGTAAAGACTTTTTCAACGAAATATATTTCAATTTCAATACACTGGCAATTAAAAGCGGTTCTCCAATTCAGGTGAAGACCAAATAAAGGCCTTCAAAATGAGATTTTCGTAGAAAAAAAACTCATATATTTTTGTCTTAGGGTTGGTCTGTTAAATAAAGAGCAAAAGAGGTGCAGGGGTTTAAAAAAAGAATGAAAACCTCTGACTTAGAGCGCTTTGTTTTGTCGAAAGCTTTTCCATCTACCTCTGTATAGCAATTTTAGAATTAGACTATTTTTACAAACCCTTTGTTTAATTAGATTGTAAAAAAGATAAAATCCTTCTTTAGCACTAATTAAAGATTCCAATAATGCCTAAATTTTTCAATCTGTTGTTACATGCTTGTTACTCGGGAGTTCGAATTGGTCAAATCAAGAGAGTACGAAACTGTTCGCTTTAAAAATAAATAATGTTTCTTGTAAACCGGTTACGAACAAACATGTAAGAAGTAAAGAAGAAAATAACAAGATTGGGCTTAGATAACCAAATTAATTAATTACCTGTATGAGGAACTGTATGAAAATAATTAAAGGCTTGACTTAAGCAGTCACTGCTTATTGCAACTGACGGCCATTTTGGTTTCAAAGGCTGCATTTTGTTAAATTAACACCTGTTAACTATGTCAATAGTATATCACTTATTGCTTTGTTATTCAGTTGCATTTTCTTCCTCACTGGGTTACGGTTTTTTGTTTTGCTCTCGTGCGATGAATTTTTTTTAATTACAGTATTATTATTATTATTATTTTTGGATTTTCTTTAACTTAAAACACTTCACAACACCACCATTTTTAAGGCTCGTTTCTACTACGACCGTGGAATGGCGCATTCTTTGTTTCTTCTATTGATTTTTATGCTGCGCGTAGCGCTTTTTGCCGTTTTAAGCGCGGAAAGAAGTACAAAAATCAATAAAACGAAGAATGCGCCATTTCACGCTCGTAATGGTAACGAGCCTTAAGTATGAAATAAAAAGCAATAATCAATTTCCGGTTCAATCATTTATTTTTCTTGCACCACGCACGCTTTTTTTTCGGTTTCTACTTGACGAAAAAGTCAGTTTTCTTTAATTTGTATTTGGTACGTTCGGGAAAAATGAGCGTGCCAGCTTCTCCGTCTAGCTTTTTGATGTCATAAACAAATTTTCTTCCTACGTTGATACGATCATATGAAAGGAAATTTGCTCAAAAAACGTAAAGCGATCGATTGCTTGTTCTATGTTAATCGAATTTTTTTATTTCGTTTAGGTTCAGTTCGATTCCAGGAAGAGACATTCAACGGGGAACATCTAGAAAAAGCAGAAAACGGTAAGTAAATTATTTAAATCGGGAAAAGTTAATCCGAATTTTTTTTAAAAGTTGACACATGATAAATTATATCATTTTATGTAAAAAAAAAATGCAGGTGGTTATTTAAATCTTAACTTAGTATTACTTTAAAAAGTAAGTCGCGGTTACTTATTATTTTTCCGTGCGATTCGCTATGCCGGCTACAAAACACTCCAGCCCACTCTTAGTTGCTTGTTATTCTAGTGTTCTTTAACCTTTTTTCCGTCGTACGCCTTTTACAAAGACTTTGCATCTCTAAAAACAATCTCAAACTTCCATCCAGGCTATTTCATATAATGGCACGATAAAATAAACTCATTAAAATTTATCGAAAAGACATTATTTTTCCAGAGTGAAATTTTCGTCTTCGGTGCATTTGATTGTGCTAGTTGACCAAAATATTTTCTTGAATTAAGCTCTTCGGAAACTCCCGCACATCGGAGGTTTGTAAAACCTCAATTCTCCCAGTATCTATACGCCTAGGCTAGGTTATCTTCAATGGTGTTTCAATCACAATAAACTTGTTTCTTAATGTGTTAATGTGACGAATAAACATAATAGTTGTAATGAACAATTAGTGTCGTAATTGTTACTTTCACTAACACTTGCCTAAGCTGTATATCCTTTGTATACCATTTAAGTTTTTATTAATAAAAACTAAGTCAACTTTAGTGCACAATTTTTTGTTCTTTTCTGGGTTTCTAAGGTATAAACCTTAGTTTTGCACTTTGGTATACAGTAGACCCAGTTGAATAGCATTGTGTTATTCCATAGAAATTCGTTGATATTATTGATATGCGATACTTGTGAATGCAATAGAATCTTGCAAATGACGCATTGTAGCGATTTGTTTTTTTTTTGTGGTTTTTCGGGAGCCGAGTAACGATCGATTAGAAGTCGTGAAAGCGAATTTTCTTAAAACTTTTAAAGAGAAGCTTTTAATGCCCCCGTGTTAATTCGTTGTTTAATCCCTTTTGTTTTAGTCACGTGGTACTGTTTTATACTTACTAGCCGAGGTTTCGTTTCAGATAAAAAGGATCCCAAAGCTCCGCAGTTTGCTTACCTCGAGAAATATCGCGAGATGGTCAGTCAGGTCCAGCTCGCGTCGCAGTCGCGTCTGTGGATCGGAAAAGATTACAACAACTTCGTGTTGAAAGATCTGACGAATCTTGACGATCCTTTCGAAGGTGATGCTCGAATGATCCCGGGCGCGCTTCTAGCTTCTAGCTTCTAGCTTTTAACTTTCTAGCGCTTCTAGTCGAACGAACTTTGGTTCACCGCTCCGCTATCTTTTGGCGCTCACTGCACTTTTAAGAATTTTTAAGTTTTTTTTGGTTCTTCGCTTGATTTCAAACGCTTAAACCAGTCAAAATCAAGCAAAGACTGAAAAAGTCTGTTCTAAATAAAAAGAAAAAACGATATTTTAAGGCATTTTTGGTCGTTTTTGAACACTTAGATAAAAAAAGCGTTTGAAATCAAGCAAAGACCGAAAAAAGTCTTCGCTGTTCAAAAACGTTTGCCATCTCTGGTCTAGCAGTTGGAAAGCTCAAATTTAAAAAAAAAAGCGAAACTTTAAAAAGTATTTTTAAATAAGGTTATTCTACGGCACACCGGTTGCTCTGATCACTGTCTCGCCCAATGTTTTTCATTCGCAGTTTCTTGAAACAATCGAAAGGGTTTCCGAGCAAACTTCTATCATTGAATCTTAATTAATGTTTTGATTAAGTTGTGATGACTGTTGACCTTTTTAAACCCGCCAGTCCGTTAATTGGCTGCTATCGCACAGTTCCGATTCCGACATCGCTTAACTCCGACGACATTTTACAGACGAAATCGATCGAAACAAGCAGCCCCGCATGCCGTGGCATGACATCGCCTGCGTCACTTACGGCAAAGCAGCTCGCGACGTCGCACGTCACTTTATACAGAGATGGAATTTCACGAAAGTAAGTGAAAGACCCGACGTAATGTTTCCTCGAAACATCAAAACACAAATTTAACCGATAGCGGTCATGAGCGACCTGTCGATAGGTGGCCTTGTTTTGGAGACTATTTAAACACTTAAAATGTTTTCTGAGAACTTTTTCGCTTGCTAAATTACCACGATTTTATTGCAGATTCAAAAGGCGAAAAAAGGCGAACACATTTCCTTCTTACTTCCGAAAACTTACGTTGACGAGCACGTCAACGTCCCCAAAAACATAATAAGGCCCGAAGCTGTGAATGCGAACGTACAAGTAAGCTGCCAATAATAATATTGTTATCACAATGTTTTCACGATCGAGTTGATTAGGAATCAAACCAGTTTCTCTTGACGACTCTGGCGTTTCTTAAGTCAGATTTGAAATTATGTTATTGATAAGATTTCATTGGAAAATAACTGGAAAGTGATAAGATTGCACTTGTTCTAGATTCTTCGATCGTCGTGTGAGTGGTCGGCCGGCATTAGTGTCACGGACAGTTCGATTCACAACGCCTATCTCAACGCCATCCACAACGCCCAGCATTTCATCTACATTGAGGTCAGCAAACAAAGAAAGAATCAACGAAACAAAATTGTATAAGTTAAGGACAGACAGCACTAGAGAGTGTCAACAGCGGCATTGTGCTGCACGCACGCCTCCACCGAGCTTGCCTGACCATGCTTGCGGGTTTTTAACATTTTTATTTAAGACAGTCGGCTTTCTTTGGATTGTTCACAGAAATTGGTTAACGAATTGAATCGTTAAATCTCTCAGCCGACACGCATGACAACAGCCAGTTATTTCCTAGCAACTGGTCGTCAGCGTACGTGGTGCCGCTCCTTTCAATGCATTATTAGGAGTCACACAGATGTTTCCCTTATACGCATGACCCCATCTCTGCGAGCAACCCAGAGTGATAAGAGGACTTAAAACCCGTAACAATGGTCAGGTAGTAGCCGTAGGCGTGGTGACTTTGCGTCATAAGCACGATTGTTAACGAACTTTTCTTGCGCAGAATCAATTTTTTATTTCGTGTCGCGACGACCGCCAAGTGCACAACAGGATTGCCGAGGCTCTCTTCCAGCGAATCGTTCGCGCTCATTATGAGAAGAAGAATTTCCGGGTTTACGTCATAATGCCCTTGGTCCCGGGCTTCGAAGGCGACATCAGGTTACGTAACCATTCTTCGCGTCCTTGTCGCGGTTGGTTTGGGTCAAAATAAATTGAGGGGCGAAGTTTTGTTTTAGGATAAAACACGAATGAAGTTTTAAATGATTTAAAAAACTTTTGTTTTCCAATTTTTTTTTCTTTTTCGGGAACGTGTGTTTGCTTCTATACTTGAAAATGTTCTCACAGTTAGTTAAACTTTTTGAATTTAAGTCTAAGATGAGTTGAGAATCTTTTTTTTAGATAGCACATTCTTTTTGGGGAGCGTGGTCGAATGCTTAAGAGAGCCGTGATTGTGATCGGCATGATCTCATTTCAAAACTTACCCGCGCCAATTTGTTGTGTCCTTGGGAAAGACACTTTACGGTATTTAGCCCTGCTTGGCGGTCTTGGCAAGCAGTCTAAATTTCAGTTAGATCTTTAATATAAACTAAAAAACAAAATAAAAAATTTAACCAAACAGCAATATCCTGGCATCTCCGCAAGCCGGTCGGGGTAATTACTTCGCCTATGCATGGTTCCTCCGACTCTTTTCTGCGAGTCAGGAAGGTAAACATAGAAATGAAATTAAATCAAAAACGATGCTTGACTAGCTAAGAATACTCCGCTTACAGCTTTCGCGTATTAAGCAAGTATTATGAAATTTTTGTAGCTTAGTTTTAACTGTTCAAATTTCGATTTCAGTGATCAGAAAAAGAGCCAAGCCATCCGCACTATCTTACACTGGCAATACAGAAGTATCTGCAGAGGGCGAGGTTCGTTAATCGAAGACTTAAATAATACAAGTAAGTTTCTTTCTTGCTCTGATTAAATTGTAACAATATTTTGTTTATGTCGTCATCAGCGACTGTTTAGAATCTAGAGTTTTTTTGCTGCAACAGATCTTAACATTTGTTATTCTTTCTCTCTTTTTTTTTTATATCAACTTAGTCACTTTGTTATAATGGTACAGCGACCATACACAATCAACGTTGTGGGTGTAATAACGTATATCGTTTAGCCGCTCTTTTCTTATTCGCAATCACTTTGTCAACAACAGTTTGGAAATGTAATTTAACTTAGTGTTACCTCCAGTCGCTGGCGATAAAACCGGATTAAAATTTGATTGATGATGATGATGATGAATATAACTTACCACATTGCAAATAAAAACTAGATGAATTAAATTGAATTACTCTATAATTTTAAGCATTTACAAAAGCTGTGAATTAAAAACCACGTCTCATCAGGTTTTTTTTTACAGTCGGCTTTCACAATACACAAAACTACATCTCTTTCTGCGGTCTACGAACGCACTCGAAATTAAAAGGAAAGCTGATCACAGAAATCATCTACGTTCACAGCAAGATGCTCATCGTCGATGATAACCTGGTCATCATCGGTGAGTTGGCGTTTTTCTCTTTCTCAGTACAAAGGGAACTTGATACGAACGAAAATCTTTTTCCAACGTCGTTCTTCTTCGATCAGGCTCGGCCAACATCAACGACCGAAGCATGACTGGGTCACGTGACAGTGAAGTCGCGATGCTGATCGAAGACACTGAATTCATAACAGCCACGATCGATGGCGAGTGAGTAGATTGCCTGCGTTGGTCGTGATTTAAAATCGGCTCATTCAAATCAACCTTGCAATCGACTGCATTTTCTTACATTTTCATACAGGTCATCTTTAGCATTTTCTTACAGTTCATCTTTAGTTAGAAGTGAAACTAACTCTAAAAGAGAAAACTTGTCATTAAAGTGTCAAAGTTAAAACAAGTAGATAAAAAGTTACGTTTCGCTTCAGACCGAAACAAGTGGGGAAATACGCATCTGCTTTACGTCGGCGTTGCTTCTGTGAACATCTCGGCCTCTTGCCCGATGATTACGACGGAACTGCTGCCACCTTTGACCCCTTGACCCATCCCAGGGCCCTCGAAGTTCAAGATATTGTGTGCGATCATTTTTTCAAAGACGTTTGGATAAAGCGAGCCGCAATCAACACGACCGTTTACGGGAAGGTAACAGCTAAGCCGCGCCATTTCGTTTAAGTGGTTAAGTGCAATCAAAAAGTTGCGAATATGTTGGATTTGTTCTTGTCTATTTTAATTGTTTCTTTGCTGCAAATTTGTTGATTGCTTGCGATCGAATTGAAACCGAACAATTTTTTCGGTGCCATATGTTTTTGGTTATTGCTGATAGAAAAAACTTTTACTAGCATCATCGACATATTGCAATTTGTTCTTTATATGGTCTTCATATCTGCCATTTCATTGATCAAACATATTCGAAATTTGTTCGAGTTTTGTTAAAATATTTAGAGAAAAGCCAAACAAACAGATTGCTGTTGAGTTTTTTCGAGTCAAGAAAACAAAGCCGATCATTCATTAAGTTTTGTAAAGTCACTGGTATTAGCTCTAATAAAATTGGTATAGAGCTTCCTTCAAAAGAAAATATCAATGGCATGTCCTCTTCAGCATTTAGTTTATTTTAATATGGAACTGCAATAAGTATTTTGCTGAAATTTAATCTTCGAAATTTTCATTGCGTTTTCACGAGCGCACAGGTTTATATGCGAAGCATATCTTAGAAAATTATGTTTTTAAAGTGAACTTCATGCGGGTGCTCAGCAAGATTTGGTTCAAATAGTTTTCATCACTTACAACTTGGCATTTGGTTTCATCGTAGGTTTTCAAGTGCGTCCCTTCCGACTACGTGCTGACGCTGACGCAAAACGAAGAATACAAGAAAAACGCTTTGTTTGAAAAAAACCCAGAAGCAGCCGAAAAAGAATTATCAAAGGTAAAAGCCGAGTTTGAATCGTTGAACATTGTCAATTGACTTTGAACTGTGACGATTTAACTTGAAAGTGACGTTTAATTTCTTGAACTTTACAGCTGAAGGGATACCTCGTGCTGCTACCTCTTCAGTTCCTCAGCAACGAAGATCTCACTCCTGGTGCAATGACCAAAGAAGCAATCGCTCCCACCGAGCTCTGGACATAACGAACCCCCTTTTTTTTTTATCATACAAATTTTTATATGTTTTGTATTTATTTCTTCGAACGACCTTGATTCAATTTTATTTCATTTCCCAAAAAAATCTTTTCCACGCGATATCGTGTAATACGTCTTCCGCACGCATTTAATCAATCCGACAGCGACGAAACGATTCGCCGCTATTAAGTAATTGCCAGCCTGAAATTTGTCGACATGACGGTGCTTGTTCAAGTATTTGAGTGATTTGCTTATATATTTTAAGCTTGCGTCTTTTTCTATCGCTTTCTGCCGCGTACAATACATTGTGTGCTTAAGTTTCGTGTCGCCAATGCTGAACAAAGCTTTGATCCTTACTCCGATTAACTACTGTATGAATATGCCTGTTTGTTTGTTTTTTAAATCAAGTTTTACCGGACCTGCTGTACTTTGTTAAGTTATTCAATCTCAATCATAGTAGATTGCGTTAGCTAAATTTTTGAAATTGGTTGGAGTATGCACTTCTTTCATATTTTATATCGCACTTGACTGGTCAGACTTCCATGTTTACTCTTTTCGTTTCTTTTAATAAGGCATTGTGCTTCATCCTGTTTTTTTAGTGTTTCAATTGAAGATTAGATTGATTCTTTCGCTTTGTTTTCTTGTGTTCAAACGACGCTTTTCATCTGTGCTGCTCCTGTTCTTGATGGCGTCAAAGGTTTTTCTTAAAACTAATAGATTAGCGATGTATTGCCTTGTTTTTCATATATAATTCTGTTTTAAAATAGTTTAATGCGCATTTACTTGGGCCTTTTTGCTGAAAAAGAAAATGAACTTAGTATGCGGGAACTTGGTCTTTCGTAGGGTTGTCACTTTGATTCTCTTCATAACACGTGCTTCGGTTTCTTCATGTAACGTTTCCGTGTTTCCTTGTAAAGTGTCAGCGATTGAAATCAAACTGTTTTTGTAATCAAATAATTTACGGTGCTGCTTTTGAAGTGTTAAGTACTAAATTGATTTCCAGTCCGAATCTTAACAAAACTCTTTAAGTCTGTTTGTTATTGTCTTATAACCTTCACAAAACTCGTATGTATTATTTATCAGGATCACCAAACTGTTTTTGAGAGGGCCGGATTTTAGCGGTCTACAACTCTGAACAAAACCAAATTGTTTATTCCCCTTGATTAAAACGAAATAGTCCTTCACTTGAAATCAAGGACTAAAAATTGATTTCTTATCTTTGAAAACCACGTAAAGACCAAAAAGTCTTTTAATATAATAATTGCGATGTTCAACAAGTTCGCTGAACAATATGTTGATGGGCTGGAATAAATTAATCTTTTACTTTGGCAACTCTTTGCCATAGATCACGACTACCTTTCTATTTCTTCTCCATCAAACTTCGATTGTGTTCATAAAATTTTTTTTGAAGTTCGTGTGATTTTAATGACTACCATTATGTTTATTTTTGAATTAGTAGAGTAAATTATTAATTTGTAACGCTTTTGTTGATATTTTTTATTTAAAATCAAAGCACAATTTTTTTTAATTTTCTTTAGAAAGCATGAATAAAAATGCAAATTATTTTGCATTTGTGCTTAATATTGTCACGGTAAAAAATTTCTATGCACTAGAGATTCGGTTTGTTGTATTTTGAAATTTCCGCTTGTCGCAAGATTTACTTCATGAGAATAAACTATCAAATACCGAAACCAAACCAATTGAACTTTTGTGAATCTCGTTTTATTCAAAGCTAAAGCTAGTAAAGCGTTCCTCTTGTTTTTATTTCACCAGCTCGACTCGATACTTAACATTTTCGAAGGTTCAAAAACCTATTTCGAAAAATAATTGCTTCACTAATTTACTCGAATAGTTTTATCGCCTCTATTCCCAATGATAATATTTTTTTAGTCGTCACTGATCTCATTGAGGCGGTTTTTAAAATCACGCATAGTTACTTTGAAAAGTGACTTGCAGCCGTCAAGAACTCTGATCTTAGTCCTAACCGGTTTTACGTGCTTGAGTGTGCGCGCTGTGTGATATACAGGAAAAGTGCATGGCATTCGGTTAATGCTGTTTGTGTGTGTTTTGAAAGGGTCACAAATTTTAAGTAATTTAGAGCGGGGGTTGCTTATTAATGGAAGAGAAAGGTGGTAAAAAAAAGAAAAAGTTACTTACGTAATATCTGAACACTTCTTAACCACGACATGAGCTATTTGATTTCGATTTCGGTTCATTTCTTTAGCTATATTATTATGTAAGAAGTAACTTTTTTATGGAGATCAGAATATTTTTAGTTTGAGGAGGCTGGGTGGTGTGTGCACTTAAAGTTGGCATTTATATTTATAGTGATGGAGAGAATAGAAAAAAAATTTGTGCCAGTTGGTATATGGTAAAAATTGCAGAAATTCGGAAGAAAGCAATTCGTAAATTTAAACAGAAAACGCCCATAGAAGAAACCAAAATAACAAATGGAGAAAACTTAAATATGACATGGTAACTTCCATCCCCACCTCTGGTGCGAATGCTCTAGGTTTGATTTCTGGTCATGCTAAATCTGACACAAAGATGACAACGCCTCGCCAACTCTTTGTATGCGACAGTTGGTCTGCCGTGTATGCGTCAGGCGGCCATGTTGCTGGGCACGATGTGGTCGGAATGTAGACTGGGTTAAGTTATTTTTTTGTTGTTTTTTCAAGTGAATATTTACTCAAAGATTCTGTTGTTTTAAGATTTAACTTTTTTGCAAAAAACTGACAGAGCTACTTTTACCATGAACATGCTGGCAGCACAGCTTTAAAAAACTTTGTAAACCAGATTTTTTAAATCAAAGATATATAATTTTCTTTTTGAAAACAAAAGATTGTGTTTAGGAAAGATCGAGAAGTTTTCTTGGAAATGACGAATGAAATTTTTTCATTTAAAAATTGATTTCAACATTGAATTTATTAGTAATTTTTTTTCTTTACTTAAAATTTTACTATATGATTCAATATTAAATTTATTAAAAAACGCACCTAAGCAATTGCAGCATGGACGTATCAAGGATTTTTGAAAGGGAGGGGGAGCATACAACTACAATCATTTTTTTATTATTTTTTTTATTTTAATCTCTATATTTATCCTCCTGACTCGCAGGAAAGCGACGGAGGCGCTATACATAGGGTAGGCAATTACCCCGACCTGCTTCCGGAGATGCCAAGATATTGCTGTCCGCTTGTAATTTAGTAGAGATATTACAGTAAATTAGATATTACTGTAATTAATCATATATGCTTAGTGGAAAAATATTTTCAAGTAATAGCTGAAGAAAAAGAAAAGGTCTTCACTTTTAAGCTCTCTCGGTTTTGTCAATTTTTTATTACAAAAACATAGTGTTCTCTAAAAAAAAGGTCTGTACTTTAAATCCTTCTCCGATTTTTCGAATTTGTGATCTCCAAGGAGGGGCATGGCACAATAACCCACCCCCTAAATACGCTACTGATTGCATATGTATTAAATACGAGTTTGATTTTTTTTTTTTTTTTTATCTCTATATTTATCCTTCTGACTCGCAGGAAAGCGACGGAGGCGCTAATACATAGGGTAAGCAATTACCCCGATCTGCTTCCGGAGATGCCAAGATATTGCTGTCCGCTTGTAATTTAGTAGAGATATTACTGTAATTTAGAACTGCTTGCCAAAACCATCAAGCAGGGGAAAGTGCCGTAAAGTGTCTTTCCCAAGGACACAACAGAATGGAGCAAGTGGATTTTGAACCGAGACCATGTTGATCATCAGCCCGGTGCTTTAACCACTCGACACGTTGCCGACAAATTTGTTCATTATTTACGTAATCAAAATATACAGGGTTAGCATGAAGTTCTTCCCTGATTACAAACTTTTGTTGCTCCTTTAGGGTGTATAAAATAAAACAATCATTTTTGGTACACCCATAGTACATATCTAGAAGTTTTTTTTGAGGCAAATTTTTTTATTTTAGGAACTGTGACGAGGTGATGTGAGTAAAGTTTAACTTTTCTGTAAATATTTCACGTATGAAAATGATTATGAAATAGACATGACAGCATTAATGAAACCAAAGGCGCAATGTGTTTTGTGGTTCTACGAAACATGATTATCTATTACACTTCAATGCAATTTTGAAAGAGAATATCAGCAAATCCCCCCAGATGCTAAATCTATCAAGCGCTGGTATGGCAAATTTAAAAATTCAGCTTTTGGATGAGGCTTTTTTAAACAGATGGACCGGAAGGGATGGACCGACAGTGGCCACCTTGTTTGCTAGGCATTACCTCTCTTGACTTTTTTTTGGGTTATGTCAAGGGCAAAACGTACTGCATTCGTGCTCGTGACGTAAGCACACTAATAGCAAGGATCACTGAAGCAATTGAATCTGTAACATGGGAGATACTTCGAAATACGTGGCATAAAATTGAAATCGTTGTTAATTTCAAAAGTTTACTGTAGACCGCACAGCGAATCTCTCTCTTCTTGGCTTCAATTTCTTCAACTATGGGGAAGCTATCCGAGCCTTCCCCAATCACACCGCTGGCTTTCCACACGTCTTATGAATTTATAATATTTATTAAAGTTGAGATTTCGATATGAAGGTATAACAGGCTTCCACAAGCCAACGACCACAATTATTTTCTAAACACGACAGCACAAACGATGCAGCCAACGTACAACCAACGTTCAGCCAACGATACAACCAACGTGCAGCCAACGATGCAACCAACGTGCAGCCAACGATGCAATCGCAAAACGAAATTTTCCCAAGTTTCGCTTGCGATCTATAAACTCACTCTTCAAACCAAACCAAAATCACCGAACCACTTGATCACCAATGACTGAAAGGAATTAAATTTACCAACATCTCAATTTATAGTGTGCTCGCCACGTGTAAGTGAACCAATCAGATTTCATTAAAATCACTGCACGTAATCTGCCTATAAAGCAGTGAACGCAAACAATAGAATTAATTACGAGGTTTCAGAAAAAGACTTCTATTCAGTTCATTAACTTTTTCAATTTCAGTGCGAGTTCTATTTTTATAATTTTAACAATCGTTTGGCTAGATTCCGAGCCAGAAATGGAGCTCATGTTGAGATTTATCGAACTTTGCTTACACGAAAAAAAAAAGATAAGTAGTATAAAGTATACGAGTATTCTCCATTGAAGTGGAATTTTAAACTTTTTTCCTTATATGGCTCTGCGTCCGAATCAAACTTTGTAAGTTTCAGTTTCAATCTAATTTTGGTCGGGAAAAAATGACAATAATCGGGCGCAAACACATCGATGCGAAAAAAATTATTTTAATTAACGAGAGCCTGAAAAAGGACTTTGACGGCATCAAGTTTATAGCCACCCTAAAACACCTGTTAAAAAATGCAAACCTGCTGTCGTTTTTATTTTATTATTTATCCTCTTGAGTCATTTTAATATTTATCCTCTTGAGTCCCAGGAAAGTGACGGAGGCGCTAATAGATGTGGTAAGCAATTACCCCGACCTGCTTCCGGAGATGCCAAGATATTGCTGTCCGCTTGTAATTTATAGAGATATGACTGAAATTTAAAACTGCTTACCAAGACCACCAAGCAGGGGAATGTGCCGTTAAGTGTCTTTCCCAAGGATGCAACAGAATGGCACTGGTAGGTTTTAAACCGGGGCCATGTCGATCACAATCCCGGCGCTCTAACCAATCGACGACGCTGTCAACATGCTGTTTTCTTGATGCAATAGTCGAATGAAACATATGTTACATATATCAGTTGCCGTTGTTGTTTGGGATCATCCGGTTATTTTTGTTTCATCACATGATGGTAGTAATGTGAAATATTTTTTTACTACCATCCTGTAATGAAAAAAAGTAAAATGAATGCCCTTTAAACGATGACGACGACGACATGGTAGTAATGTTCTTGAGCCAGCATCTGGTAATTGCAAAAGTGGTGCACTTGAACAAACTGCAAAATACATCATTTTTGCATGCCCTGAACACCGGGCACCAAAAGGACGTCATGGTCTGTCAATGTTGAATGACGATATCAGATGCTATATATCAGTGGTTCCCAAAACTTGGTTTAAGCGCGAACCAACTCTGAGTTTGGTAAGAATCTCACGACCCAAAACTTTGATTTGATTGTACGTAAGCGTAAAAAAATTTATTGGTTTAATATAATAAATTATTATTTTTTTGCTAAACCAATAATTAAAGAAAACAAAAAAACGCCTAGCAGTGGGAAAATTGAACTTAACAAAATTTTACGAGCAAAGACCTTTTTTTTGATCATCATCTATTCCTTCTTCTTTTGTAGAAAACTTTTGTTGAAAAAAAGTTGAAAGCTAAAATATGATTTTTACTTAAAAAAGCGAAACGTAGCCATTTTCATCTCACTGCTAACAATTCTTTGACATTTGGATGCTCCGTTTTCGATTGTCTCGACGCGATCTATACATTGGGAGCCAATGCTATATATCAGGGGTGGGTAAAGTTTTTAATGAAAGAGCCACAAGTGAAAATTTAAAACTGCCGAAGAGCCACATGTTCTGTTTAAGGTGTTAATGTAAATACTGTAAACAAACCAAGTTTTAATCAAATAATCATAACAAATTCAACGTTACACAATTTACAATTTTTCCGAGATTTTACCAGCATTAGATCTACTGTGGGTTTTCATTTTATTAGCTAGTTTTTGAAAATCTGGGCGATATGAAGTCAAAGCGGTGTTAATTAATTCTCTCAAATCTTCATTTGTTAGACTTGCACGATATTATGATTTTACAAATTTCGTTACAGAAAAGCGAACCTGAGAGAAGCGAGCACTATCTTTGTTTCTTTTATTTTAATGTTACCAGCGTGTCTCGGTGGGCGAGAAATAAGTGAAAGAAAAATAGTGCTCGCTTTGCTCAAATTTTTGCTGTAGTGTAAATGGTTTTTAATAACAAACAAAAAAATGCTTTATTTCCACGTTATAATCCGACTTAGTACCTAATTAGAAATCTTCGTTTGACCCAAATTCAACTTCTTCTTCTTCTTCTTCTTTCGGCTTTTACTTATTCGGGGTCGCCACAGCGAGACAATATTTTCCATTTCACTCGATCGACTTCGTCTCCTTCCCTAGCTCCAACTCTTTCCATGTCTTCTCTCACTAAATCTATCCACCTTCTCCTTGGCCTTTATCTTTTCCTTCTGCCTGGCACCGCCATCTCCATCATCCTTTTTCCCACGTAGTCTTCTTCTATCCTTTTTACGTGTCCATACCAGCGTAGCCTTGCATTCCGAAGTTTGTCTCTCAACTTTGCAATTTTCGCGGTTCCTCTCAGGTATTCATTTCTTATCTTGTCCTTTCTTGTCACTCCCAGTGCCCATCTCACCATTTTCAACTCTGCAACTTCCATTTTTCCCACCTGTCTTTCTGTTACTGCCACTGTTTCCATTCCATAAAGCATGGCTGGTCTAACAACACTCTTGTACATTTTAACCTTAACCTTTGCTGATAACTTCCTGTCACACAGAACTTCAGACACCTTCTTCCAACCCATCCATCCTACTTGGATGTTTCTCCTCACTTCTTCTTCACATCTTCCATCACTACTAACTGTTGAACCCCAGGTGTTTCAAGTTTTATGCTCTCTTTACCTTTTCTTCTTGCAGCTTTAACTCTTCTCCATCATCCACACCCCAAGCCTCAAATATTCGGTCTTGCCCCGGCTCACTTTCAGGCCTCTTCTCTTCAATGAATTTCTTTAAATCTCCAGGTCCTCCTCTAGCTTTCTATGATTTTGCCTAGACAGCACTATGCCATCTGTAAACATTATATCCAGTGATGGGATTCAGAGGGTTCGCACGGGTTCGCGCGAACCCGTTCTTGGAATTTCGGCACGTTTAGCGAACCCGTTCTTGGAATTTCAGCATGTTTAGCGAACCCGGTTTTAACTTTACGTGATCTATGTATTTCAATATCTCTGTGTTTAATGTAACAGTTTCAATCTTCTGCAGATGTTTGTTCAAAGTGTAAAGAACGATTCTGAGTGAAGACCTTTTTTTTTATTTAGAGAACACCCTAATTTTGGGAGAAAAATAGAGAAATTAGAGATGAAATCGAAGTGAAGACCTTTTTTTTTTAGAGAACACCCTAATTTTGAACCTGTTCTTTAAACTTTGAATTCCAACACTGAAACTGTTGTTAGCGAGTTCGATACAAAAGAGAACCTGTTCTTAAAATTTTGAATCCCATCACTGATTATATCCCATGGTGCGTCCTTCCTGATGTCCTTCTTCAGCCTGTCTATGATGATGGCAAAAAGAAATGGGCTGAATGCTGAGCCTTGGTGGAGTCCAACACCTACCTTAAGTTCTTCAATTACACTGCTGCACTTCTCACAGTTCTTGTCGCTCCGTCATACATATCCTTGATAATTCTTATGTAGCACTCCGATGTTTCAGCTAAGCACAAGCATTCCCACAGTTTCTCTCTGGGTACCTTGTCGTATGCTTTCTCCAAGTCAATAAAG
The DNA here is from genome assembly GCA_963680785.1 of Diplosoma virens. NCBI lineage: Eukaryota > Metazoa > Chordata > Ascidiacea > Aplousobranchia > Didemnidae > Diplosoma > Diplosoma virens. The sequence goes on along the minus strand of OY796892.1, from coordinate 23,588,325 downwards.
GCACAGTGCACTGCCTTTTGCCCTTCAGTCCACTTTTCAAACAGCATCCTTAGACAAAAGATTGCGTCGGTGGTACTCCTTCCTGGCATGAACTCAAATTGTTGCTCAGCAATCGTCACCTCTTTCCTTATCCATGCTTCTATTATCCTCTCCCACAATTTCATAGTGTGGCTCATCAACTTGATCTCCCAATAGTTTCCATATTTCTTGATGTCTCCTTTACCTTTGTACAAAGGTACAAGCACTCTCCTCCTTCATTCATCTGGCATCTTCTCTCCTCGTAAGAGTCTGTTGAAGAAGTGTACTAGAAACTCCACACCTTTATTGCCTAGAGCAATCCATGCTTCCACTGGTATGTCATCAGGTCCTTGAGCTTTTTCCTTCTTCATCTTTCTCCACCCAGTCCTGATTTCTTCTCCAGAGATATCTTCTACATCCCTTTCTCTCCCTTCTGTTCTCGTTTCTCTTCTTTCCCTGGGGTTTTCCTGGTTGTATAAGTTGTCAAAATACTCCTTCCATCTCTGTTTCACTTTTTCTTCTTCCATCAGAATCTCCCCAGTTTTACTCTTGATTACTCTTACTTGTTAAACATCCTTGCTTTGTCTGTTTCTCTGCTTTGCTATTTTAAACACCTCATTTTCCCCCTCCTTTATTTCCAGTTTTTCGTACAGTTCCTCATATGCCTTGTTTCTTGCCTTTGCCACTTCTCTCTTAGCTTGCTTTCTTGCAGTTTTACAGGCCAACTTGCTTGCATCATCTCTGATGGTATCCTATGCCTTTTTAGCTTTTTTCTTATCCTTCAGCTTCTCCTGGACTTCCTGGTTCCACCACCACGTTTCCCGTCTGCCTGCCGTGCTAACTTTTCCCAATGTTTCACCCAGTTCCCTTCTGGCAATGCTCCTTATCATCTCGGCTACTCTTTGCCAGTCTTCCTGTCCACCAAGTATTCCGCTTTCAATCACTTCCATTTTGAATTTATTGTTCACTTTCGAGTCCTTTAGTTTCCACCATTTTATTCTCTTCACTCGTTTTGGTGCTTTCATCCACTTTGTCCAGATGATTATCGAACTGACCACTATTCTGTGCTGTTTTGCTACACTTTCACCATCAGTAATTTTTGTATACACCACCTCCTTTGTTTTCTCATCATAATGTAATCCATCTGCGAACTGTGTCCGCACTGCTGTGACTCTATGTGCTGGTTTCTTTACAAAATATGTGTTGGTGATCGCTAGTTTCCCTCTCTTAGCAAAATCCACCACTGCTTGTCCTTCGTTATTTCTTTTCCCTAATTGTGTCTGCCCTTGCATTCTTTATCACTATTACATGTATTCCCTTCACCTATGTGCCCATTCAGGTCTTCTGCCACCACAATTATTTGATTCCTTGGTATCTTTTCCACTGTCTCATCTAGGTCCAGCCAGAATGTTTCCTTTTCTTCACATATGCACCCCACCTGTAACGCATACGCACTGATAACATTCAACATAAGACCATCAAGCTCCATCTTTAAGCATATTATTCTGTCTGTTACCCTCTGCAATTCCACTACCCTGTCTACATGCTCCTTTTTCAATATGATTCCTACACCATTCTTTTTGTTTCCACTTCCACAGTACCATATTTTATATCCTCCACCTATGCATCTTGCTCTCTCTCCCCTTCCAGCGAGTTTTTTGCACACAGTATGTCCACCCCTCTTCTTTCCATAAGATCTTTCACTTCTCTTCCTTTACCCGTCATGGTTCCAATATTTAATGTAGCAACCCCCAGCTTGATCTTCTCAGCTTTCTTCCCCTCTCCATTTCTCTCCTTCCTTCTTCTCTACTGCTTTCCATCCTTTCTTTGCATCCAAGTAGCATGTCCACCAGTGACCCTTGGTGCCCACTCACTGGTAATGGTTGTTGTTGTCCCAGGCCTCAATCAATCTGGTATGGGGTCAGATTAACAACGCGCATTGAAAAAATATTTGGCTATGTTTTACGCCGGATGCCCTTCCTGTCGCAACCCTCCCCATTTATCCTGGGCTTGGGACCAGCACCAAGGCTGCTCTGATTTGAACAACCTTAGAGGCTGTTGACCCAAATTCAACTGTGAATAACAATTGTACATTGTTTGATTTCGTTATTATTGTTTAGCTAGAAGAGTCGCAAACAAAAGATCGGCGAGCAGCAATTGCAAGTTTGAGATTAGGAGGTTGACGTTATGTAACTTATATTATGTCAGTGTTGTGCGCGTCAACAGAAAATCTTGACGGCGTTAGCGTCAGCGTCACCTCTTTAAATTCTTATCGGCGTCATTTACGCCGATAACGCTCAAAAATGTTAACGGCGTCAGCGTCAGCGTCAAGATTAGCGTCAATCCCACAAATTAAAGTACTGTCACGAAAAAATTATTGATTATGTAGTAGGACAGAAAAATTAGGAATTTCTGAATTGTCATAAAATGCTTTAATTTCAAAACAAACGCGTCACAAAATGATTGTAACACTTGTTTTATTCATTTATTTATTTCAAGTTTAGAGCCCATATGAACAATGGCACACAAAACATTAACAACAACTAAGCACAACAATAAAAGAAAAAAATTTGCATTGAAGTATTTACTACTTCACGGATCTGCAGCACAATATGGGCTAAATAATTTAGATACACAGCAGATTTTTATAAAAGCCATAAAAATGGGATTTAAAAAGAATATCAAAGTTTACAAAGACTATTAATAAAATTAATATTAGACTGAAAACTACAATTTATGAAAGTAGACGTATACTTTTTCTTAAAATAGCATTAAAAAGTAATAATATTGTGATAGACCTGAGATTCTCGTGCACTGATAAAGCATGGGGTATTATGTAATAATCTTAGTGACGATCGGTGGTCAAATTTTTGGTTAATCAAACCAAAGGCCAGATTAACAAACAGCAGTGCAATAATCCGTGGAATATCAGACCTATTTATTTTTTCGTAAAAACAATAGCATTTCAAAATGCTTGTCGGTCAAACGGCTTCTCTTTGGTTTTAAAATATCTTTTCTAGTTGAAAAAAGACGCTCAACAGCTGCACTAGAAGGAATTGGAGTGTTCAATTTGATAAATAAGTCTTTAATTGTATCGTTTGAGAAAACGCTTAAATTAAAGTGCTTTAATGGTGAGCTTTCACGTAGAAATTGTTCTGTTTGATTCACTCTTGATTTTTTATCAGGGAATTCTAATAAAGTGCTCATAAATTCGTCCTCTAAATCTTTGGTTTCAATCTGGTGTCCTGCTTCGTTGTTTTCAAATTCTTCTGGTTCGCTCTCCTTTATTATGTTAATTAAGTATTCCTTTGTTCGGTAGCAAAGTCTTTCCGCATGAACACCAGGAAGCCAATCGACTGATGGTGCAAGTTTATACCAAGGATGCGTCGCGCCGACAAGGATGCACTCAAAGTCCTCGAAAAGATGATCAAACCTGAAATAGCAAATTTCTAAATAAATGCTTTTCACAAAAATATCGCTTTTTCAAGTCAGGAAACTTAAAGCTGTCGAAATAAGATTATTTAAATTTTATAATGTCTAAGTTTTTAACGATCTCGAACATATTAAACTTTGAAAATCAAAAAATTAAATGCAGTTTAGTTACCTTGATTCAACTCCTTGAATGAAACAATCAAGTAAAGGCAGGCAGTAATTGAGATCATCGTTGCGCTTGGATTTCAATTTTACTAATACGCCCGCCAGCGTAGGTAGTAATCGACCCATATACGCTTTTTCTTCCCCTTGAAGAATATCCAAACTCATGGCTATAGGACTTATTATGCTTTTATATTCTTCAAAAAACTTCATGTCCACTGCAAACAAAATTTTGTTTAGCCTGAAGACTAATTATAATTCAATGTTTGCTTTATTGAATAAGTCAGCGAAAACTATAGCAAAGATATTTGTCAAGTTTTTTCGTTTAAGAGGTTATAATTAAAGTAAGTCAAATAATTCTATATGATCTTTAAATGCAATTAATGATGTTTGTAACAAAAAAATTTCTTTTTAATGCTTAATGATTTATATCATTTTTTTTCTGGATTTTATTTATGTGATTCAGATATATAAAGTGTATGCGCAAAGACGTTATGTCTAATCAATAGAATATACTGACTTGCATTGAAAAAACAAAACAAAATAAGCTAGTGTTTCCCGATTGAAACATTCTATCCTTGTGTTTAAATATAATTAGAAAAAATATATATAATATTCGTATAAAAGTTTTTTCTAAAATTCAAAGTTGATAGATGGTTGATTTTAAAAAGCGGGAAAAACTTTAAAAAATTATTTTTGTATCTGGCTCGTCAAACATCTATGGCTTGACTATTGAGTCAAATAGACCTCAAGAAAAATTCTTCAATTACAAAGCAGCAATTTCTTTCAAAGGCTCACAATAACTTAGAATACTTTCGAAGTACTTTTGAATAATTTTATAATATTTACCCTTTACCCTATTTACCCTTTGTACATGTACCCCTAGGCGTACATTTAGGCTTCTCAAGGGGTACATTATTATGTGACAGAATGTCCTTATTTAAGTTAAATTCCGTGTCCGGAAGAAATAATAAACTCAAATGTCTAGAATTTTCGAATCCGGTCGATTGTAATTACGTCAAACAGGACAATTAAGAGGGAAGACTTTTTTTTACAGATCACCGTGATTTTGGGTTTGAATGGAGAAATTTTCTGGCTGCTGTAAAGTGAAGACTTTTCTTTTTTTTAGAGATCACTTTGATTTTCGGCATAAATTGGGAAAATTTGTATCTGATTCGAAGTGAAGACCTTTTTTTTTTCAGAGATCACCTTGATTTTGGGCATGAATAGGGGGAAAATTAATGGCTGATTCTAACTGAAAGCCTTTTTTTTAGAGAAACGTCACAAAATTTTGGGGGTACATGCAAACCTGCTGTAGTGTCCAAAGGGTACCGATGAACTAAAAGTTTGGGCAACCCTGTTCTATAAGATAGTTTAATAGCTTTTTAGACGGGTTTATGATATTTTTTATTAAACTGAATATCAATTTTCAGAAACCCTCTGGAAGCCCAGTCGAAGGCTATGAAACCTTTTGTCAATTTAGTCTTGCCTATCGCTAATTTAAAAAGCATTGAATTTAAGAAACACATTTTTATAAAGAGGTTACGCTGGGATTACAAATAAGGAGACAATTTTTTGATTATGATCAGAAAAAAATTAAATTAACAAGCTATCAAATTTTGACAACAGCCGACACGTCAAAAAAATTTATTTGTTTATGTACGTGTATTTTCAGCAAACGTCCTTCTTACTATTGCGGCGAAATTGACTTGTCGCAATATGTAAAGTTAGGATGAAAATACGCACATTTTGGATGAATACGGTTTTATATATTAAAAATTATAAAACAGAAATACCGTAAATTCCGGCGTATACGTCGACGTGGCGTATAAGTCGAGGTCTATAAGTTTGACCTGAAAATCCTGAGTTTAATATGTACCATGTTATGAAAAATGTCACCGCCGTATAAGTCGAGGATGGATTTTTAAACTTGAAGTTAAGAGTCAAATTTTTGATTACGTAAGGCAAAAATAAAACAACTTATGATCTAAGAGATATTGGCGGGAAAAGATAACTTTAGATGATGCCAACAGCGAAAACAATTACGTAAGGCAACAAAAATAAAGCAGCTTTTGACCTAAAGACATTGGTGGAAAAATCAATTTTAGTTAAAAAATCTAACCTCGACTGAACTCGAGTCTGCATTAACCCTTACTAAGGATAGCGCTGAATATCGGTTGAAGCCTACTATTGTAATCTTATACAGACTATATTGAAATTGCAATTAATATTTTCGTAGTTTTAATAGTATGAAAATTAACTATACTGTGAAATTATTTATTTAGTAGCCTAGTCTGTTTGCTCTATAACTAAGATTAAAATTTATTTTTCTGATAGCAATTTTCTGTCTTCTGAGTCTCTGTTTAGCGAACATTTTCGACAGACCACAATTATGTGATTTTTAGTTTGATTGAATTTGCCAACTGAGCTGGGACTCGAACACTTTTCGCATATCTTTTTCTTTTTTTGGTGCTCAAACAACATCCTGAGAAAACAAAGAAATTTACTATCGTGCCCTTAATAAAAACAACTGCGCTTCTTTAATTTTGCGGCTTTTAATTAAGTTCCAGCAGGTGGATTATCTAAAAACATAAAAAGCAAAGTTGTGATCCTTGAAAACCTTTTTAACAATTGGAAGCAGCTGCATTTTCAAAGCAAGAATTCGTGAGCACCCTTTTATAACTTTATAGTGTTTTTGCAAGTAGTTTATTTGATATGGTCGAAATCTGTCTGTAACATGCTGTAGCTTTCGTAACCTTTTTTCTTGAATGCGCTAGTGGAGTCAGCGATTGAAAAATTTTTGTATATATTTTTACCTTGCAAAAAATAATTGACGCTTAACGCTTGACGCAAAAAACAAGCAAAAAGTTGTCGGCGACACCTATTCCGTCAACCGAAAAATATCTTTACGGCGTTTGCGTCATCGTCAACAAAAAATTGTCGCCGATATTTGACGCCGTCAAATTAACGCCGTCAACGCACAACACTGTATTATGTAAATTATATTTCGATTTCTAGACATTATGTAACACTATCAGGTCTAAAACTACGAAGATATTGGTTATGTTATTCATCAAGCATGGACTGTCTTTACTGCCATCCCTGCTGGTTATTTTCTCATGAAAATGTCTCTCCAGGAACTTCTTACGCACTTCAAACCCCTTGGAGTACAACAGGTTTAAATGACTGGAGGCATTTATCGCAGCGAATTTGAAGCCATGAAAGCTCCACATATCATGCGGAGGCGTGTGTCATATATGAGCAGTGGAGAAACAGGGGGACAATAAAAGAAGCATTGCACGAGTCTTTGCTGGAAAAAACAAACTTTTGGCAAAATGTTTAGAAAGACTAGTGAATGTTACGTTGATATCAGCAAAGTGCAACTTACCTTTTTGCGGATCCAGTGAAGAACTTTCGAAGAATAACAAGGCAGTTATCTCTCTATTATGCAGCTTCTTGCCAAATGCGACACTGTTTCAGACAAACTTTTACCACCACCTAAAGGTTCTCCAAAATATTTAAGTCCTTTGATACAAAATAAACTAATATCAGTACTAGCTGAAGAAGTTCTCCGTGATATAAAAAGTGAACTACAAAGCGCTCCTGTTTTGCGATTATTCTGGATACCACTCAAGATGTCAGCAAAAAAAACCAGTAAAGTGAAGTATTTCGTTACGTCAAAATTAATTACTGCGTGATGGAACACAATCAGAACTGAAAGTAGTTGAAGCGTTTACTTTATTTATCAAAGTTGAGGATTCATCTGCTATTGGATTGCACAAACTGATAACGACTTTCACTCAGCAGAAAAGGCTTGACATAAAAAACTGCCGTGGGTAAGGATATGGTGGCGCTGCATTGATGAGTGGGAAGTACTCCGGCTTGCATAAGAAGATCCAAGATGTGGCTCCACATGCTTACAATGTACATTGTGCTTAGCACAATTTAAATTTGGTGTTAAAAGATGCTATGGAAGCCGTAACTGAGACCCGTCAGTTTTACGACACCATTGAGTTGGTATATAATTTTTTCGGACATAGTATTGTGCAGTGGCAAAAGCTTCAGAATGTCCATAATCGTTATTGCTCAAATCTTACATTAAAAGCGTTAAATCCAACTCGGTAGTCTAGTCAATATGATGCTGTTTATACTTTGAAGGAAAGATTTTTGTGACGTTATGAAATGCTTGACTCACATAATACTTACCAGCACGAAGCCAAAGGAAAGAGATAAAGCTATTGCAATAAAGAAATAGATAGAAAACTTTGACTTCGTATGCATGCTGGTTGTGCAATCCAAGATTTTGCATATCGTCAACATTCCTTCAAAAGCTATGCGGTGTAAAACGATTGACTTAATTTCTGCCCATAAAATCTGCAAACTGCTGCTGAAGACATTGCTCGACTCAGAAGAAGTTTTGAAGCAGTGCTAAACGAAGCTTCCACTATTGCTTCTACATGGGGTTTGCCAAGACAGTTTTTAAACAAAAGAGCAAAGAAAACAAAAGCCTACTTCGATGAAATATCCGCAGGAATAACGTTAAGCGATCCTAAGAAGCGATTTTGCGTTACTGTGTTCCTTCGGATGATGGACAAACTTTCTTGCCAACTAATTAATCAATTTGAAGAAATGAAATCAGTGGTGACGTCATATCAAGTTTTGAAACCAAGTTTTCTATCAAATGCTTCTCATCTGGATCTTGAAATTGAAGCAAGAAAATTTTCTAACAAATTTTCTGATAACGTCTCTCCGTTGTTTCCTAGCCAAATGCTCTCCATCAATACGTCTTTTAGAGAAAAAATTTCCCATTTAAAATCTGCTAAAGAAATGGCTTCTTTTTTGATTGTTGAAAATGCATCACTTTCCACAACTTATTCTGACGTTTGTACGGCATACATGATGTATATTGTACGGCATACATAATGTATAAGCCGTAATACTGCAGAGAGGTCTTTTTCTAAACTCAAACTGATCAAAAACTTTCTTTGAAGCTCCATGTCCCAAGAGAGACTTAGCGGTTTGGCTCTGCTATCGATAGAAAATGAACGAGCTAAAAATTTAGATTTTAGGAAAGTTATTTAGCAGTTCGCGGGTGCAAAAACAAGACGGAAAATTTTCAAGTTTCCAATTACCCGCAAGTAAATTACGGCAGCCTCAACGTATTGTATTTTATTAGTTTGTGTCTTTTGTAGTGGTGTCAGTGTACTGTACGTTAATTCTATTTGGGTTAAACAATTTATCCGCATTGCATAGGACATCTCCATTTTGCTGAAATATTGTTAATAGCGCTCACAAAGCACCTTTCCTCAAAAGATTGTTCATAATTTTTTGTCATTATAAAACGATTTTGGTTTGCGACTTTATTTGATTAAATTTTTATTAAACAATTAAAAAATTGTTATTGCAGCCTGCCCCACGAAATCCTTGCTATGCCATTACTTCGATTTGAATACACTGCCATCACAAAAACTATGTTGAACTGTGCAACCTTGGTGAAATTTTATTCCAATTATAGCCTTTACCTTTGCAGGCACAGTAAACTTATATTTAGCCCCTTTTACCTGTTCAGCTCAATGCTTTTTTGACTCATTATTTCAATTGAAAAATCTTTCTATAACGCAGAGTCGTCAATAATTCCTGTGTTGAGAAAAGTAGCTCAATTAAATATTATGTACACAAAAAAGTGGGGGCCCCATAATAGATGTTTGCAGCGGGGCCCCACCTGACGAAGTTACGGCCCTGTATTTAGGTGTGAATTGCAAAACTAAACTGGTATAATTCAATAAAGTTAAATCTTCTTCTTCATATGAAGGGGGTGGAAAGGAGTTGAATGTTCCACTAAATTAGAACTTCTTAAACTGTGGGTTGCAAAACAAATTAGCTTTTTGTGGTTTGTGCCGCGAAACTTAGAATTCCAGATGTGATGCGTTACTTTTTAAAAAAAATTAGTCCAGCGATGTCCAACCTGCGGCGGTTATTGAACATTTAATCGACAAATAAGAGAATTTGGGGACAAAAATTGACAAATTGCAGCTTGATTCTGAATGAAGACTTTTTTTTTTTTGAAAACATCTGAAATTGGGGACGATAATATTCGGAGCTTGATTTTGAGAGAAGACTTTTTTTTAGAGAACAGATAAATTTTGGGGTGAAAATCAAGAAATCTGGTCTAAATGCTCCGCGATTTCAAAAAGTCCCAAAATGTGCGGCAGATTTAAAATGGTAGAACAAAAAAGTTTGAGAAGCTCTGCATTAAATAACCCGACATGTCTTCTTCAGCCAGGTCACTAGGCTCTTGTCAACATGTAAGAGAGCACGGACTCCATTTGGATGGTAATAGATGGGGCAAGATGTTATTACTAGTGATGTCAACCGCGCAGCGTACGCTGCCGCGCAGTGCTGCGTAGTAACCTTTTTTGGAGGATCTTGCCGCGTACCGCGCCGCGCCGCGTGCAAATTATGAAAACTTTACACTTAAATTTTAACCAAATCCTATTTTGCATAATGCTATTGCTTGGGTTGTCGATTTAGTTGTTCCTCTTCATTAATCTAATCACAGAAAGCAAAGTGTCAGGAGCATAATCAACTGAATAGCCTCTTTGCATAGTACCGGTAATTTATAATGTAAATAGCGCGCAAAGCGGCCAAAAAGAAAAAAGAAATATGAGAGAAACTAAAATAAATAGAGAGAGAGGTGAACTGCTCTTAAACTTAAAGAAAGCAATGAATATTGAAATTTTATTGTACAGCAGAGAAAGGCTTGTAAAAAATAATACTAAGAAAGAATAAGCAATGTGAATTTTGAAAATAAACTTGAATTAGAGTATGTGAAGCTTCCCCACTTTTTTAATCAACCTGGCATTTGGATTATTTTGTACCTATTACCCGATTATTCAATACCAAAACAAAGTCTTAGCTTTTTTATCATTTATTAGGGTTTTTATTCACTTTTCGCCCTTACTAACCTCGCAGCTTTTGGGGATTTCCCAAAATGTAAAAGGTAATGAACTAAACTCGGCTAATAGTGAACGAGAACCAACTGTTGTTACTTAACCTAATAAACCTTCTTTACAGAATATCCTATTGTGTTACTTTGTAAAAAAGCACCCAAACTTTAAACACCATTGTTTTTTTTACAGGAAGTACTAATTTAAGCAAAACAAAAAAGAAGATTATAAAATTAGACATAGAACTGTAGAATGAGTTTTTCAAAATCCTCTCAATGTAAAATTGAAGTTGCCAACCATTAATAAGTAATTACATTTTAATAATTAATTTTAACAACTTGTAGATATTTTTTAATTTTTTTAAAGTTTAATTGAAAAGTATTCTGTAGCAAGTATTTTTTTAAATGAGTTTTTCAAAGTCTTTCTGGTTGTGTCTCAATATCTTTATAATTTTTAAATGCTACATCTATGCTACTATGTAAATTATAATTTTTAGTAAAGCATTAAAAAGTACTATGATATTTATTCTCAGCATAGTTAGGACAAAGCTTAAAGGCTTAAAGCAGTGCATTATTTTCTTTTCATGTTGCAATAGCATATTAAGCTATGATGCAACCTGCTTTAACAAAACATTACCAGATTTAACTTTGAAAAGTCTAGTTAGCTTCAATGCTTGCAATGTTTGGTACAGCTGCAATGTTTGTTATTATTTAAAATCAAATGAATTGAACAAAAATTGATCTTAACTGAACTAATTTAACTTACTTGTGTCTAATTTTTCGTGATTTCTTTCAAAATGTAATTTTTAATAGTAGTTAACTATGCCTTAAATTGAATGTACTTATTAAATATAGTTTAATAAAGGTTATTTGTGAGGATTTCATATATTGTTATAGCTGTCAAAAATAGCTTAGCATGACAACAACTATTGCTTTGACCACAAATGCATATCAAGGGTTTTGGTAAGGTTTTATGGTTAAAAAATCTAAGTAAGTTATGCAATATGTTCAAGCAGTTATTTTTTCAAACTCTTAGCTAAAAACATTAAAAAAAAAACAAACTTGATAATAAGCAAGGTTTGTGTTTGCAAAGAAAGAGATAATTATATTTTCTTTATATATCTTTTTGACTTGCAAGAAAACATTGAGGGGCATTATACTAAGAGCAATTATTGGCTCTCTTTAAAAAGTCACTGTAAGCAATTTTTTTCAGTGAAACTTACCCGGAATCTCCATTCAGCACCAGGATGGAATAAAAAAGAAAACTAGGAGAAAAAAAAGGCCTTTTAAAAAGCGACAGTAACCATTGAGGATTTGGAGTTAGTTTCACATACAAAAATTGCATACGGTGACTTATTGAAGAGACCCTAATTATCTTATCAGCTTTTGAAGATGCCAAGATATTGCTCTTGGGTCAAATTTTTTTTTTTTAGCTATAGAGACATTACTGAATTAAGGCTGTTTGCTGGGATGCCAAGCAGAGTAATGTGCTTAAAGTGCTTCCAATGATATAGCAAGATTATGCCAATAGCTATAGAATTTGAAATATAAGGGCTTACTTTGATGACTACAACAGTGAGTATTGTTTGAACAAACACCTTTTTAAAAAAAGGAAAAGATGTCTAAAAATTTTTTATTTAAATATATGATTTGCGGTGCAGCATGGTGTGGTGTAAGTTTTTGGTAACAACTTTGCAGTGCTGTGCGGTGTCACAAATAAAAAATACTTGTGGGCTGCAGACACAAAATTTTGTATCTGTGACATCACTAGTTATTACATGCTCAGCTGTCTGCTCCTTTGTGCTATATTCACAGGCTGTCGTAGAAACCATACCCTGTTTATGCATTTCTGAGCAAAATAACCCAGTGCCAGTTCAGAGGCAGTTCAGCTTGACCCATGAAGGTCTGGGAAAGCTAACACCCTTAATAAATGTATGGAGTCTCAGGGTGTCTTCTTGCCACTCCATGCTCCATTTATATTCCGCCTGCTGTGCTACACTGGTACCTGACTGGGCAGGGTTGTTCAGCAGTTCCTGTGTAGCAAGCATAAATGGGTGTCTTGAACTAAGTTGCTGCAACTGTCCACAAAGTGGAAGTAGGAACCATTTATATATAGGAGGTATTTTGGCTCCTGAGCACGGCGATCTAAAGAGAGAACAACTTTTTGGTGCATAAGCTCAGTTGATTGCATGCCTGCTAAGATAAAAAGGTTGTTCATTGGTGCAGGTAAAAGTTAAATGAATGTATAATAATAATTTTGCAAGCCCTAAAATGGCAAGCGAAAAATTTTGCAATTTCATTTTTGATATAAAATTTTTTTAGCTATTTTACATTAATGACAAGTGAGGGAGAGAAATTAGAAAGGCAGGTCTGCTGAAGACCCCCTGGTAAATCTTTTCCCAGAAACATTTCTGCACCCTTTCACCCCCCCCTTAAAATTACTTTTCTACGATAAATTTTAGTTTCTTATGTTTTTCCAGGAGAAAGTTTCCGAAAGTGCTATTAATCGAAATATGCAATTACATGAGCCATAGCTATATCAATGAACAATAATTCCACAATTTCAATCATATATGACACACGCCTCCGCATGATATGTGGAGCTTTCATGGCTTCAAATTCGCTGCAATAAATGCCTCCAGTCATTTAAACCTGTTGTACTCCAAGGGGTTTGAAGTGCGTAAGAAGTTCCTGGAGAGACATTTTCATGAGAAAATAACCAGCAGGGATGGCAGTAAAGACAGTCTATGCTTGATGAATAACATAACCAATATCTTCATAGTTTTAGACCTGATAGTGTTACATAATGTCTAGAAATCGAAATATAATTTACATAATATAAGTTACATAACATCAACCTCCTAATCTCAAACTTGCAATTGCTGCTCGCCGATCTTTTGTTTGCGACTCTTCTAGCTAAACAATAATAACGAAATCAAACAATGTACAATTGTTATTCACAGTTGAATTTGGGTCAACAGCCTCTAAGGTTGTTCAAATCAGAGCAGCCTTGGTGCTGGTCCCAAGCCCAGGATAAATGGGGAGGGTTGCGACAGGAAGGGCATCCGGCATAAAACATAGCCAAATATTTTTTCAATGCGCGTTGTTAATCTGACCCCATACCAGATTGATTGAGGCCTGGGACAACAACAACCATTACCAGTGAGTGGGCACCAAGGGTCACTGGTGGACATGCTACTTGGATGCAAAGAAAGGATGGAAAGCAGTAGAGAAGAAGGAAGGAGAGAAATGGAGAGGGGAAGAAAGCTGAGAAGATCAAGCTGGGGGTTGCTACATTAAATATTGGAACCATGACGGGTAAAGGAAGAGAAGTGACAGATCTTATGGAAAGAAGAGAGGTGGACATACTGTGTGCAAAAAACTCGCTGGAAGGGGAGAGAGAGCAAGATGCATAGGTGGAGGATATAAAATATGGTACTGTGGAAGTGGAAACAAAAAGAATGGTGTAGGAATCATATTGAAAAAGGAGCATGTAGACAGGGTAGTGGAATTGCAGAGGGTAACAGACAGAATAATATGCTTAAAGATGGAGCTTGATGGTCTTATGTTGAATGTTATCAGTGCGTATGCGTTACAGGTGGGGTGCATATGTGAAGAAAAGGAAACATTCTGGCTGGACCTAGATGAGACAGTGGAAAAGATACCAAGGAATCAAATAATTGTGGTGGCAGAAGACCTGAATGGGCACATAGGTGAAGGGAATACATGTAATAGTGATAAAGAATGCAAGGGCAGACACAATTAGGGAAAAGAAATAACGAAGGACAAGCAGTGGTGGATTTTGCTAAGAGAGGGAAACTAGCGATCACCAACACATATTTTGTAAAGAAACCAGCACATAGAGTCACAGCAGTGCGGACACAGTTCGCAGATGAATTACATTATGATGAGAAAACAAAGGAGGTGGTGTATACAAAAATTACTGATGGTGAAAGTGTAGCAAAACAGCACAGAATAGTGGTCAGTTCGATAATCATCTGGACAAAGTGGATGAAAGCACCAAAACGAGTGAAGAGAATAAAATGGTGGAAACTAAAGGACTCGAAAGTGAACAATAAATTCAAAATGGAAGTGATTGAAAGCGGAATACTTGGTGGACAGGAAGACTGGCAAAGAGTAGCCGAGATGATAAGGAGCATTGCCAGAAGGGAACTGGGTGAAACATTGGGAAAAGTTAGCACGGCAGGCAGACGGGAAACGTGGTGGTGGAACCAGGAAGTCCAGGAGAAGCTGAAGGATAAGAAAAAAGCTAAAAAGGCATAGGATACCATCAGAGATGATGCAAGCAAGTTGGCCTGTAAAACTGCAAGAAAGCAAGCTAAGAGAGAAGTGGCAAAGGCAAGAAACAAGGCATATGAGGAACTGTACGAAAAACTGGAAATAAAGGAGGGGGAAAATGAGGTGTTTAAAATAGCAAAGCAGAGAAACAGACAAAGCAAGGATGTTTAACAAGTAAGAGTAATCAAGAGTAAAACTGGGGAGATTCTGATGGAAGAAGAAAAAGTGAAACAGAGATGGAAGGAGTATTTTGACAACTTATACAACCAGGAAAACCCCAGGGAAAGAAGAGAAACGAGAACAGAAGGGAGAGAAAGGGATGTAGAAGATATCTCTGGAGAAGAAATCAGGACTGGGTGGAGAAAGATGAAGAAGGAAAAAGCTCAAGGACCTGATGACATACCAGTGGAAGCATGGATTGCTCTAGGCAATAAAGGTGTGGAGTTTCTAGTACACTTCTTCAACAGACTCTTACGAGGAGAGAAGATGCCAGATGAATGAAGGAGGAGAGTGCTTGTACCTTTGTACAAAGGTAAAGGAGACATCAAGAAATATGGAAACTATTGGGAGATCAAGTTGATGAGCCACACTATGAAATTGTGGGAGAGGATAATAGAAGCATGGATAAGGAAAGAGGTGACGATTGCTGAGCAACAATTTGAGTTCATGCCAGGAAGGAGTACCACCGACGCAATCTTTTGTCTAAGGATGCTGTTTGAAAAGTGGACTGAAGGGCAAAAGGCAGTGCACTGTGCCTTTATTGACTTGGAGAAAGCATACGACAAGGTACCCAGAGAGAAACTGTGGGAATGCTTGTGCTTAGCTGAAACATCGGAGTGCTACATAAGAATTATCAAGGATATGTATGACGGAGCGACAAGAACTGTGAGAAGTGCAGCAGTGTAATTGAAGAACTTAAGGTAGGTGTTGGACTCCACCAAGGCTCAGCATTCAGCCCATTTCTTTTTGCCATCATCATAGACAGGCTGAAGAAGGACATCAGGAAGGATGCACCATGGGATATAATGTTTACAGATGGCATAGTGCTGTCTAGGCAAAATCATAGGGAGCTAGAGGAGGACCTGGAGATTTAAAGAAATTCATTGAAGAGAAGAGGCCTGAAAGTGAAAAATTGGTGCATTGTTTGTAACATAGAAATTAATGGAGTTTTGCCTCATTTGCATAATGTTTCTTTGCCTTTTTCTTTTTTGTATAAGAAATGAGAGTTATTTTGCTAGAAAATCAAAGGGGTATTATTTGTTGTTGTTTTTGCAGATTCACTGTAATTAACATTATACAATGACAGTCTAAACAGCTAAATCTGAAACTTTTGTTCATATATCATACAAACCAATATATACCGGTATCAGCTTTTATCTAATGGATGTAGATGATTGCTTCACTAACATTGTTGGAGCATTTGGAAGGTACCAGATAATAATATGTATTTTTACATCAACATTTGAGGTAAGTTTTAATAACTGAAGAGCTCCAAAACTTGAAACTGCAATTTTTAATATCTGGTAAATTGCATAGTTTAATTTTTCAGCTTTCTATAGCGGGCATAGTGGTATTACCAGTGTTTGTGGCAGCTAATATTACTGAATTGCATCAAATCAATCCAAGAGTGGAAAATAATAGTTCTATTTTAGTTGAAGTAAGTTATGAGTCAACCTAATTTTATTTATATTTTCTTGAATATCATTATGTTATTATTGAATTACATTAATTACTTAGTAAGTTCAGAAAGCGTTTTTGAGATAAAAGTAATGTAGCATTTACAGAATTATTAGTATTTTATATAAATTGTGGGAGAGGATAATAAACAAAAGTTGTTTTTTTTAAACAAGCTGCATAAATTAATTCCAAATCCTTTTAATTCTTCAAATATAAAAGTTTTTTGTTTAATTACAAGAATACAGTAGTTAATGATTGTTCTTATTCATGCTATGTTGCACTTTCTTTCTAAAAGAAAAATATGTTTACACCATTAAACTATAATCTTCACCAAACTGCATTATATCATTGTATAAAGCAATTGAAACACTTATAAAGCTTTTAATGAAGTCACATTATTTGTATTGAGTGATCTTTAGGAATTGTTATTAATAGCTTTAATCTTAGTTGTAACTTATTTATGTATAATAAATGTCACTAAAGTCATTTTTAATTTTTTAAACTTAATCAGTCGAAATCAAAAAAGGGTAAAAATATTTTATATCTGTATATTGCAAATTAAAAAGTTTGTTGTATGCTTTTAAATATAATATTCTTTAAATGTTTTTTTTTATTGTTGATTTCATAATTTTTTGAAAAATAATTGGAGTTGGCTATATATCAGGTCTTGCAAAAGTTCTGTTACACTTTTGTCAAACTTATAGAAACCTTGATGTGAACCATATTCTGGATAAAATAATACATAAGCTTTAATACAAATATTAATTATGTCTCAATAACTTTGTTTCTCAATATGATCACTAGGGATATACCATAATTTTTTAAACATTTTTTTTAATCAAAAAGCCTGTTACTTTATTTGATAAAACTTTTTGTTTAAAGTCTAAACAGGCAATTTTTTTTGCTTTTTGCAAAAAAAGTCCATGCACATTGTTTAATGAAAAAATTTATGTCTGAAAATGCTACTTTTGCCCAAATTTTTTATTTTTTTGTCATTCTGTGAACAAGTAAGTTTCTTTTATATGGTTATCTTAAAAATTAGTTTTTTCTTTTTATACAATATTTGACAAAATTGATCTTGTTTCTTTTTATATTACATTTGAAATTTGCAAAACTATGATTCCAATTTACAATACTTTTCATCTTTGTTTCAAAGCCATAAATTTCATTGTTTTTTACATGAGTCAAAAAATGAATAGTAAAAACTTACCAAAACATACTCTGTGAAAAGAAGACCAGACCTGCCGCTGGTACAAAATACCAACAAAAAAACAAATTGTGGGTCACTATCTTGAATTATTTGATTCAGAAAAAAGTAGAGTTACCAGAATAAAGATGATTGCTGAAGAATTGACAAATTTATGGAAATCTTTAAACTTTCCTATTGTATCACACCAGCAAGTCCAGTCTAAAACAAGAAGTGTTGTTAATCTTTATGAAAAATATAGAAAAAGAAAGTATGTTAATAATACATAAAACATGTGCAGTATGTTAATGATATAAAAAATTTTTAATGTAACAGGACTTTCACAAGGGCCAGTAGATTTTTTCAATTGTATTCACTTTTACTGTAAATCTTTAAAATATGGTGTCAATTATAATAAACCTTAAGTTTTCTTGTAAAATGAATATTAAAGGATAAGATTAGGTAGGGTGACCAAATTTCAATTAACAAAAGGAGAACACATTTTTTAAAAAACTGATTGTAAAAAAATCAGTGCTATACATTAAAAACAAAATAAGTTAACATTGAATTGGAAAGTTTAAGATAGTAATAGGTTTTATAAAAAACAATTATCTGATTTAATTGTTTGATTTAACCCATAAATATTAAGTTGTTTGTTTAGCTTTTTTTGATATTCAAGCATTTTTTTCACAGGTTTGGGGCTTGTTTCCACTACACACAAGAAATGGAGTATTCGTTTTTTTATTGATTTTTTTTGCTCTGCTTAATGCTGTTTGCTGTTTTAAGCATGGAAAGAAGTAAAAAAATCAATAAAACAAACAAAGAATGCTCCATTCCATATTTGTAGTAGAAATGAGCCTTAAGCTTAATATCTAAAAGCCAATTAGTGCTACCAATCATTCAAGCATTGCTTTAAAAGGCAAGTAAAACCTTTAAGTTTAGTTTTTGACAGATTTGGATTATTTTTTTTAAACTTCTAGTCTTGTTATTTCATTTCACAAAAGGAGTTCTGGACAGGAACATGTCAAAAAACTGTAGGCTTTTTAATATTTTACAGAAATGAAATTTCAAGTTGCCAAAAAATTTTGTTTGCATAAATATAATTTTAACTTTGCACAATTCTTTTTGTATAAATTTTTACCAATTCTTTTTGTATTTAATGGTTTGTGTAATAACATTAAACTCAATACCACAAAAACACCAGAATATTTTTTTCTACCATAATTGACTTAAAATCTTAATATTATAAAGAAGATCATCAGAATTTGCTGGAATGTACTAGCTCAATTATTACATCATAGAAATTCTTACAAAAGAAAAAAAGAAAAAAGTACTACAAGTTAAGATCAAGACTATTTCAAAGTTATAAGGTTAACTGTTGCATCATAATGTCCAGCAAAAATTTTGTATCTGATAACTTGAAGAGCATTTTAGGATAACTTTTGGGCGCTAAATCCAAATCTGTAATCAGATTTTTTCTATCACGTCTAGTTTCTGAGATATTAAATATATAATGAAATTTGACTCAATGCATTCTTATTACAGTGTTAAACATGTTGTTACAACCAGGGATGGGGAGTAGTGGTGATTCCTACTCCCAGAGTAAAATGTTATTTTATAATCCTACTCATACTCCAGAGTAATTATTTTTTTAAGTTTCTCCACTTAGAATCAGCTTCAGATTTTTCAATTTTTGTAACAAAATCATGGTGTTCTCTAAAAAAAAAAAAAGCTCTTCACTTCAAATCAGTCTCAGTATTTCAATTACAATGTTCTAAAAATTTCAGATAGTATGGCAAACCAATAATACAGTGGAGGAGTAAGGAGTAATGAATATTTTTTATTACTCCTACTCCTTGGAAAAACTTTGACTCCTCTTTCTCCCCAGCCCTGGTTACAAAATCCCTAAAAGTGTGACAATCTCTATGAAAGTGATGATACAGGTATGCTTAAGCTTATATCGCTGGAAAACCAACTAAAGTGTAGACATATGGGAGTTAATATTTGAATTTAGCCTATATTAAATTTATGCGGTAAGGGAGTCTTATAAGGCATTTCACACCTATCAACACCGATTGAATCACTGTATGCTAGCAAGCTTATTCATTTGATTGATATCTCTGCCTTCAAACTTGTATGAGTACTAAAGTTATATTGTTCAGATGTGTGAAAATGAAGGAAAGTTTAAGAATAAGTGTTTTATTGAATTTATTGGTTGAAAACACTTTTAAAGATTTAATAATGTAAAATGACTGAATTCATGATAGTGTTGGAAAGGAGTAAGAGGACTGGCTAAAGCTTTTTTTTTTATCAAATATAAATATCTGATTATTTTTTTTACCAGTTGTGTTGCAGCTACATTATAGTGTAGAATCTTGTGTTCATTAACAATGTCAAACAATAGAAGAATGTGTAAGAATAGTCCCAATAGTTTTTGTTATATTTGTGGGAAGTACACTCCATCTACATATTGTCAAAAAATTTCTTCAAAAGTAAATACAGCTTACAAGTATTATTTCAACTGTACAGTTGGTGATCAAGACAAATTATGGGCTTCTCATATTTGCTGCAATGCATGCAAAACTCAGTTGCTTCAGTGGGAAGCAAACGAAAATACCTTTTGCTGCACCAATGGTTTGGGTGAGCAGACAGACCATGCAACTGACTGCCATTTTTGGTTAACCAGCATCAAAGGATTTTCCTGGAAAAACAAATCAAAAGTTGTATATCCAAATTGTAATTCTGCCCTTGAACTTGTTCCTTATGGAAATAATCTGCCTGCATATGAAAGTGAAGAGGGCATTGGAGGATGCAGTACTAAAAACCAACTTTGATTAATCAATGCATGTTAAATGATCTGGTGAGAGATTTGACATTAACTAAAAACAAAGCTAAGATACTAGGTTCATGTTTAAAGCAGTGGAACTTGCTTGAAAACGACACTAAAATTTTCAAGTTTCGACTTTGTCATGAAAAGTTATCATCTTATTTTGATGTTAAAAACAACTTGTGCTATTGCAAAGACGTTTCTGGTTTGAAGATTGAATTAGGTTATGAACATGACAGTGATGAATGGAGACTATTCATCAACTCTAGCAAAACTAGTGTAAAAGCTGTTTTGCTACACAATACAAATGTTAAACCATCTATACCTATAGTTCACACTGTAGACATGAAAGAGACATATAAAGTCATAAAAACTTGCTTGGAGGCTATCAATTACTCTAAACATAATTGGAAGATTTCGCAGATCTACAGGGTGGGAAAAAAGTCCTCAAAATGACAAATTCAATCCTCAAAATGACAGAGTGCTACAAAGAAACATGATAATATCCCTGAACATCTTGTCTGAAACCTTATTGCTGACAAAAACTGGCCTTGGTCATGGTTTGGGCAGCAGTCTCCAAAACCTGGAAGTCACCCCTCATTTTCATCAAACAAAGCACAAAACTGTATACAAATGCATATATTGAGAATATTTTGATCCCTGCATCTCAAGCAATAAAGAAACACTTCGGAAACAAAAATTTCACCTTCCAACAAGATGCTGCTCCTTCCCACACATCCAGAAAAACTCAAGCGTGGTGCAGAGCCAATTTTCCAAATTTTTGGAGCAAGGAAATGTGGCCCCCTGCTTCACCTGATTTGAATCCTCTGGACTTCAATATTTGGTCGATATTAGAACCTGTACTAAAACACAAGACACCGTTGAAGGTTTGAAGGTGTCTCTGCAGAAAGCCTGGGCCAAAATACCACAAGAAAAGCTTTGTGTTTCAGTTGATAGTTTTAGAAAAAGACTCAAGAGATTATTAAAAGCTAAAGGAGGACATATTGAAATATAGACACATATTTTGTTTTGTGATAGTCCTAGTAATAATATTATAATATATTTATTTAATATTTCTTTACCATAATTGAAATATTGTCAATTCAATTTGTCCGGAAACTTTTTCCTCACCCTGTAAAAGTTTTATCACTACTTGTTGGGTTGCAGTTAGGATATACTAAATACATGTGTTTCTTGTGTCTGTGGGATAGCTGGGATGACACCAACCAAGCTTGGAAACCATGTGAAAATCTAACAGCTGGAAGGTTTAACTTAAAATACACATCTCTGGTAAATCTTGAAAATATTCTTCTTCCTCCACTACACATTAAACTGTGGCTGATAAAAACTTTTGTTAAAGCAATGAATCATGACGGCGCTGCATTTAGGTACTTGAAACCAGAATTTAGACTTTTTAAAAGCAAAGCCAAACTAAAAGTAGTGTTTATTGGGATGAAAATTCGAAAACTACTGCTAGATGACCAGTTTACAGAAAAACTTAATTATACAGAATTGGATTCTTCAAAATCATTTAAACAGGTTGTCGACTATTTTTTAAGCAAATATAAAGCTGAAAATGTTATAGAAATTGTTGAAAACCTGTTGCAATCCTACCAACGATTGGGTTGTCAGATGTGATTAAAGCTGCATTTCCTCCATGCTCATCTTGACTTTTTCCTCCAAACTTGGGCGCAGTGAGTAATGAGCATGAAGAACAATTCCATCAAGACATTGCTCTAATTAAAAGCCAATATAAGGGAAAGGCTAATGCTAGCATGATTGGTGATTATTGCTGGTTTCTGTAGAGAGAAAATGATTTATCTTATATTTGCAGTGCTAAAGGTCTTAAATTGTTATAGATACTCAAGTTACATGATTTGTAAGTATGACACAAGTTAGTTGTTCATTAAATTTTGAGTTTGTGTTAATTGCTTTGTTCTTGTCACTGCTAAGTATCATCATTGATCACTTAGATTAATTGTATGCCATTTTTTTGGTTTATAAAGGTTATCGCAGTGATACTATTACGTAAAATTCAAACAAAAATACACAAAATAACAGCTTTCAATATCTCAGAAACAAGACGTGATAGAAAAAAATCCGGCTTCAGATTCAAAATCAGCTCCTCAAAATTAGCCAAAAACAGTTTTTAAAACCCTCAGATACATGTGATAAATTTTTTTTTGTTGTTCAATGTAATTTGTGATTGTTAAATTCAACATGTATAAGCGCAAGACAAAACTGCAATGCCCTGTATATTCTTTTGAAAGCAAACTATGTCACAAAAGATGAGTTTGATGTCATAATGAGAGCCAGGGTAACTGGATATCTCATAGATTAAAAAAATCAAAATAAAACGACTGTTGCCTGGCCCTCAGCAATGGGCATTGGGTGGCACATCCGGCGTGCAAGCAGCAAATTTTACAAAAGTTTGAAGGTTTTCAGTTTTTTTAAATGTGATAAAACGTAAATAACAGTCGGTTTTTGCAATCATTTTGGCAATTAAAACTCATCTGCCGTGTTTTGATAGGTGCGTCAGACATAAGTGAATGATGTTTAGTTTATAGTTAACCACAGGCAAAATTTTTGTTGAACATAGTAGTTACTAAAAACAGCAAACACAATTATAAATCAAACTTTTGCACAAAACATTTGAATTTTTTTTTGGACATCTTGCCAAAATCGCTTAAAATTTTCTAGGTATTTTGCTAAAAATTCGAACAATGTCCGAAAAAAGAACACTGAATGAGCACAGCAAAAACACGCTCACCTCTAATCTTCAAGAAAAGAAAAAAGAAAAACTGTTGTTATAGTTAAATTGGCACAAAACGTCACTTATCAGCACTAAAGTTTTATCTTGTTGCCTATTAATGCGCAAAGAAGACTGATATCAGGTGAAAAGGGGGGCTGACAAAAATGTTTAAAAGGGGGTTGGCATGACCTCCAAATCAGCCCCCTGGTTGCACCTCTGCATCCATCCATGTTCTGGAGTAAGGGTTTCTTTGCTGGCAAGGCTTTATTATTTGCAGCCATTTCTCCATTTTTTTCTGGGGCTCTTTGTTAGAGCCCCTTCTCATACCTTTACACTGCCTTCAACCCTGTTTTTTTGGTATTTGTTTTTTGTTTTAATACAACACTTGATTAATAGAAAAACAGTTTCAGCAATAATAAACTTATAAAGTATTAGTTTTTTACCCCAAGCTTGTTTGAAAAAAATCCCCATTTATAAAGCAAGAAAGCTTGCCTCTTTTAAACTCGTTTAGTTATTTTTATATTGCTGTATATGTGTTATTTTATCATTGTATTATGGTTTGCAAAAACTCCTTTTATAATTTAATTGCAAAATCAGTTGTCATTTAGTAATTCATTATTATTATTATTATTATTATTGTTAAAGTATTTTACTACTTTCAAGCAAGTCACTTTTCACTTAGCTGAACTGAATTTTTTGTAAATTTAATTTTAAAAAACTGTAGAAAAAACACTTTTCTGATAGTTTCCTCTGATAGTCTTAACATCAAACAAGGGCTTCTAAATTACTTACATATCAGTTTTAATAAAAATCAAAAAGCTTCTACTGTGCAGCAATTTTTTTAATAATATGCATAGCTCTGTAGCTGCAAACTTATACAACCAAAGCATTTTCCAACTTACTGTACAGGGTGTCAAGAAAGTTCCCGATCGATTTTTAAATTTAATGTAATTAAAAAACTTCAATGAATTATGATAAGTTCTGTATGTCATTTTTCCACTTAATCCTCCTTTTCAATGTTTCAGATACACTTTTCAAATTTTTTTGGCTAGAATAATAATAAAATGAGTAAAAGAGCTGCAATCATTCAACTTCATCGTGCGGGACATTCAAATTCTAAAATTATGAAGTTGCTAAAAGCACCAAAATCAACTGTTCGCGATACAATCTTGCGCTTCCAAGAACTTGGAACCATGGAGGATCGGGATAGGAGTGGACGACCTCGATCCGCTCGCACTCCAGCAAAGATCAAGGCCCTCAGGGAGAGAATTCGGAGGATTCGGAGGAACCCCAAACAATCCTTGAGGAAAACGGCTAAAGACATGAATATCAGCCATGAGTCTGTCAGAACAATTGTTGAACAGGATCTCAAAATGTCCTCGTACAAAATCAGGACAAGACAACTCCTAACTGACCTCCAGAAGTGAAAAAGAAAGGAGAGGGCCAAAATTCTGCTGAACCGTCTGAAGGGAGGCACGGAGAAAGGCAAAATCGTTTTTTCAGACAAAAAACTCTTCTCGGTGGAGGTGAAGTTCAACACCCAGAATGACAGGATTCTCGGAAAGTCGCCCAAGGACCTCCCTGATCATCTTCGATTCGTTTCACGCCGACAGAAACCCTCATCTGTGATGGTATGGGGTGCGATCTCCAAATCTTGGAAATCTCCCCTTATTTTTGTTAAAGAGGGGGTCAAAGTGAATACAGATTCGTATGTCAATGATATTTTAACCCCTGCCCTCGCATCAATGAAAGAAAAGTTTAAAAATAAGTCCTTCACCTTCCAACAAGACGGCGCGCCTTCTCACACATCAAAGAAGACGCAGAAGTGGTGCGAAGAGCACTTTCCTTCATTCTGGACCAAAGATTTGTGGCCACCATCTTCGCCCGATCTCAATCCTATGGATTTCTGTGTGTGGGGTATTCTGGAAAAAGAAGCCTGTTCTTCACCCCATAACAATCTGGAGGATCTTCGAGCTTCCCTGAAACGAGCATGGGAGAAAATTCCTCAAGATGCCCTTTGTGCTGCTTGTCAGAATTTCCGACAGAGGCTCCAACGTGTTATTGATACAGATGGGGGTCATTTTGAATAAACCAGATTTTTTTATGTTCATGGAGCTTTGTTCTATCACCACAATAAACCTTTTGTTGATTTAACCTTCTGTCATTAGCCCTATATAATTTTGTTTAGGATCGGGAACTTTCTTGACACCCTGTATGTATTTTGGTATGAGGTGCTATGCAAAATTGAAAATTTTATAATTATTATTCTTTTTAATTCTACAGTGGGATTTGCTTGGTAAGCCATGGATCAGTGACTTAATGCAAGCTATATATTTTTCTGGGTTTTTGATTGGTGTTCTTTTAATTGGCCAACTTTCAGACAAATATGGAAGACAAATTGTAATGAAAATTGGTATGTTTTGTGTATTAATATGACCAGAATCATTTGCTTTTAATGTTATGTGTCATATACTTGTAAATTTTGGAAGTTATCATGCAAGTATTTCATTTAAAGCCAATTTATTTTAATTTTAAAATATCAGTCCTCCATTAAAAGTTCAAAATTTCTAACTTTTATGCAAAATTCGAAAATACAATGTAGTATAATTGAGAACATATTTATTGTCATTTCAGGATTTTTTATATTGTTTCCTGTCTGCTTACTTTTGTCATTTGCAAGATCATGGCAAATGTTTGCTTGTCTTCGGTTTGCTATTGGTTTTGTTGGTGGAGGTGTTGGTTTAGTTTTGCATGTCTATGTTCAAGAAATTATTGGAAGACAATGGTGGGCATTCTCAAGTAAGTTAATTGTTTGTATTGGTACTGTTATCTGCATTTTACATTTACGAAAATTTGCAAGCTTATTTTAATGTTAATCATGTTATTTTTTTACTTCAGGTGCTTTTAATGGCTCCTTTTTTCCTGTGGGTCTTATGTTTTACTCATTATTAGCTTATTTAATTCCGCCATGGAGATCTTTAGTGCAAGCCTTGTCAATAATGCAATTACCTTCTTTAGTTTTTAATTTGTAAGTGCAAGTTTATCTTTATGTTGTTCCATCTGCAGTTGTGCATTGTCAGCAAAAATCTCAGTGCAATACTGGACCGTTTATCAATACTAAAGATGTTGTTGTTGTTGCCCTTCCTCCAAGGATATCTTGGAGTTGCCATTTTTTAACCCCTCAAAGAAGTCAATCTAGATTTCCACTCTGGATTACCTCTGCTGCTTTTTAAGGCTTTTTTCACAGACTAGTGGTGTTGCGTTGTGTTGTGTTGACAGTTAAAAAGGTGATTCGTGCTATGTGCTTGTGACAAGCATAGTGAGCCTTGTGGCATATAAGTTTCAGGGTTCACTGTATGTAGGTAACTTTGCAAGAGTAGTGATTTGTTGGCTCTGACCTGTGCCAGTTTGGTGCGCATATGACGTGGTAATGTTTGTTTTGATGAAAAAAATATTAGAAGGTGTGGTGTGAGTAACTTTGTTGTTTTTTCTAGAACTGATGTATTTTGAGGTGATGGTAGTGTGAATGTGTTTGAGGTTTTCTCTACATTCCTCACATGTTATGTCAGGTTCTGAGATGATGATGTTAGTGTGCTCATTCTTATGAAAGATTGTGGCTTTCATGTTTCTTAAGTTTACGCTTATTGTTCTTCCGTTACCGTTAATTACTAGTATGTTTTAAAACTTTGTTTTAAATTAAAGTCAATTTACACTTACTGTTCTTCCATTACCATTAATTTTTTCTGTATGTTTTAAAACTTTGTTTTAAATTAAATCAATTTTTACCGAGGCTGGGGGTGTTGGCAAAAAAAATATAAACCGATGTCTTCGTTTTGCTTTGCCGACACCGACACCAACGGAAAGACCACGTAGAAGTAGGGTCATCACATTTTATTATGGCAAAAACAAAACGTCATTAAAGTTCGAAAGCAAAAGTATAATAACTAGGACGTTAAAAAGAGGCTGTTGAGTATATCAACCCGTTGAAATCAACTGAAGAACAAAAAAACAAGTCTTTACTTCAAATCAGATATCAAAATCCTTTAAAAAGGCGCAGTTGTACCAAAAATAAATTTGTTAATTTCTGTGGTACAGTTAATTGAGTTTTCGTAAGTTTTGTTTCCATTTATTTTCTTAAAACTGAAAGGTTTCTTTTCGAATCTCCTCGATGGTTATATTCAAAGAAACGCTATAGCGAAGCAGAAGCAATTCTTGTACTTTTTGCCAAAAGAAATGGAGTTAAAAATGCTGGTAAGTTTGATAAGTTCACTTTTGAGAAAGTAGCTGCAATTGCCTTGCTTAGCACTTGAACTATGAAGCAGTAAATGCCGGTTCTATTTTCAAGAATACAACTATTATTGTTTTCTTGTTGCGTTTTATCTGTAAGAAAGCAAATGTAAAGCTAGTGATTTGTTTTTGTAACTGTAATATGTTAAACGTGCATTCTAAGTCACAAAAGTTTTTGTAATCTTATCCTGATGGTTCGAAGCGATGTTTATCATTAAAAAGTGAACAAGATGTATAAGCATAATCTTTAGATGCATAAAGTCTAATTTATACGCGAATGCATATACAGAGTTTATTAGGACCCTGCAAATATAGGTGGGTTAAAAGTTAGAAATTTATATAGAAAGATTGATTTAGCTTGAGCATTTCTAGAACAAAGTAATTACAGACATTATGCTATACTTTAAATTGTCATGTCATTTGATAGCGTTTTAGTTTATTGTTTGTGTTTGTGACTATTGTAGAACATTTTTTCATGAAGACGAGTGTTCACATCGTTCAAGTAAAAAATTTTAGTTGTTAATGCATTAAATATTGATGCAAATGGATGCATTAAATATTGATGCAAATGGCAATGCACCATTGATTGTTCAAATTAAAGTGTCCAGATACGTATTTTGAAGGACTAAAATAACTGATGAATTGGTTTGATTTTGCTTTAGCTTTGTGAGTATCTTGATGAAATGTCTTTTATTAGCAAAAAGAATTAGATTTTCTTTTTTAATATTTTTGTGTTTTATCTAAGATTCAAAATTACGATTTTTCAATTAAAACAGCATTAAATTAACCCTTTTTATCAAGGCTGCCTAACCCACAGCCCCCCCAAGAAATTTTTAATCAGATACTCAATCGCTTTAAATTATTGCAGTGTCTCTAAACCAATCTAATCGTGCGCAGATAAAATATCGTACAATTTCTCAGTGAGAGGTTCTTCGCTTTGTTTTAAAAAACAATACGTAAAGTCAAAGCGACGACTTCTTTTTGCCTCCAACTAAATTTGTGGTTCAAATTCTATTTATCATGCAAGTTAATTCGAAATAATCGTAAAAAATCAAGGTGACCAAAAACGACCAGAAAAAATCTTCTGTTTGATTTTAATCTAAAATTTTCGAATTCCATGACAATTTGAATTCGATATGACTTTGATTACTGCACCGATTGCGGCCCGATCCCGAGTTAAACTTGCAGACGAATATTTGTCCCACGACGAGTAAAAGGTTGGGCACCCCTGCACTATATGATAAAAATAACCCATATGTATTTTATTGGACCTTGTTTCACAATATATTTTTAGAGTACTAAATTTTCCAATTAGGCTCTACGAAGTTTAGTTGCTAATGATTTTCATAATAAATGACAGAAACTTAAAATTAAATTTTAAATGTAATTGTAGTACAGGTAGTTAACTGAAACTTGAAAATTTATTTTTCTGAATCGTTTGAGTTATAACTTTAAAAATCGGTACAGATTTCAATTCAACCGAATTCGTCAATTTAAAAAATATTTCAATGAGTGGTGTTTGGCGTACATCAACGACAAATGATTTTGGTAATACTATGTAGTGAGACAACGTTTTGGATTTTTGATAATCTCAGACCTGGTGTACAGCGTTTTTTCTTTTTTTTTTTGTGCTAAGTGTTGTTAGACTTTATGAATTGGATTAAAGCGATAGTTTCAGAACCTACATATGTATTGTTAAAAATTACTTGTTTTTTACATGTTTGTTTTGTAATACAATAATCGTTAACCTAAAAATTGTAAACTAACTAGTTAATGTCACTGATATAGGCAGAACTGTATCTTTTTATGTGTACAAAACATTACTTAGAAGGAAAGAGTCCCATCGATCGCTAGTACTGTATAGCATTCTCGGAGTAGTTAAAAACTTCAGCAATCATTGCGTAAATGTTAGACATGCAAATTTTTTGTAAAACATGTCAAGCGAATCTTAAAAGATTGCTAGAGAAATGAAACAAATGCATGCGAGTAAAAATTTACTTTAGAAAAAATACATATACAGGGTCCCTGTGGAACTTGTATATACGTGAGACAGTTTTTCTATTCCGGTACATGTTTTCTTAGGTAGTGCTTCTCAAAAGTGAGCCACTTGGCTCCCTAAGGAGAAATTTAAAATCTTAAGAGAGGAAAAGTCACTAGGGGAAGAATCGGAGAGGAAGTCGAGAATCTTGGTACAATGTAAGTTGAGCCAAAAAATCCATATGTCCTTCGTAATCATAGTCGTACCTGCCGGGGGAGCAGGGGAAAA
The DNA here is from genome assembly GCA_963680785.1 of Diplosoma virens. NCBI lineage: Eukaryota > Metazoa > Chordata > Ascidiacea > Aplousobranchia > Didemnidae > Diplosoma > Diplosoma virens. The sequence goes on along the minus strand of OY796892.1, from coordinate 23,558,473 downwards.
GTTAGATCACTACTTTTTAGGGACGAAAATCAAGAGATTTAAAACAGATTAAAAGTGAAAACTTTTTTTGAAAGTTTCAACTTTTTAGACGAAAATTGAGAAATCGGAAACAGATTCAAATTTGAATATTAATTTATGAACTTCTTATGAGATAACCTCAATTCGGATCACCAATTTAGATAAAGACAAAAAAGCAAAAAGTCTTCACTTTGATTATTAAAGGATTTTTATGGGGGGAATGATGGTACTTGAGTTCTGAAAGGAAGGAATGCGGCAAAAACTTTGAGAACCATTGATCTAAGGGATAAGAACTACATCCTTATTCCTTACTCAGCTTGATTTTAATTTATTTAGCAAATTTTTTTACTGGTATTCTAAAGCTTTTGTCGGAAATACCTAATAATCTTAATACTACCGTATATGTGTATATTTTATGCATTTAATGATATATGAAATTTAGAGTATTGGTAAATATAAAAATGTCGTTATTAATCACTGACTATTTTTCATTTTTTTAAATTTCAATACGGCACTTTTGATTTATTAGTTTGCAAGTTGAAACCTTTGGCAGTGGATCATGTTGATGAAAATCCTGGTTTGTTGGCTGTTCTTAAAAAGAAAATCACTTTAAAGCATTTGTCAGTGATGGCATATGTTTGGTAAGAAAATTATCTACTGACAAATACAATTTAATAAAATTGCACAGATTTTATGAAAGATGTAATTTATTTGAGCCGACTTTTATTAGCGGTGTTTTTGCTTTAAAGCAGCGGTGGCAAACCACTGACCTGCGGTACTTATCAAAAGACCGCGACAGCCAAATCAAAACCTTGACCTTGTTCTCAAGACTTTTCTGGTGTTGTTGCTTAATCAGTTTGAACAATTTGCTTACTTAGTAAGCTTTGATTTGAAGATTGGATCCTGTCAATTTACTTCTAGGTTCGTCAGCAGTTTCGTCTATTATGCACTGACTTTGGCTGCAGGAAAGTTGGGAAGCAACCTTTATTTGACTCTGTTTTTGTCGGCTTTATTGGAGTTTTTTGTGCACGTTTTCGCACCTTTGTTTATAAATCGAAAATGGTAAGTCTTTTTCTACTTTATTGATTGACTGTCTCAACTTTGCAGCATATGAAAATGAAACATATAGAATACAATTTGGTCTTTATGTTGGATATTCGCGATACATTTATTTATTTTTTTTTAATGTGAATCGAGGTTTTACGTTAAGAACCCCTCAACTTTTGTAAGAAAAGTGAAAGTTTAATCATAATCTTTCAAATATCATCAGAAAACTATTTTACCTGTGTTATTATGTTAAGAATAATACAGGGTGACCCAAAAAAAACAGAATGCATACAAATTTTCTTAAATTTTATCAACATCAATAGAATTTCCAGAAACTTGGTCAACTTAAATATCAATCTTTGTACGTCGTACCATCATTCCTCAAAGTTTCAGTTATTTTGGTTGCTTTGCATTAAAGTTATGTATTGTTTAAAATATGCTCCAAATGGGCACAACAGTATTGGAGGCAAATTTGTAGATGTCACTCAAAATTGTCACTCATACAAACTGATCTCTCTTTTGAGATTTCTCAAATTTTTTGCTTTATTTAGTGCCATTAGTTTAAACATTGATGAACTAAAGGCATTAAATACAGCAAAAATGTAAGAAATTCTAAAAGAGAAATGAGTTGGAATTATTGACAATTTTGAGTGATGTCTGCAAGTTTGCCTCCAATGCTGTTGTGCCCATTTGGAGCATATTTGAAACAATCTTCTTCTTCTCCTTTCGGCCTTTCCCATTAGTCAGGGGTGGCCACAGCGTATCATCATTTTCCACATCTTTCTGTCTTCAATGTCCATCTCATTCACACCAACTTCCTTCATATTTTCTTTTACCACATTTAAAAATCTTCTCTTTGGTCTCCCTCTTCTCCTCTTTCCTGGTAACTCCATTTCCATCATCTTTCTTTCTACATACTCTTGGTCTCTCCTCATGACATGTCCATACCACCTCAGCCTACCCTCCCTCATCTTCATTCCTAACCGTTCTACCTTAACAGTACTCCTGATGTGCTCGTTTCTAATCTTGTCTTTCCTCGTCACTCCCATAGTAAACCTCAGCATTTTCATCTCTGCGACTTCCATCTCTTTCACTTGTTTCTTTGTGATTGCTACTGTCTCAAGTCCATACAACATTGCTGGTCTTACCACTGAACTGTACACTTTTCCTTTTACTCTAGCTGGTAACCTCTTGTCGCAAATTACTCCTGATACTCTTCTCCATCCATTCCATCCTGCCTGTACTCTCTTCTTTACCTCCCTCTCACAACCACCACTTTCTTGCACCATTGATCCCAAATACTTAAATTCCTTTACTCTTGGCACTTTTGTATCCTCCATCTTCACTGTTTCGTTGTCATTTCCTCCATTTATGCAAAGATATTTGGTCTTTGACCTACTGACTTTCATCCCTCTTCTTTCCAATGCATACTTCCAGGATTCTAATCTCCGCTCCACTTCTTCCCTGGTCTCTTCGCAAATCACAATATCATCAGCAAACAGCATCGTCCATGGTGGTTCTCTCCTTACTTCATCCATTAGCCTGTCCATTATCACTGCAAACAGGAATGGACTTAACACTGATCCCTGGTGCAGTCCAACCTTGACCTTGAAACTTTCTGTAGTTCCTACTGCACACCTCACCACTGTTTCGCTTCCCTCATACATATCCTGTACTAGTCGTACATACTTTTCCACTATTCTGGATTTTCTCATGCAGTACCACAGCTCTTCCCGTGGAACCCTGTCGTAAGCTTTCTCTAGGTCTACGAATACACAATGTAGCTCTTTTTGACCTTCCCTGTATTTTTCCATTAACATTCTTAAAGCAAACATGGCATCGGTGGTTCCCTTTCCTGGCATAAATCCATATTGCTGTTTGCTGATCTCCACTTTATCCCTTAACCTGGTTTCAATAATTCTTTTCCATACTTTCATTGTGTGGTTCATTAGCTTTATTCCTCTGTAGTTCCACTGTGCGTCCCCTTTGTTTTTATAGATTGGGATGAGCACACTCCTTCTCCATTCTTCTGGCATCCGTTTACCCATTAATAGTCTGTTGAACAGTCTGGTCAAAAACTCTATCCCCATCTCTCCCATGCACTTCCAAACTTCTACTGGCAACTCATCTGGTCCAACTGCTTTACCTTTTTTCAACTGTCTTAGTGCGTTCTTTACTTCTTCTCTACTGACACAATTTACCTCTTCCTTAACCACTTCTGCTTCCTCTGTCCTAGGTTCTCTGTTATTTTCCTCATTCATCAGTTTCTCAAAGTACTCCTTCCATCTCTTTAACACTGCTTCTGAATTTACCATAACATTACCGTTTTCATCCTTTATAACCCTCACGTGCTGTACATCTTTCCCTGCTCTGTCTCTCTGCCTAGCCAATCTGTACAACTCCTTTTCACCTTCTTTTGTTTCCAATCTAGCATACAAATCCTCATACACACATCCCTTTGCCATTGCAACTGCCTTCTTTGCCTTAAACTCTTCTTTGTATACCTTTTTAGTATTTTCATTTCTTGTTTTGTCTCATGCTTTCTTTGCCTCTTTCTTTTCTTTTATGCTTTTTTGAACTTCCTCATTCCACCACCATGTCTCCTTGTCTCCTTTTCGTTTCCCAAATGTCACTCCCAGTACAGTTTCAGCTGTTTTTCTTAGCATTTCTGCCGTTTTGTCCCACTCATCAGGTAACCCATCCTTGCCTCCCAAAATCCTGGTCACCTCTTGTCTAAACGCTTCCTGATAGCTTGTCTTTTTCAGTTTCCACCATCATATCTTTGGCTTTACTTTCTCTGCTTTTTTCTTTTTCACCATAAGAGCCATTTTGCATACCACCATACGGTGCTGCTTTGCGACACACTCATTCAATATTACCTTACAATCGCACATTTCCTTCAGGTTCCTCCTTCTGCACATCACATAATCTACTTGGGTACTTTTTCCTCCACTCTTATACGTCACCCTGTGTTCATCTTTCTTCTTGAAATAAGTATTGACAATTGCCAAATCCATCCTTTTTCCAAAATCCACAACCATTGATCCTTCCTTATTTCTTGTTCCATCACCGTACCTCCCCATTATTTCCTCGTCCCCAATGTTTCCTTTGCCCACATGTCCATTAAGGTCTGCACCAAGAACTATCCTCTCTTCTTTTGATATACTTTCTATCAATCCATCCAGGTCTTCCCAAAAATCATTTTTCTCCATGCTGTAGTTAACCTGTGGAGCATATGCACTTACTATATTTAGGATGGACCCATTTACCTCCAGCTTCATGGCCATCAGTCTGTCCGACACCCTCTTCACCTCCAGAACACTTTCAGCCAGCCCCTCCCTCAGCACTATCCCTATCCCATTTTTTCTTCCATCAGCTCCGTTGTAAAATATTTTACATCCACCTCCAATGTTTCTTGCTTTACTACCTTTCCACTTAGTTTCTTGTAGGCACAATATGTCTACATTCCTTCACTCCATCATATCTGCCAGCTCTCTTCCCCTTCCAGTCATCGTTCCAATATTTAAAGTACCCACCCTTATGAGTGAGCATCTTCCTTTCCATGCTTCTCGCTGCTTCTTTACTCGCCTTCCTCCTCTCTTTCTGCTCTTATTTTCACTTTGTTTAGCAGTAGCATAATTTCCGCAGGTGCCCTGCTGTGCGACACCTGAGGCGGTCGTTGGTAACCCGGGCCGCGACCGATCCGGTATGGATTTACAATGATTACGCATTTGTATATATCTGGCAAAAAGTTTTACGCCGGATGCCCTTCCTGCCGCAACCCTCCCCATTTATCCGGGCTTGGGACCGGCATCAAGAGACACAGAAATGTGCCACCGATGACTGGGTGCATAACTTAAATGTAAAGCAACAAAATAACTAAAACTTTGAGGAATGATGGTACAAAGATTGATATTTAAGTCAACCAAGTTTCTTGAAATTCTATTGATGTTGATAAGATTTAATAAAATTTGTATGGGTTCTGTTTCTTTGGGTCACCCTGTATATAAAATCTGAAGTTATAATTTCGTTGTAATTTTACGAAATTTATTTACAAAAAAATATTGGAAAATTCTTTATTGTTGTCTATTTGTTTTGTTATTTTAAGGTGTTTTCATTTCCTTGCTTAACGCGGGGTTAATGCATTTATAAAATTACTATTAATGCAAGTCGTTTTATGTTATTGTGATAGCTTGATATTGACTGCAGTTTTGAGTAAATATATTTTCGATCTGTTTATGCTGATCTGTCCCTGGAAATACGTTTCGCTTTCCAGAGTCTTTATATGAATGCATGTGAAGATTTTGAACATTTTAATGTTCAAAATCTTCAAGTATTTATTTGCTTATAATGCTTCAAGTATTTATTTGCTTATAACTTATCATACGTTGGAAATCTAAACTTAAAAAGCGTCAACTAGTTTTCGGATAAAGGGTCGTTCTCCTTCATGCCTTTGCACAAATGTAGTTTACCAACTTGACGTACATAAGTTGAGCCGACATTGAACACTGTTATAAAAAACGGTTGGGCATCAACGAGCGCTAGATTATCAGCAAAAACTGTTACAGGTAATTTCGATTTCCAAATAAATTCACAAACTCTGTTTATTTGAATCCCGCGCTTATCTTTTGGCAATTGTCTTGTTACGTCACTGTGCTTGTTTATTAATTTAATTTTGTCTATATTTGAAGTTATTAGGTACTCATTTTTTTTGCCTATGGAGGGTTAAGTACACTAAAACGTTCGTGTTTTTGGTACTTAAATTAATGCAGCAATGTTGCATGTTACAGTTGAAATTCATCCCCTGCGTGGGTTTTTCATTTTTCAATAATATCATCTTAATTTTGGAATGCTAAAAAAGCTTTCATGGTATCGATGTGCCTTTGTATAGGTGTGGCAGAAGACCTGCTGTCAATATATCGCTACTTGTTGCCGGTTTTGCCTGCTTGATATTGATGGCTTTCGACCCTGAAGGTAGATTATATTTAATTTTATTTAATTATGTTTTAATTACCGTCTTTTGAGTGCTCTGTTTTATGCAGGAACATATACCGGTAGGCTTTAACGGTCCCATAAATCGTCCAAGATTTTGTTTGTTATAACTGACTAACTGACTGACTAATTACTTAACAATTAATTCCACTATAAATCCCGTTTGGTATTAGCAGGCTTGTCCATGGGACATATTTTTCTGTCCCATCCCATCTCATGGGATTCCCATCGGAATACAGTTCAATAAAAATAATTAAATTTATAAAAATTTAGGTTTATTGTCTACTAAATAGGACGATATGCAGTGATGGCATTCAAAATTTTAAGAATAGGTTCTCTTTTATATTTTCTCCAAAAATTAGGGTGTTCTCTAAAAAAAAAAAGGTCTTCACTTCGATTTCTTCTCTAATTTCTCTATTTTCTCCCAAAATTAAGGTGTTCTCTGAAAAAAAAAAAAAAGGTCTTCACTCAGAATCGTTCTTTACACTCTGAACAAACATCTGCAGCAGATTGAAACTGTTACATTAAAACAGAGATATTGAAATACATAGATTACGTAAAGTAAAAACCGCTTCGCTTTTTCATAAATTGCCAGCAACAGATAAAGATATAATGTTATGCACAAAACGTAATCTTGTATAAAAAAAGACTATTTGTATTTATTTTCCGGTGTCCCACCACAAAATAGATAATAGATACAAGTATATGAAGAAAAAAGGAGAGTAAAAAACATTTAAAAGGTAAAAAAGTATAAAACTCTGACGTAATCAAGTTGCTATGACATGGCTACTCTCCCATGGAAAATACAAATGTGTACTGTCCCATCCCATCCCATCCCATCCCATGGGATGATTCCCATGGGAATCCCATTCCCATGGACAAGCCTGGGTATTAGTTCTACCACGGTCTATTTAAGAATAATAAGCCAGATGCGTGTTATAAAATCATCACAATCGCATCGTTTTTTTCGCTGGTAATTTTTTCCCTCCAATGTAACATATCGGGTCGTATTCTTAAGTAGACCATGGTTCTACCAAATTCATTAGTTTTACGCAGTACAGTCAACTTTGGATGTAAAGGATTTTCGCTTACAAGGGACTATTTCAGATGGTCTCAATGATTTTCAATGTAAAATAATACTAAAATATTCACTTAAGGGATCCGGATATAAGGGATTTTCGTTTATAAATGATTAAATTAAATTCCAATCATAATTTTCTAGTAATTTTAGTCGATTATAAGGTATCGATTTTTTGTTCTGATGATGCGTCAAAATAATCAAAAGCGCGCTTTACGATTTCAATTTCGCGAGCATTTCTGAGGGCGCACTTTCTTCGCGGGCTTTTTGGAGGGGGAAATGTGTGAAAAGCTTCAAAAAGGATGTTTTGAGCGTTTGAAATTTGCGTTCTTAAGGTATCGGATCGAACTTTGCGTCAGTCGGTTATAAGATATAAAAGATTAATTGAGATGGTCCCGGCGGATCTCTTATATCCGAAGTTGACTGTATTAAAATAAAGTCTTTTGTTTCATTCTACAAAACTTGAGTTAATTTTCGTGCTATATCAAATTGTAATGTGTCACTTGTTAAAATTATATTTTTTTCACAATAGAACTGCAAAGGAATCTTATTAATTGTATAGTCCAGTGGTTCTCAAATTTTGCTGATCCGTGGCCCCCTGGTTATAATATTGTTTAAAAGGTCAAGTAAAGACCAAAAAAAAGTTCATCACTTTGAAACTGTCAACAACTTCTATTTTTTCCAAAATTCAAGTAAAGACCAAAAAAGATCATCGCTTTAAAACCGTCCCTGATTTTGTCAATTTCGTCTCAAAAGTAAATTGAAGCCTAAAATGAGAATTTTTCTCGTGGTCCCCCGGTAAAGGCCCGTGGCCCTCTTGGGGCCCCAGGGTCCTTTTGAGAACCCCTGGCGTAGTCAATTTACAGGGTTTTTAAATAAAAAGCAAGTTTGCAAAAATAAAAAACACTTTACTATATTACAGTATATTTAATAAATATTTGTTGAATTTCTTACTCTTGCCTATTAAGTATTTCATTAGCTTTAACTACAATAATAATTGTTAAAACCCCCTAACTCTCAATAATATTTAGAATATTATTTTTTAACTGTAATTGTTCAATCTGTGTTTAATACAAGAAAAAACATTTTCAATCGAATTTATTGTAAATCAGGAGAATATGCCGGCAAATACATCTTTATTTCAGAGCAATGTTGAAATCTGACGTTATCTAATACTAGGAGAGTGTTTGGCGTAAAAACATTCTTTTAATGACATTCAGCTGAAAATTCAGCAAAAAGTTTCACAATTACAGTAAATGCACCATCAATTAATCTAAAATGTTAATACCTGAATTTGATATCTGAAAGAAATGAATGACGAAATTGCTATTACCATGCTTTACATGTAAATTTTGTTAGAAAACGTGGTTGTCACAAGACAGCATGTGATTCACATGACCAGTGAAGGCGCGAAACGGCGTGCTCATGATCAACATGGTTTTGGTTCAAAACCCACTCGCGGCATTCTGTTGTGTTCTTGGGAAAGACACTTTACGGCACTTTCTCCTGCTTGGTGGTCTTGGCAAGCAGTTCTAAATTACAGTTAAATATCTATTAAATTACAAGCGGACAGCAATATCTTGGTATCTCCGGAAGCAGGTCGGGGTAATTGCCTACCCTATGTGTTAGCGCCTTCGTCGCTTTCCTGCGAGCCAGGAGGATAAATATAGAGATAAAATAAAAATAAAAAACAAGATAAAATAAACTTGTTAATTAGGTCAACCATCAGTAGGGTGTTATAATCTTCAAATATATATTTTTGCATTTATTTTTGCAAACTTAGTTTTTATTTTTGAAAAACCCTGTGTCAAGTTTTTTTCTACGATCATCTACATTGTGTGCTTCAGCGAAATAAGTTTTTAAAAAAGTATGACGAAATATGTGGTTTACAATTTTAATGCATAAAAAGAATTATCCGTTGCACAATCAGCTGAATTTATTTACATTTATCAATAAAGTGTGCGCAGGTTGTAGTTTTTAAACTGTTATTGTAAATAGTTGCGTGCTATAGTAGTCTTTAATATAAAGCAAGATCCAAAGAGTTGTAGTTGTTCGAGTCATGAGGCGCTTATTGCTTTTTTTCAAAACTTTCACCAAAATTATTTCGAACCAAAATCTTTTCAGAAAAAGCGATAGGATTGACAATAATCGGATTAACTGGCCGATTATCGATCAGCTTCACTTTCATTTGCCTCTACACGTATTCTCCTGAGCTCTTTCCCACCCACGTTCGAAACGTGGCCGTCGGGGCAGCGTCAATGTGTGCCCGGGTCGGCGGCATTCTGTCGTCGTTTTCAAAAACATTTGTAAGTTGTCAATCGAAGTTTTCAAATATTTGCAATCCGCTTAAAAATGAGAGTTGAGTACTTTGATAATGTTTAGTGAAATTTAGATTGGCCTTTATACCAGAACCCTGTCGTTGCTGATTGTACATAACATAACGCGCAAAAACTTTATTGCACCGAATTTTTATTTGAGTCAAAAGTTTTGCTTCAACTAATTCCCAATCACAAAGCTAGTCGGGAGGTGCGCCCGCGGCCTTAAAGTAAGAAAGCAATGAACTTATGAATAACTCGGTGCAAACATCACTTCAGCTCGCCTTGTACCCGATGCTCGGTTATTTCACGTTTGGATCGTGCGGGATCTCAGCCGGCCTTCTCACACTGACACTTCCCGAAACCTACGGGAGGAAGCCGCCTGATTCGTTCAATGACCTTGAACAAGAGTATTCTCATGCCAAAAACGCTCCCATCAAGTTTAAAAAGCTTAAGAATTACAGCGAAAACGTAAGTGCGATGAGATTTTTTTACTGTAATCACTAAGAAAGTAGACCTTTGTTTTCATCTTTAACGAGGATTTTCTGTTGCAGGACCAGTTACTGGACAGTGAAGAGGAAGATGTTCTTTAGCTGTTCGAATCGAATTTAAAATTTTTTTTTTTAAGCACGATAATATGACGCGCAAGACTTTTTTGCACCTTTAATTTTTGTTAAATTGGTCTGGTAAAATCGTTTAATCAAGCTTTTAAAACCTGATATAATGTCGACCAAGCTTTGTCCTAGTTATATCTGTGATTTGCCTTATGCTTGCTATATATATTTATATTTTGGGGGTAGTGGGGCTTCTGACAATTTTGATTGCTTATAGTATACCAATGTTTCTCAATATTTTAATATAGAAATTGGTCTTTTTAAGTTTTCTATAATGAATTTTTCTCAATTATTTAAAATGCATTCGCTACATTGCTGATCAGAACTAATCGTGCTTTGCTTAGGATCAAAAATTTTTTTCCAAAAACATTAATTGAAGAACTTTATAAATAAGATACCAATATTAACACTGTAAAACTTTGTTTACTGCCTCTTTGAATGTTTTGTGTCTACAATGTTCGAAGAACCTGATTATGATAACTTGTCAAATTACAAGTGATTTAAAACTTGTTAAATTATTGATTTCAAATATGTTTCTCTTTACCTTGAACGTTTATTACGCACACTTTTTAAAGCACCTTTTTTCATGCTTTGAAATTTGTTTGGTGTGTTGAATTACGATTTTGTATTGATGCATAATTTTTTTAATATGAAATCAGGTATGAATTATCTACTTCAAACGTAAATAGACTGATTGTTTGTATTGACATTGCATTGACTGCAACATTGCATAGCTGATTTTTGGATCTTTTATTTTGTCATAAATTGGTAACAACGTCAGAAAAATAAACATTGGTTCAAATTATCGTCTCTACAAGTGTCGCATTTTCTGTGAACTTGTCTACATTAAACAGTTGCTTTGTATTGACGTATTCCTATTATTTGTTAATTATTTGCAACAATTTGCAATCGGACTCTGACTATTGTGTAACGATGTGCACTCAAACTCATTGTGTTGTTTTCTCAATTTTTGTCGGCAATCTAAAAAGCACTTTGATTGTGTTATTATGTAGTGTTTTGCTGAGCTTTTGTTTGTTGCATTTTTTCTGCGCAATTTATATCGATAATTTGGTATTAGCATGAACTGTAGTTGTATTTTTTCGATCGTAGCGCAGTAGAACGTAGTAACGTAAAAAAAATCAAAGTAATCTAACATTCCGCTTAAATTTAAACACTGAAATCCCCTGTGCGCCGAAAGATATTTTTCGACGTGTTGGCAGTCATCAAGATGTGGTTGCCATTCGCGCATAAAAATTAAGGAAAAGTGTAAACCGCTTTGAAGTTTTAATTTATGTTTTTATCGAATTCCTTCTGTTTTAGGGTAATTTATGTATTGAATTTACAGTCTTAGCACTGTGCTCTGTCATAATTGCTTGTGCATTGTGCAATCTATTTAATTTGCTGTAGCTAGTCCTGATCTACTTCGGCGTACGTTTATTTTTATCATATTATAATATTTTACGCTGAGCGTGAGAATTTTAATAAACAACTGCGTACATATCCGCTAGGCGTAGACGGATTTAGATAGACCTTAAAAGTTGTTACTATGCTGCACATCTTCCGCTTTGAGGGTGACAAACAATTACTGATTTTTGTGTTTTGAATTTTTTATCTGAATCAAAGCCGAACGAATTACATTTTTAACTCAAAAAATCTTGCTGTAAATGTAAATGATCGAATTCCGTTACTCGTTTATTTACAGTGAATAGTTTTTCGATTTCATACCAAGCTCTTGATTTGGAATTTTTCAGGTCGTCTGTATGAATGATTGTTTTATTAATGTTGTCGGCTCATTCGGCAAATACCAGTTCTGCACTTAAGTTTTCCTGTCTAATTATTTGATGAATAACAGGGTTTTCTCTCAAGTAATGAAAAATTTACTGTAGAGTTGACTAACTGCAAAAAGGTTTTAAAGAAACACAAAACAATAAAGTTCGCATTTATAATCCGTTAAAAACCTTGAATAAAACCCATAATACAGTGGCCCCTCGGCATACGAGCTACTCTACTTACGGGAGATTCGAAACACAAGAGATTTTTCGACCAAAAATTTTGTTTGACATGCGAGCGAAAATCCGAGTTACGAGAATTTCTAGATGCTCTCACTAGGTGGCCGACTGGTCGTTTAATTGTTTTTTGTTTTCGATATACGAGCTCGATCCGAAAACAAATTATTCTCGTATGTCGAGGGGCTACTGTATGTTAAATCTGTTTCGTTTGATTAACTGCTCTGCTTATAGTTTGACTTTATTATGCCAATTTATAAGGCAAGACCGCTTTGCCGCATAACCATAAGGTAATAGTTTATTTAATTAAAAGCTATTAATAACTGAAATGATTTACTTTCTCTTCTAGCAGCCAATTACTTACGGTATGTAAAAGAAACTTCAATACCTTTAACATAAAAAACCAAAAACAATTGCAATGCATTTTGTTAAAACGTAATCAAATAAATAACGTACGGAAACAGTGTAATAATAAAACAACAAAAGAATACAGTAGTGTGCGATTAGGTGGTTTTCACTCGTTATTTAAAAAAAACCGATACTGCGATTTGTAACAAGAGTCATAAAAAATATTTCCAATGGTGTTCACAGCAAACATCATTTTATTTTGATGTGCTTGGCACAAAAAAAGCATCTTTAAAGTGTTTGTGCAAAATGTACGAAACCGCATCTCACAGCAACATCTTTTTGTTGAGCAATGAACTAATCGTAATAATGTAGTAAAGTAAATACAGAACAGGAAAATTCTGCCATAGCGTTGGACGGCAAAGTCAAGTTACCACGAGAAAGCAAGTGAAAGTACACGGCGGTTCATTGACCAGTCAAAATTTATTTGTTCAAGTTACATTGCAAACATTTTATCATTCTTTTTGCAATATAACTGGTTTCAGTGGCACTTTTTTCTGCATAAAAAAGGTGTTTTATTTTCTTCTAATTAAAAACTTTATGAAATCTTTGGGTTTTTTGAACAAAGACGTAAAGTCGTTTTTTTCCGACATCTTTTTTGACAAAGAAAATTTTCCCAAATGCACACATTTTGTTTGAGCAAAGATCAATTCCAAAAGATGCTTTCACTGTCGATGACTTCCCTGAAGTTGACAAGAAAATAGCTACCACTCATCTTTCAATAATGTTTTTCTCGTTTTTCAAAGTGATGATTAAACTATTCTAACAGCCTACATAGACTACGTAAAATTTTAAGTATTTATTATGGGTCACTTCAAAAAGAGACCGTAACTGTTGTTTGTCGGTGAAACTAAGCCAAAACCCCTACAGCACTAGGAGGCAATAAAAAAGAAACCAAGAGAAAAAAATCTCTCAAAAAACAATAGTAACCACTGGGAGATTCTGGGTTAGTTTCACTAACAAAAACCGCTCACGGTTACTTATTGAAGAGACTCTTTATTGTTCAGTGTCGTTAATCGTGACAAAACATTTTGTTCATCCAAAACTAATTAAAAATGATTTTCTTAATATTTATACCTGTTAGAGTAAATTCATTTCTAACATCTTGATCGCCTGGATACGATCACAAATCTTACTCGCCTTTACGACTTTAAACTTTCTATTAATACGTTGAGCTGCATTCTTAGTTCTGTTTATAACAACTAGTCTAGCCTAAACAGCACTGTTTTTTAGTATGTAGATTTTATCTTGTTAAATTGTTACCCGGTACTGATAAACATAATACAATGGAACCTCGCAGTATGAGTGCCTCGTTGTACGAGAAATTCGCTTTGCGAGCGGCTATTCGCAAAGAATTTTGTCTCATACGACGAGTAAAAATTCGTAGTACGAGCGATCGTAGGCCCTCAACGTCCAGGGGCCTCGAAATTCGATTTCGAAGTTTGTAATTCTGTTAAAAACTTGACAAACTTAAAACCTACTTAAAGTATATACAGTAGGATTAAGCTTATTAGGCCAAAAATGCCAAAGTAAATGATGATGACAGAAATATTAAAACACCAGAAATTGTTCTACCTGACTTTTCACTGGACAGAGATTTTTCATGACAGACAATAACCTATTCTCAGCTACACTGTCTTCCACACCACACGCTTAGATGGTTTCCGTTTTAAGTTTAATAGATTAATAAAACATGACTATTTATTGCATGCACTTTTATTATTCATATTACAAGTACAGTATGGTTTTTTTTCTGATTGCACCTTTTCTGTTTAAAAAATAAACATAAAAACAGACATTTTGGACATGGAACGGATTATTTATTTCCATATTAATTTTAATGCAAAAAATTGTTTCGTAATACGAGTAAATTGCAATACGAGCTCAGCCTGATAACGAATTAAACTCGTACTGCGAGGTTCCACTGTAATTTAATTTTAATCTGTCACACATAAATCTGACATTCAAATCATTTTGGTAGCCTATATTTCTTTTATTTTATATCTTTTCGCTTTAGCTTAACATGAATTCTTAATTAAACTTTTACTCCTGGCATTACAATTGAAACGATTTTTATCTAAGAAATGTGCGTAGTTTTACTTGCACGATTATGACGTTCAGTACAATATTGTTTAAAAAAACAACTGAAAGTAAAAGCGTACACATAATCAGAGTGCTTTAGCAAGAAGTCAAATATAGTACAGGTATTAGATTAAAAAGCGAAAAAGAATTTCAAAAATATTTTATCGCATCGGCCTTGTAATTTTTTGCTTCAATGTAACATTACGGCCATATTCTTCAGTAGGCCTATGAATGGAGTAGATTCTTTAGCCTAGAGATACGCAACACCTTCCTCCCGACTCCGGCACACCTGACTACTACACAGGTAATTATCGCTGGTGCAGTGCACCGGGGCCACGCATTGCTGCATTTTATTGTAAAATATTTTTGTTAAAAGCTCAAGTAAACTTATTATCATTAAATGTCACGCTTCATCAATAATTTTAATTTTATTTAACCATCTAATTCAGGGGTGTCCAACCTTTTGCTCGTCGCGGGTCCAATTTTCGTCTCCAAGTCTATCACGGGCCGCAATCGCTGAAACAATCAAAGTGATGTTGTCAAGCGAGTTTGTACGAAAATTTCCGTCTCGAAAAGAAAAAAAAGATTTCACGTTGAATCAACGAGTTTTTTGCAACTTTATCTTGTCGCTGAATTAGTGCTTTCCCAAAGCTTTTGCAGAACTTTTCGGCATCTCTCGCGCAATACAGATTGTGGAGGTTTAAATGCACTGCAATAATTCAACTTGATGGAGTGTCTGATTAAAAATTCTATCGCGGGCCGCACCAAAAGGCTTTGAGGACCACATGCGGGCCGCGGGTTGGACACCCCTAATTTGCAGACACAGTAAACTTAGCCTTAGCCCCGTTTACCTGTTCAGCTCAATGCTTTTTTGACTCGTTATTTCAATTAAAAAATCTTTCTATAACGCGGAGTCGTCAATAATTCCTGTGTTGAGAAAAGTAGCTCAATTGAATATTAAGTACAGAAAAAAATGGGAGCCCCATAATAGATGTTTGCACTGGGCCCCCACCTGACGAAGTTACGGCCGTGCTACTACAGATTACTTTTTTTACGGGCGAGTTGTTAAAAGTTTTACTTTAATTTTATAAAGCTGTGTTTATTTGTTGTAATATGCGCAAAGTTGATAATTTGAAAAGTTGAACTTGAAAACCAATTCTGAATCAAAAATTATTTTAACATATGCTTTGTGTAACGTATAAATAATATATTACAAAATGCAAGTAGAAAAAAAGCAAGTTTGAGATTTTCAAACTTAACGGCTGCACCTTACACTTTTAGATACCGTCTTAGCTTGGGGCTTGGCTGGAAAAATGACGATCGAGGTTGTTTTAACTTCATTTACGCTTTTATGCCGGAATCGTTTCCGACGTCAGTACGTAATGCGGCACTTGGCGCTTTCTCGATGAGCACTCGGTTCGGAAGCATGACAGCATCAATGACCAAGACTTTGGTGAGCTTCTCACTTGTCGCGTGTAATAGGTTGATGACTTCTAAGTGGTAGCAAGATATTTTGCTTCTATCTAGTAACTAGAGAAATATTCTTCACATTATGTTTTCCCATAATTGAAACTTAATGTATGTTCTGTGATGACTTTAATAAGGTGCGAACGGAGCGGCGACACCAGGGGCCCCCCTAAAATACATCAAAAAGTAACCCCCCTACACAAGAAATGCTCTATTTCAGTATCACTAGGACGTTAACGGCATGTTAAAAAGAAAAGAAAAAATTTTGAAGATAAGCAGCATGCTTGGCCTCTGCTCCTTAGGTTGTTGTCACTTGTGCTTATGGAAGTAAAGACTTTTTTTTTACAGATCACAATGTCTTGAGACAGTAAAAAGTGCCCCTAGATCGCTTTGTTTTTTATACGGTATACTAAAAATGGCTTTAGCTACCTTTTTTTAGTACCGGCACGCTAAATAGTGGGCCCCCTTACTTTTTTTGCACCAGCCTCCCCCCTTTTTGTGGGGCTATCACTGTGTATGTTATGCCAAAATCTGGTACTGCAATGCTAGTTATCTGCCCGACTGTTTCAAAAGCACGTTTTTGTGTAACCTGAAAGCCTCCACAATGAGCTAGCTGCTCTGCATCTTGGCAATGAAATGAAGCGATCAATTTCATTCGATTACAGTATCGAGTTAGTGAAACGTTTATAAGAAAATTCATACCCGATTTATGCAAGCTCGTGCCTCCTCGTATGTTTTTCGTCCAGTGTTTCTCAACGATTTTATGGTCTTTTTCAGTTTATGACTTTTAGAATTTTCAAATACTTTAAGACTCGCTTTTCGCTTTGTTTATTGTACTGAATACATAGATCTAAAAAATATTCTATAAAGTATCGCTGCGACCCTCATAAAAATACTTGGCGTTAAGAAACCCTGTACTAGTCAGTATAGGCCTATTCTTTACCAAAGACAACATGTTTTGTAAAATAATTGGTTGGCCAAAAACATTTTCATGTAGTTTGTTTTTACTTTATACGGAACGTAAATAACTGAAAATCTAGACGTGATACAAGAAAAAAAAGTTGAGGTTTTAATTCAGCGTCCCCAATTAAATCTCTAATAGGAACTGTGATTTAAGTTGTGTCGTAATAACATTGTTTTCCAGAATCCTTTTCTCGCTTATTTTATTTTCGGTGTGTCCTGCATCACTGCGGGCTATCTTTCCGTTTGTCTTCCAGAGACCTTAAATTGAAAACCTCCAGATTCCTTTGACGAATTATTATTGGATAAGAAATGAAATTTTTTCACAATTTTTAACTTTTATTCTAAACTAGTTCTTTTTATTGCAACAAATCGAGATTTAATGTTTTTGTTTTGCATGCACTTTATTTTGTATCGAGATTAAACTATAATCATGAACAAGTTTGCCAATATTTTTTGATTTGTATTTTCCTGATTTGAGGAAAGCGTCAGAAGCCGCATGTGGTAGCCCGTGAAGTCTTTTAATCGGCCCGCAAAAAAATTTTCAATTAGTTTCTCAATTAAGTTCAGTTTTATTTAGTCAATCAAATTTTTGGTCTTCAACTAAATTTGTGCTTACAATTCAGCCAGCAACCGGCTTTTGCTAGTCTTGCAGAAAAACACAAGGCATAAGGGTTGCATTAGCTTGCATGTACTACTGTATTTAAATAAATTGTAAAAAAAAAAAAGGGGGTCAATTTGAAGCCACGATTCCAAAAAAGGAGTGATATTGTTAAAAAGGTTGAAGACCACTGGTAGGCTATAGGATATATTTTGCATTGAAGGGAAATTTTAAACTTTTTTTCACAGCAGTACGTTCGAATTAAATTTTATAGAGTTTCAGTTTTAATTTAATTTTTGTCGCAAAAAATGACAATAAACGGGCTCAAACACATCAATGCAAAAAATATCATTATAATTTACGAGGGCCAGAAAAAAGGACTTCGACGTCATCAAGTTTACAGCTACTCTAAAGCACCTTTCAAAAAACGCAACCTTGCCGTCATTTTCTCGATGCGATAATTGAATGACACAAATGTTGTATATCAGTCGTAGTTATCGTCGTCGTTTGCGATCATCCGGTTGTTTTTGTCTCATGACCTGATGGTAGTGATGTTCTTGAGCCAGCATCTGGAAATTTCGAAACTGCAAACCACATCATTTTCTGTATTTCCTACAAAACGGGCACGAAAACGACGTCATGGTCTGTCTTAGAGTCACTGCGCAAGTTAACATCTCGCGTTGAGCTTCTACTGCGATTGGCTGGATTAAGGTGGGGTGCGGATGTCATGCTACTCTCAGTCACCCTTGCCTTGGTCCATTCCACAGTTGAGTACTGCGCGCCTGTTTGGTGTCACAGTCAGTAATGGCTTCAATAGGGTGCGAGCGGTGCGGTCGCACCGGTCCCCCCCTACACAAGAAATTGATTGATTTATACAAAGGAGCACTAGGACGTTGATTACAAATCAAAATAAAAGAAAGATTTTGAAAAAAATGCCTCCGTAATTGACATTTTGCACACTATATACTCGGAAGTAAAAGTACAGGGTGTAGCTGCAGCACACCTGGTTGCAGCTTAAGGAGATACTAAGCAGTTTCGTTTACCTACACGACGTCACTCCACAACATCAACGAACGAACCAATGTTAATGATTGTATTTGTTGACGATGGTAACTAAAATAAAACACAAACAGTATTAAATTGAACGAATGAATGATTTACCAACCAACGAAATGTCTGCACCAACTGACGAACGAACGAATGAAAAGAAAAAAACTACGCTACACCGATTTAAATATGAGCGCACCGATTTAAATATGAGCGAAACAACCAATAACGAACTGCCAACTCAAACCGGATTGCTTAAAAATAAACTTTAAATTAAAACAAGGAACAAACTAAACGGCTACCGTCACATACCCCCAAAACTGTCTTAGTAAAACCCCTAGGTGAAACTAATACGGTTTTAAACGAAGGCGCTATGAGCTATGAACTAAACACAACAAAGTTCAGACAATTAGTTACGAAAAATTACGGTTACACACACACGACGGCAAAATACACACAATTATTATAGCAAGCGATATCAAAAAAACAATCGAACGTTCTTCTTCCTCAACAATTGTCTCTTTGTGGTTCATCTTTGGCGGAAATCAACAGAATGATATTATGTATTGGTTGTTCTAAAAAGGAAAAGTGTCTTCGGCCGAACCGATCTAAGTGCGTATCATCCATACGCAACTTGACCTTTCGCACGAGACCATCTTCTGATTGGTGAAGGTTTTCAATTCGACCCCACCTCCATTGGCTGCGAGGTTCGGAGACATTGTCGCTGATAATGACCACGTTTCCTTTCATGTTTCTTTTCCGGGCGATCCACTTCGTACGCGATTGCAGCAGGTGAAGATATTCCTTTCGCCATCGCTTCCAAAATTGATCGGACAAGAGCTGCACCCGCCTCCAGCGCTCTGTCGGGTATTGATCGCTTTCTAAAAATCTTACAGGAGGTGGTAATAACAACTTTGCTTTCATTGTCAACAAATTAGGAGTTAAGGGTTCCAAATATGTCGGATCACAAATACGTATTCTCGATACTTAGGGGACGCGAATTTATGATACATTCAACCGCAGTCAAAAAGGTCCAAAAGTCTTCATTATTTCTATAACCAAGAACAATTTTACTGTCAACCCAGAAATATTCCTTGACGTCAACAAGTTTCGATTCATGTTTAAGAATTTTGTTTGCCGACACCACAGCTGCTGTTAGTTCCAATCTGGGAAAAGTTTCTTTTTTCAGGGATGCGACTCTGGCTTTATCTAAAATAAAACAATAAACTTTATTACGAGTATCTATTCTAAATTGAAACGTATCGTTTTGAATGCACCAAACAACTCCAAGAGCACGTTCCAGCGGAAGAGAGTCAGTACGAATATTAAATGATTTGGAGGTAGCTCTGTCTGATTCAGGTAAGCACTCCAAAACTTCTAATTTATTCGATACGACCTTATGCAACTTTAATCCAGCCCTTGCACAAAGATCACGACTATTTTGCAAAAGGTCGATTGCTTCTTTCACTGAAGAAACTGAAATAAGACCATCGTCTACATAAAAATTATTGCAAACAAAATTAGCAGCAGCTTCACCGAATTCAAACTCACCATCATCAGCTGCTCTTTTTAACCCAAAATTTGCACAACCAGGAGAACTACCTGCTCCTAAAGGATGTACCATCATTCTATACTCTTTTACGGTTTTTTTGTGTCACCATTTTCCCAAAGTAACCTCAAGATCTCTATCACCTTTGCAAACTAAGAACTGGTGAAACATAGCCTTGATGTCCGCGACAAGTGCCACTTCTTCTAAACGAAAACGACAGAGGACCCTCACCAAACCATTCACTAAATTGGGACCTCTCAACAGATAATCGTTAATTGATACTCCTTCAAATTCAGCTGAACAATCAAAAAACTACACGAATTTTACCGGGTTTCTTCGAATGATAGACTCCAGTATGAGGTATGTAGTTCACATTTCCATTATCCAAGCTTAATTCAGAGTCCGGAATCTTTTCAGCCCAATTTGTAATTACTTCATTCATGAATTCCACGTAGTCCTGACGAAACAAAGGATTCCTCCTGAAACGACATTTTAATTCCATTAATCTCTTAAAAGTTAATGGTCTATTATTTGGCAATGCAATTTGATTTGATTTTAAAGGTAAAGGCATAACGTAATGGCCGTCGTCTTCCTGTTGAAATGTTGTCCGAGAGCTTTTTGACAAACCTTTGGTCTTCTATTGACAATTTGATGTTTTTTCCTCCTGGTTCGATGAAATCGATCTCCATCATTTTAAGTTTTTGTCGTGAAAACAAATTTAGCATTAGAGTAAGTTTCCTGAGGTTTGACTAATACCTTAGAGGTAGCCATTGTCACAGGAAGGCTGCTCCTACTGGATACACTTATCCGATTAGATACCAAAACATTACTTTTTTCGGAAGAACCAACAACACCAACAATTCCCCAGCCTAGGATAGATTTTTGCGCATAGGGTTCGTCATCATTACCTGCTATAACTTCTCTTGGTCTAATTGCGCTGGGAAGGTTTTTCCTATCAAAATAGCGACATCTGCCGAATCATGAAACGGAACAATTTGACGAGATACAGCCTCTGTGTTTCCAACGTCGGGCAACTTCGGGTTTGGGAATCTGAGATCGGCTTGCAGGAATGTGATCTCTGGTAAACACTGGTGGAAGTTGAATACATGTTTTACGATCAAAGCTAAGTACTTCCAAGTCCGATACAGTTTACATGTAATGAAACTTCTGCTTTTATGCATTGTAGACAGTGTCAAAGTGGTAGGGGACCCGCTTACTCCTAATTGCTGTCGTAACTTACTCGATATAAAACAAGCGTTTGATTGATCGTCTAAAATACAGTAACAAAGTATTTCTTTTGAAGAATCCATTTTGCTACGAACCCATACCGGAACTATCATGGAGTTGTCAACTAAATTGCTATGATTGTTGTAAGCATCAACTTCGGTACATTTTAAACTCGTCACCACATCATTGTTATAAATATGCAGGGCAGTAAGGTGCCATTTACCGCAAATTTTGCACTTACTTCGGTTGTTACATTTTCTCGAATAATGTTTAGAAGTAGATCCGCATGCGAAACACAACCTGCAGTCCTGCAAGAATTTTATACAAGTTTCTCTGGACAACCTGGAAAATTCAACACAGTTATTAATATCATGATTTTTTGAACAATACATACAAATTAGAGATTTATCCGAAATACTGGTTGTTAGAGCCATAGCACCTTTTGAATTACGTCTAGTATTGGTAGGTTTTATTGCTCCGGAAGATCTTACAATGTTTTGCAGCTCGGGAATGTTGGCTCTTGTCGCTCTCCTTTCTATGAACTGCACAAAATATTCAAATGGAGGATAGGAATAGGAGTTATGTAGTTCTCTCCACATGCATACAGAATTTATCCACTCATTTTCGATGTAGGTAGGCGATTTCGAAAGAATGATCTTCGTTTCTTGAGGAAAATCTAGAATACCTAAACCGCTAACGTTTTTTTTAATTTCTAATATTTGAACTAATAGATCAGAAAACTTAAGCAATTCTTTCGCTTGATGGGATTTTATAATAGGCCATTCGTGCAACTTATCAAGGAAAGCTTGGCTGATTATTGTAGGGTTGCCATACCTCTGCTTCAGTTGATTTCTCGCGGCTTTATATGAAGATTCAGTGTGGTTCGAGAGCAAACCAAGGACTAGAGACTTTGCTTCGCCACTCAAGTGCTGACTTAACAAAAAGGTTCTATTTTGACATTAGGTATTCGACAAAATGCGCTTGGAAAATTGGGAGCCTGAATTGGTTGACTGTGGGAAGATTCTATAATTCTACTTCCTGGTGCAGGGTTGTTCACTAGTCTTTCCTGTGATGGGCCTTCTAATGCACTTAGAATACGACTCTGTCTTTTCACTTGACTGACAGACTTTACTGACAGATTACCTTGAACTTTCGCAGTGAGACGCTCCATTGCAGCTTGAGCCTTTTCCAAAGCTTTGTCAAAACTGTTTTGCAATTCCAAATACTTACCTTATAATTCTTTATATTTGGATTCTTTTACAAGGCTCTGAAGTTCTTCTAGAACACCTTTAACATTACCTAGACCTTTATCAGCTAAAACAGAAACGGCTCAAATCTCTTCGCCAACTTCAGAGATAATTATGGTAAGTCTTAAGTTTCTGATTGCCGTGTCAGTTAATTTAATTTCCTTTTCAAATTTCTTCTTAAATTCTTCACTTCTAAATTGCAGAGCCTTAGGCGTCAATTTCTTTACACGCTTGATTGTTTCGATCTGGCTGTTCTCCGGTTTCACACTTGGTCCAGGCAGTAAATTTATTTCTTGTTCAGAAATACTTAACGCTTTTTTCCGAATTCATTTTTCTATAAGCAGTTACTGTAGCTGCAGCACACCTGGTTGCAGCTTAAGGAGATACTAAGCAGTTTCATTTACCTACGCGACGTCACTCCACAACATCAACGAACGAACCAATGTTAATGATTGTATTTGTTGACGACGGTAACTAAAATAAAACACGAACAGTATTCAATAAATCAAAATAACACAATAAAACAAATCAAGTTCTACCTGCTTAATACGAGTTTCTTTGAACGAATGAATGATTTACCAACCAACGAAATGTCTGCATCAACTGACGAACGAACGAATGAAAAGAAAAAAAACTACGCTGCACCGACTTAAATATGAGCGAAACAACCAATAACGAACTGCCAACTCAAACCGGATTGCCAAAAAATAAACTTTAAATTAAAACAAGGAACAAACTAAACGGCTACCGTCACACAGGGTGTCCACAAAGTCCTTAGACAATTTAAAAAATTTATTAATATTACAACTGAAGTTAGAAATCTCTAAAATGTTTAAATAATATCAAGTAAATAATGAAGTTTTTATTCAAAGCATTAATAAATTTCTATATGAGCCAAACGTATTCGGTTAGAGTATGAAGATGAATGTCTGCTGTTATTGCCTTTTCATCAAAAAAAAAATGGTCCAATAACTTTGTTACACAAAAGTCCGCACCACACATTAACCTTTGGGCTGTCACGTTCAATCTCCCTAGTAATGTGTGGGTTTTCAGTTGCCCGAATTCTTGCATTATGTTTGTTAAGCTTTCCAGACACATAAAAAGTTGCTTCATCACTAAAGCAAATATGATTAAGAAAGTGACCATCCTCTTCAATTTTTTCCAAAATGTTAAAAGCGAATTACTTTATTTATCTAATTCACCTCTGAAATAAAAAAGTGATATTAGTAAAAACTTTAATAATAACTGATTAATATGCAAAAAATTATTTTAATAACACTTCTCAAAATTTTTTAATGAATATATAAAATTTTCTAAAAACTTTGTGAACACCCTATACATTACATACTACTGCTAGTACAAAATCGAAAATCTTTTTTTTCGAGAACATTATGATTTTTGGAGCAAAATTGGGAAAACTGAGATGAATTTGAAGTGAAGACCTTTTTCTTTTTTAGAGGATACCATGATTTTTAGAGGAAAATTGGGAAAGCTAAAATGAATTTAAGGTGAAAACCTTTTTTTAGTGATGTCTTTGCTTTCATATACTAAAAACTGCTTAGTGGCCCCCCTTACTTTTCCTGCACCGGGCCCCCCTTTTTGTAAGGCCATCACTGGTCACAGTGCCTATACTCGCCTTATCAACAAGCCCATTAACGATGTCTTGCGCATAGTGATCGGATGCCTGCGTCCTACACCAACGGACAACCTTTTTATCTTAGCAGGTATGCAACCAATTGACCTTCGCCGCCAAAAAACTGTACTCGCTCAGAAGCCGGAACACATTTTATATGAAAGGCTTTTGTCTCCACTATGTAGACAGCTGCGGCAACTTAAATCAAGACACCCTTTGTGCCTGCTGCATTGGAACTGCTGAAAGACCTC
Source organism: Diplosoma virens (assembly GCA_963680785.1). Lineage (NCBI taxonomy): Eukaryota > Metazoa > Chordata > Ascidiacea > Aplousobranchia > Didemnidae > Diplosoma > Diplosoma virens. The sequence continues at coordinate 23,533,934 of OY796892.1, read as the reverse complement.
GCCCAATCAGGCACCAGTGCAGCACGATGGGCGTAATATAAATGGAGCATGGAGTGGCGAGAAAACGCCTCGAGACTCCATACATTTATTACAGATGTTAGCAAACACCATCGGGATTTAACTTTCCCAGACCTGCATAGGTCAGGCTTAATCGCCTCCGAACCGGCTGTGGTCTATTCTGCTCAGAAACGCGCAAATAAGGTATGGCTTCTACGCCGGCCTGTAAATGTGACGCAAAGGGAAGACAACTGAGCACGTAGTAACAGCTTGCTCTATTTATAACCATTTAAATGGAGCCCGTGATCTTTCAAATGTCAACAAGAACTTGGCGATCTAGCTGATGGAAACATGTCCGGCCATTTAGCGAAACATTTACCTCCCTTCCATCTCCTCCAAACGAACAAGATTGTCTGTCAATGTTGGATGACGATAGCAGAAGCTATATATCAATGGCTCCCAAAATTTGGTTTGAGCGTGAACCTAATCTGAGTTTGGTAACGATCTCGCGACCCAAAAACTTGATTTGATTGTAAGTTAATAGCGCAAAAAAATTAAATAATTTAATTATAATAAATTATTAATTTTGCTAGCCAATAATTAAAGAAGACAAAAAAGTCCTCCACTAGCAGCAGAGACGTTTAACTCAATCAAATTTTACAAGAAAAACCTTTTTTTGATCACATGTACATGCAGTGGTGGATATTCCAATTTAGGGGCCCGAGGCAAGAATTTTCAAAAATTGATGTTGTCTGAGAAAAAAAAGAGGTCTGATCTGGGCTTGCATATTTTTCTCCCGAAATCAAGGTGTTCTCTAAAAAAAAAAAAGGTCTTCACTCAGAATCGTCCTCTGAACAAACATCTGCAGCGAATCCAAAACTTGTGCTGTTTTCGAGGGGGGGGCCCCAAAAAAAAGAGGGGGCCTGAGGCGACTGCCTCATTCGCCTCACCCAATATCCACTACTGTATACATGTATTTCTTTTTTTGTAGAAAACTTTATTGAAGAAATGTTGAAAGCCAAAATAAGATTTTTACTTGAAAAAAGCGAAACGTAGCCATTTTCATATCACTGCTAATACTTTTTTTGACATTTGGATGCTCGGTTTTTAATTGTCACGACGCGATCTATACTTTGAGAGCCAATGCTGTATATCATGACGATCGGGAAGTTGAAGATTTTTGTTGATGTAAAAACCACACAGTAGTGTTGATAAACGAAACAGATACATTTACGAAAAAACAATCTGGGCTAAAAACAGTTTTTACAGTAATAATAGAATATTATAAAACAATTTTCTAGAAAGAATATCCAAAAACGCGAAGAACTTTTTAACTAGCATGCACAATTTAGTGTTATTGCATAATTAAGAAACTATCGCATCACTATAATAATTATTTTGCTGATGCTATATTAATAAATGCAACAGCTGACGCTATTTACAATGTATATTGTATCAGCAATTACGGAATCTTATATTGGACGTTTTGATTTCCATTGTTCCATTCAATTAAATTTATTCATGAGCTGAATGAAAGAAAACCAATTAGCATATGACTTTTTTTATAATTCCAGTAGGAATAGCGATATAATCAAAAGCGTCCATCATGTTTGTAGGTAGCGGTGAAAATTCTGTCAGAATTTGCAAAATGTATATAAATGCAAAAGATGTACAGGGTTATCAAACAAAGAGTTAACAAAAGTTTATTTAAATAATTCAATGAAGACATAGAAAAAAATAATTAATATGGTGCAAAAAATAATTAAAAATTCTAAAGTTTACATTGATGCATTCAAATTTTAATGTGTCCACCTCTAGCCCTAACAAAACGCTTAAGTCTGTCGACAACTTGACTGCACACGGTACGGATAGTTTCTGCTGGAATTTCATCCCAACAGTGGACAAGTTTGTGCTTTAGGGCATCAATACTTCGATGATTTCAAGAACACGCCTTGCTTTCGAGTATATTCCACACACTAAAACCCATGGGATTCAAATCTGGGGAAGAAGGAGGCCACATTTCCTTTGTCCAGAAAAGGGCCATATTGTTCTTGCACCAGTTTTGAACAAAATTTGCCGTGTGCGAAGCGGCTCCGTCTTGTTGATGGGTGATCCCACCTTCTCCAAATGTTAATTTAGTCCATGGCAACAAATTTTCCTTCATTAACTTTAAATAAGTGTCTTTGTTAATCTTAACGCCTTCATCAATGAATACCAGAGAAGTTTTGAGCCCAGTAGCGGTGACCCCTCCCCACACCATCACAGACGCTGGTTTTTGCCTTTGCAAAGTAAGTCTCATGTTCACAGGGATCCTATCCTTTGATTTGGCATAAATTCAATTGTTCTGATGATTATTGACTGCTTGGACAGTGAATAGTTTTTTATCCGTCCACAACACTGAAGGATGCGTGCCATCGTTTTTTTTCCACTCTTATGTAGTTCACTTATAGCTTCACAAATTGAGCTCATTGTCTTAAATTTTAGTGAAATTTTTTTATAGTTTACAACTTTTTCATCAATAGTGTCATGTAAAAGAAAAGCATCAATTAAAAACAAAAACAATATGTGCAAAAATCAAGAAAAAGCATTATTATGTAACTTAGTGTTAACACTTCGTTTGATCACCCTGTAATTTTTCTAATTAACTTAAATTTATCTAGCGTCGAATGCTCAGGTTGTTTTCATCCGCATTCTTTGTATGATTGAATTTGGTGTACAGCACATTAAAATATACTATAGGCCAGGGATGGCGAACCACTGACCCGCGGGTCACAACGTCGTGACGTACCTGATGTTCAGAAATTTCTAGCATTTTTAGTCTGCAACATTAATTTAGGACGGATTTGACGGTGCAGACCTTTTTTTGTCCTCATCTTGAATTTTGGCCGAAATTAGAAATTTTAGATATTGATGGGAGTGAAGACTTTTTTTTAGTCCTCAACTTTTATTAGCCAATGATCAGAAAGCCGTTTGTTTTTCAGCTCATTTTGTGCGACGTCACACCTACTTCAGCGGAATAGCCGTGGCATTGTAAGTTTCAAAAAACTGTCATTTTTTTGACTCGCCCTATAACAAAGGTTTGCCATCCCTGCGGTAGGCTAATATTATTTGGACGTAAAGTATTTTTACATGTGCATTTTATGCCTCGATAAACATTTCTATTGCCCAAAAAATCAGATTTTTCTTAAATTTTTGTTGTTGGTGAACAGGTTGAGATGGCGACGATGCCCCTATTTTACTCTAAATTGTAAGGCTATGTTTTTAGTCGAATGATATCTTGTGAGTGTCAACTGGCATGTTTCTTAAAGGATAATGGCAAACAATTGCATATCTAAAATTTTTAAAGTAAATGTATTTCTGATAGGCATATAGGCTTTAAAAAGTTAAATAATAAATTTATTTACCCGCAAGATATTTAGATGTGAATTACAAAACTAAATTTGTATAATTTAACAAAGTCAAATCTTCTTATTTATGCCAGTATAAAGAAGATGGAAAAGGGTTGGTTGGTCCACTAAATGACCGGACATGTTTCCGTCAGCCAGGTCACTAGGCTCTTGTCGACATCTGAGAGAGCACGGGCTCCACAGGAGCCATTTATGTAGGAATTGTTCTGGTTCCTGAGCGCGGCGAGCTAAAGAGAGAACTTATTTTTTGCCCATTTTTGCAATTTTTCGAGTAGCTCAATTTATAATTAGCCTCGGTAAACTTTTGGGACTGTGTCAATCTTCTTGCATTTTTTTTATGATTTCTAAATTAGCAATGAAACTTTTACATGTTTTACAATATTTCATTAATTTCAAACCTCTCCTAGAAACTTTTAGCATCCGCCAACCTGGGTTTTGCAATTGCTATTTTAACAATTGGATATGTGTCTCTAATGCATGGTTGTTTCAAAAAATTGGCGTCGTGGCCAAGCCGTTAAAGAAATCAATATAGAACTACAAGGTTTTATGATTTGTGTTTAAATAATTTTGATTATTAAAAGTGGTGGCATTTTTTTCCATTACTATCGGTAGGAGTAAAAAGCATATTATTAACAAAACTTAGGCCTAATGTTTTATATGCCCAATACAAAATTTTATCTGTTTACCCTAACTCATTAGCAGCCATTAGTTTTAGGTTATTTTTAATTAAAAAGATCTGGCAATACTGACAACTAGCACCTCAAAAAATTATGTTCAATTACTATTTATTGTTGTTTCTATAGTTTTGTTATAATTAATATTACACAAATGACAGCCTAAACAACTAAAACTGAAACTTTTGCTATATATCATACACAAACAATAATTATCAGCTTTCATCTAATGGATGTAGATGATTGCTTCACTAACATTGTTGGAGCATTTGGAAGGTACCAGATAACAATATGTCTTTTTACATCCACATTTATGGTAAGTTTTAATAACTAAAAAGCTCAAAAACTTTAACTGCAATTTTTAATATCTGATAAATTGCATAGTTTAATTTTTCAGATTGCTTATGCTGGCATAGCAATATTACCAGTGTTTGTGGCTGCTAATGTTACTGAATTGCATCAAATCGATCCAAGAGTGGGAAATAATAGTTCTATTTTAGTTGAAGTAAGTTATGAGTCAACCTAGTTTTATTCATATTTGAATATTGTTGTGTTATTGTTGAATCACATTGATTGCTAATGCTAAGTGAGTTCAAAAAACATTTTTGAGATTTTTTTTTAATCTCCATAATTATTCGCCTGACTCATAGAAAAGTGACAGAGGCACTAATATATAGGTCAAACAATCACCCCAACCTGCTTCCAGAGATGCCAAAATATTGCTGTCCAATTTAAATTTAATAGAGATATGACTGAAATTTAGAGCTGCTTGTTAAGACCACCAAGTAGGAGAAAGTGGTGTAAAATGTCTTTCCCAACAATACAACAAAAAGGCCTAAGTAGGTTTTGAACCGAGACCATGTCAGTCATAATCACAGTGCTCTGAGCAATTGACCTAGTTGCCAACAAACTAATTTAACATCTACAAAATTATTAAAACTTTGAAAAATACTTAACAAAAAATATTTTTTTAATTACAATAAATACAGTAGTTAATAATTGTTCTTTTCATGCTATCTTGCACTTTTTTTCTGAAAGAAAAAATACATTTATAACAATAAACTGTAATCTTTACCAAACTGCAGTATATCATTGTATAAAGCAATTGAAACACTTATAAAGCATCTAATAAAGTCACATAATTTGTATTGAATGTTCTTTAGAAATTGTTATTAATAGCTTTAATCTTTATTCATGTAACTTTTTTATATAAATTAAGTTTGACAAAAGTCACTTTAAATTTTTTTGATTTAATCAGTCGAAAACAAAAAAGGGTTAAAGTATCTAGTGAATTGCAAATTAAAAGTTTGTTTTATGCTTTTGAGTATAATATTCCTCAAATGCTTATTGTTGGTTGCTTATAAATACATGCTTTCTTTTCATTGTAAATTTCATAATTTTTTTTCAAATAACTGGAGTTGACCGCAGATATTTTCAATTGTATTTATATTTAGATCTTTGAAATATGGGGTCAATTAGAATAAACTTAGTTTTCTAGCAAAATGAAATTTAAAGGATAAGATTAGGGGATCAAGGTATGTAAAATGTATCATCAAGCTCTGAGATGAATTGTTTCAAGCACATTGGTTGTCTCTCTTGTGTTGTGAGCTGTTTCATCATTTTGCTGAAATATATTATTTAAAATTTGAAGCAATATTTTCACTCCAATTAAACCAGATTTTTATATCTTTTTTGGGTAATATATTTTTTAAAAGTGTTGAGAAAATTTTTAAAACCATCTGAAAGCATTATTTTGGACATTTTGTATTTTTTTTGGTTTTTGGTTGGATAATATCCATTGTGTGTTTGTTGGCATTGCAAGTTGTCTTTAATCATTATCTTAAATTGCTTTAAGCTTAATGGTTACAATTGGTCCATCCATCCATATTTGTTCTGGAGTAAGGGTTTCTTTGCCAACAAGGCTTTATCCATTGTATCTCAAATTTTCTCTTTTCTGGGCCTTTTCTTGTTACAGCCCCTTCTCATATTTGTACACTAACTTTAATCCTGCTTCTTTGGTGTTTGTTTTATGTTTTAATAAAGCATTTGATTCTAAACTGTTTAGTAATGATAAAAAATATTTAATGAATTGCTAAAATAGAAAAACAGTTTTAGCAATAATAAACTTGATGGTGCTTAGATAAATTATTAAGTTTTTTTTTACTTCAAGTTTGTTTGGAAAGAACCCCTGCTTAAAAAGCAAAAAGCTTGCTTCCATCAAACTCATTTAGTTATTTTTATACTGTAAAGGTATGGCAACTGCATGCAATTAATGTTGTGTGTGTAATAACATATATTGTTTAGCTGCAGTTTTCTATTTTGCAATCACTTTGTCAATAACAACTTTGAAACATAATACCTTGATTTGCAAATAAAATTGAATTGAATTGAATATTGCTGTTTTTGTGCTATTTTTATCATTGTATCATAATTCACAAAAAAATTATTTTAAATTTTATTGCTAAATCAGTTTTCAAAGTAAAAAGTAATAAGATATGTTTATAATAATTATTATTAACATATCTTATTACTTTTAAGCAAGTCTGTATCACTTAGCTGAATTTTCTAAGTTTAAGATATGTTTGGAAAACTGCAAAAAAGTCACTTTCTACTAGTTTCCTCTGTTTGGTAGTTTTAACATCAAACAAGGGCTTCTAAATTACTGGTATATTAGTTTTATTAAAAATCAAAAAATTTCTACTGTGCAGCAATTTTAATAATATTCAGACAATCAAAGCACTTTCCAATTTATATATTTTAGTATGAGGTGTCATGCAAAATTGAAAGTTTTATAATTATTATCCTTTTTTATGATTCTACAGTGGGATTTGCTTGGTAAGCCATGGATCAGTGACTTAATGCAAGCTATATATTTTTCTGGGTTTTTGATTGGTGTTCTTTTAATTGGTCAATTTTCAGACAAATATGGAAGACAAATTGTAATGAAAATTGGTATGTTTTGTGTATTAATATGACCAAAAATCATTTGCTTTTAATGTTAAGTGTTATATACTTGTAAATTTTGGAAGTTATCATGCAAGTATTTCATTTAAAGCCAATTTATTTTAATTTTAAAATATCAGTCCTCCATTAAAAGTTCAAAATTTCTAACTTTGTGTGAAATTTGAAAATGTAATGTAATATGATTGAGAACATATTTATTGTCATTTCAGGATTTTCTATATTGTTTCCTGTCTGCTTACTTTTGTCATTTGCAAGATCATGGCAAATGTTTGCTTGTCTTCGGTTTGCTATTGGTTTTGTTGGTGGAGGTGCTGGTTTAGTTTTGTATGTCTATGTTCAAGAAATTATTGGAAGACAATGGTGGGCATTCTCAAGTAAGTTAATTGTTTGTATTGGTACTGTTATCTGCATTTTACATTTATAAAATTTGCAAGCTTATTTTAATGTTAATCATGTTATTTTTTTACTTCAGGTGCTTTTAATGGCTCCTTTTTTCCTGTGGGTCTTATGTTTTACGCATTATTAGCTTATTTAATTCCGCCATGGAGATCTTTAGTGCAAGCCTTGTCAATAATGCAATTACCTTCTTTAATTTTTATTTTGTAAGTAAAATTTAATCTTTATGTTGTTCCATCTGTGCATTGTCAGCAAGAATCTTAGTCCGAGCTGCTTATCAATCTTAAAGTTTATGCTTATTGTTCTTCCATTACCATTAATTTTTACTGTATGTTTTAAAACTTGCTTTAAATTAAATCAATTTTTACCAAGGCCAGGGGTGTTGGCAAAAAAATATAAACCAATGTCTTCGTTTTGCTTTGTCGACACAGACACCAATGGAAAGACCATGTAGAAGTAGGGTCATCACATTTTATTATGGCAAAAAAACGTCATTAAAGTTCGAAAGCAAAAGTAAAATAACTAGGACGTTAAAAAGAGGCTTTTGAGAACATCAACCCCATTGAAATCGACTAAAGAGCAAAAATAACAAGGTCTTTACTTCAAATTGGATATCAAGATCCTTTTTGAAAGTGTATTAGTATCAAAAATAATTTTGTTAATTTCTGTGGTACAGTTAATTGAGTTTTTGTAAGTTTTGTTTCCATTTATTTTCTTAAACTAAAAGGTTTCTTTCCGAATCTCCTCGATGGTTATATTCAAAGAAACGCTATAGCGAAGCGGAAGCAATTCTTGTACTTTTTGCCAAAAGAAACGGAGTTAAAAATGCTGGTAAGTTTGATAAGATCACTTTTGAGAAAGCAGCTGCAATTGCCTTGCTTAGCACTTAAACTGTGAAGCAGTAAATCCCAACTATTGTTTTGTTTTGTTTTTTTTGTTGCGTTTTATCCATACAAAAGCAAATGCAAAGCTAGCGATTTGTTTTTGTAACTGTAATATGTTAAACGTGCATTCTAAGTCACAAAAGTTTTTGTAATCTTATCCTGATGGTTCGAAGCGATGTTTATGATTAAAAAGTGTACGAGATATAAAAGCATAATCTTTAGATGTATGAAGTTTAATTTATACCCGAATGCATATACAGAGTTCATTTGGACCCTGTGAATATAGGTGGTTTGATTAGAAATTATCTGAATTTTAAATAAGTTAGAAATTTATCTAGAAAGGTTGTTTTAGCTTGAACCTTTGTAGAACAAATTAATTGCACACATTATGCTGTACTTTAAATTATATTGTCATTTGATAGCGTTTTAGTTTATCATTTATGCTCATCTTGTGAACAAACTAAAACATTTTTCTATGAAGACGAGTTATCACGTCGTTCAAGTAAAAAATTTTAATTGTTTATGCATTAAATATTGATGCAAATGGCAATGCACCATTGATTGTTCAAATTAAAGTGTCCAGTTATGTATTTTGAAGGACTAAAATAACTGATAAATTGGTTTGATTTTGCTTTAGCTTTGTCAGTTTCTGGATAAAATGTCTTTTATTAGCGTAAGAAAATTGATTTATCTGCTTTAATATTTTCGCATTTTATCAAAGACTCAAAATTAGCATTTTTTGATTAAAACAATATTAAAATAACCCGTATGTATTTTATTGGACCTCCATTCATAATATATTTTTAGAACGCTAAATTGGCCAATCTGGCTCTACTAAGTTTAGTTGCTAATGATTTTCATAACAATTGACAGAAATTCAAAATTAAAATTTAAAACACTTGTAGCAGTTGACGGAAACTTGAAAATTTATTTTTCTGAATCCTTTGGGTTATAACTTTGAAGATCTAACCGAATTCGTCAAATCAAAAAATTTTTAAAAGAGTGGTGTTTGGCTTACATCCACGGCAAATGATTTTGATAATACTGTGTAGTTGTAGTGAGACGACTGTTGTGGCATTTAGATCATCGCTTTTGTGCTTTTCAATTGCGCTGGTAAGACCCTGTGCACAGCATTTTTTTTTGCGAAGTGTTGTTCGACTTCATTGATTGGATCAAAGCGATAGTTTCAAAATCTATATATGTATTGTCAAAAACTACAGTACTTTTTTTACATGTTTATTTTTTAATACAATAATCGTTGACCTGAAAATTGATCGACCTAAAACTAACTAGTTTTTGTCACTGAGATAGGCAAAATTATATCTTTTTAAGTGTACAAAGGCTTTTAGAAGGAAAGGGTCCCATCGATTGTAGTGGATGCATTCTCGGAGTAGTTAAAAACTTCAGCAATCACTGCGTAAATGTCTAACATGCAAATTTTCTGTAAAACATGCCAAGCGAATCTTGAGATATTTAAAAGCAAAGCATGCCAGTAAAAATTTACTTCAGATAAAAAATATATACAGGGTCTAAACGAACCCGGTATATGCCCTCGCACATCTAAGCGATTAGAACTACAGCGTTATTTCTTACTCGGGTTGATTTTAATTTATTGAGCAATTTTTTTACCGTTATTATGAAGCTTTTTTCGGAAATCTAAATATCTTAACACTCTATGTGTATATTATATGCGTTCAATGATATGGAGGGTATATGGTATAAGGCAGGGGTCGGCAACACCCGGCACGCGTGCCAATCTTGGCACGCGAGGTGATTTTATACGGCACGCGGCGTCGTGAATATTTTCAAAAACACGTTTACGTACCTTTTTTTTTTTTTTTTTAGAGATCACCCTGATTTTGGGAGAAAAATAGGGAAATCAGAGATGAAATTGAAGTGAAGACCGTTTTTTTTTTTTTTTTTTTTTTTTTTAGAGAACATCCTGATTTTGGGAGAAAAATAGAGAACTCGGAGATGAAATCGAAGTGAAGACCTTTTTTTTTTAGAGAACATCCTGATTTTGGGAGAAAAATAGGGAAATCAGAGATGAAATCGAAGTGAAGGCATCGGAACGAAACGTATATTTTGACATTGAATTTCACAACTTGGCACACTGGAAAGAAAACGTTGCCCACCCCTGTACTATATTATCAAAAATAGTTCGGCACGCGCAGCTAAAAAAAATTCAAAAACTGGCACACTGCGTTGAAAAGGTTGCCAAGCCGTGGTATAAGGTATATATGATATATTATATGCGTTCAATGATATAAGGAAACGGAAGGGTATCCACCCATTCCGATGTTCAATGTGGGTCTGCTAATCGGCAAACGTCCTTTTCAGGACGGGGCAATGCTAGGATAAAACTGCCCTTCTCAGGGCACATTGCCAACAAGTTCCGAAGACCCACTATTCTCCAGCTGAACGTCGAAGGCCTCACTGCAAGCAAGATCAGCGTTCTTCATCACCTCGCTATGCAGTCTGAGGCACTCGTCATCCTACTGCAGGAGACCCACTGCACTGATGCAGAGAAATTGGTACTTCCAAACTACCAACTAGCTGGGTCTTCTTTAAGCAGGAAGCATGGCCTTGCCACGTTTGTCCACGAGCGACTGAGATACACGCTTTTGGACCAATCTCCACCGACATCGGAGATCGAGTGGTTGTGTGTGGACGTTGATGGTTATAAAATAGTCAACGTCTACAAACCACCGCCAACGCGATTGCGAACCCTGGGTCTCCCAGTGTTTCCCCACCCCTGTCTTTACGCTGGCGATTTTAACTGTCGTCATGCTGACTGGGGTTATGACGACAACAGTCCGGACGGTGAGTGCTTGGCTGGCTGGGCAAGTATTAATTGTCTTGCCCTGCTATATAATGCCAAGGACGCTGCCAGTTTTTATTCCGGCCGCTGGAACACTGGCACCAATCCAGATCTAGCTTTCGCTAGCGTAGGTCCAAACAGTCGCTTACCGGATAGACGTGTCCTTGACAAGTTCCCCAGGTCACAACATCGACCTTCGCTTATTACACCACCAAGGTTTACTATGGCAATGCCAAGCATGCCTGTTAAGCGATGGAACTTTCGCAAGCCCAAATGGAGTCACTACATTGCTTTGACGAATAAATTCGCAAAGACTTTGTTGCCGCCTGATTCACTTGATGTGGACTTCTGTAACACCATTAAGAAAGCAGCCAAAAAGACTATCCCACGCGGATATCGAAATAACTATATTCCGTGTTGGGATGCAGAGTGTGAATCCCTCTATAAAACCTTTCTGCAGTCTCCTCAGGGAGACGACTCAAGTTTGGCTGCTACAGCTCTGCTTGCCAAGCTTGACAGAAAGCGGAGGGATCGATGGTCCGAAGCAGTTCGGAGCATTGACTTCTCACACTCTAGTCGAAAAGCGTGGAGTATTTTGAACAACCTTACTGGTAGGTCACGACACTCTCCTCGTCACTGTCCCGTTTCAGCCGATGCTATTGCATTTCATCTGGTTAAAAATGGGAAATACGAGGCTGTTGACCGCAAGTCATCTCGACTTGTCTCAAGAAGTGTCTGACCTTTGGAGGGCCACAACATCAGACGCAGTAAATATCTCTGACACTTTATCACAGAGAGAATTTGCTGCTGCCCTTCAACATTTAAAACCAGGTAAAGCTCCGGGACCTGATTCCATCTGCCCCGAGCTTATACTCCATGCCGGAGCTGCTTTGAAGTTTTGGTTACGTGACTTCCTTTCTTCCTGTTTGCACCGACTCAAAATTCCCAAGATCTGGAGAAGAGCGCTTGTGGTCGCGATCCCAAAACCAGCAAAGCCCGTTGGGGACCCAAAGAGTTATCGACCGATATCTCTGCTCTGTGTCCCCTACAAGATCCTCGAGAGGCTTATCTACGTTCGCGTTGAACCATTAATCGATCCACTGCTGCCTAAAGAGCAGGCTGGGTTTCGACGCGGGAAGTCAACCGTAGATCAAGTTGTCCTGCTAACCCAGAACATCGAGGATTCTTTCGAGGCTAAAAAGAAGGCCGGTGCCGTATTTATCGATCTGACAGCTGCTTATGACACTGTCTGGCACCGTGGCCTTACCTGCAAGCTGCTGAGACTACTTCCGGATAAGCACATGGTCAAATGATCATGGAGCTTGTCCGAAATCGAAGTTTCACCCTTACTACCGGTGACAGCAAGCAAAGCAGGCTACGCCGTCTTAAAAACGGCGTTCCTTAGGGATCGGTCTTGGCCCCCCTCCTATTTAACATCTATACTTACGATCTTCCTTCCATGATTTCCAGAAGATTTGCTTATGCTGATGATCTAGCATTGTTGCATTCTTCTGGAAACTAGAAGGACTTGGAGGGAACCTTAAGCCAAGACATGTCCACACTCTCAGCGTATCTCCAGACTTGGAGGTTGAAGCTCAGTCACACTAAGACGGTGACGGCAGCCTTTCACTTAAATAACCGAAAGGCCAAACGTGAGCTAAAGGTCTACAACAACGGTAAACTTTTACCGTTCTGTCCAACCCCTACTTACCTTGGGGTAAAACTGGAGAGATCGCTCACGTTTCGTCACCATTTAGTGGCACTGCGCAAAAAACTATCTTCGCGCGTCACACTGCTAAGGCGACTCGTGGGCTCGGGATGGGGTGCTGGTGCTAAAACACTACGCATAGCCACCTTGTCTCTAGTCTACTCAGCAGATGAGTACTGTGCGCCAGTCTGGTGTCGCAGTGCTCACACTCGCCTCATTGACAGTGTCTTGAATGACGCCTTGCGCATAGTTACTGGATGCCTGCGTCCCACTCCAACGCACCACCTATCTGTACTCTCAGGCATCCAGCCAGCTGAGCTTCGCCGAAAGGGAGCGACACTCTCCTTGGCTTACCGTGGATCTCTGGACCCCGATTATATCTTGTATGATCTTTTAAGTGGGTCCTCAGATACTCGCCAAGTGAGACTAAGATCCAGACGTCCGTTTGTGCCAGGTGCGCGGAATCTCTTGGACAACCTTGCCAGACTTGGCATCCGCGCCTCTGAATGGACAAATCACAAATGGAAAACGGAGTACTGTAAAAATGCTTCCAGGCTCCATGCTTTTGTGCCTGAGACCGGTGCCAGGCCTGTTGGGATGGGCTTACCCCGAGCAGCTTGGGTTGAGCTCAACCGCCTGCGGACTGGTGTTGGGCGATTTCATTCGTCCATGCACAAATGGGGTCTCGCTCCTTTACCGAATTGCGAGTGTGGCGCCTCTGAGCAAACCGCAGACCATGTACTAACAGCGTGCCCTATACATCGGGCACCACATGGAGCACGAGGTCTGACGGTTTTGGATTACGAAACTCGATGCTGGCTTAATAACATCACTGCCAGCATCTGACCCAGGCAGTATAGCAGTCTGGGGTAGTAAAAGGATAAACCCTCGGCCCCAGTTCTGTTTGTGTCTGGCCTGGAGTGGATACCCTTCAAACGACGACGACGAATGATATATGAAATTTAAATATATAAATATCGTTATTAATCTCTGGCTATTTTCCGTTTTTTTCAAATTTAAGTACTGTACTTTGATTAAAAAGTTTTCTGTTGGTTAAGCTAGCTAATTCTATGTCTCATTGTCACCCGTGCATTGGAAGTCATTTGTTATACAACTAAAAATGTGCATCTCACAACAACAACAATCAATTTTCTATTTTTTTTAAAGCAAGATCTGACTTCCACTTATCCGTCTTAGAATCGATTTTTATTACTCTCCGTAAACCTAAATTGTGTAGACAGAAAAGTTTGTTTACAAACATAAATTATTAGCATAAGTGTAAAATTTTTCTTGTTAGTTTCGAATTTTAGTACAAAACTGGCATAATATTGTTTCTTTTTTTGCTCAATCATTTTTTTAACGCTGACGAACCTTAATTTTCAGCCCATTAAAACCAGTCTTTAAATTTGTTTAATTTTTTTAAAAATTTTATCTCTATATTTATCCTCCTGACTCGCAGGAAAGCGACGGAGGCGTTAATACATAGGATAGGCAATTACCCGACCTGTTTCCGGAGATACCAAGATATTGCTGTCCGCTAGTAATTAATAGAGATATATAACTGTAATTTAGAACTGCTTGTCAGGACCACCAAGCAGGGGAATGTGGCGTAAAGTGTCTTTCCCAAGGACACAACAGAACGGCGCGAGTGGGTTTTGAACCCAGACCGTGTCGATCACGAGCCCGGCGCTTTAACCACACGACCACGCTGCCGACTTTCAAACACTACATTTAGTTCTTTAATTCATTCTAGCGAAATCCCGGAAGACAGCTACGTTTCAAAACAGCCTTTTTAAAGGCTACTTATTTAAACAATAAGGTTTCAAATGAAACTCTTGGTTTTAATAATTTTTGATTTATTAGTTTGCAAGTTGAAACCGTTGGCAGTGGATCATGTTGATGAGAATCCTGGTTTGTTGGCTGTTCTTAAAAAGAAAATCACTTTAAAGCGTTTGTCAGTGATGGCATATGTTTGGTAAGAAAATTATCGACTAAAAAATACAGTTTAAATGTTTCATCACTGTAATTTTTGGCGCAAACACGCTTATCTAAAAGGTGTTGACTACTCTTTGTAATAATAATTTTAGATAACCCTATTTGCGCCAAAAATTAAAGTGATGAAAAATTTACTATTCTTTCATTTGGTCGTTCGTCTTTTCATTTAAGTACAGTTTAGTTAAATTGCACAGATTTTATGAAAGATGTAATTTACTTGTGCCGACTCTTATGAGCGGTGTTTTTGCTTTAAAGCAGCGGTGGCGAACCACTGACCTGCGGTACTTATCAAAAGACCGCGACGGCCGAATATGATAATGATGATATTTTATTCATGCTTAGTAACATTATTAAGTAATATGCAATGTACTATGAAGCATGAAAAGGAAATGCGACACAACGACGAACGTTAAACATGCAGAAAGTATAGAGAGAGTTGAGAAAGAGAAAAAATGAGAAGCACGGCCGCGTTACCTTTAATTGAAACTAAATATTAATATTTAAAAAGACAAAAAATGTGCAGTGCAGGAACGGTTATGTAAATCATTGGGAGGTACAACCGCCCTATATTGCTAATTATGAATTTAGCTCAACTGAGCATGGTGAGTGAAGAAAACCTCCCGAAAAGAAACCTCACCAGGTCCGGAAACTTTTTCTGGATGCACTGCAAATACACAAATATGAAAGTAAAACAAAATATACTTACATACTCGTATATATATATATATATATATACAATTCGAAGAGAGATAAAGTAGCATAAGAAGTATAAAGTTTAGAAAAGAGTAGAACATGCTAGAATAAAAACCTTAACCTTGTTCTCAAGACTTCTCTGGCGTTGTTGCTTAATCAGTTTGAACAATTTGCTTACTTAGTAAGCTTTGATTCGAAGATTGGACCCTGTCAATTTGCTTCCAGGTTTGTGACAAGTTTGGTCTATTATGCACTGACTTTGGCTGCAGGAAAGTTGGGAAGCAACCTTTATTTGACTCTGTTTTTGTCGGCTTTGTTGGAGTTTATCGTGCACGTTTTCGCGCCTTTGTTTATAAATCGAAAATGGTAAGTCTTTTTCTACTTTATTGATTGACTGTCTCAACTTTGCAGCATATGAAAATGAAACATATAGAATACAATTAGGTCTTTATATTGAATATTTGCGATACGTTTATTTTTTTTTTCTTGAACGTGAATCGAGATTTTACGTTTTAAAAGTGAAAGTTTAATCATAATTTTTCAAATATCATCAGAAAACTATTTTACCTGTGTTGTTATGTTAAGAATAATATGTAAAATCTGAAGTTATAATTTCGTTGTAATTTTACAAAATGTATTTACAAAAAAATATTGGAAAATTCTTTATTGTTGTCTACGTGTATTTGTTTTGTTATTTTAAGGTGTTTTTATCTCCTTGCTTAACGCAGGGTTAATGCATTTATAAAATTACTATTAATACAAGTCGTCTTATGTTATTGTGATAACTTGATATTGACTGCAGTTTTGAGTAAATATATTTTCAATCTGTTTATGCTGATCTGTCCCTGGAAATACGTTTCGCTTTCCAAAGTCTTTATATGAATGCATGATGGGATCTTCGGTTCTGCATTTTGTGAATTGAACAAAGTGCTCAATATATTTCACGAAGATTTCTTCATTTATCCATCCGCTTTTTGCAGCACACCCAGCAGAACCCACTGATACCCCTGCTAACATAGATTCCTTTACAAAGCGAGACCTTGGAAAAATAAGGAGAGACTGTGTTTTCAAGTGCATTAATTGTGCTAATCATTGTAACGAGAGATCCACGCTCAGTAGAAGTCACGGCATCAACTTGCTTAGTTCCTTTCAGAGCACTTTAAGTGGAGTTTGCATTGTAAAACACCCAGTCTCCTCCAATGTTTTAGGGCGAAAAGTGATACCTTTCTATGACCTGAGATGTCTTTATAGAAGGTGCCAACAGTGGTGCGGTTAAATGATGCTGCTCGGGCTAGTGTTGTTGGTTCAGAAGATCTTCATGACAAGTTATGGCGTTTCATAAACGACCATATTCATTCTCTTTCTTCCCTTATGCCAGTGTTTCTCAAACCATGGGTCGCGAAGGCTTGTAAATTACCGCACGTAAAAGAAAAGGATCTGCGCGCATAAGATTTGTTGAGAAGTGAAGAATCTTCTTGAGATGACATTACGAATTTAAGAGGAAAATGAAGAAATCGGAATCAGATTCCAGATGAAGACCTTTTTTTTTTAGAGATCACTACGTTTACACTACGCTCAGTCAAATTTATTTGGGTCGCAGTCATCTTTGCAAATCGTTGTTTTTACCGACTTTGAGTCGCTGAAAAAAAGACCTGAGAAACACTGCCTTATTTAGTTAGATTAGTTTTTAGGAATAGAGACTTGGTTTTGCTCAGCAAATTCGTTGGCTAGTATTTTTACTTTATCCATAGATAGGCCATGATGTTGCCTTACTAAATTAATGCAATTTTCTGCCTAACCTTTTTCATTTCATCCGTGAAAATTTTTCTGTGTTTTGCATATCCCATTTAAACTTGATTTGAAAAACTTTTGGAAATTTTTTAAAATACCGTCGAAACGTTGTTTGGTCGATTCCAAACTGCTTTGCAGCACTGCGTCCAGATTTACCAGCACGCAACGCACTTGCAGCTTGTTTAAACACGTCTATTGGAATTTCTCCTTTATTAGTTTTTGCGTAACTTTTTTCCCATTATTTAGCAGCAAAATAATTAATTATCTTACTCTTAAAGAATCTCTCGGTAAACTAAACATACCGATCAACAATTATAAATGATAAAAGATATTTAGCATTTAATTTTTACAAAAGCATACCAGGTTTCTTTACTGCATGTAGTAGGGTTAATTGACTCGTTGAGTAAACTAGGAAGACCGCCAGTGAGCCAACTAACTTTTCAGTACCTTCAATCAGAAAAACGTCTACAGCTAATTTTCTGCTAAGTGTAAGGCTACCTAAATTATACAGAATGTGCAGTCATACTTATAAAATGCTGAAATATTATTTCATACATCCATCTACAATAAGAAATACAACCTTACTTACTAACCCTATCAAACCTTACTTTTTTAATAATACATTCATTAATTTAATAATAAACATACTTTCTGGCATAGCTCTTCAACTCTTCCTTCCAGACATATGAACTTTACGTGGCTGCCATTATAGATTGTAACCAATAAAACAATGAAAAAATTTTTGCCCTTTACACATGGTTGATTTGATACTGGTGGTGAGTCAACTATGCTGCTGAGCCAACTAACCTGACTTTCCCCTAATTTCGATTTCCAAATAAAAATTTACAAACTCTCTTTATTTTAATCCCGCCCTTATCCTTCGGAAATTGTTTTGTTGTCGGCAATCGTCGCCGTGCTTGTTTAATAATTTAATTTTGTCTGTATTTGAAGCTATTATTTTTTTCCTATGGAAGGTTAAGTACACTGAAAACGTTCGTGTTTTTGGTACTTAAATAATTGCAGCAATATTGCATGTTACAGTTGTAATTCGTATCCTGCATGGGTTTTTCGTTTTTTTAACGATGTTATTTTAATTTTTGGAACGCTAAAAAAGCTTTTATGGTATCGATGTGTCTTTGTATAGGTGTGGCAGAAGACCTGCCGTCAGTATATCGCTACTTGTTGCCGGTTTTGCCTGTTTGGTATTGATGGCTTTCGACCCTGAAGGTAGATTATATTTAATGTTATTTAATTATGTTTTAATTACCGTCTTTTGAGTGCAAAGCAGAATCTCAAGTTTTCCAAGCTCTGCTTTATGCAGGAACATATAGGCTTTAATGGTCCCATAAAGCGTGCAAGAGTTTGTTTGTATAACTGACTAATTACTTAACCATTAATTCCACTATAGATCCGTTTGGTATTAGTTCTACCAAATTCATTATTTTTGCGCAGTATAAAGTTAAGTCTTTTGTTTCATCTACAAAACTTAAATTGATTTTCATGCTATGTTAAATTGTAATGCGTCATTTAATAAAATTAATTTTTTTTCACAATAGAACTGCAAAGGAATCTTATTAACTGCGTAGTCAATTTGTCAAGCTTTTTTCTGCGATTATCTAGAACAAGGATGTCCAACCTTTTTTCATAATGGGTCAAATTATAGTTTTAAGTATATTTGGCGGGCCTCAAAACTACATGTTTAGTTGACCGTCAAAAAACCGTGAACCTCGGGACCT
This sequence comes from Diplosoma virens, assembly GCA_963680785.1. Taxonomy (NCBI): domain Eukaryota; kingdom Metazoa; phylum Chordata; class Ascidiacea; order Aplousobranchia; family Didemnidae; genus Diplosoma; species Diplosoma virens. The sequence continues at coordinate 23,514,868 of OY796892.1, read as the reverse complement.
GAGTACTGCCGGATTTTAGAAGGTTATAATTTTGTATGATGTACCTCCGATATATTTGAAAAAAGTTACCACCTGCTCTTTTGGTTTATCTTTTTTTAGCTTTTATGATACTTTTCTTTTTTGTTGATTTCATATTGGGATATACAAAATAAATAAATGGTATAACGGGGAGAATTGTATGAAAAATCAGCAGGATTACTTATTAACACGTGGAAGAATGAACCAACATGGCGCTTTGGCATACAGCACCAGCTAAATGTAAGCGGCAGCTCATGAAAACAGTGGTGCGCATGCGCCCCAACGCGGAAACTATGAAAATGTTCCGAAATTCTTGCCGAAAAGTAAAGTATCCGAATTTTTAAAGGTCAACTGTATATAAGATTTTCTCTTTTTTGAATTAGATACCATGACCAAATGATGAGTTTTAAAATATACTCTATATTTAAAATTGATTAACTAATTACGTAGGAATCTAAATGAAATGTGAAACTATGGAAATCATTACCTAAAATTAGCATTAAAAATGGCCATGCTGGAGCTTGTTTAAACTCCTCTTCCCGCTTGCACCGACTCAAAAATTTCCAAGATCTATAGAAGAGATTACAAGCGCTCCCAAAGCCGATGAAGTCCGTAGGGGACCCATAGAGTTATTGGCCGATATCTCTGCTCTGTGTCCCCTACAACATTTTCGAGAGACTTGTTTACGGCGTATTGAACCAATTATTGATCTATTGCTACCTAGAGAGCAGGCTAGGTTTTAATGCGGAAAGTCAACCGTGGATTAAGTCATTTTATTGACAGAAAACATCGAGGATTTTTTGTGGATTTGTCGATCTGACACTGACTGGCGCTGCGGCCTTATTTGCAAGCTGCTGAGACTTCTTCTCATGGTCAGCATGGTCATGGAGCTTGTACAAAGTTGAAGTATCACCCTTACTACCGGTGACAGCAACCAATGCAGGCTTTGCCATATAAAAAGGGATCAGGCATCGGTCTGGCTCCCCTCGTTTTCAACATTTGTATGTACGACCTGCCCTCCAAGATTTCCAGAATGATTGCTGTAGGAGACGATTTAGCATTGTTACACCCCGCTGGAAACTGAAAGACCTTTAAGGAAATTTTAAGTTAAAATATCTTCAGACTTGGAGGTTTTAGCTCAGTCATGCTAAGACGGTGACGGCAGCCTTTTATTTAAATAACCGAGAGGCCGAACGTCAGCCAAATGTTTACAACAGCATTAGACTTTTACCATTTTGTCCAACCTCTATTTATTTTGTCGTAAAACTGGAAGGATTACTCATTTTTCGTCACCATCTAGTGGAATTACACAAAAAAATTCTTTACACGTCACACTGTTGAGCCAACTTGCAGGTTGACGATGGGGTGCTGATGCCAAAACATATCGCACAGCTGCCCTATCTCTGGTCTGCGTAACAGCTGAGTACTACGCACCAGTCTGGTGTCATAGTGTTAATACTTGCCTCATAGACAGTGTGTCTGTATGACGCCTTGCACACAGTCACTGATGCCTGCGTCCCACTTCAACAGACCTCTTACCCATACTTTCATCCATCCAAGTAGCTGAGCATCTCCGATTAGGAGCGACACTCTCTTTGGCTAATGGTGAATCCTTGGACCCTGACCATAAGCTAAATTCCTAGATTGGACTAAGAATCTCTAAAGATGTCTGACCCTCTCTCCACCCTCCTAATAAATCAACACGTTTCTCTTTTTTATCACTAGCAGCACTGCTGCTACTACTGTAATCTCGTTCTAAATCACTCCACATTTGTTCAAAGTTACTATCTTTATTACGCCTAAAGTCATTAACTAACAATCACTTGATATTGTAAAAAATGTTGGAAATAACACGATCAATATCAATTTAATAGCAAAACAATGTGAATACTGTAAACGAGGCTTGGGGCAAGCAGCCTTATGATAAGCTCCGCCCACAAAAGCTTTCATAGATCAGTTCATTGGACGTCACTCGACGTCGCAATCAACTGATTTATTTACTTTGTTTTCCTAAACGTTACCATGACAGTACTTACATCGAATTCTATGCAGCTACGAAAAAATAACTAAAAAATTTAAATAAACAGTGGGCCGAAGGTTGGACATCCCTTACCTAGAATATAATTTTAAGCGAAATAGGTATTTAAAAGTGTACTGAAATCTTTGGTTTACAATATTATTGCATAAAAAGAATTATGCGTTATGCAATCAACTGAATTTGTTTATATTAATAAAGTGTGTGCAGTGTTGTAGTTTTTAAACTGTTATTGTAAATAGTTGCGTGCTATAGTAGTCTTTAATATAAAGCAAGATCTGAAGAGTTGTAGTTGTTCGAGTCATGAGGCGCTTATTGCTTTTTTTTGAAACTTTCACCAAAATTATTTCGAACCAAAATCTTTTCAGAAAAAACGATAGGATTGACAATAATCGGATTGACTGGCCGATTATCGATCAGCTTCACTTTCATTTGCCTCTACGCGTATTCTCCTGAGCTCTTTCCCACCCACGTTCGAAACGTGGCCGTTGGGGCAGCGTCAATGTTTGCCCGGGTCGGCGGCATTCTGTCGTCGTTTTCAAAAACATTTGTAAGTTGTTAATTGAAGTTTTCACTTATTTGCAATCCGCTTAAAAATTAGAGTTGAGTGCTTATCTACTCTTAACTTGTTTTTCATTTTTTCATTTATTTGAAATGTTTTGTGTAGTTTCGACAGGCTACTTTCAGAGCAATAACAGTTGAAATAAGGTTGCATCAATGTTGCTTTATATCACTTACCTTGCGGTGCTGGTTAGTTGCATTTGAAATCGAAACAAATTTTGAAACGAGCATTTAATGCGCCAAATCAGTGCTTGATTAGCGTTAAAATTATTCCTAAAACTTGCGTCTATTTGTAAATGTTTTTGTTAAAAATGTTATTAATTTCCGCATTCGCCGCGGATCAAAGGCCACTGTCGTTTTGCTCTCTTTCGATTGTTTGTTCTTGACAATGTTTAGTGAAACTTAGATTGGCCTTTATACCAGAACCCTGTCGTTGTACATAACATAACGCGCAAAAACTTTATTGCACCGAATTTTTATTTATGAGTCAAAGTTTTGCTTCAACTAATTCCCAATCACGAAGTTAGTTGGAAGGTGCGCCCGCGGCCTTAAAGTAAGAAAGCAATGAACTTATGAATAACTCGGTGCAAACATCACTTCAGCTCGCCTTGTACCCGATGCTCGGTTATTTCACGTTTGGATCGTGCGGGATCTCAGCCGGCCTTCTCACACTGACACTGCCCGAAACCTACGGGAGGAAGCCGCCTGATTCGTTCAATGACCTTGAACAAGAGTATTCTCATGCCAAAAACGCTCCCATCAAGTTTAGAAAGCTTAAGAATTACAGCGAAAACGTAAGTGCGATGAGATTTTTTTACTGTAATCACTAAGAAAGTAGACCTTTGTTTTCATCTTTAACGAGGATTTTCTGTTGCAGGACCAGTTACTGGACAGTGAAGAGGAAGATGTTCTTTAGCTGTTCGAATCAAATTTAAATTTTTTTTTTAAGCACGATAATATGACGCGCAAGACTTTTTTGCACCTTTAATTTTTGTTAAATTGGTCTGGTAAAATCGTTTAATCAAGCTTTTAAAACCTGATATAATGTCGACCAAGCTTTGTCCTAGTTGTATCTGTGATTTGCCTTATGCTTGCTATATATATTTATATTTTGGGGGTAGTGGAAGAATACTTGTGGCTTCTGAAAATTTAATTGCTTGTTGTGTACCACTGTTTCTCAAATATTTTAATGTAGAAATTGGTCTTTTAAAGTTTTCTATAATGAATTTTTCTCAATTATTTGAAATGCATTCGCTACTTCACTGATCAGAACTAATCGTGCTTTGCTTGGGATCAAAAATTTTTTTCCAAAAACATTAATTGAAGAACATTATAAATAAGATACCGATATTAACACTGTAAAACTTTGTTTACAATTTCTTTGAATGTTTTATGTCTGCACAAGGGCGCAACCAGCCTCAAAAAAAGGGGGCTGACACAATTTCACTTAGCTGTTTAAGTGCGAGGGAGCGAAGCCCTACGTCTAAGCGTTTTCCTACGTCACAAAAGATGAGTATGATGTCATAATAAAAGCTAGGATAACTAGATATTTCATAGGAAAAAATAAACTCGGAATAAAATGACCGTTGCCCGGGTCTCAACAATGGACATTCGATGCGCAAGCAGCAAATTTGACAAAAATTTCAAGGTTTTGAGTTTTTTTTCAAATCCGGTAAAATGTAAATAACGGTTTTCGACATCGCTTTGGCAATTAAAACTCATTCGCCGTGTTTCGATAGGGAAGTCGGAACTAGAGTAAACGATATTTAGTTTATAGTTATATCATCACTTGAAATTTTTCTTCAGTAGTAGTTACTAAAAACGGCAAACGCAATTATAGATCAACATTGAACAAACCATTTAAATTTTTTTAACATCTTGCCGAAATCACTTAAAATTTTCAAGTATTTGGCTAAAAATCCGAACAATGTTTCAAAAAAAAAAAAAAAAACGCTGAAGGAGCATAGCGAAAACGCGCTCGTCTCTATTCTTCGAGGAAAAAAAAACGGAAACCAGTTACGATTGGCACGAAACGTTACTTATAAAGCGCTAAGATTTATCTTGTTACGTATCAGTGCACAAAGGGGACTGACATCAAATGAATAGAGCGCTGACCAAAATATTTAAAAAGGGGCTGACATGAACTTTAAATCAGCCCCCTGGTTGCGCCTCTGTGTCTGCAATGTTCGAGGAATCTGATTGTGATAACTTGTCAAATTACAAGTAATTTAAAACTTTTTAAATTATTGATTTCTAACAAGTTCTACAATGTTCGAGGAATCTGATTTCTGATTTCTCTTTACCTTAAACGTTTATTACACACACTTTTTAAACTAGCTTTTTTGTACCGTAAAACGTGTCTTGATGTGCTGAATTGCGACTTTGTAATGATGCATTATCTTTTTTAATATGAAATCAGGTATGAATTATCTACTTCAAACGTAAATAGATTGATTGTATCTTTTTTGCAAGTTCGCATTGACTGCAACATTGCAGAACCGATTTTTTCATCTTTTAATTTGTCATAAATCTGTAACAACGTCAGAAAAATAAACATTGGTTCAAATTATCGTCTCTACAAGTGTCGCATTTTCTGTGAACTTGTCTACATTAAACAGTTATTTTGTATTAACGTATTCCTATTATTTGTTAATTATTTGCAACAGTTTGCAATCGGACTCTGACTATTGTGTAACGATGTGCACTCAAACTCATTGTGTTTTGTTTTCTCAATTTTTGTCGGCAATCTAAAAAGCACTTTGATTGTGTTATTATGTAGTGTTTTGCTGAGCTTTTGTTTGTTGCATTTTTTCTGTGCAATTTATATCGATAATTTGGTATTAGCATGAACTGTAGTTGTATTTTTTCGATCGTAGCGCAGTAGAATGTACGAGTAAGTAAGTAGTCTTGCATGACTCGTATGATTCGTAGTAACGTAAAAAAATCAAACTAATCGAACATTCCGCTTAAATTTAAACACTGAAATCCCCTGTGCGCCGAAAGATATTTTTCGACGTGTTGGCAGTCATCAAGATGTGGTTGCCATTCGCGCATAAAAATTAAGAAAAAGTGTAAACCGCTTTGAAGTTTTAATTTATGTTTTTATCGAATTCCTTCTGTTTTAGGGTAATTTATGTATTGAATTTACAGTCTTAGCACTTTGCTCTGTCATAGTTGCTTAATTTCTTGTGCAATTTATTTAATTTGCTGTAGTTAGTCCTGGCCTACTTCGGCGTACGTTTGTTTTTACTATATTATAATATTTTACGCTGAGCGTGAGAATTTTAATAAACCTACTGCGTACATATTCGCCAGGCGTAGATGGATTTAGATTGGCCTTAAAAGTTGTTACTGTGCGGTACATCTTCCGTTTTGAAGGTGAGAAACAATTACTGGTTTTCTGTGTTTTAAGTTTTTTATCAGAATCAAAACCGAAAAGTTATATTTTTAACTCAAAAAAAAAAAATCTTGCTGTAAATGTAAATGATCGAATTCCGTTACTCGTTTATTTAAAGTAAATAGTTTTCGATTGACAACGTTTCATGCCAAGCTCTTTGATTTGGAATTTTTAAGGTTTTGTGTGTAGTTGATAGATTGTAATATGGATGTGGATGATTGTTTTGTTAATGTTGTCGGCTCATTTGGAAGATATCAAATTTGCACGTACGCTTTCTTGTCTATTTATTTGGTGAGTGCCAAGCTTTTCTCTCAAATAATGATTAAAATTTACTGTAGGGTAAACCAGCTGCAAAAAAGTTTAAAGAAACATAAAACAATATAGTTCGCTGTTATTATGGTAAAAACCATGAATGAAACCCGTAAAATGTGAAAGTGCCGTTTGATTAACTCTATGTTTTTAATTTGAATTTATTGTGCCATTTTATAATGCAAGACTGCTTTGCCGCATAACATAAGATAATGGTTTATTTAATTGGAAGCTGTAAATCACTGAAATGATTTACTTTTTCTTCTAGCAGTCTATTTTATTTTTGCTTGATTGGTTACAGTTGTTTTTGACGTCGCACACTTTCTTGACCGTGTTCGTAGCGGTCAATCCATCTGATTTGATGACCGTTAATCCGAGAGCAAAATCAGATTCGTCCATCTTATTTGAGGTTGGTATAATTCTGAAAGTTTAGATTTAACTTCCATCAGTAAAACGAAGTAGAAATGGGAATGGTGTTTTGCTCGACATCGATTTATCGAGACCGTTACATCGTGATTATCCCAAAAGTAGCTTTAACGGCTTTGGTTTCATCTCCCGCCTGTGAGAACCTTCCAAACAAGAAAAAAGCGACCTATTGTGGGCTTACATCAAGGGAAAATCTCATCAAAAAATCTCTCCTTATTCTGGCCACACTGCCTTGATGCGATAAATCCATAGTTAAAAAAATTAATATTTCTCGTTTTCTGTTCATTCATTAGAGAATTTGTTACACTTCTCAGTGGGAATTGACTTCGCGGCCTTGGATCGGCGATCTGATACAGACTTTATATTTCGCTGGGAATCTCGTTGGAGTAGTTTTCTTCAGTCAGTTATCAGACAAATACGGTAGACGACCTACTTTACTCATAGGTTTGTTGATTGCTTGTTTTTACAAAAGTTTTTGAAAGTTCGTTCTTTCTCGCTTTGAGATAGTAGCTTAAACAAAGCTAATTACCTCATATAAAGTTTGACTTTATTCAAAACGGGAACAGTTTGTTAATATCAAAAGACTTTGTGAAAAAAGGAACGACTGTCACGCATTGCAAACTCCTCCCATCATTTGACGACAGCAAGTGTTTTTTGTTGCAGTTCTCGGTCTTTTATTTCCGGTTTGTATATGGACGTCTTTCACCACTAGCTGGCAGACTTTCGCCTGCGCCCGATTCTTCACCGGCGTCTTGCAGGGCAGCGCAGGGTTGGTTCTCTACGTTTACATGCAGGAGGTGGTGGGAAGAAAATGGTGGGCATTTGCAGGTGTTGGTCGTTTGTTTTTTGCGCGTATTGAAATAGAAACTACTTCGTAATAGCGCGGCTGCTAAAGTTTTAAGTATTTGCTTTCATAGTAGCGACAATGTTTAAGGTTTAAAAAGTTTGAACGACGTTCATCGATGGAAGAATAGTGACATCTTGCAGCTTTACGTTGAATCCGCATGTTTAAGCTTCGATCCTTTAAAATATCTTACCTACTTATAGTTAACCCAGTAGTTCTTAACCGTTTTGGTACTGCGCCTCCGTTCAGCGATGGTACCCCGCTTCACGCCCCCGGCGTTTATGAATAAATAAATGTCGCAATTGCATTTTATTTATTAATCACGAATCAGTGAGACACTTGACATTGCTTCTTTGCAAATAGCTCTTTAATGCGTGACTTAATCCCAGACAGCGCACATCGTAAGTCATATCATATTGGCGTGTTAACTAACAAGAAACCAGCGTAAAGCAGAAGCTGTGACTGAGGACACTTTCCAATATCCGTCGTTTCATCGCACTGTATAGCGAAGAGTAGAGAGACTGTTCTATTTAATCGAGAAGCTGATCTTTGATATCCTGATCAGGAAGTTCATCAATTCTCTCTTTGACCGTATCATTGGATAGTGAAATTTGAGAAAGCATATTTGCTTTATCCCTGCCCAGTATTAGTTCTGCTGCTATGAGCATGCTAAGTTTCACAAGAGACTCCCCAATGCTATGGCTTTTCTTATTCTTTGCCATTAATATGAAAATCTCATAAGAAGCTTCAAAAACATTCGAAAATTTTTGCTGAAACGTCCCACACATGTAAAACTTAACTTTCTTTAAGAAGTGACTTTTCAATACCAAATTTTTGTTAGTTTTTTCGGCTAAATCAGAATAAGCTGTAATCAAGTGTTTTTCGAACATGAGACGCATTGCATCATTACGAAGAGTCTTGTAACATATCACACACTGTGGGACTTCTGTGTCACCTTTTTGCAGCGATATCAAATCAAATATGAATGTAACCGCCAAGATATTTTTTTCTCTATCATTTTCGTTATCTAAATTTATTAGTTTGCTACGCAGGCACTGCAACATGATAAAAATATAAACTTAATAATTAATTCTCAAGATTAAGTCTATTCTAGATTACTTTACAAAGTTTAGATATGCCGCACTGCCACTTTACAAACTTTGATAGTTATATTTTTATACACTTTATACACTTTGATAGCTGCCTTAACCCATTCCGATTTTTCTCTGACTAAATTTAGCAACCCATGGTAGGCTACGTGTTTTTTAATTTGCAACTGATAAATTATCAAAATCAAGAAAACACTATTGATACTTTTGTTGCATTGTGACATCATACATTATTCGGTTTACAAAACAGGATTGCCATATAATGGTTCAACACATACAATAATATTTCAGACAGCGTGTAAGCACTAATAACAACCATAAAATAGGCCAAAAAACGATAATCTCAAAATTAATCAAGAATGTGTTGTAAAACACGTTAGGGCTTGCGCCCCCTTGAAAATTTGCGTACGCCCCCCCCAGGAGAGGCGTGCCCCCGGTTAAGAACCACTGAGTTAACCAAAAGTGCCTCATTTTTTTTGATTTTATTATGACTTGCTCACGAGTTGGCAGTATTCTATTTCGCAACTTTGCACCTTGTCTTTTTTGATTGAATTGTCGCACCGGTGGCGAGCTGTTGGCAATATTGTGTTATGTTTTAGTCCGTATACTGCACAATTAAAGAAAAGTTTTTAACGCTTTCTTTGTGCAAATTTTTAATAAAGCGATTTTTCAGAACTTTAAGCTGAATTTTCCCTTCCTAATAATTATAACGTAATTGAAAGGTGCCTTTACGAATATTTTATTTGCTCTTGGAATCGGCGCTTTGGCAGCAGTTGCTTTCTACATTCCCGCTTGGCGGCAGCTGACTCGAACAGTGACGTACATTCAGCTGGTTCCTTTTGTTTACGCGATGTAAGAACCTTGTGTTGTCGAGAAGGTTTAAAGTTAAAATTTTTTTTTTTGCTCTTTCAAAATAAAAATTTAATCCTGATATACAGATTCCTGCCGGAGTCGCCGCGCTGGCTCTATTCCGTAGGCAAAATTACCGACGCCGAGCAAGTTCTCCGCTTCATGGCACATCAAAACGGAAAGAAAAATGAAAGTTAGTTGCTTGTAAGACAAAGTGAAAGACGAAATCATAGAAACTTGTTTTTTAACCAAAGTTTTTGCGCAGAGTTTTCGCTTCATACAAAATCGACTTTTCAGCAACCGGATGTGACGTCCGAACCCTCAGCTTTGGATTTGTTCAAGCACAACATAACCAGAACGCGACTAATCCTCCTGATTGCTTTGTGGTAAGGTTTTGCGATAAGAAAGGGAACACATAATTTGATTAGTCTCGATTAGGATTAAATTGCTTGATCTTAAATGCAGTAGTCGGCGATGCAAAATGAATTTCGGACTAAGCGAATACGAATTGAAAATTTTTTCTTTTTATTTTTCTCGAGTCATTTCTGATTGGTTCTTTTTCAATGTACTTTTTGGTGTAATTTACAAGGCTATGCTTTCGAATTTTTTTTTTTATTAGTAGCAAACACGTCAGACGCGGTTGTGGTTCAATGCCTACTGACGTCATTCTATTGTGTCCTTGCACACGGCGCTTTCTTTGCAGTTTTAGAAGACTTTAAATTTTGGTTATGTTTTGATTAAAAACGAAAAAATCGACAAAAAATTTTAACGGGCAAAATCTTGGAATCTCCAAAAATATTTCGAGGTAATGACTTGACGGTTGACGCAAGCATGACTCCTCCGACGTCTTCTGCCACTCCGGAGAACAAATAAAAATGATAATAATCTTCCTCACTTGCAGGACACCGTTGAGGTTTTAATTTTTGAAAGCAATCGTCAAGCGATCACAACCAGTTTTCAGAAACGCAAAATATTTCTGTCCGGTTGAAATTTCTTACTATGTTGCATTTGTTTTTGTAATATGATTGTAATTTACAGCTACCACCGAGCAGAGGAAAGGGAAGCGTCTTTCCCAAGACCGAACAACATGACAGGATTGAACCAAAACCATATCGATCGTGGTTGTCAGCAAGTTATATCAAAAAGCAGATATTCAAGTCAAACCCAGCATCTGGCAGGTTCGCGAACAGCTTCGTGTACTACGCCCTCACCCTGGCGGCCGGGAGTATCGGGTCAAACATTTACGCGAGCGCGACCCTGTCCGGCCTCATCGAGCTGCCATCTACGCTTCTCTCCACCTTTATGATCGAGCGGCGACGGTGAGTTTCAACGCGACCGCGTCGCTTCGTGTGCGATTGACGCTAGATTTCGTTTAGGTTCGGACGCAGACGGACTTTAACTTTGTTCATGATCGCGAGCGGAGTGGCTTGCTTCGCTGTTTTGAAGAGCCAAGGTGATGGAGTAGATTCTTTAGCCTAGAGATTCGCGATACCTTTTTGATCGCAGCCTTGATCGAAATGCTGTAGGGTTTGTTCCTGCCCGTCTCAGTGTCATAGAGCTTGGGTCGTCAAAAAGAATCTTCTTTGGCTTCGAGGGTTTTTTGTTTGTTTTAATTGTAAGTAATCATGCTTCCGGGTTGTAACCCCCTCACTCTCCTGACAAATTTTTTCGTACGCAAGGCATCCTCCTACCCCGGCACCTCTAACTATTAGAGATTATATTTTTTCACCGTCGAGTTGTTAAAAGTTTTTAACTTATGGAGCTGTGTGCGTTTATTTTAACATGCGCAAAGTTGATTATTTGGAAAGTTGAACTTAAAAAGCAATTCTTAATCGAAAATTATTTCAACACATGCTTTGCGCAACGTATGAATCAGTGTTTCCCAAACTTATAGTGCTTTGGAGCCTAAAAGGTTTTGAACATTCACAGAGGAGCCCACAAAAATTATACAGAATTTATTGTGTGTAGTTCAAATAATATTAAGAATATTAAAAGTTGTTGCTAAAGTAGTCTGAAACTCCAAACTACTCCTTAACAAAAAATATTTTATACTTTATAAAAAACGTGCGCTAATTGACATGAAAACAGCTGTATTTTTTAGTTACACAAAATTGGTTAGATCGGGAGAAGTTTTTCTTTTTATAGCGAGTATTTAATAAAATTTTCAATCATTAAACTAAAGAAAAATTAATTTCGATATTGATCATCATGAGTATTATGTAAATATAAAAATATAAGAAAATAGTATACTTGCTGAATAAAAAAATAACTATACAGAAAAACTATTTCGTAACTAGCAAAGCTACTGGCAACCTAACTGCAAGGTAAAAGCGTGCAAAAAAACACTAGGCCTACAAAGCATATCTGTAACAAGGTACATCATACAACAAAAAAAAAATTTATAGCACCACGTAGATGCAAAATAGACAAGAAATCTTGCTTTTTTTAGAGGGTACAAATAGCAAATTTTGCAGCAGGTTTTAACTGAGCGAACCTTTTTTTGTGTCCAAGTCAAAGCGACAATAAATTCTCACAATCTCTCAGATTTTTTGTTTGTACTTCTGTATGGAGCACTTTCAGAACCTTGGTATAAATAATGTATCAGAAAAAAAGCGAGTTTGAGATTTTCGAACGTAACGGTTTCATCTTACATTTCTAGATACTGCCTTAGCTTGGGGGTTGGCTGGAAAAATGATGATCGCGGCTGGTTTTAATGTCATTTACGTTTTTACGCCGGAATTGTTTCCGACGTCAGTACGTAATGTAGCACTTGGCTCTTGCTTGATGAGCGCTCGGTTCGGAAGCATGGCGGCATCAATGACCAAGTCTTTGGTGAGCTTCTCACTTGTCGCGTGTAATAGGTTGATGACTTTTAGGTGGTAGCAAGATATTTTGCTTCTATCTAGTAACTAGAGGAATATTCTTCACATTATGTTTTCCCAGAATTGAAACTTACTGTAAGTTATGCCGAAATGTGATACTGCAATGCTAGTTATCTGCCCAACTGTTCGAAAAGCACGTTTTTGTGTAACCTGAAAAGCCTCTACGATGAGCTAGCTGTTCTGCATCATGGCAATGAAATGAAGCAACCAATTTCATTTGATTACAGTATCGATCGAGTCAGTGAAACGTTACCCGAACCCGAGTTAAGCAATCTCGTGCCTCTTATATTTTATGTTACTCGTCCAGTGTTTCTCAACGATTTGTGGTCTTTTTCAGTTTATGACTTTTAGAATTTTCAAATAGATATACGGTCCTCGTATGTAGACCTATTCTTTACGAAAAACAGTATGTTTTGTAAAATAATTGGTTGGCCGAAAACATTTTCATGTAGTTTGTTTTTTTACTTTATACGGAAGGCAAATAACTAAAAATCCAGACGTGATACAAGAAAAACAAGTTGAGGTTTTAATTCAGCGTCCCCAATTAAATCTCTAATAGGAACTGTGATTTAAGTTGCGTCGTAATAAAATTGTTTTCCAGAATCCTTTTCTCGCTTATTTTATTTTTGGTGTGTCCAGCATCACTGCGGGCTGTCTTTCCGTTCGTCTTCCAGAGACCTTGGGTTCAAAACCTCCAGATTCCTTTGACGAATTATTATTGGATAAGAAATAAAATTTTTTCACAATTTTTAACTTTTATTTTAAACTAGTTTTTTTTATTGCAACAAATCGAGATTTAATGTTTTTGTTTTGCATGCATTTTATTTTGTATCGAGATTAAACTATAATCATGAATAAGTTTCCCAATATGTTTTGATCTGTATTTTCCTGACACGAGGAAAGCATCAGAGGCGCTGACTTGAGGAAAGGTCAGAAGTCTCTTAATTAGCCCGCAAAGAAATTTTCAATTAGTTTCTCAATTAAGTTTAGTTTCATTTAGTCAATTAAATTTGTGGTTCCAGTTCCAATATTTGAGGAGTTCTGCAAACACAAAATTAAAGTGAAGACTTTTTTGGCTTATTTAAATTCTACTGGTGCCAATTGCGGCTCGCGATAAACATGTAGACGAAATGTGGCCCGCAATGACTAAAAGTTTGGGCAGGCCTGCTCTAAATAAATAAAACGGCGTAAAAAATTGCAAAACTTGAGCGTGTTTGTTCGATATGAAAAGATCAATAGAAGACAAGGTTACACGCAAAGTGGGGTTTAGATAATCAGTTCTAAGCTGTTTTGTTTAATTTCTTTTTAGTAACTGTTGAGAAGCATGTAAATATTACATAATTTGACCGTAACATCGTTTGTACGACTTTTCCGAGTTCACGAGAATCAGAGGTGATAACCTATTGGTTTTCTCGGGCTGTTTTGCCAGTTTTAGCTGAGTAAGCGGGCCGCACAAGTTTCTAGTCATACCATAAAACCGTTTTTCTATAATTTAAAAAGCAAAAATGGGCCTAATAGGTCATTTCAAAAGGAGGGATGAAAACTCGAACTCGAACAACTCGATCTTTTTTTGTCGAACTTCAACAAAATATAAAATCGCTGAGCTTAACTTGAGCTCGAACTAAAAAAATATGATCAAGTTTGAGTTCATTAATTGAAGAATTTTGAAAAGAGAATGAATAATATTTGTATTTCACTTTTGATATAAAAAATTTCAAATAAAACTGAGTTGTACATTTACTGTCGATTGGACAACTGAGTTATCAATAATATTCGTTCTCTGTCTAACTTGAAATTGAACCCATTAAATGTGTTTTATTTCGTTATTAACAACCGGTTTCATTACTGCTTTTATCTCTTTGTGGTAGTCTTTCACTTTTTTAAAGAAGTTTGAGTTATCGTGTAAATAGGCTTAATCAAACTTTCGATTTTTACAGCATACTGTAAAATAGAACTCGTACTCGAGCTTAATAAGGCATAAAATAAAATAAAACAATTTTAATAAAAACTTAAGCACAGTGGTTCTCAACCTTTTATGGTTCGTGGCCCCTTTTTAGAGAGCCTCAACAACCGTGGCCCCTGCTTATAATTTTGTCCCCAAAGACTAATGAAGACTAAAAAAAGGTCTTTAGCGAAGGCTTCTGCTTGTGGCCGCCGGAAAATGCCTCGTGGTTTCCTCGGGATCGGTCTCGTGGACCCTTTGTAACACAAAATTATAAACTTTTTACAAACGAAGAAAGTCGGCAGCGTGATCGAGTGGTTAAAGCACCGGACTGATGATCAACATGGTCTCGGTTCAAAACCCACTTGCGCCATTCTGTTGTGTTCTTGGAAAAGACACTTTCCTCTGCTTGGTGGTTTTGACAAGCAGTTCTAAATTACAAGCGGATAGCAATATCTTGGCATCTCCGGAAGCAGGTCGGGGTAATTGCTTACCCTATCTATAGCGCCTCCGTTGCTTTCCTGCGAGTCAGGAGGATAAATATAGAGATAAAAAAAAAAAAGAAATAGTTTTTTTTTTCGTATGAAATAGATGTTGCTTTTGGGGACTTTTCAGATGTTAGGGCAAGCATTGTTCAGCCAGGCCACTGTCTTCTCATCAACTGATTCGAAACCAAGCCCTTTCTACAAGGATGATCGAAAACGGAGCAAGATGTTATGATGTGGTCCGCAGTTTGCTCATCCACGCCACACTCATAAGCTGTTGTGGGAGCCATAACAAATCTGTGCATTGTAGAACGGAATAAACTAACGCCAGTGCGGAGGTGATTAAGCCTGGCCCAGGATGGTCTGGGTAGATACGTTTCCAATATTTTGAAATTAACGTCGGAGATGAAGGTACTTTTTTTAGTTTTCACTAGGGGGCCATGGGTGTTAAGAGTCTCTGGAAAGGAGCCACAAACCATAAAAGGTTAAAAATCACTGTGCTAAAGTTTTATTAACCTTGTGTTTTATTTTATCTTATGCCTCATTAATTTAAACTGTGAACTCAGTAGATTTTTATTAGAGTTTAAGTTCGAGTCGTTCGCTTCCTCGCGGTGAATCCTGGTAACTAAAGTGATGAAATTCCTCAAGCAAACAATGACTATATTGGAGAGCTTGGGTGGTAAAAACATAGATCCGCGGTCCGGTAGCAAAAGAGAAGAAATTGTTCAACTACAGTAATAAACAACAAAAAAATTATGAAAACCCAGTTTGCCAACTAAAGACCCGTTTCCACTACGAGCGTTGGCGGCAGTATTCTTTGTTAGTTTTACTGCTTCTCTTAGCACTTAAGCGTAAAAAGAAGCATCCAGCCAACGCTCGTAATGGAAACTGGCTTTTAAACTGCCACTCAACGAAGACTGTGGAGTGTGTTAAAAATTTCCTAAATAAATTCAGAAAACAAAATTAAAAAAATATAGGTCCACGAAATAATAGAAAAATCAACTAAAACATGCAGCTGAAGTTATTTAACGCGGTATTGAAGCACGAAATAATAGAAAGCAACAAAAAAACACTTTATCAAAAATTAAATTATCTTTACCAATATACCCTTAGTGAGATTTTTGGAAACTTTTTTTGATTTACTAAACGCTTAATATTAGGTATAAACTGACGATGTAGCAACTCTCAAAGACATACTAAGGTTTTAATCAGTTTTGATATGTAACAATTTTTTGTGATTTTAAACTCAGAAAAGATTTGTTCGCATAGATCCGCGCTTCCTAAAATTGATGACCATTTGAGAACGTAAGCTCTCAAGTTTGGAAACTCTTCTTTTGGTACTTAAACAAGATATACTGTAATTCAAGCAACTTGTTCAGGTACATCGCTTTCAGCATGTCATCAATCTGTAGTTTTATGAGTTGGAGCTGAGGGTGCGCAGAAGTGGGTGTAACATTGAAGGTGATAAAAAAGATATCAAATTCCAGCTCCTTGTTTTTGATATCCTGAAATATGGGGGGGTGATTTTGTCAAACCGATTTGCAGACCAAACAAAATCCTTTCGCTGGCCGCATGTTCGTCACCTCTGACATAGATAAATTAATTGCTTTAGTAATAAAATGCTAGATTGTGATTTAGAGTGAAGAAAAAGTTGTACAAGCAGAGTAGCAAGGCAGCTTAATACTCGTACACGGCCCATTTCACTACCAGAGCTCGTCGTCATTGTTTGGAAAAGCATCCACTTCTGGTCAGTCACAAATAGGGCTGAGGTTGGGGGTTAATTCTTTTACTAACCCAGGTTTTTGTACTTGATGGTGTTAAGTCAGCATCGAGTTTTGTGATCCAAAACCTTCAGAACTCGTACTCCTTGTGGTGCCTGATGTATGGGGCACGCTGTTAGGACGTGGTCTGTGGTTTGTTCAGGGGGGCTGCACTTGCAGTTCAATGAATGAGTGAGAACCCATTTGTGCATGGACGAATGGAATAGCCCAACACCAGTCCGCAAGCGATTAAGTTAAACCGAGCTGTTCGGGGCAAGCTCTTTCCACCAGCCCTAGTACTAGTAGTTATGGGTATGAAAGCATAGGGAGCCTGTATGTACTCTCGCAGTACTCCGCGTTCCATCTATAATAATTCCTCCACTGAGAAGTGCAGATGCCGTCTAGTAAGGCTATTTATTAGATTCTAAACAGCTGGCACAAATGGGCGTTTAGATCTTAGTTTGTCTTAACGAGCATTTGAGGACTCACTTAAAGACCATGCAGCGAATGGTCAGGATTCAGGGATCTACGGCGAGCCAAGGAGAGTGTCACTCCTAGTCGGCAAAGCGCAGCTGGCTAGATGCCCGAAAGTATGAGTAGGTTCACGTGCAACTAAACGAAAACCCTAGCATAATTTGAAATGGCGAAAAATGTTAATCTACTTTTGTAGTTACTGAAGTGATCTAAAAAAGGTTATTGAGCGATCTTCTTCTTCTTTCGGCTTTTCCCTTCAATCAGGGGTAGCCACAGCGTATGATGTTTCTCCAAAGCGTCCTGTTTTAATGTCCTTCTCTCTTGCGCCAACTTTCCCCATATCTTCCTTCACTACATTTAAAAATCTCTTTGGCCTCTTTCTTTTCCTCTTTTCCAGTAACTCCATTTTCATCACCCTTCTTCCTACGTACTTCTGGTCTCTCCTCATGACGTCCAAACCACCTCAGCCTACCCTATCTAATCTTCATTCCTGATCGTACTACCTTAACTGTACCCCTAATGTAATCATTCCTAATCTTATCGTTTCTCGTCACTCCCATAGCAAACCTCAACATTTTTATCTCTGCAGCTTCCACCTCTTCTACTCGTTTCTTTGTGACCGCCACCGTCTCAAGTTCATACACCATTGCTGATCTCACCACTGAACTGTACACTTTTCCTTTTACTTTAGCTGGTAACCTTCTGCCACAAATTATTCCTGATACTTTTCTCCATCCATTCCATGCCTGCACTCTCTTCTTTGCTTTTCTCTCACAACTACCACTTTCTTGCACCGTTGATTCCAAATACTTAAATTCCTTTACTCTTGGCACTTTTGTGTCCTCCATCTTAACTGTTTCTTCGTCGTTATTGAATGATCTACTTATGTACTGGTTACTGAGTGATCTACTTCCTCTAAAAGGGTTTATTTATTATTTCACGCAGTTTTCTATGCATGAGGTGATTGAGCACATTGTGCATCAAGCAACTAATTATTTTCGCTAATCCTAATCCGAATAAATTAGAGCAATATTTGGGAGCTATTATGAAAAGGAACTTGGTCATCGACAGCAATGGGTGTTTGGTAAGCGGCGTACTGGTACAATTTCTAGTCGCGTCGTGGTGTTATATAAACGATTGATCTATATTTTTTATTTAGTCCACTGATAAATTAAACCAAGTAAAAATATTGGCTCAAAGGTCTTTAAAGTGAGACCCATTGGTCCCCAAGCTTCAGGACCTTCGGGCTAAAAAATTTTATAATTTTTAAAACGTGATATTTTATCAACGCTTCATTAATTTTACGCATGTCTGAGTGAGTTAAAAAGTAAAGTTTTAAATATGGGGTTTCCAGGCAATTTTTCTTTTAAAGGTTAGAATTGAAAAAACTAAATTTTGGCTCAACGGTTTCTACTTTTCCATAGCGCAAAAATTTTATCAAATGCAATATGCATGTGTGCGCAAGGAAGCCAATGAACTGCTTTGTACGACATCATACTTTGCAAAAACCCTCGCCCATAAACTATACATTGGCAGCGCTGAATTACAATTTTGTAATTAGTTTTCCAGTTGATTTCATTTTGAGTAATATTTCAATGTTATAGAACTTATTTTGTAGTAAAAATAATTAACATAAACAATGTTTAGCAACTTTCCTACATTACACCATTTGGAATCAACGGAGACTTTTGGTTTAGTTTTTGGTTTAATGAAACCGCCAAGCGATTACATCAAACCGTTTTGGGAGATGCCAAGATATGCAAGCTTTTACTAAGATATATGACTGTAATTTAAAGGTGTTTATTTAGACCACCAAACAGAGGAAAGTTCTTTTTCCAGAACACAATAGAATGACGCTAGTAGGTTTTAAACGGCGACAGTACCGATCACAATCGCCATTAATTATCGGAACTGAAATGAACCACGCAGCAAAAGTTGAGTGGTTGCACTACTAAACACAAAACTTCTGTAAAACTTAATTTATTTAGTAAAAAGGCAACGTAATAGACGACAATTGCACAAAAAGATAAATGCAAATAAATATTTTCAACAGTATTATTGTAACAACTAAAATAGAAAAAAATGCATCAAATAACACACCCGGTAAATAAAATACTACGTACTAATTCTTGATTTACTCGTATAGTAGCAATAACACAGGAGAGACCGGAGTTGTTAGCCCAAACGCGATTGGTAGCTAGATCTATTCAATAAAAGTTTAGCTGGTTGAAAGGTGATGTTTGCATATTATTACGCCGAAATTGGCCTTGTAATATGTCTTGTCCGATTTAATTAAAATGTTGTTGGTTGAGTTCAACTAAATTAGATTGGGTTGGGCTTTTGCTTATGCTTTAACTATGCTGCTTTTGTTTAATTAGATTAGGGCTAGGTATGATTTATATATGTGTAGTCTACTAGTCTAATGATAATAATTAAAGAATAATGTCTTATTAACACGTTCGCTGCCATCGTATTTTTTTAGCTTTTTTGTGACCACCTCTCAGGTGCCATTGGTTGTAGTGCAATTTTTGTGGAAAAAATTGCAAGAGATGTTTCTGTTGGGTTATCTCTAGGTTGAAGGAACTTTATTCTTCTAGCAGGTGTGACCACGGGTGGGTCACGCGGCACCCGATGAATGAACAATTGCTCAGGTGCCGCGTGACCCACCGGTGGGTCACGCTACTCTTAAACTATATTTTGCTTTTCAGGTATATATGAATAATTATTTCCTTAGTTGTAGCATTAGAAGTTGTGATGATAAACCCTCACCGATTTTATGGAGCAAATGCTCAGCAAAATATACCAAATGACAGTGATTCTGAGGATGGTATATCAGTTGATGAATCTAGTTTGTACTCTCCAAGCCATTCTTCATCTAGCGAGTCTTCTTTCGAATCTGATTCTGAGGAATCATTACCTGATAGTACAAACTCAAACCACAATGATGAGCAGAATGACAGTTCAGATGATCCTCTTCTTCTTGGTACGTGGCACACTGTGGATGGAACTCACCGCAAGCAGTTTGTCTTTGCCGATGATGGTGGTATTTTTGGGTTTAGTGGGATCGCACCAGATGAACTAAAACCTATTGACGTCTATTCCAAAATGGTAACCGACGACATCTATGATCTGATTGTGCGGCAAACTAATTTCAATGCCCAACAAGTCATTTCAAGTCAACGCATTAGTCGAAAATCTCGATTGAATCTGTGGAAGGATACAGATAAAACTGAAGTGAAAAAGTTTTTGGCAATTGTTTTGTACATGGGGGTGATAAAATATCCAAGTATTGAGACATATTGGAGTGAAGATCCATTTTATAAAAACAATTTTGTACCGCAACTGATGAGTCGTAACAGGTTTCAGCTGTTGCTAAGATTTATTCACTTCGCCGATAATCAAAGCCCAGAAAACGACAAAGATCGACTCTATAAAGTGAGAAATTTGCTCACTCTTCTGGAGAAAAATTTCACTGAATGCAGAAAGCCCGGAAAATATATCGCTGTTGATAAAACGATGGTCCCTTGGAGGGGACGTTTGCTCTTTCGGCAATATAATCTTGGCAAGGCCCATAAATATGGGGTAAAAATATACAAATTATGTGATTCAAAAGGATACACATACACTAGCAGCGTTTACGCTGGAAAAAATGCTTTTGAGCCGAGAGGCAGGCCCACTGCAACTATCTCTCACAGCACTCAAATCGTGTTAGATCTGGCAGAAAAATATTTGAAGAGCGGAAGAACAATAACAACCGACAATTATTACACATCTGTGGCTTTGGCCAACGTCTTGTTGCAAAATCAAACGCATCTTGTCGGAACCCTGAGGAAAAATAGAGTTGGAAATCCAAAAGATGTTGTTGAAGCTCGTTTGAGAAAAGATGAGATAATTGGTCGAGAAAATCAAGATGGCGTTGTCATTGCGAAATGGAAAAGCAGGCGTGATGTTATTATGCTTTCCACTCAACATGATCTGAGTATGATTGGCACTGGTAAAAAAAACAGACAAAATGAAGAAATGAAGAAGCCAGAAATTATTATGAGCTACAATAAAGCAAAACAAGGCATCGACGTCTCCGATCAAATGGCTAGTTATTTCACACCACTGAGGAAAACTATCAGATGGTACCACAAAATTGGGTTTGAATTTTTGCTCAATACAGCTGTTGTAAATGCTGTAATTATTTTCCAAGAATTGCGTGGCAAAATACATATTGCAAATTTTCGGCATGATCTCATTTATGCACTGGCAGATATGGTTCCGCCGACACGAGGACGACCTTCTCAACGGATTGACCGGGCACGTGCAAGCCGTCGTTCTGCCTCCCACCACCTGGAAAAATTCACTGAAAGAGACAGCACAAACCGTTTGAAAAGAAAAAGATGCTCCTCATGCTACTCAGAAATGAAGAAGAGTGTTTCTCGAGAGAATGCAAGTAAAAAAGCTAAAAAAGTGTCTACTTATTGCAGAGATTGTGAAGGACAACCGGCATATTGCCTGGACTGTTTTACCAAACATCATCACTGACATGCATTGACGTTGTAACTGCAGCAATACTTTTGATTTTTTGCATATGCTGAGAGAAACATTTGATTTTTTAGTTGTTACACAACATCACTTTTCAACAATACCTTTCTTTCAGTAGAAAAAATAAATTTTCGAACAAAATGTGTCTGCAGTGTTTTTTTTACATAACTGAGGTGCCAATGCAGCAAAACCAAGTCCTGTCTCAAAGTGCCAGAGAAAAAAGAGCAATTGAAAAAGAATTAATGCGTGACCCACCGGTGGGTCACGCGGCGCTTAAATAAAATGCCACGTGACCCACCGGTGGGTCACGTGGCAGCGAACGTGTTAAATAAGACTTTGCTAAATTGTTTTTTCTTGTTGTGGATGGAATTGCAGGAAACCTGATACTAAAGATTGTTTCCGGACCCTAGACACGGGACATTATTTGAAAGCTTGTCCAATTTTGGTACCGTGCTTACTGAAATTTTAGTTTGCGTGATTTGTTTTCCTTTCTGTGTTTTAAATCCTTTCAGTCGAATGTCGAGTCAAAACTTGTTTAATTTGTTTAACTTCGAATAATTATTTTCCTTTAGATCAATATGAACTCTCCAAAAAAATATTTTACTTTGAATGCGGATGAGATCATGCAGATGATTGAGTCCGATGATAATAATTCTGTTAGCGACTTCGGTTGGTAATATTGAAAACAATTTAATATAATACTGATAAAATTAACTATGCGTAACATTTAGAATTTAGTTCTGAATCAGACGAGGATCTACCAACTATTGCCTTGAGAGGATTCGCTGCGATACCAAGAGCTTCAAACTACGGTAAGTTTCCAATAATATTTAAAAATGTAATATTAGTGCCTTTGTTTGAATTCATAGTCGGCAGTGTGGCCAATTAGATAGGAGCTCGTATTCATGTCGAGCCTGATCGTCATAGACGAAAATTTCTGCCCGACAGCATAATCTTGTCATCTTTGAAAGTAAGTCGGCCGCGGGGTCAAGTGGTTAAGAGCGCTGCGATTGATGACAAACGTAATCGACACGCTTACGGTTTGAAACCTACTTCTTCCATGTTTTTTGTCTTTGGCAAAGACATTTTACTAAACTTTTTTCTGCTTGGGGTCTTACCAAGCAGCTGTAATCTCGGCCATGTCTATAAGTAAAAACCAAATAGAAATTTAACCCTGCAGCAAAAAGTTTATCTTGAAATCCCTAAAAGTAAGTCGGAATGATGATTAGTTTAACGCCTTCAATGTTGTCGGAAAGAAAAATATAAATGATTAAAGATCAATATAAAGAAACGATTAAATCTTATAATAAAAAAATGTTGACCTTTTATTTAATTTATTAGACGTAGCTGCTTTTCACTTTCCATTGAGGTTATTCTTTTCTGTACTTGTAGAAGCTGAGGAAGAAGACCATCAACAATCTTTACCAACAACCTCAACAAGCTCTGTGATACCAGCAGCTTCAAATCAGGGTATGTTTATAATAATATTGAAAATGCAATGTTAGTGCTTTTGCTTGACTGTAAAATCGGTAGCGTGGCCTGCGTATTGATGGCAAACATGTTTATTTGAATGCTAAAATCAATACAGTAGACTCCGCTTAACTGGATTACTTTGGGCAGAGAGCTTTTGATCCAGTTAACCAAAAAAAGAATTTAAAAAAGATTAAGTTTATTACCATGTCATCAAGAAAAAATTCAAGTTATAATGTCATAAAAAAATTTTTTGCGATCAAAAAACCGCAAGATCGTAGATTGTTTTAAATTCGATGTGAGGATTTGACTTGTAACTTTTTCCAACTTTAGTTATTTAAGTTCAGTGCTAAAATTTAACTGGCATGTTAATTTCACAAAATTCCCTGAATTTAAAAAGGTACATAATTTTTTCTTTTGCTATGCTGCTGAGCTATCACGTTTAAGGTTGAATTTGAAGTGCATCTAGAGAGTATCCAAACGTAAGTTCAACAACTATTTTGCTTCATGAGAATTTTCAGATTTACTACTTTTGTCTACAAAGCTAATTTTTGGGGCAAAATGGAATATTGCTTTTGGGGCAAAAAGGAATGCTGTTCCGCTTTGCCCCAAGTTAGATAGTCAGTTGATTCAAACCTGATCCTAATTGAATTATAGCATGTAGTTGAATAAAATTATGCAACCTTGTTTGTATTTTCATCAAGGTTGGAATATTGACTTTTATGCAGTTGCTTATATATAATTTAGGTTAGGTTGATTTATCTGTAAATTGCCAAATTGTAGTATGGTTAGAAATTACAAATGTAAAACTGAAAACGCCAGATGGTCCGAAAACGACTTACAGGCTGCTATAAAAGGTATAAAGGACAAAACAATTACGTTTTCAAAAGCGACGGAACTTTATAAAATACCAAGATCGATATTGTTTCGACATGTATGCAATAAAGCGTCCAATCCAGGTACGAAGAATCTTGGTCGCTTTAAACCTGCCTTTGAGTCCTGACTTCGAAGATGAGCTTGTGTCTCATATTACGCACATGCAGAAAATGCTATTCGGCTTAAGCTGTGACAGCTGGCTTATGATGTTGCACAAGCAAATGGTATAGCAGTAAAGCTTAATGATGATACAAACAAAGCTGGTAAAGACTGGTTATATGGCTTTTTGTCTCGTCATCCTGACCTGAGTTTGAAAAAGCTGGAGGCCACAAGCTTTTTTAGAGCCACAGGCTTTAACAAGGTTCAGATTGAACTTTTTTACAGCAAACTACAAAAATTTTTGTTACAAAATGGTATCTCACCTACTAGAATTTTTAATATGGACGAGACAAAAATATCAAGTGTGCAAAAGCCAGGAAAAATTTTAAGTTGAAAGAGGAATGAAGCAAGTTGGCAAATTAACAAGTTTGGAAAAAGAAAAAACAATCACAGTGGTCAATGTGGCAAATTTGTTTGTGATTTGTGTACCTAAGCTCCACGTGCTGATAAAATTTTAGCTTTTTCTATTTCTAGAATTGTGTTAGGTTAAGTTTAGCTTACTGCTGCACTGTTGCATTTTCTTTATTTTTTTGAAACCAAGTTGGTGTATTTTACTGTAATATTTGTTTGGCAGGTCTGGATATTTGCTTTGCTGTTGCAATATTTCTTAGAAGCCATGTTTGTGCTTTTTACTGTGTTATTTGTTATTTAAAATCTGGCGGTTTTCTTTTATTCTACAATATAAACAAGCTTGCTTGCAATGTGCGCAATTACAGTGGTATTTAAATAAAATTGTATGTAATCTTTCAGAGATGCAGCAATTAATGTCTAATAAACCTTTCAATCTAAGATTAATTAGTCTTACTCCTTACTTAAATTCAAGATCTATTATTGGCTACGATATTGCCCAACAAGGAATCAAATCATTAATTTTGGTATGCCTAATTTTCTTGAACGCTAAAACAAATCCAAGCCGTAGCAAACTAACTGAATAAATACAGGGTGTCCCAGAATTAAGGCAACAAACTTTTGTTTATAATTAGAATAGTTCAAGTCAAATTTTGTATTGCTTGCTACAGTAGAAACTGGATCTTACGACACCAGCTATAACGACAATTCGCTTTTAACAACGCATTTTTGTTGGTCCCGGCAAAATTTCTATCTTTTAATGTACGTACATTTGACTTCGGCTTTAGCGACACCCGCTTTTACGACAATTCGCTTTTAACGACGCCACTTCATCCTCGCGAGCAAAATTATCTTATTTTGCGACAGTTATTGCTTTTTGTTTAAATGCGTGACGGGAAATAGCAGCTCAATCTCCTTTTAAGTGTCAAGCGTCTGCATCTAAAACAAAAGCGATGTAAAGTGTCTGCATCTAAAACTTACTTTAACTTTTATCTCTATTTTTATCCTCCTGACTCGCAGGAAAGCGACAGAGGTGCTATACATAGGGTAAGCAATTACCCCGACCTGCTTCCAGAGATGCCAAGATATTGCTGTCCGCTAGTAATTTAGTAGAGATATTACTGTAATTTACCATCAGCCCGGTTCTTTAACCACTCGATCACGCTGCCGACGCAAAGCAATGGCGTGACAGCGCGTATACAAGACCTTTGTTGACCTAATAAAAAGTCCGACTTTGCTCTACTGTGTACTGTATTTAGACAAAAAAGTACAATACCGAATATACAGTAGCAGAAAGATGTCAAACAAAAAAACATCATTACCGTTATAAAAAAAAATATGACATCGTTAATGAGGTGAACAGGAGAAATGATACGCCAGTGTCAATGCTAGCTAAGGAACTTGAAATTTTAAGAACATCTTTAATCACAAGTTTGAAGAATAAAGAAAAAATAATCGAAGACTTTGAGGCAAGTTGCAGCAGCAAAACGAAACGGAAGCGAAAGCATAATTTCGAAGCGGTGGACGACCCTTTGGTGAAATAGTTTCGTCAAGCAAGAGACGAAAAAATTCCAGCCAGTGAGGAAATATTGCTGTTGAAAGCTCAAGAGTATGCAGAAGTTTGCGGTGTGAAAATCCCAAGAAATTAAATATGAGTTGGCTAAATCGATGGAAAGTGAGAAAGGACATTGTGTCCAAAAAATTACACGGTGAAGCAGAATCTGTTGATCAAAATTATCAATTTATTTTTGACCAATTGATTTGCTTTGTTCTTGCACAAATTAAACGTAGCAAAGACACGCCATAAAACAGTAATGCTCATTTGGGTACGCTTGTAATCCCTGTTAGATCTTTAAATTGAACTAAAAACGCTTTGTAGGAACAAACACACCAATCTTGCTATAGCGACAATTCGCTTTTAACGACATTTTTTTCACGGTCCATTGAGATGTCGTAGTAGCCGGATTCTACTGTATTAGTATAGAATTTGAATATTAGTCTTTAAAATCATCTATCGTTTATTTGATATAACTTCCTCTGTTACAAATAACTGCTTTCAGTCTACCAACAAATGCATCGCATGTGACACGCATGTGCTCTTGAGGAATGGCTTCCCATTCTTTTAAAAGTTTTGCACGCAGTGAGGCCAGAGATGAGTGGGGAGTAGCAGAAACTCTATCCTCCAAAATTGACCAGATAGAAAATCCAGTAGATTGAGATCTAGGCTTCTTGCAGGCCAATCTTTTTTGCCAATGAAAAAGGAAATTTTTCATTAAATCCAGAATTGAGTGAATCTTGAGCCGTGCGAAGAAGCAAAATCTTGTTGAAACGTCCAAAGTTTACCTTTGAAGTGTTTGTTGGCCTAGGGTAACAGGGATTCTTCTAAAATGTTTTTTACATACCGTTGAGAGTTCAGTTTGACTTTAGAAAAAAATGACGTTTCAACAAGATTCCCCTCCTTCGCACGACTCAAGATTCACTCAATCCTGGATTTAATGAAAAATTCCCTTTTTCATTGGCAAAAAAGATTGGCCTGCAAGAAGCCTAGATCTCAATCTACTGGATTTTTCTATCTGGTCAATTTTGGAGGATAGAGTTTCTGCTACTCCCCACTCATCTCTGGCCTCACTGCGTGCAAAACTTTTAAAAGAATGGGAAGCCATTCCTCAAGAGCACATGCGTGTCACATGCGATGCATTTGTTGGTAGACTGAAAGCAGTTATTAGTAACAGAGGAAGTTATATCAAATAAACGATAGATGATTTTAAAGACTAATATTCAAATTCTATACTAATACCAAGCAATACAAAATTTGACTTAAACTATTCTAACTATAAACAAAAAAGTTTGTTGCCTTAATTCTGGGACACCCCGTAATGAAATAAGCCATAGAATAACTGGATAAATAATGATTGGCGCAAAACGGAACAAAGCAAGGCAAAACTGCTTTGCCCTGAAGCTGGGGCATAGCAGAACAAAATTTCAATTTCAATTGTTGGCAAAATTCTTTTGTGAGCTGGCATATGAAAATACTAGACCTGATGCGCAACTATTGCGACTAGGAACCATGTCTCTGCAGTGTATATAGCTAAAGTTATGAAAGAATTTGTAAAACTGTTCTGCTTTGCCCCACTTTTCCCAAAAATTTTTAAATTTTTTAAAATTCTTATAAAATTTTTTTGACTTTATACAGAAATTGGTGATGACCTTCATAGGTCAAAATCGATTTTTTGTGATGAATTAATTTGTTATAATTTTTAATTTCTATATTAAAGATTCGGCTCATTGAACTTTGACTGATTTTATTAATGAATTTATGTATTGAAAAAGAGTTAAAAGCAACGTAGAATAAAATAAGTAAAGCAATGCAAATGAATTCTACAACTTGTTAATTTGAACCAAATCGCATATCGTTGGACATTTTAATAAGTCTTTTCAAAAAAAGTGATGAAATGAATAAGCTGCAATTTAAATGTAATACAGTCAGATGTAATGTAATGTAATGTAATACAGTCAGATGTAATGTACTGTAATGTAATACAGTCAGATCAAGCAGTCAGAGTGCGAGAATGCAAATAATAAGATGCTAGAATGTAGTTTCGAGCAAGCACCTTTGAAGTTTTTATAATCTAAGCATTAATTGCTATGTGGATTGCCATTTTTGTAGGGTTCGTAATTGAAAATCACCAATTTACAAGGAAATCAGGGAGATTTTTATTCAATTGCCAATAACCAATACTATTTATAACTGGTTTAACCTAATTTAAAGTGCAATTTCAGTAATGTTTGGATTGAAATTAGTTCATAAAAACTTTAGCAAATCATCAGAATAAAGTGAAAAAGTATTTAAGTAATTGTAAGTAATTTTAGATCTTTGCTCAAGCAAAGAAACCTTTCGTTTGCAGTCTCAAAAATCACTTTTTTTGCATCAATGCAATTTTCTAGACAAAAACTTAGTTTAGTGACACACAGGCATTTTGGAAAAAAATTTATTTCTCTATCATGCTAACTTTCGTATCATAGCCCTAAGTGAATGCTCCACAATTGGTGTGCTGCAAGACGATGCTGTGATGATGATATGAAACAAAGCAAAAAGGGTCAACTGACTTCTTTGGGAGTTCTAGGGTTAAGAAATGGCTATATGCCATCTTTGGCATACACTTGCCAGTTGAATTCTTGTCACTTCTTATATTCAAGCATTCGAAGTTATGAAAAACATTTACAAAGGGACCATTCTGATGTGTTATCATGGTATAGCCATAACACTGAGAAAGATTTCAATAAAGACAGAGAAACAGAAGTACCAGTAGATACATCTTTTGATAATTTGCAAAAAATTGAAAATAATTATTTAAAGCCAAATTAGCAGGTTATGTTGTTCAAGCATTGTTTAAAATTGGAGGAGAAATATGTTCTACCACATGCAACATATATAAGCAAAACGGATGATACATTAGCATTACTTATGTGTGCATTGATTCACAAAAAACATTTCATTTGCACTAGAAAGCCGAAATATACAACAATATATGAATATTGATGACATACCTGCATTAAAGATTGGTAAAGATCTGGAGTGATTTAAAATCCAAAGAAATATTTAACTCTTTCCACTCCTATGTTGCACTGGGTGTGACATGCTTAAATTCCTGCTCCACTCCTATGTCGCACTGGGTGCGCCATCAACTTTATTCAATTGCTATAGCTCTTGTGTCGCACACAGCTCGCCACTAATATATTTTTATGCATTATAGACATCTTTCTGATAAGAATAACACCTTAGCTTTGCTTTAATGACAAAATATGTTCTTAGAATTACTTTGTATATGAATGCACTCGGTTCTGTTATGTTATTCTTTTCTGCCTAGTCTACAGCATTGCTCCCGTTATTTCGGCTCAGTGGAATATATACAATCTTGAGCCAGTATCGCTCTGTCCTTGACAATGCCAAGTGCACAGAAACGACCGTGAAGGGAAAATATTGTTGGAATATTATTAGTGGATGATTCAGACAGTGAATCAGGCAACGAATTGCTTGGTAGTGATGATAGCTTCATGCTTAGTGAATGCGAGAGTGAACTGGATATTGACACCGCACATGCTCTTTCCGAATCAAGTAGCAGTGAGAACGAATCAGATTTAGAAGCTGAACCGATAAGGGAGAGTAATACAGCCTCAAGTGATGGGGGATGAGAAAATGTAATGGGGACTGATTACACTGCTAAAATCCACCCCTTTTCCATTTCCAACCCTAATCCCAAAACTATTCTTACAGCTGGAATCAACACCTTTGCAGGTACGGTGACCAGGCACAATTTTTTGTGCATGTTATAACATATATCGTTTAGTTGCCGTTTCCCTATTTGCAACCTTTGCTCTATTTTGTCTTCAATTATTATCAATTGTTTCTTTTGGGTGCAAATAAAAACAAACTACTACTAAAACTACTACTACTACCTCTCAAATTTTTTCAACTGTTTTTTACAGATAGTTTGTTGACCACCCTGGTAACAAATACCAATGACTATGCAAGGGTAAAAATAAATTCCCAACAACTCTGTCACAATTTTCAACTTGGCACTGCTGGAGTGACGTCACATTAGATGAGATCAAAGCTTTTTTTGGAGTCATACTAGACATGGGCCTACATGACTCTTCAACAATAGGTGGATATTTTAGTCAACAATGGGAAAATACAATGCTTTTTTTTACTGATGTGTTTAGAAGGAAACGATTTTTACAAATATTTTGAATGCTTCATGCTGGACAGATTGACACTATAGTGCAAGTAAGAGAACTCGGTTGAATAAAATTCAAAATGTTGTCCAATACCTTGAGTCAAAGTACCAAGAACACTATGTACCATACTAGAACATTGCTGTGGATGAAAGCACTGTGGCTTTTAGGGCTGTTATCAAACAAACAAATATTTGATTATTTGAAATTTTCAATTATTTGAAAAATTATTAAATAATTTTATACCTAATTTCAAACATTCAAATAATATATTATTTCTTATAGCTGAATATGTTTTTCTTGAAAAGGTGACTATTTTTATCTGGGTAAAATCTGCAGCTTAAAGACAAAAAAAATCGCATTTTTTCATGACCATGTGGGACACGTGATTAAGCATAAAGGCGCGTTTACAGCCGTTTACAGTACTTTTTTCTCGAAAACATGAGTGGATTTGAGCGTCAATAAAACAAACCAAGATCGCGCTGAAAGAAAAAAGTACTGTAAACCCTGTAAACGCGCCTTAACAGTCTCACATGTGTGAGGGTGCACGAAAATTGTTTTTTCAATGTTGACTCTTTCACTACGGGAGGGACAAAGTGGGCTCATGTCACGTGACTTAAAGTGAGTAAAAAGAGAAACATGGCAGATTTTTTTGGCTAAACTTTCTGAAAAACCCTCTGTTACATCACAATACCAGAGCAAATGCGCATGTCCCTTTATACATGCCTGTGCCTTGTTGGGAAGTCAGAATTTATAATCAGCAAAAAACATCTGAAAGCTCTGTTACGAACGTTATAGAGATAAGTTGTTCAATTTAATAAATTATAATTTACTAATCAGGTCTAGGGATTTTAGATATCGGGATGTACAACTCCGTTTTGGATCCAGTTTTTGGTTTACGCTAGTGGGGTCAAGCTTTCAAATCAAAATTAAAGCAAAGCTTCATGTTAGTCATTATTAGAGTGAATAAAAAAATTTTTATGTAATATTCATTAATGGATAAAGATAAAACAGTTTTAAAGAATTATGTCCTTTTTTTATACTTAATAGTTGTCGTCAAGATTTATTCAAAAAATTATTGAAAAACAGGTTACTTGGCAGTTACTCAAATTACCAAATTAAAATCATAAATTTTAAGTAAATTGATTAGAACAAAAAAAAAATAATAATAATGGAAATTTATCTAGCTATAAAAACAAATGAAATTAAGTAATTTTAAGTGACTTGGTTACCTACTCTGATATTTCTAATAAAACAGTTATTTTAAAAAAATTTAAGTATTATAGTCAAAAATTAATTTTAGCAAAAGTTAAGTTTTTATTTAGTTGATCTAATAACAAAAGTTTTGAAATATAAAAAATTTAGTAATATGAGTTGTTTAGGCAGTCATTAAAATAATTAACAAAATAATAAATTAAAAACCTGAATTTCCAGCATTTTAATTAAAAAAAAACTTTTCATTATTATTTTTATCAAATTTTAAGTGACTAGGTTGATTACTCAAAAAGACATTTATTTTTTAAATAAAGTATGGTAGTTAAAAAAATAATTAAAAAAAATTTTTGTGTTTAATTAATAGATCAAAGTGAAAAAGTTTTTTTTTTATTTAAAATGGCATGGTGAGAAAATTGCCAATTCTACAAAATTTTCAAGTTAGTTATAATATGTTTTAAAATTTAAAGTGTGTAGTTAACAATTTGGTTATTCAAAAGTGATTTTTTTGATTAATAAAAGATTAGTGTTGTGAAATATTTATAATTATTGTACAATTTAATTTTTTGTGTAATTACTCATATTTTCCATGGTATGCTATTGAGTGTAATATGGTATTGAACAATTCAAATATTTATTTTTATATTTCATATAAGTATAAAAAATTTTTACTTTCACTGTCAGTGTTTTTCTTAAATAAATTCTATGGTTTTAAAAATACTAAATTTTTATGTAAAATTAAATGTTATTAAATTTGCTGCATTTTTTAGTTTAGGTAATTGAATTTTGAGTAACCTACTACAGAAAGTTTTTAACAATGATGAACACTTGCTGTGTGCCAGCTTGCAATTCTGGCTATAGGTCCAATAAGAATGGAAAAAAAGTTGCATTATTTCAATTTCCTATAAATTCTGAGCTTTGTGATAAATGGTATAGGGCTATCCCAAGGCAAAACTGGAAAGTATCAAAGTCTCATAAAGTTTGTGTACAGCACTTTCATGAAAGTGATTTTAAAACCATCTCAACTGATACTTGTAGTACCAGACGTAAATCTAGAAGTACTCTAAAACTGCAAAGAGTGCATCTGAAACCTGATGCTGTTCCTAAAATTTTTCCTTCTTTGCCAAAATACCTTTCATCACCTTTACCAACAATGCGTGCAACCTCCTCTACCAGTTCCTCTTTTAGACGTGAAAAAGATAACATCATTTTACAAAAGCAAAATGCTGATTTTCTCATTCAAGACTCTTTTTCGGATTTTTCATCCTTTAGAAGCAAAATGAAAAATGCAGTTCTTCCCTTTGGATATACTAGTGTTTATTCAGCTTCATCTGCTCAATTCTATTTTGTTAAAAATGATGATAGTTATAAAGTTGCTCCAGAACTTGTAGTGTCTGTGATAATTTCAAGTGAGCTACAAATCAAAGCTTTTGTTTTTTCTAATTTGATACCAAAAGATCAATATATGCATTTGCTTTCATGTGGTTCTCTGCAGACAGTAACTGAAGTATCTAATATTCTTGCCTGGTGTAAAGCTTTAGCAGACATGTCTAATTTTGTTTCTAACAATCAAAAATCAGCATTAAAATTAGCTATATCTTTGCTAAAAAGTTACCTTTCTGATGAAGCAGTTGTAGCAGATTTATCACAATCTAGCATGTCTTTAGTTTGTTTTATAATAGAACAATTGAATTTGCTTCAAGTTTCCAAACATGGCAGACGTTATTCTACAGCAACCATTATTTCTTCATATATGTGGCAGTTGACAAGCACTGCATTGTACAAAAAGCTGCAAGAATTTTTTATTCTGCCATCAATAAACAGGCTTCGACAGCTGTCTGTTGGAACTACTGTAGAAACTGGTGAAATTACATTGAACTATCTTCATCAAAGAACTGTAAATTTAACATCTGAACAAAAAATTGTTACTTTACTTGTTGATGAAGTTTACACTGCGCAAAGAGTAGAATACAGTAATGGTTCCTTTGTCGGATTGACTGCAGATGGTGCCCCAGCAAAAACTGCATTAACTTTTATGGTAAATTCTACATGCAGTAATTATAAGGATGTGGTTTGCATAATTCCCGTCAATAAATTGAATACCAAAATTTTGTGTTCATGGTTTAAAAGAGTCATGTTTGCTTTGGACAAATTTTTTTTGGTTATTGCCATTTCTGTCGACAATCATATATGCAACAGGTGTGTTTTTGTCAGTTATTTCTTTGGTAATTTTCTTAATTTCATAAATATAATTCTACATTTAAACGTAAATTCTCTGTTGTTTTTAATCCTTTTTTTAACTTATTTTGCAGAAAGATGTACATAGAACTTGGGGGTGGTCAGTTGAAACACTGCATTGTGCATCCTACTCGATCTGATGAAAAGCTGTTTCTGTTGTTTGACACGACCCATAATTTTAAAAACATTTTTAACAATTTCATCAACAAGGGTAGATTTAATATTCCTACACATGCGAATGAAGACATTCTTGGAAAAACATGTTCACCCTGCTTCTCACATCTAAAACACATGTACGCGATTGAGGAGCACAAACCTTTAAAAATCGCACATGCTTTAAAAAAAGTATCTTTAAATCCCAGTGGCATTGCACGGACTTCACCACAACATGCATTTGGTAAGTTTTACTTACTTTTAGATAGCATTTTAAATTATTATATCAAACCTAATATTTTCGGTAACTTTTGAAAAAAAATTGGCTTTTAAATTGTATTGAATATACAGTAGTGTGTAGTACTCAACCACAATCAAGTACGAGATATTTTAAATTGATTGCTTGTACTGTATTCAGGTGTTTTTCATGAATCAACGGTGCAAGCATTAGAGTTTTATAGTAAAGAGCATCCAGGATTTCTAGAAACTTCTCGGTTTTTAAAATTCATCAACACAATTTGGAAAATTTTACGGGTTAAAACACCGTTTGAAGATAATTTTTTGTACATAGACAAAACGTGTATCACACTACCTGCATTTAGATTAATCTCCAAAATTAGTTGATTTTATTGTTTTACCCATAGCATGATATAATAGACATTGATATATTATATTTTTATAGAGTTAAATGCCAAGCTTGTAATCACTATCTTACGTTCAATGTATTTTTTCAGAGATTAGAAAAAATGATGAATTGTGTGCACCTATACGAGTTGATGAAGTAAATTTGAAATACGAGGGTCAGTCAATAAGTAATGAGACTTTTTTAATAACTCAAGTTTGCAATGACTGGTAATCAAAAAATGCTTTTTTATTTTTCAACATAGTCTCCCTCCTTTGCAACACACTTGTTCCATCTTGATATTAGATTGTCTATTCCTTTGGCATAGAATTCCGTGGACTGGGTCCTTAGCCAGTTGCTCACAGCAGCCTTCACTTCTTCATCAGTCTGGAAGTGAATTCCCCTCATACTCTCTTTGAGTGGGCCGAAGAGGTGAAAATCAGATGGTGCAAGGTCTGGGCTGTAGGGTGGGTGTGTTAGAAGTTTCCAGCCTAAATCTTCAATTTTGGCTAGGGTTCTTGCTGCTGTGTGGGGCCTTGCATTATCCTGAAGGAGAATCACACCTCTTGATTGAAGTCCTCTCCGTTTGTTCTTAATGTCTTTTTTCACTTGAGTTAGCAGCTCACAGTAGTTCTCTGAGTTCACAGTATTGCCCCTTTCCAAGAAACTGATAGTGATCGGCCCATTTCTGTCCCAGAACACAGTGAGCATGACTTTCCTTAAACTTTTCTGAGATTTGAATTTTTTCTTCACTGGGGAAGAAACATGCTTCCACTCCATTGATCATCGTTTCGATTCAGGTTCATAATGAAAGACCCAGGTCTCATCAGTTGTCACTATTCTCGATAGAAATACATCTCCCTCCTTTCTGTATCTGCGTAGTGATGCTCTGGAAGCCATCAGGCGCTGCATTTTGTGATCATCCGTTAACATCTTTGGAACCCAGCGACAGCTGACTTTTGAAAAACGCAGCTTCTCACGCACAATTGCGTACACTGTGCCATGGGAGATGTCCAAGTTTGTAGCAATTTCATCTAAAGTGACCCTTCTATCAGATTTGATCAGGTCTTCAACTGCCTGTACTGCTTCTGGGGTAGAGACATCCACAGGTCTTCCACTTCTCAGATCATCAGTAATGCTTTCGCGTCCATCTTTGAATGCTTGCACCCATTTGTAGAAGTTTGCTCTAGACATACAGGAAGGACCATATTGTCTTTGCATTCTAGACAGAATCTCACATGATTTTACACTCTCTGCCAACAGAAATCTGATGACTCCTCTTTGTTCCAAGCATGAGCTGTTTCCTAGCCTAGTAGTCATTTCAATTTATCGTCACACCTACAGTAATCTGAAAATAAACAAGTTTTGTTGTAAATAAGATGACAACTCCATTCATAATCATCACATAAAATTTCAGTTGCATAACTCCAAGAACACCAAAGTAATTGAGAAAGTCTCATTACTTATTGACTGACCCTCGTATCTTGAAGCAGCTTCAAATATATTTATTCGGTGGAAACAATCAGGAAATGCTGGTTTGACTCACCAAACCTTTTGTGCGTGTATACAATCAATGAGTGCTATTCCAGAACTTGCTGAACACTTGAAAAAAAAACATGGTTTTGTTTACATACTTCCTGGAAAATTTACTT
Source organism: Diplosoma virens (assembly GCA_963680785.1). Classification (NCBI taxonomy): domain Eukaryota; kingdom Metazoa; phylum Chordata; class Ascidiacea; order Aplousobranchia; family Didemnidae; genus Diplosoma; species Diplosoma virens. Next base: position 23,478,781 of record OY796892.1, on the reverse strand, counting down.
CGGATCCAGTTGAAGGTCGTTTTGGCTGGTATCGCCAAATGAATGGTGGCAATTATTTCATGTCGTTAAAACAGCTGATGCAATCAGAAAAAAAAATCCGTGTATTATCCTTAATGCAGCAGCATGCTCTTTTATCTGGCTCTTGTCTAAAGGAATTTGATGCTCTTCCTTTATTAGAAACAAGTTTTGATATTGGAGCTGAAGAAAATGATGTGCTTTGGCTTAATGATGTTTTTGCTCGTGTTTCTTTGGATGATATAACATGTGCTGATGCCAATATAACATACTATGTAAGTGGCTATGTTGGCAGAAGCATATCTCGCCGGCGCAAGTGCTCATCCTGCAAAGAGTTGCTCATTGCAGATGATGATTCCTTTTCAATTCACCACTATCTTCCAGATGAGTACAAACAGTTGTTTGAAAATGTAAATCGCGGGGGCTTGTCGCAACTATCCGAATTTATTTACACTATGACAGCGCTGGCAGTGCAACATTATATGGCCATTCTATCCACTGGAGAACCAACAAAAACCAAGTTTTTATCCATGAGCAACCCACGATCTGTTTTTCTAAAAGCATTAATTAACATTGCCGCAGCAACTGAAACTCTCAGTAACCTATTGTCCCAGCAATGTTCTGCCGGTCATTTGAATTTCAAAGAAGTGGTTAAATCTACTTTTAATTGCTTTGCAAAGAATGAACTTAAACGGATAAATGCATTTAAAGTTGAAATGCCAGAAATATCAGTCAAAAAACAGAGAAAATTAACTTCAAAAAGCTCCCAGTTTTAATTGTATAATAGTTTGTTTTTTGTTATTTTCATAGTTTTGTTGCTTCTTGTTGCATTTTAAGCTTAATACTTGTTTATTTTTCTTTCTTGGCAAGCTATTTTTAGTTTTATTGCATGCTATATTGTTAGTTAGTTTTACTCTTTTCACATGTACTAGTTTATTTTTGTTTTCCTTAAATAACTTTAGCCAATATATATTTAGTATTCTTAATGTGATATTGCTTAATGCCTTTATCGAAATAAAGATTTCAATTTCTTTGAACAAATAACCGTCAAGAAATCTTTAAACCATAACTAAAATACATTTAACCTTCAAACAAAAGATTTCGAAGCTTCGTATGACTTTTGACGCTATTTTCACAGTAGCCCTTCTAGCGTAAATAGCCAAAATGAGTTGTTGATCCCGGTGTTCTAATATCCCTAATCAGGTCATAATTATAAAAAGTTTTTTTTGTATGAGACAAAGATTAATAAAGCTTTATGAAGTAAAGAATATATACGAACACTATCAATCAAGTATTTTTTCTGAATAAAATGATATATAATTTATAAAGTTTTAAATTGAAATATTATAAAAATTTTTTTAAAGTACTTGAAAATATTTTGCTCAATACTGCAAGAAAAAAATCAAAGTTTCAGCATTGTACTATATAAAAAAACCCATATTTTTTAAGCTTTTTTTTAGCTTTGAATTGTACTATATAAAAAAATATCATATATAAAAAAAATCAAATTTTTTAAAGATCTGACACAGTGGAAATTTTGTTAGCTTTTTGTTCAATTTTGATCTGACAGATTTGTAAGTTTAAATTTTGTAAGTTCAAAATGATGCAGTGGAAAGAATTGTCAGGTAAACGATCTGATGTCTGGAATTATTTTCTGGTGAATATAGACAATGATTCGCTAGTGAAGTGCAAATATTGTTTTGCCAAATTTAACCTGAATAACTGCAGCACGTCACCTCTGATTTATCATTTGGAGAAGAGAAGATCAAGCTTAAGAGCAAAGCGGATAATGACAACATTCAGAGCCAGCACAAGAGCAAGAAAATAACTATCCAAGCTTGCTGTCAAAAGATCCCCCTGAATTAGTTCTTGCAAGACTTGTTGCACTGGATTCACTGTCTTTTTACAAGCTTGAGAAAAGCTGTGATATTCAAAATTTATTCAGGGGCAAGGATTAAAGATACCATCACCAAGACAGGGCATGAGAAAAATGTTTGTGTCCTATGCTGAGAAAATCAAACGTGAGCAGAAAGATGCTTTTGAAAAGATGGCACAAAAACACTTTTGTTTGTCTATTGATGAGTAGACCTCAACAAAGAATAAAAGGTACATGTGTGTAAATTTGCACATGAGTCAAAAGTAATATCATTAGGAATGAAACAAATCAATGGTGCAATGAAGGCTGAGAATTCCGTAATGACAATTGCAGAAAAGCTATCAGAATTTGGCTTCAACCTCAAAGAACACATTGTTGGAATGGTGACTGATGGAGCTGCCGTAATGGAGAAAACTAGCCGGTTGTCAGAAGTACTACACTAAATTTGTCATTCTCATGGTATTCATTTGGCTGCGGTTGATGTTTTGTACAAGAAGAATAATGCAGGTGAGCATGAAGATGAGTCATTTGATAGTGAGACTATACATGAAGTTACAGCTAATGAAGAATGGGATACTGATGACAATGCTCAAATAACATGGGAAGAATCATTGAATGACAATGAAGATCATGATCTTGAGTTAAGTAAAAAGATTGAGAAAGTTATTAATAAAATTCGTATGGTTGTAAGGATTTTTTGTAGAAGCCCTGTCAAGAATGATGTACTGCAGAAGAACTGTCAAGCCGAATTTAACAAGGAACTCAACCTCATCATAGACACTAGGACTTGATGGAATTCATTGCTGAAAATGTAGTCCAGATTCTTGGAAATTTGTACAGCTGTTGAAAAAACCTTGAAGAATTTGGGCCATGGCTCAAAATGTTTAGATGAAAATAAAGTCAGTTTGACTAAGGATAAAAGAAACTTTCAAAATTATTGAAGTTGGGGCAAAAGCTCTCTCTTGTCGTGATGTCACAATACTGAAGAGCAAGAAAATTTTTGAATTCATCATTAAAAAACTGAGTCAGGAAACTGGATAGATTGCTGGTGACATGTTGACTGCTGTATTTTGGAGAATTGAATCAAGATGAAATAAAAACATCTGTGGTTTAATAAGATATCTTGAATCGCCACAGAACTATGATCAAATTTCTCAGCAGTCTCGACTGAAAGAGCTTCTCCAAGTCACCAGAGACTTGTTCGTGAAGTTGTTCCCAAATGAAGCTGAATATTACCAGCCCCCAGTTAAAAGAACAAAGGCAGAAGAATTAAATGATTTCCTTTCCAAACCTTCTGGCATTGGTTCAACTGCCATTCAAACCCTAAATATTTTGAATCACATTAAAAACGAAATGATGTTTTTTGAAGCCACCCATGAATCCCCAAAATGTCTCAAAAGATTGAAAAATTGCCTGGATACATTTCCACCATCTTCAGTAGAAGCAGAAAATGCTTCAGTGCTGCTGGACTGTTTATTACAAAGTTGAGATCTTCTTCGAGTAACTATATGAGGGATTTATTGTGCTTCATGCGTTCTCATTTGAATCAATAAAAAATTGTTTGATTTATTTGATTATTTGATTTGAAAAGCTTAAAAATATTTGTTGTATGATAATTTTAAAAACACTTATTTGATAACAGCTTTAGTGGCTTTTAAAGGCAGAGCAGCTTTCTAAACTTATAACAAGCAAAAACCAACCAAGTGGGGACTCATTTTCTCTTGTCTAACAGCCAAAATGGATATATTTATGCTATGTTACCATACTATGGCAGCCACACACGTGAATTATTACAACAAGACCCAGCAAATCTAAACTACACTGGGAATATTGTCATGCACCAAAGTCACAGTTTGAAGACGAACATTCACTGCCTTGATGCTTCAGGCTACCATATTTATACTGACAGATTCTACTCCAGCAAAGCCCTCTCAGATGCACTATTCATTTTGAAAATGCATCATACAGGCACAATCATGGACAACAGAGTAGGCAACCCCCTGATGTAAAGAGGAACATAAAAATGAAGTTTCACGAAATCAGAAGCTATAGGTCTGGAAATAAAAGTCAGACTGTGGTGGGCTGGAAGGACAAGCAGGTCGTGTTGGTCATGACTTCATACTCTGTAGAGCAGGGGTGTGCAACCTGCGGCCCACAGGCCAAATGTGGCCCGCAAAATAAAATTATTTGGCCTGCAGAGGCCTGTGGATTTCTGGGGAGATGAATATTTTTGAATTCATTTAAAATTTAAGACTAATAAATTGATGATTTTTAAAATTTATCACTATATTATTTTACAAAATTATTTGGTTTAACACGGATCTAAATGCCTTATTGGTGAAGGCACCTAATCAATGAAACATAATAACCACAAAATTAATAATTTAAATTCAACATTGTAATAATACACTACAAGCGCCTATTTCGATCTACTTAGATCTCATCAGGTATATATAATTACAATTACAAGTAGAAAATTTGTTGTAAATTTGAAACTTTTAGCATGTCGAATTAATCTGATTAATATAAAGAAATCGACGAGAAAGTGAATGTGAAGTGCTATGAGAATTCCAAATGTAACTCTTTTGAAAATTTGGAATTCTAACTATAAAGTTTAAAAGACAAATTATTAAGAAGAATTATTCCTGTTTGATTCGATTCGTTATCAGCTTCAAATTTTACCGCTTCTAAACATTTTTTTGCTTTGGTGAATTAATTCAACGTTTTTTCAACTTTGGGTTTCTTTGATGGATTCGACATGCTTTCGGCTTTGGTGGATTCGACATGTTTTCGGCTTCTGGTTCCAAATTTCTAGAATTTTTTTAATTATTTTCCCTTTTTTTTAGCACAATTTTGTTGAATTTTGTTGATTTTGATGTAGGTTGCATAAAAAAGTCATTCTGGTGTTTCGCTGGCGTCCGAAATTCTTCTTAATAATTTGTCTTTTAAACTTTATAGTTAGAATTCCAAATTTTCAAAAGAGTTACATTTGGAATTCTCATAGCACTTCACATTCACTTTCTCGTCGATTAATCGGATTAATTCGACATGCTAAAAGTTTCAAATTTATAACAAATTTTCTACTTGTAATTGTAATTATATATACCTGATGAGATCTAAGTAGATCAAAACAGGCGCTTGTAGTGTATTATTACAATGTTGAATTTAAATTATTAATTTTGTGGTTATTATGTTTCATTGATTAGGTGCCTTCACCAATAAGGCATTTAGATCCGTGTTAAACCAAATAATTTTGTATTCTTGTGATATGAAGCACGAGATCCTTTTTCATTTATGTTACATAATTTTACACATTACTAAATAAGCTTTGATAACGCAGAGCTTGTCTCTTTATCATTATTCATTATTCCTATATTATTTTACATAATTAATTTATTCAGCATATTTTATCCCAAAAATAATAATTGATTTTATTCAGCAACTTGTTAAATTACATTTATACTGAAATGGACATATCTACAAACTCTAGAAGTACCAACGGTACGAGTAGAAAAAACAGAAAGGTTGAGGAAGAGAAGAGAGTTTTTGGAAAGATGGACTGAAGATTATTTTTTTGTAAACAATTCAGATAAGAAACCATTGTGTCTTATTTGCAACAAAAGTGTTAGTTATGCAAAAGAGTACAATGTTAAACGACACTACTCAACAAACCATCCTGATTACCATAAACTGGAAGGAAATAAAAGAAAACAGAAATTAAAAACCCTACAGAGACAGTTGAGTAACCAGCGATTGATGTTCCAAAACATGCATAGTGATAATGAAAAGTCAGTAAGATGTAGTTTTCTAATTGCACAGAAAATAGCTGAAAGAATGAAGCCATATTCCGACGGACATTTTGTGAAAAAATGTTTAATGAGTGCTGCACAAGAAATGTGCCCAAAAATGGTGACAGAGTTGGAAAAAATAAGCCTATCCCGGTGGACAGTTGCAAGGCATATTGACGAGCTTGCTGATGACATTTGTGTCACTCTCAGAGAAAAGGTGAAAAACTTTGTATCATGGAGCTTTGCAGTTGATGAATTCACAGATCAAACGGATACAGCACAGTTAGCTATATTTGTAAAAGGTGTAGATATAGAGTTGAATGTAACAGAAGAGCTTTTGTCCCTACAGCCTATTAAGGATACTACAACTGGTGCTGATATATATTCTGAAGTGCAAGATGCATTTGAAAAATTTGGTATGGATCTGTCCATATTATGAGGAATTGCCACTGATGGAGCTCGAGCCATGTCCGGAGCTGGTATTGGATTGGTAGGTCTTTTGAAGTCTGCTCTACGAGAGAAAAAACTCAGTGATAATATTGCTGTTTTTCACTGCATCATCCACCAGCAGAATCTGTGCGCAAAGACTTTGAATTACAAACATGTATTTGGTCCAGTCATTAAAGCAGTTAATTTTATTCGAGGACGAGGACTTAATCACTGCCAGTTCCAAAAGTTTCTGGATGATCTTAACTCTGCACATCAAGACCTGTTGTACTTCACCGATGTGCGTTGGCTAAGCAAAGGTCGCATGATCAAAAGATTTTACGATCTGAGGGAAGAAGTCGTAGAGTTTTTGAAAAAGAAAGGGCAACCAATGCATGAAATGGAAGACAAAAGTTGGATCTGTGATTTAGCTTTCTTGGTTGATATGACTAAGCACTTAAATGACCTCAACACTAAGCTGCAACGAAATGGGCAGTTTGCCAGTGAAATGTATGGGCACATTAAAGCTTTTCAGTGCAAGTTACATCTTTGGCAATTTCAAATGCAGGGAGGGAATCTATGCCACTTTCAGACTCTAAGTCTAAGAAACTCTGGAATATATCGTGATAAGAAGACTAAATATGTAGAACAATTTCAAAGCCTGATGAACGAATTTTCCACACGTTTCAAAGACTTTGGCTCTCATGAGCATTTGTTTGAGATATTTTCCTTGCCATTTGACACAGATGTTACCAAAGCACCAGCTGACATTCAAATGGAACTAATTGATCTCCAAGCCAACAATGATTTGAAGGCTAAGTACAAGGGCATGAATCTCGGAGATTTTTATCGTACACATATCGACCAAGACAAGTTTCCACTTCTTCGAAAATTTGTAGCATCAAAAATGGCCCTGTTTGGCTCAACGTATGTCTGCGAACAATTTTTCTCAAAACTAGGTTTTATGAAATCACCCCATCGATCAGTTTTGACTGATGAACATGTGGAAAATGGCCTTCGAGTTGCTAGCACTTCAATTAAAGTGAATCTCAATAGAGTGGTTGGCAAAATAAGCCAACTTCAGGTCTCCCATTAGAGTGGTTGTGGAAACTTCATTGTTCACTTGTTGTTATAAATAAAACTCAATAAACTCATTCGTTGTTCATTTGTTGTTTTCATCTGTATTTGTATTCACATCAATTCCCCCTTCAGCAAACACAAAATACTATCTGCAAACTTTTATTACACCTTTTTTCGACATCACTTTTCCGTTTAAGTATTTTAATTGCATTTTAATGTTGATTTTGAATAATGTTACATTCATTTGCATCCCTCCCCCCCCAATTCCCCATTTATGATTATTACCCCTTCAAGTTGCTAATTCCTCCCTAGGGAGACAAGTGGGCTCACTTTGAGAAACACTGAGGTAGTCTATCATTAATGAATAGTCAATGAGAAATTATAGTTTGGCCCGCAACGAAATCCTATTTTGCGTATTTGGCCCGGTAGTGCAAAAGGTTGCACACCCCTGCTGTAGAGGATGTTTCCCGTACTACTACAAATGGAACAGAAACATTCAGTTAAGGCCTACAGCTATAATCCAATACACCAAATGTATGGGTGGGGTGGACAGAAGCGATCAATTTTGTGGATCATATTGTTTCCTTCATAAGAGTATGAAATAGTGGAGGAAATTGTTTTTTTGGCTGTTGGAAACCGCAGTAGTGAATACTTTTTTGTTGAAAAGGGAACTTTGGTATTACTTTTTTGATGAAAAGGGAAGAAACATTCCAAGCCATAAGTCATTTTGTGAGACACTCCTAGTGCAGTTAGTTGGCTTCTAGAGAAATGAAAAAAAAATCTGGTAGACCAAGATCAAAAGATAAAGAAAAATGCTGCAATGGGAAACCCCATTTTATTGCAAGGACAGAAGGAGGGAAAAAAAAGGACTGTGCAGTTTGCAGCAACAGGAAGGAGACAGTTTATTATTGTAAAACTTGCACAAGGAATCCGAGACTCCATCCAGGGATGTGCTTCAAGCATTACCATTCCGTGGAAAACTACAAGACCTACTAATCATAACATTTTCTGGTAATAAAAGCACCACATCACTCTATCTGTATATATATATGAATATGTATTAATCAATCTCTCAACATTTTATGGGGCTGGGGGCTTTGATGTGGGATTTTTGTTCTTTACTTTGTCTTCTTGGACTTTTTCGACTTTGACTTTATTGTGAGGACAAGACTTTTTTGGGGTGAGTAAAATGTTATTTTTGCTTTTTTATTGCATGAATGAACCTCTTGGAAGCTTTGATGATTTTTTTAGCTAAAAAAACAAAACAAAATTAATTGAGAGTTGTAGGGCCTTACACGCAGAATTATTGTGGAGTGGAAAGAGTTAATAAACATTGTATTGAGTTTGGAATGGTGGAGCCAAAAACAATATGCTTAGATGACTCTTCATTTTAATATGTTCCCATACTTGCTACTCTTATACTTCCAATACCTCCATAATTACTTGAATAATTTGCAAAATGAAACTTCCGTGACAACACCGTATCCTTGTGCTGTAGCTACGGACCATGCTATTTCAATTTATGTAAAAAGATGTTGGTTGTGCAACTGCACAACCTTTGAAGATGCATACTGGATTTTTTATATCAAGTTTTCAAAAGCACTTACATGTGCCCTTCAACTTTTGACTTATCTTTTAAATATTTCTCAAAAAATAACAAGTATGACTGTACAAAAAATGATTAACTCTTTGCATTAAGACTGGCTGTATCATTTACAGTAACTTAATAAAATTTTGTTTTTTGTTGTGTTTTATAATTGGTGTTTGATGTTTGTTTAATAACCCTGTTGCTATGTACACAGACACGACAGAAAAGAATAGACACCAACAGAAATATTTTCCTATTATTAATATGTGCTTATTTATGTTTACAGGTGAGAATAGTTCTGGAATAACTTATAGTAAATCCATAAAATTGCATCTAACACCATTGAAGCATGCCACGAACCAAAGGAGCATCAGACCTATCAGAATTTATGCGAGGACGAATTGTGGGTCAACATGAAGGTGGTCTAAGTCAATGCAAAATAGCAGAAAATCTTTCAATACCTCTTTCTACTGTTAATAGAGTTATTGTACAATTCTCAAGAGAAGGCAAAAAGTGTACAAAACATCATCCAGGTCACCCCGGGCCCTCTGAAAGAAACTTGTGTCTTGTGAAAAGAAATGTTGAAGAGAATCCATGCTGAAAGGCATCTGTCATTGCAACACAAGCTGAGGTGAATCCCAGAACAGCTGTCAGGTATCTTCACAAGCTGAGCTACTATGGAAGAGCTGCGAGGAAACCACTTCTTTGTCCTGCCAATATCAAGTGCAGAAAAGATTGGGCTCATGAGATGGTAGAGAGACCATCAACTTTTTGGACCAATATTATTTTCTCTGATGAGTCATGATTTGCATTATTTCCTGACAGTGGAAGGGTGTGGGTATGAAGGCTCCCTCAGTAAGAGTTTGACTTAAAAAGACTGCAACCAATGATGAAGCATGGGGGTTTCTTGTTATGGTAAGGGGTGCAATTTGGAGTGAGGGCCATTCAGACCTGGTGGAGTGCAAAGGAAACATCAACTCTGCGAAATATGTTTCAATATTACAAGGGCAGTTGACAATTTTCTGGACTGATGAAAAGCTGTTTACTATCCAAGCGATACACAATCCGAAGAATGATTGTATTTGGATGAAAAACAAAGAGGTTATTGGGATATGGTCCATCTTGGAAAGAAAGGCCTGTGCTGTGTCACATTCAAATGTGGAAAAATTGAAGAAATTGAAAGAATCTTGGGCGAAAATAGAAAGTGAAACTATTTGTGCCACGTGTGAGCAAGTTATCTCTCGCCTCTGCCATGTTATCATTGAAAAGGGCAGATATATTGAATAAACTGAATTCAATATTGAAGATTATACATTCACCTTTAATTTTCTTCAAAAAAAAATTCATTGTCCTTTTCATTTTTAGATTAATGTAATTTATAACAGTCTACACTTCGCTGGAGCACCCTGTATAATCTGCAATTGTGTTGAGTTATGTCTTACTAATTATTTCTTTTATTTCTATTATTTGATTCTATTTGAATAAGTTCATGGATTCTATTTAAATAAGAATAAGATTGGGTTAAATTGATGTTGTGTTCATGTGGATAATAACAAAAAGTTGATATCAAAGACTAATTCCAGACCTAAAAACAGGACGTTATTTGGGGGCTCGTCTAACTTCGATACTGTGTTTATTTTGATTTTAGCTTGTTTGATTTTTTCTTTTGTATTTTTAGCTGTTTTCTTATTTTTTCAATTGTAGTTACTTTCTTTTGCTTTACCTACCACACGCATGGATAATCCACTGATTGATCTGCACTCGGAAGGAATTACCCCACTTAACCGCAATAACCCAACTTCTCAGTTGTACACAGTTTTGGGCAGCACAGAATTGACTGCTACAACTCATTGTATCCCTCATTTGGCTCTACTGCAACTTAGCAGTTTTGCACCTCCCTTAGCTTTTAACCCTAATACATCACATCCGATCTCTCAGCCTTTTCCTGCTACTGCTGATCAACTTAACTCTACTTCTTCCCCACCATATACCACAGACGAACTTTACTCTCCACCGTTGTTGCCTCCTCCCCAAGCATGCCAACCACTGTCACCCTCGCTTGGTCTACATTGCCTCTTCCTAGCTTTTCCTGTGAACGCTGATAGGGATATCTACTGGTGGCTTATGCAGTTCAAAATAACAACTGCTGACTGTCATCTTGCTGATAAAAGCCAGTTGCTGATCTTTAAGTTGGGTGACCAAGTAAAAGATTGTTTTAGGTTACTCCCTGATTACATGCGTCATGATTACTCCACTCTCAAGCATCAGCTTCAAGAAGGTTATGGCACACTTATAAATGATAGAGTTTATTATGCTGAATTAATGAATAGAAAAAAAGAAACAACTGAAACAATGCTTGCATATCTAATGACATTAAATGGGTGATTGAAAAACTTGGATTGCACATATCACAAAGAGACCAATAAGTTTGTAATGCTTTTCTTCATAGATAACCTCCTAAACTACTGTTCCATATGGGCCCAATGCACAATAAATCCTTGTCTGAATTATTACAAGCTGCTGTGTATTACAAGGAAGCATTTTGAAGGATTGACTATGTGCAAGATGCTATCCCAAACCTAACCAATGCCACCTGTGCATGTGTTTAATGTAGGAACTGCAGGCGCTTTGCGTCCAAATTATTTTGACTGTCAGTGACCTTTCTTGAGCTGTTGTTTTTGTTGAGGTAAACCTGGCCACACTAAGCATTTTGACCCCATTTGGCAAATTCTTTTTGTCCCAAATGCAAAAGTAAAAGGCATTTGATTGATGCTTGCAACGCTCAACATTAAACCTTTAAACAGGCAAAGCCTGGCACTGACCCACCAATAAACTCCTGCGCCAGGCCTACGAATCGCGACGACGTTCATGGATTCTATTTAAATAATAAGGTTTGATTAAATTGATGTTGTGTTCACATGGATGATAACAAAAAACCCATACTATAAACTGATCCCAGACTTACCAACGGTACAGATTGATTGTGCCACAACAAAGTCAAGTATTTAGCAGAGATGGTACAATATGATGGAACCAAGAACCCCCAGTGCAACAGGACACCAGGAAAGAAGAAATATTATCAGTACAAAACCAGGCACTATGCGATTTATACTTGCCTGTGTTAATGATAAAAAAGATGTGTTTCAAGAGCTTTGGGGACATCAAAATTTCAATAATATTATGAATTTTACTCTAGCTGAGGCACAACGGCAAGAAGATGAAGCATTTTCTTTGTCAAAAAACAAGTTAAATGCATTTTTTGGTCTGTGCATACTTTATGGTGTGTTGAAAGGGGGATATGAACCACTATTCAATTTCGGGGATGAAGAATATGGGTGTGCTGTCTTCTGAAAAACTATGAGTACAGGGTGATTCAGCGAAGTGTGCACAAATACTTTTCTTAGTTTTATGTACATGTATTTCGTCCATTATTAACTTTCAATTATTAACATTTCAGTTTCTTATTATTTAAGAGTTAAAATTTAAAATCTGGTATTATTTGAAGTAAAAATAAACGATGAGTAAAACGATCAATGACGTGATAGAAGAGTATTGCAAGAAGAAGCTCCCACCAAGTGAAATTTTCCGGTTGATGAAGGAGGTTGTAAGCCGTAGAGGAGTTTATAAAGCTGTGAAAAGGTTCAAGGACACTGGGACTTGTGCTCCAAGAATCAGGAGTGACCCTGAAAGAACCGTAAGGACGAAGAAACTGATCAAAAAGGTCAGAGAGAAGTTGAGGAGAAATCCTGCAAGAAGTGCCAGACAACTTGCTAGACTACTCTATGAGCGTGTCCAGCATGCAAAGGATTCTCAAGGATGATCTCCAGATCTACCCATACAAGTTCACCAAAAGACATCTCTTGTCGGAGGCCACTAAGAAGAAAAGGCTCGATAGAGCAAAGGTTTTGGTCAAGAAACTTGTCGATGGCACGCAGCCTCAAGTTTTATGGACAGACGAAAAACTTTTCACTGTTCAAGCTGTCCATAACCATCAAAATGACAGGATTTGGCTTCCAGACATAAACATGGTCCCAGTTGAGCATCACAGCTCTTTCAGAAGACAAAAACCCGCCTCCGTAATGGTATGGGCAGGCGCAACATCAAAAGGGCTGAAAACTCCTCTCATATTCATTGAAGAAGGGGTCAAGATAAACCAGACCGTCTATAGGCAAATGATGGAGGAGAAAGTCATTCCCTGGGTCCAAGAAGTAGTCGGAGAACAAGGAGTTACTCTTCAACAGGACGGTGCAACCTCCCACACGGCCAACTCAGTTCAAGCTTGGTGTCGATGCAATTTCAAAGGTTTTTGGGAGAAAGAGCTTTGGCCGCCGTCTTCACCAGACTTGAACCCTATGGATTTTGGGTTATGGTCTATTTTAGAGACAAAAGCCTGTCGTACTTCTCATCCAAATCTGGACTCTCTAAAGCGAAAATTGACATCGGCATGGGACGAAATTGACCCAGAAGTGGTGCGTGCCACATGTGCCCAGGTTCTGCCACGACTTCGGAAAGTAATCAAAAACAAAGGGGGTTATATTGAATAACTTGTATATTTTCTGAAAGCTTATTAAATTTACTATCTTCACAGCATATAACTTGTTTCATTTGACCTAATTATAAGTCCGAAAGATGAGTTTTTATTTGTGCACACTTCGCTGAATCACCCTGTAGAAACAAGTTCAAATCCATACAACGCTACATTCATTTCAATGACAAAAACTCACACAGTCTTCAATGACAGACTGATAAGTTTGCTGCAATTAGGGACTTGTAAAATTCAGTCATGGATAACTGCCAGAAGTCATATTTTCCTAATCTAGCTTATAGAAGCTACAGTAACTTATAGAAACCCGCCAACTCTTGCCAATAACCTACTAAATTACAAATTAGCTTTTCAGATTAATCACAATAGACCAGGTTTTTTTCCTTGTGGAAACTATGCACTCTGTGGAAACTATGGGAAACATATTAGCATGGTACAACATACCGAAGTTATTAGATGTAATACTAAATATCTAAATTTGAAACAAAAATTAAATTGCAAAATTTATGGAATTTATGTGGCAGAATGCAAAAACTGTAATATGCAATATGTTGGACAAACTAAAAATAAATTTTCTGTCCGTTGAACTGCACACAGATCGAATTGGAACAAATTTAAATTTGAAGAAAACAATGACAAAGCTGCCCTAAAACATTATGCTAATTATCACAAAAAAATTTTAGTTAATAAACCATGTATTTCTGATTGTTCCAGGGTTATTTTTGTTGAACAACCAAAGGAAATTTGGAATGGTGTGAAGACAGTTGGTTTTCCAAATTGGATGCCATAATTAATATAAACAAAGTAATTTTACCTAAAATTAAATAATTCGATTTTCTATTGTTTGCAATGTTTAAACTCATACAATTAAATATATCTTTCTCAATTTACTATAGTAGTGACCAACAGTTATTGACGTCATGCAGTTACATGTTAAAAAGATAGTTGATGTCCAGGCCCAACAAGAGGGGGTGCAGCTGGTGCACTGCACCATGGCCCATGAATATCAAAGTTCAAAATTAAAATGAGCAAAAATGCATGAATTTTTTATTGTTGTTTTGAAGCTGAAAGGGATTTTTATGTGCAATGTCACAAACAAATTTTGCAGGAATGTTTTGGGGAAGGCATTTATACAAAAAAATTTAAGCTCTAATGTCTAACTTGATGTCAAACTTCCAAACGTTTTCAGAATCACTGTGACAAAACAATGGAGGAAAGAAGCACAATACCCAAGTGTAGCCATTTGGCTTATTTTGTTTGTAAAAATATGTACACGATTGAGCAGGGTGTGTATTAGGGGAAGGTCAGGACCTATGATCACAGTGGGACCAATGAACCACCTCTGAATCTACAAACATAAATTGAAATACCGCCATCTTGTGGTACAATTTGACAGTTTATGGTAGAATAATTCCAGCCTTAAAGTGTTACCTCATCATCTACAGCACTTCAGTTAAAGCAGCTACATGTGCGTTTGTTTGGTGGAAAAGTAAATTCTTAGCTACGGTTTATGTGACAATTGTAAACGCAATGTTAGTGATATACATATGAAGCAATAGTTCTTTGGTGTATAGAGTCACCGAGTTAGATGTTGCAATAGAACTTAAAAGCAGGTCTAGTCAGTTTAAAGAAAAAAATTGATTGAAGTAAAAAATGCTATAGTGCATCATGGCAGCTGGTGGCTCATGGGTCCTTACGTTTATTTGGATGCTTATTATTATTATTATTAAATGTTTTTTGGCGCTTTTCGCTACTTTGGTCATGTAGCACTATGACTCGCGTAAGGCTAAATTTTTGTATAAAAATGGTCAATCTGATGTGCTCTTTTGTTTTTTTGCTAGGTTTAAAAACTAAACAAAATTTGCAAAACTGTTTAACTTGCTAAATAAAAATGCCAAGAAAAAAAGTCTGAAAAACTACTCATGGAAACTTTAATGCTGAACAGATGAAAAGTGCTGTTGAGGATGTGTTACAAAAAAATATGTCTGTTTGAGCATCGGCCAAAGCAAACAATGTGGATAGAACAATGCTGGCAAGATATATTAAAGATGCAAAAGATGAAGATGGAACCTACACAACAGTTTCTTTTAAAAAATTCTTTGTCACAACCATAGTTCCCTCTAAGCTGCGCAGCTGTGCAGCTAGCCGAGAACCCTCGCGCAGTACTTTTGTTTTGTTGCACACTGCATAAGTATTGGCAAGACAAGCTAAATACGTGTTTTCATTTAGAAGCAAGCTCTACACAGTGGTGGTTATTTAAATAGCTTTCATCTCATCTTTCAGTTTTTACTCCAAAAATGATGGTGATCACTAAAAAAAGGTTTTCTCTTTAATATCATCTCTTGACTTCCCTATTTTCCTTGGGTCCCTAAATTTGAATATTTACCACTGCTCACATGTCCTTTCATTCTGTGCACACTAAGCAAGCTCTTAGAGGGAACGTTGCTGGTAGGCTACACAAAGTGAAAGCTGGATCATCCTAGCATACCTAAATAACGATAGTTGACAATGGAAATCATGCATCTTTGGATTTGTTTTTTCTTCATTCTTGTCTAATGATTGAATGCAAACTAAGCATGCATGGTGAAACATGTACATTCAAAAGATTATCACATGGATTGGATTATGCAAAAGAAACAGATTATAAAAGAAGATTTTTAGAGTCCTTTTTATTTTAATAATTATGCTTTTTAATTTTGGTCCCAAATGCATGTAGTTCTCTAAAAAAGTCTTTAGTTGAAATTAGTCTCATATTTCTTACTTTTTGTTGCAAAATCATGGTGATTTCTAAAAAAAAAACCTTCGTTTCAGATCAGCCTCAAATTTTTCTTATTTTATCCCAAAACTGTGGTATTTTTAAGTAAAAGGTTTGCATGCCCTGACTGCACACGACTGATTATAATAATTATAAAAATTTTAAACATTCGTGTGACACTGTGACATAAGCCAAAAGCAGTCTCTAATTTAACACTGTATCCCATACCTAGTTTGGTGCTTTGTAGCCCAGGTTAAAAACCACTGCACTAAGGTGTTGATTAATTATAATAAAAACAACCTCTCTGACCCTAAGTAGTGCTATCATGTTATGCATAATTTCGTCTCGTGTTTACTGATTGGTTTAGCTACGTCACTATGTATAGGGAGCATGGCCAATTATACTAATCACCGACCATGGGACACAAAAACGCTGTCATACAAAATTTCGCACAACAAACACTATGAAAGGAGAGCATGAATGACAACATAAAAAGGATAAGCCAAGCATGTTGCAACTACACATTTGGCATACATGAGTCACGACACAGTATTAGCGCACTTCTGCTCTAGTTTTAAATATGAAACAATCTTTATCTGGTCATCTAAATCCTTAAAGACTGGCACTTATACTTCTATCAATCATTAACAGCTTTTTTTATATTTAAAATTTTATTTCTTTGTGATAAACAAAAATTATTTGCATAAATAAAAAAAAAACATTTGAAAAATAATAAAAAAATGTGCAAATATTTTTGCTTTCCCCGTTTTTGCTGCATGCCATGGACACATCAATATATTGGGGATTGTCTTCAATGGGTGAAAGTGAATTTTCAATTTTATGTACTTTTTAACGGTCCATATGAGGATTTGACTTATTTTATAAAAGGTTTAGCTGCTTACATCTATATGCAAATGAAATCAAAAGAGTGCATGGCTACATAAAATAGAAATATACTGTACTTTTTCCTTTACGTCTATTTTACGTTTTGTAGAATTTATGAGATCTAGGAATTTCAATATGAAGTTTTTACATTTTGCTCGTATCTCTCATTAAAAGCAAATAATTGGTTGCAGATTCAACGCTGGATATCTCTATCGCAAAATTGCCATCCAGTGGTGCCCACGGCTACACAACATGTCATCTGTGTGTTGTCTATGTGCTCGAAAGGCTAATTTTATTTTTTCAATCAGGGCCACTGGATTGGTTTAAATAATAGCTTGTGTAAGAAGAAATTAAAGGCGAAGTTAAGAAAGATGCACACGTGCATTGAACCAATGGAGTCAACCTCCGAGGATGAGGATGGATATGCATAGATTCGAAGAAAACACGTAAGTGTAGTGGCCAAATTTTGATCAGCCTGTTCTAAATAAGTTGATATGCAGCTTCATGCTTTAATGATTGATGATAAGTGATTTGCCTCGCCCTTGCTGAAAAAATCCAATAAACTATAGTGACATGTCCAAAACAGAATGTTTTCAAAGATTTTTTGGTCTCCTATCGCTATAAAACTGAAAAACTAAAATAAAAAATTTCAAGCATAAAGCAATACCTTGACTCTAACACCCTTTTAACAGATTGGACATGGTTTTCTTTGCCACATATAGTTTCTTTGAACCATCATTTTTGTTCTTTTTTGTGGGCCTACCCTAAGGTTCTGGTGCTTTTATTTATTTTATTTTTTATTTTATTTTTATTCTCCTGACCTGCTGAAAAGCAACAGAGGTGCTATACTCACAACCCAGGTAATCTAGCATATGTTTTGGTTGTGATGATGCCATAAATTAAGCTCCTTAAGTGATAATGTTATAAGATAGTTTAGCTTCTCAAGCTTTTCAAAAAATGTAATTGCCCAATACTTGTTGCTTAATATTTTCATATTCTTTTACACCCCATTGTGCTGTGCTTTTATAATTGCAAAGATTGTCTAGCTTTGTTTGCGTCTAACAGCTTAATGTCTTAAAATTGCTCACATGTTTTTAGGTGTTTACTCAAATTGAAAAAGATATTCTGGCAAAATACATTTTATCTTGTTCTAAAATGTTTCACAAACTTAGCAGGGATGCTTGTCAACAGCTAGCATTTGAGTACACCCAAGCTAATAGCAAGAGATTTCCATCCAGTTGGGAGCAATTGAAAAACAGGAAAAGACTGGTTCTATGGATTTTTAAGCCGACAGCCTTTACTATCATTAAGGTTGCCTGAAGCCACAAGTTTGGCTTGATCAACTGCTTTCAATAAATCAAATGTCAAAATTTTTTTCAGTAACTTGAAGAAAGTATTGGAGAAGTTTAATTATCAACCTCATACAATTTAGAACCTGGATGAAACAGGAATCACCACAGTTCAGAGACCCATGAGAGTGATTGCTGAAAAAAGAGCCAAACAAGTTGGGCAAATAACCTCTTATGAACCTGTCACTCTAGTCACAATGTGCTGCTGAGTAAATGCAGTTGGACAATCAATACCACCAGCTTATATCTTTCCGCACGTTCACTATAAACCCCAGATGTTGCATGGTGTGCCAAGTGGAAGTTTGGGACTAGCATGCCAATCAGGATGAATGATTAGCGAGTTATTTGTTGATGTTTTTAAACACTTTTTAAAGTTTATCAATTCTTTGATCTCTAGTCCTGCACTGCTGGTTATGGATAACCACAAAAGTCATTTGTCTGCTGCACTTGTTGAGTTGGCTCATGATCACGAGGTTACAATCGTAACATTGCCACCGCATTGTAGCCACTGGCTGCAACCTTTGGACATTTCTGTATATGGCCCCTTCAAAACTTATTTTAATTCTGCATGTCAATCGTGGATGCTATCCAATGCAGGACAACCATTGATGATCTACAATCTTGCTTCTTTAAGCTCAATAGTTTATTATCATGCATTTACACCCTCTAAGTCTAACATAACAAGTGGCTTCAAAAAAACAGGAATTGTTCCTTTTGATGAGCACATTTTTCCTGAAGATGTGTTTCTTTCAAGCATGGTCACAGATCAAGCTATTCCACAACAGCAAGTTGAAAACAATGCAAACTTGCCTGCACCAATTATTGATTTAGCTGTTACAGCAAATGATGTTCCTGGAACAAGTGGTACAACTGGAACAATTGTTACTCCTGAAAATGTGCGTCCCTATCCTAAAGCAGTGCCTTGTGCAGAAAAAGTAACCAGAAAAAAGTGAAATCAGCTATCATCACTGATTTGACTGCAAATTCGACTGGAACTGCAAAAAAGAAGACTACTGTTAACACATTGCGTGCCAAAGCATTTCCACAAAATTTCCCGCGGGGCCAATGAATTTTTTTATATTTTTGTTTGTTTTTACTGGGAAACACCTTCTATCATGCATTTAATTACTATGGAACTGTAAAAAGGTCTAAAAAATGAAGTTTTTGTGTCATTCACATATGAATGACGCGGCCTCACAGTGCTTTTATTTTCGTTCTAGGCCACGTCATTCACATGTGTATGACAGTTAGTTTTTATTCCATAACTTTGAACTTAATTATACAAAATAGTTTGGCAACTCTGACTGTTTAGAAATGTGGGGATTACGCAATCTGCCGTACCACGTGGTTGTAGCTTCGTCAAAACTCGAAAACACCACTCGTCTTGTAGAAAAGGAATTTTTGACGTAGCTGGTGTTAGTTGATAAAATACAGTAGCTGTTTCTGTGTATTTACGGTAGAAGCTGACTGCACTGTGTAACTATTCATTTCAAAGCAACTAGTCTTAGCCTAACGTAGCCTATTGAACTTCTATGCCGTTTAACTACCTAGTTCCAAGAATTAATGGTCTGAATTTAGCGAACTTACACAGGTCTTCTTTAGGTATAGACACAGCGTGAGTAAATTTGATAAGCGACAATAATTGACCATGAAAAGAAGATCATCGACTGCAGAATTGAATAAAATATCAGCAGCGACTGAAAGGCAAGTCTATGACAGCGAATCAGAGTTTGATTCTGATGATTCTCTTAAATACCCAACTTGGAAGCGTCCAGCTTCTGAAGACTATTCAACTGATGAATACCTTTCTGATGTTGAAGCAGGTGATGTTATTGGTTTTTTGAATGACTTGGCAATAGAAGAAGCAGAGGAGGAGGACGAGATTGTAGATGAGGACGATGAACTTTCACCAGAAAATAACAATAGCCCTTGGACAGATTATACAGGAAGGCAGAAAACTTTTCCATTTACTGGTCAAAAAGATTTGCAAAAGGCGGTGCCACCAGATAGCACTCCACTGGATATATTGTTATTGCTTGTAAATGATAAAGTTTTGAATCTCATTGTATCGGAAACAAACAGATTTGCTAACCAGACTGTTGCTGCAAAGCAGCCAAAAAAATATGCTCGAATTAATAAATGGAGGGAAACCAATGCCGAAGAAATAAAGCAGTTTTTGGGATTGATCACATGGATGGGTCTGGTAAAACTCAGTTCTTTGAAGGATTATTGGGCAAAAGATGGAATTTATAAACAAACTATTCCCCAATCTGTCATGGCACGCAACCGTTTTCAACTATTATTGAGCTTGTTGCATTTTAACGACAATGACACGATTAGGACTGGCGACCGACTTGCAAAAATTCAGCCTTTATTGGACGTGTTGGAACAAAATTTTAAAGAACTGTTTTGTCCTGGTGAAGACATTGTGATCGATGAAACCCTCATTCCGTGGAGAGGACGACTGATTTTTCGACAATATATCCCTAACAAAGCACATCGCTATGGCATAAAACTATTCAAGTTATGTTCTGTCAATGGATATACGTGGGGCTTGAAGGTTTATTCAGGGAGGTCTGTTACAGGAGAACGCAAAGTGGGCCTTGCGAAAAACATCTGCCTAAACCTAGCTGAACAATTATTGTATCAAGGAAGAACTTTGTACATCGACAACTTTTACACAAGCTACGAGTTGGCAAAATGCTTTCTTGACAAAAAAACTCACGTTGTGGGCACTCTCCGAGCAAACAAAAAAGATATTCCGAAGGATGTTCTTCATGCCAAGCTCAAACGAGGAGATATGATTTCTAGGGAAGATGAAAATGGAATCGTCGTTTTGAAATGGAGGGACACACGTGATGTAAGAATGCTGACAACAAAACATGCTCCAGTCATGGCACCAGTAACTGTTTCACCATTGCTTTCACAACCAACACCAAGCATAGATGAACCCACCACTTCCAGAAGATCATCTCGCAGAGTAACCGAAAAACCTTTACCCGTATTGGCCTACAATAGCGGTAAAGCTGGTATTGACTTGTCCGATCAAATGGCTTCTTATGTCACAACCTTATGCAAAGGTATAAAATGGTACCGAAAGCTTGGTTTAGAGCTTTTGTTAGGAATCTCTATGGTCAATGCGTTGGTAGTATACAAACACGTCACTAAAAAAACAATCAAAATTCGCACATTCAGAGAAGAGGTCGTCAAAGACTTGTTACAAGTAAGAGGCTCTAACGAAGAGCCGTGTGTTGCAAGGTCTACATCAAGAATACACCATCTTGTACAACGAATTGATGGGGAAGGTAAAAAGATGAGGCGGAAGTGCAGTGCATGCTACGCTAAAATGCAAAGAGAAAATGGTCGTGAAGTGGCTAGAAAACAAGCAAAGATGGTGTATACGTACTGTAGCTATTGTCCTGGCAGTCCACAAATGTGTTTGGAATGCTTCAACTTAAAGCATTGACTTTAAAGTTTGATTAATAGATTTTGTGCCTTTTAATTTCGTTAGTTTCGCATTTCTCGAAAATTCGTGATGTAAGCAGCAGTTTTTGCCGATCTGACAAAACCAATTATACGAAAATTTTCAGCAGGGGCCACGCATTTTGACCTCCATTTGAAATGCACGCACTGTCATCCATTATTGAATGATGCAGCACTTACGGAAAATTTACTGTCATTCATATATGTATGACGCGGCACTAATGGAAGCATGCCCGTCATTCACATATGTATGACATGGCACGCAATGTGTTAAACAGCTAAAAACAGTAGAAAGTCCTTCCAAGTCAGAAACTGAACCCTCCCTTGTGGAAAGTGATTTAGAGGTAGACCTAACTGATATGTCCAAAGACAAACTGGAAATTAGTGCCAGTGATGCTGCTATAAAGCAGGGAAACTATGTGCTTGTTGCCTATGAGGAAAAAAAAAGGTTCACTTTGTAGGACAGATTTTGAAAGAAGATGAAGATGGAGATTTAGAAATTAAATTATTGCAAAAGCATCCAAAAATTTCCAATTTCCAATAGAGGATATTCATTTCGTTCCTGTTGCATCAGTGACATTGGTTCGTCCACAACCTTACAATGTGACTGGTTCTACCAGAAGAGCTATTGGCATAAAG
The DNA here is from genome assembly GCA_963680785.1 of Diplosoma virens. Classification (NCBI taxonomy): domain Eukaryota; kingdom Metazoa; phylum Chordata; class Ascidiacea; order Aplousobranchia; family Didemnidae; genus Diplosoma; species Diplosoma virens. Next base: position 23,456,354 of record OY796892.1, on the reverse strand, counting down.
AAATTTCACACAGACTTTTCTGCATATGATATGTGATATCAAAACAACGTTGTCACTTAACTGTATGTTTCTGTTTGTTTGTTTGTTTTTTTCAAAAATCCACCACTGCACCATTTAAAATATTGATATTTCATTGTCAAAAAACTTTTGTTGCCTGTGGTTGTGTATGTGATACTAATGGCTCAAGGGACCCTCTCTGTGGGGACCGATGAGCCACATATCACAATTTTTTAGTTTTTGAATATTTTGTAGGTTTTGTGTTTCTAACAAAAATGCTTGCTTGTATATTACAGCTAACACCACAGGCTACATCATGTCTAAATTTCAACAAGTTCCACTCAGGTAGTTCAGAATTTAGGAAAAACGGAAAAGTGGCTCATAGGTCCTGACCTTCCCCTACTATTTTTTGAGAAAAATTGAAAAAAAATTTTGCATGATGTTCCTGTTGTAAAATTTCTGTTTGTCGCAAATTTGCATCATTAGGCATTAGAGGTCAAAATTGTCTTATGAAACTAGCTTAGATGACTAGCTGCATGAAAAATGCAGGAATCAAACTAACGTAAGTCTAAAAATTGCTTGAGTAATGCATACTATTTTGTATAAAACATGTGTAACCCTATTTTCAGCATATGCAATTTGAGGTTTTACACTCAAAATAGGCTCCATCACTATCAAATCAGCCACTTACCTGTGGTCATGGGAGTGAGACAAAGGTGCAAGCTTCCATCATGCAAAGGCCAAACAGTATTTAAATGCATAAAATGCCAAGTTCATTTGTGTTTAAACAAAAACTCCAACTGCTTTTTTCAATTTTATGAATAAACAACTAAATTACATCAATAACCAGCCCCCAGGTGCAAATCCCCTCAATGTTTTGGTCCCCAAAATTTATTTTATCTCAATAGAATTTTTTTTTTTTTATCTTATAATGACTTGGAATTGCATTATAATCACGATTTTGGTGTGTTTACAACTAAAATTGAATAAAGTAGATTGGGGTGGATTGGTTTTTCGTTTCTTGGCATATCTGGCACCAGGTGGTCAAATCGAGTAGATAGTGTAAAACCATTTGTAGCTCAACTTCCAGGCGTCAAATTGGCTTTGGAAGACCTGCTAGAGCTGATATCACTTCAAATACCAGAAACAAAATCCATGGAGCTATATGTTATGTCAGATCCTTCACCTGCATCATAATGTCAGTCGTATGGCACAGAATTTTACTTCCTATTGACTTTTGCAACAAAGTCATTCAAGCTAGTGATGCAACTTTAGATATGGAAGTTGCAAACATAGAAAGCTTGCTTGCACAACTAGTGGCTGTTTGAGACAGTTGGAAAGCAATCATTGAAGCTAAGCTTGTTGCATCCAGCCTGCAGATAGAAGTGAAATTGTTGAGAGACTGTAATTCCACTGCCAAGAAAAGAACAAGATTCCAATATGAGGATACACCTGATAAAAATGTGAATGAAATGAACGAAGCAGATGAATCTATACTGAGGAAACCCAATTCCAAAAGTACATACTTTATGTTGTATTGGATAATGTTATTAAAAAGCTTACAGTTTGTTTCAATGCAAAAAACAGATTTCTGATACCTTCAGTTTTATTTAGAACTATCAAAAGATGTAAAAAGAAGAATTGAAGCGCAAAGCAGCCAAACTAGCAGAGAAGTATTTTAAATACATCAGTAGTAAAGAAGATTTTGTGCTGCAAATCAATCACATAGCAATGGTTTACAATGTTAAATTTGGTAGAAAACAGTTGAGTGCATTGGAACTGTTAAATGCTTTGACAGAGTACAGATTAAAAAGTATATTTCCCAACCTCAGGGTCAGTTTGAGGATGTTTCATACAGCACCAGCCACAGTAACATCAGCAAAAAGAAGCTCCAGCAAACTTAAGCTCAATAAAAATCATCTCAGGTCCACCATGAGTCAGGATAGCCCTGACAAACCTGGCTAGACTCAGTATTGACTCTGACATTTCAAAACAAATACACTTTGACAGTGTAATTCGTAGTTTTTCCAAGAAAAAGCATGCAAGGCAATGCTGTTTTAATAAAATAAGTCAATTTACCACGCATTTTATCATTTATATATTTTCTGCAGGCTGTAGCCTTTATAAAATAGTAAGCATTCAAATGATAAATGATCTAAAAATATTTATAAATAACATATGAAATAGAGATGCATGAAGTTTGATTAAGATGTACGTTTATGTAAAGCAATTATGAGAGTTTAACAAAATAGTCCACAGACCTTTTTAAAAAATTTCCAATTTCTCAGAACAAATAACATAGTGCAACTGAATCATCTAGATATGACTAGTGTTTGAAAGGGGGCCCAGAAAAGGTCTCACACTGTCACATGTTTTTCCTCTCAACAGCCCTGTTGACGTCACTTTAGTTTTGGCTGTATAACAGTGTGATGCCAGTTACACGTGTTGTAGTTAATAGTGTTTTAGTTTAAATTTGTGAGGTTTTCAAAATAGTTTTTTCACTACAGTATACAGGGTGTCAAGAAAGTTCCCGATCGATTTTTAAATTTAATGTAATTCAAAAACATCAATGAATTATGATAAGTTCTGTACGTCATTTTTCCACTTAATCCTCCTTTTCAATGTTTCAGATACACTTTTCAAATTTTTTTGGCTAAAATAATAATAAAATGAGTAAAAGAGCTGCAATCATTCAACTTCATCGTGTGGGACATTCAAATTCTAAAATTATGAAGTTGCTAAAAGCACCAAAATCGACTGTTTGCAATACAATCTTGCGCTTCCAAGAACTTGGAACCATGGAGGATCGGGATAGGAGTGGACGACCTCGATCCGCTTGCACTCCAGCAAAGATCAAGGCCCTCAGGGAGAGAATTCGGAGGAACCCCAAACGATCCTTGAGGAAAACGGCTAAAGACATGAATATCAGCCATGAGTCTGTCAGAACAATTGTTGAACAGGATCTCAAAATGTCCCCATACAAAATCAGGACAAGACAACTCCTAACTGACCTCCAGAAGCGAAAAAGAAAGGAGAGGGCCAAAATTCTGCTGAACCATCTGAAGGGAGGCACGGAGAAAGGCGAAATCGTTTTTTCAGACGAAAAACTCTTCTCGGTGGAGGCGAAGTTCAACACCCAGAATGACAGGATTCTCGGAAAGTCGCCCAAGGACCTCCCTGATCATCTTCGATTCATTTCACGCCAACAGAAACCCTTGTCTGTGATGGTATGGGGTGCGATCTCCAAATCTTGGAAATCTCCCCTCATTTTTGTTAAAGAGGGGGTCAAAGTGAATACAGATTTGTATGTCAATGATATTTTAACCCCTGCCCTCGCATCGATGAAGGAAAAGTTCAAAAATAAGTCCTTCACCTTCCAACAAGACGGCGCGCCTTCTCACACATCAAAGAAGACGCAGAAGTGGTGCGAAGAGCACTTTCCTTCATTCTGGACCAAAGATTTGTGGCCACCATCTTCGCCCGATCTCAATCCTATGGATTTCTGTGTGTGGGGTATTCTGGAAAAAGAAGCCTGTTCTTCACCCCATAACAATCTGGAGGATCTTCGAGCTTCCCTGAAACGAGCATGGGAGAAAATTCCTCAAGATGCCCTTCGTGCTGCTTGTCAGAATTTCTGACAGAGGCTCCAACGTGTTATTGATACAGATGGGGGTCATTTTGAATAAACCAGATTTTTTTATGTTCATGGAGCTTTGTTCTATCACCACAATAAACCTTTTGTTGATTTAACCTTCTGTCATTAGCCCTATATAATTTTGTTTAGGATCGGGAACTTTCTTGACACCCTGTAATTATTAGGCTCAATTTTATCCAAATTTATTGTTTTTATATTTTTATTTTCCACATAATTGATAGAATTGTTAACTGATGATGATCTGGTGATTGAAATCAATTTTAACTTTTTAATACAGTCATTGTGCAGCAACAGATATTTAAGTTTCAAGCTTGTCTTGATTTTGTGCAGGGATAGACAGTGACTAGAAATTGTTGTTTTCGCCTTCAGTTCAAAGGGTTAGATTCTTGTCCATATCAAATGAAAATTTTCCTAATCCAAGTGTCACAATTGACAAGCAACTCTTCCCATCTAAAACGAGGTAAAGAACCCTAGCAGACGTTTGATACTTTACCATAATGTTTACATAGCAATAAACATATTATTGTCATAAAAATATTGTTTGTTTCAGATGTCCATTCATACAATATATGAGGGGTGTTCAAAAAGTAATGCAACTGATTTAGTTTCTTGCAGCATTAATTTAACTAACATCTGATTTTTTACAGATTATAGATTGGTAATTAAGGTTTACAGATCTAATGAACAGTATTTCAGAAGAAAGTGTTTAGAATTAAATCAAAGAAAAACTTCATTTTACTCTTATGTTTCTGCAAATAAAGATGCTTTACATGCTTCCTATCGAATTAGTTATTAACTTGCAAAAGCAGGTGGAGCACATACACTTGCAAAGAATTTGATAAAGCTGTGTGCAAAAGATTTGGTGGAAATCATGATAGATAAAAAATACATCTTACATATAATAAACACAAGAGTGATGCTGAATGTTTTGAAAACCTGAGCAGTTTTTTACTGGTAAATTCTATTTCCTTAAATCAAGATACAAAAGATGATATTTTGCAACATGTATTTGATATGGCTAACTCAATAACTGAGTATTTTCCTGATGAAATGAAGCCAGAAACTTGGGTTGAAAATCCCTTTGAGTAGTCATTGAATTTAAAGGAATGTTAAAAGTAGGATGTTAAAAGGATGTTAACTCACAAGGAAGAAATGTTAAAAGTAAAGTTTCAAGAAGTAAAACTTGCAAAATTTTGGATAGAATTATCAACAGAATACCCTGATAAAAGCACAAACGTTTTAAAAGTAAAAATGCATTCTCCAACCACCTATCTACGTGAAAGAACTTTTTCACTGTCTGCATCAACAAAATCTAAATTTAGAAATAGACTTGATATAGAATCTGACTTACAATTAAGAGTTACATCTATAACTCCAAATATGGAGGCTTTCTGTGACCAGTAGCAGGCTCACCCAAGTCATTAAAAAAGGTATGTGTACTTTTCTCTTTTATAAAATGCAACTTTGTGTTCTGCGAAATGTTTGCTTTAACGTAAAAATCTTATGGTTAGAAAAAGTTTGGAAACACCTGATTTAGAGCACTTGTTGCAGCATTTTGGCATCTGAGGTGGATTTTTTGCGGAATTAGGGATTAGAAAATATCACTATGGAGCTAAAGTGCTGTCAGCTTCAGCCTTTACTTTAAAAAAAAATTAAACGTTAATTGTCACATCATATGCATACAAACTGGCACAGCTCAGAGCCAACAAATCACCACTTCTGCAAAGTTACCTACATACAATAAACCCTGATACATACATGCCACAATGTCCAATATGCTTGCACAGACATATGACACTAATTATCTCTTTAATTGTAGTCAAGTACCAATACAACACAACACCACTAATCTGTGGAAAAAGCCTTTAGAAGCAGCAGAGGTAATCCAAGAGTGGGTATCCAGCTTAGCTTCTTTGAGGGATTAAGGGATGGCTACTCCAAGATATCCTTAGAGGAGGGGCAACAATAACAGAAGCAATCAAGTGTTTTCATAATAAAATCTTAAAAAAGGTGAAACTCTGTAAAGTTTTTAAATATTGAGAGTTAAATTGAAAGTTTTACAGAGTAATTTTAAGAACTTTACCTCAAAAGTTTAGGAAAACAAAATGTTGAATAAGTTTATATTTGTAAACCAATTTTCAATATCCATAGCTGTTTTATTTTACATAGTTACTGCTTTTATTTTTAACTTTTAATTACTCAATATGAACGTACTGGTTGTCAATGAAACAGTTTGCATTTTTAAGTTTAATTATGATCAAAACCTGTCAATTTTCATTTATTCTTAAAGTATCTTTGCGTAAAATTTTGGCCCCCTTAATTTTTATTTGGTTATGCCTCTGCAAGCTAGTAACAAAAACAGAAAATTTTACTTAATAATTTTCATTCAGTTTGATGAAATAATGATGGTTGAATTTAGAGAAAATGACTGACTGTGATCTTAAGGTATCACAGTTAGCCAGTATAATTTGAATTACAATGTTTTTAAAAGCAACAAAATTTTTTACTGAACAAAAACCTATGAAAGTATTGGCTGCATATGGAATGAAACAAGTTACCCAAATAATTTCAGCAAAATGAGGACAAAATGTGACAATGTGTGCATGCATAAAAGAATTTGGGCATGCTTTACCACCTGTTCTCAGGTTTTTAAAAGTGCATTTTAAAGACCACACGTTTAGAGCATTTTGTGGCAGGTATAAAATTGCAGCAGCATTAAGTTGGATGAATAGTAAAGTGTTTTCACAAGCATTAAATCATTTTACCAGTCATATGCATATTTCAAAAAATAACCCAGGTTGCTAATTTTGGAAAACCACAGCAGTCATTTAGATTTTTATATACAATAAATATTGCTGAACTGACAATCCTTACATTTTCCCCTCATTGCAGCTGTAGGCTTCAACCTTTGGACATAAATGTGTTTGGCATTTTAAAACTTTTTACAACCATTTTGTTGATTCTTGGATGACTTCCAACCCTGGCCAGTCAACAGAGCTGTCCAAAGCAGCTTTTTCTAAATCCTTCATAATTAAAAACATCACATGAGGAGGATTTAAATCAACAGGCATTTTTCTGATAAATCCATATATTTTTACTGAAGATATGTTCCTGCCATCTACAGTTTTGAATTGACCACCAAGTAGTTTATCTGAATTAATAATCACTGCAAATGGCCTTGACTGCTCAACTGCAACTTCATGTGATGAAGATAGGATTTATGAAATCAGGCCTTTTTGAAAAGTATCTGGTGCTAAAACTAGACAACCTTGCAGGCAACAGAAGTGGTCTTATGAGTATATATGTTTATTTAGTGAGCTGGGGACAATGTGACCTGGGGTATGACAATAAAAGGAGCAATATTGGGCAACCTTAATTTATTTCAAACAAATATCAATACAATTTGTTAATTAAAATTTTTTAACATAAAAATAATTTAACTAATTTTTGTAGTACTACAATGGATCTATCATTCATTACTAGTTTGAACTTGATTTAGTTTTAAATAGTTTTAAATTATTTGATTAACTTATTGATCACGTTCTTCTTAGCGCTGAATGGAAACGGGTGAAAAAACTATAATCTACCTAAAGTAACCAAATAAATCGCAAAAATAGATTGTTTTTTGTGCAATTGTGTAGGATCAGCGATGTTTCTTTTGTACGAAATTCTGTGTCTGTTTCAATTTCATGCTACGCCATGTAGTTGTGTTGAATATCTGTGGCAAGACTAGGAATCTTTTTTAAATTAAAAACAAAGGATCAAACAGGAATGTAATACTGAGTGTAGGCAAGATTGGGTCCTACAGTAGTTTTGTTGAAGCTTCTTCAAACATGCAAAGAAATTTTTAAAATTAATTATTTCCCTAGTATTGAGAGTTATTTTTTAACTATATGTATTGTTGTATTGTTTTCAGCTACTTTTTTACATGTAGACTAACTATTAATATCTGTTTATAGTTCTTTTTGATATTTGTTGAACAACATGCCACAATAGTGGTGTAGGTTGATGGAAGTTAACGAAATAAATTTTGTGAGTTGGCAGTGGGAATAAAGTACAAATGCAAAAAGGTTATTTACTAGGCTTAAATAAAACACAAATAGACAAAGGCAGTTTTCGCGTTTGCCGTAGCCTACCATCTGTTGGTTATTCAGAATAATTTCAATCAATACACCACAATTAGCCCCGGTCTCTCCAATTAAACGTCAAACAAACGTGTCATCTTCGATTTCGTCGTCATCGTCTTGTAACAATTCCCGCTGAAAATTGAAGATGAAATTGTGTTACCAAATCGTACAACAGCGTGTACTCTATAACTGTAAAGCACGAGTACCACTTTAACTCAATCACAAAGGCAAAGCGGCTCTTTTGTTCAAGTTATCGGCCTCATATGACGATTAGGCCCAGTGGAGAAATAATAAATTAATAATAGTAATAATAAATTACATAAAAATTACACGAAACGTCGTTCTTTTAATTGATAAATTTGGAAATAGTTCTTCTGCACAGTAAAGAACTCGATTTCGTTTGCTTATTGAGTTTTGGAACAAGACATTTTTTGGTATTGTGATCAAGGCCACACGCTGAAATCTTTATAAAGCTATTACGTTTTGTATCGCTTGCTTTTGCAACTATCAACTCAACTAATTCGTCACTAACTCTCCAATTAACATGAAGATGACGCTTCGAGTAAGTAATCCAAAAAAGTTAAGAATAAAACCAAACTATGAATACCTGTCACAGAAAAAAGATTGAAATATAATGTTGTGTATCCTTTATTCTTTTTTACACATAAGCGTTAGCTTAACGATTAGCTGTTGTCCTTTCCATTTGCCTCAAAATAAAAAAAACCTGCTGTAAAGATAAGCGTTAAGCTGCGGAAGTTTAAAACATTTTCCGTATTTCTGATGACATTGCGATTACAATGCAAATGAGTATTCTCTTGGCAAATAATTATTCAGCGAGCACGTGATGGCTCCCATTGTACGCTTGTTGTACCGTAAAAAATGATCTTCACCCTACCTGTGTACTTAAAGCACGTTACTCCGCTTCTGAAAACTTGTCATGAAAGAGCTAGCATTTGAAAAGACATCTCAATCTGAAAATTGTCAGCAGGCGAATTCTTATGTCTTGTCTAACTCATCTCTCGTTGTCTCAAAGTCTCGTCTAATCTCGGTCTCCTTACAGCAAACTTGCTGGATCGCTGAAAAAATATTTGTTAAAACGTCAATACAACAAAACGAATTCTTTTTTTCGACTTTGTGACGAAATAAAGCTCGAAATGATGAAAATGAACGGAACTCGATTAATACATATTATCACTAAACCTTAAAAACATGCGTTTTAACCTGAAAGAAATTGTAAAACTATTTCGCAATATTCAACACTTTGACTTACTCTTTCATCGGCGCTTTTCTTTCGAAATCTGCTGGAATCGAGCGGAACAAAATTGACACGATCTTCGTGTGTATTTCGCAATTTTGTCTGGTCAAGATCCTCAAAAGAATTTGGTGGTTTTAGATCGAGTGTTTCCGGCAATAAAAATGTGAGAAATCCGGCAATAATTCCACAGACGCCGATAGAAAAGTAACTGGTCATTGGGCGACGAATTATCTGTGAAAAACTAAGTTCAGTTAACACACGTCTGATTGAATAATTCAAAACTATTGGAAAATATTTGCCTCATAAAACAGCACATAGCGACTCATCATAGCGAAAGTACCGACCAAAATAAATATATTTCCGCAAGGTACTTCGATAAAGGCGCAAGCGTACGGGATTATTTGAAAAACAGATGTCGACGTACCGACGGCTTCGCAAATGACGAAGCGACGCTGCCGACGCGTCCGCACATCGATATGGCACCGAGCGCGACGTTGCGAACGCAAGTCGGAAAGAGCTCCGGGGAGTAGATATAAATGCTGTTGAAGCTGAACGTGATTGCCATTTTGCCCACCAAGCCTACCGCCATTTGTCCGCTGGTCTTTTCTGTTGATTGCAAAAATCGTGTAAAAAAATCCACAGTATGCACAAAACGCTTAAGACACGAAAAATCTTGAGTGTGAACACGAAATAAAATGATAATTTTATTACAAAGATCTTAATGTTGCTTTTTCTATAAAGCAGGGGTCTCCAGCCGTATGTAGATTTTTTTGGGCCTCCTCGGGCCAAAGCCAAAGGTGTTTTTGTTCTACCAATTCTCTTAGTTGTTCTACCAATCAAGATGTTCTCTAAAAAAGGTCTTTACTTGAATTTAGACTCATATTTTTCAATTTTCGTCCCGAAATCAAGGTGTTCTCTAAAAAAAAAAGGTCTTCGCCTAAATTTGGTAACTACTTTATGGCTATGGGTATTTCCGACATAATTCTATGCAACTGTAGTTTAAAGTGAGTGTATATGTTTTTTACAAAGAGCTCCGCGGGCCGTACTTTGGAGACCCCTGGTTTTAGACAACATGCAGCGGGCCGGATAAAATCACCTCGCGGGCCGTAGTTTGGTGACCAGCGCTTTAAAGCAAAAAGACTCTAATGTATGACAGCAAGACACGCTTGGAACAAATAGCGAATCTGTGTCTTTTTGACTAGAAGTTACTCGACTATGGTTGTAAACCGCACTGAACGCAAACGAGAAAATTAGAAAGTACAGCTGCATCTCCCTATTCGGAAATAGGTCATTCATCCGATTTTTAGCGTCTTTTACAATACAAAGACAGTTTTGCATTAAAACGTTAAAGCACGAGTTTGCTTTTATAACTTTTTCAACGGTAATGGCCTACAAGCAGCGATGGCGACTTTCACCGCACAAGTGGTAATGGCTTACCTATTGAAATGCAAGAAAAAAACCTAATTTTAACGAAAAATTTGGAACTATTATTAACATCCATTTGATATCGTCATTTTTAAATATGAGTTTTTGATAGCATAAGTGTTTTTTTAGATTTATGTAGAGTTTATATAGAGCAATGCTTCTCAACACAAGAGTGGATCGCCTTTAAATTCGATTGGATCGCCGACGACTGCAGTTGTGTAAAAATTTTGTTGTGATTGGATGATGGTTTCACTAATTTAGAGATCCGAGACAGATTCAAAGTGAAGAGCTTTTTTTAGAGACGAAAATCGAGAAATCCGAGGCAGAACGCTAAATAATTGTCTTGCGTTTAGTTTACTATTTATGCTTATAATAGAGTCTATAAAAAAGTTCGGGTCACCAAATCTTTGCTCTCTATTTCCGCTTAGCATTTGGGTGGCCACAAAAAAAGGTAGAGAAGCATTGATATTGAGGAGCAAGGGACGTTCAAAGGATTAACGACTGGTAAAATTTGCCGCAAAAAAATACAAATGTAACAATACTCGAATCACTTTTTTTTCCTGCAATTAAAATTCATAACAGCCAATTCACATGTCTCGTAATGAACTTACCGTTCGGATCAAATGCCATTAATATCAAGCACGAGAATCCAGCGATTAGAAGCGAAAAAGCAACACCAAGCTTTCTGCCACACCTCAAAAAATAACAAAATACGTTTAAAGATACAAGAAAAATAACGTCTTACAAAGATGTTTCCTTCTGAGTTAAAAGTTTCGATGTTCGTAGCTATTGACCTCCAAGTGGGTAATAGCTTTGGCGTAGCTTCACATCGAAGGCCAAATCAAGTTCACAATACAATACGATCGCAAGATTGACATTTAGAATTGTAGAGTAGAAACAAGCCATATCCGCAATAATTGTTAAGTAGTATCCACAATGGCCAAAAAACGTGCAAGTGTTTACCAAAAAACAGAGCATAAGAGTATATTTGAAGACAATAAATTGATTTTGTTCTAATTTAAGTCGCACATGCAAAGCCACTTCAACAGATCGTGTATGAAACGCAATAATTATTTAAAAAATTACCATCGTCTTCCAAGCAGCAACGGACATAGAAACGTCGTTGGAATTTCAATAACGCCGGATAGAGCCTCGCTGGCGTACACGTTACTTCCGAGTTCGCCAGCTGCCAGTGTTAAGGCGTAATAGACGAAATTGTTAACCAGCCTGAAACAAGACAAAAATATGTTTACACCGCCATCGTAGATACGCCAAAATGCAACAACAAAAGCTAATGATAATGCGATTAATATCAATAGCATCGATATGAACTTGCTTCATCGGATTTTGTTAATTTAATACTAAAAAGTTAATAAAAAATCAAAGCAAAACAAATCAATGCATCATAACTAATTGCTAGATGAACAGAGGAAAAGGAAAACACTGCTCAGCGACTAGAAAAATCTAAAATCTAAACCAAACAGCAACCTATTAATATGTTAACAATTTGCTTTACGTTTTACTAATACAGTCTATTATGTCTTACATTGCCACTTGAAACATTTTATTTGAAATGGGGAGATTTTTTCAAAATTTAAAAAGCAAAATGCCAAATTTTCCACAAACAAATTCTCTTGCTTCCACATTTAATTGAAATTTTTTAAAGAGTCGATTAGGTTTCTATGATTAATTATTACACGTTTACATGCGACAAAAAATTGAATCTTACCAAATAATGGCCATAACCAAAACACGCTTTGCGGTGACTGAATGACGAAAGAGACTGATGACAGAATGGGACGGTCTGGTTTTTTCAGCGTTTAAAGGCTTTAAAATACAAACTGTAAAAAAAAGCACAGTCGTGAGAAATGCAGAAGATAGTTTTTAAAAAATGTAACCGGAAAGAGTTAAAACAAACAAAAATTTGATGAGAAACCTTTTTAAAGGGATGTGCTAAGATTTTTTGAGTATAATAGAACCATTTGCGAAGGTAACGTCAGATCAGATTTTTCAAACATATGACGGAAATATTGAAGCGCATCAGCATGCGAATAGACACAAAATACATAAACAAAATTTTGAAACATACACAGGAAAAAACAAACATAGGAAAATACATAGGAAAAAACACAATATTGAGTCACAGCCAATAAGAACAACTCCATGTACCGGGATGTTTGGCACCGTTTCGTTTTGCCATGAGTACGAGCACTCGTTCGGCTTTACTGCAACAACCTCTGGAGTACAACCAACGCGGCGATTCTGGTATGAAACTTTAAAAAATAAAAAGGTGTTAAGTTTTTTTTGTTTTTTTTTTAAAGCATCAACCGAAAGCGACTTAAACCGATTGAGAAAACCTGTACCTTTAGTTCGGACACAAAAAAAAAACAATTAAAAATGAACCAACATTCAATGGATACAACAAATCCTGGGCCGAGGACATCTAACCTGTGGCCTGCCGAGTCCACCTGCATGGCAATCACACTCCGGCAATTTAAATTTTAAGACAACTGTCGCCCAGCAATAACTGCAACCTGCTTTCAGAGATGCCGTATTATTGCTTCTCTACTGATAAATATCAACTGTGAAATTATTTGTTTCTTGTTTAAGTTTTATAAAGTAATGCGACCATGATTCAAGAGCAGCTTTGTTGGAGTAGCAGCACCGTGGTCTTACAATTTAAATATAATATTTCTTAATTTTATAGCAAAAATTTAATATTGTAAATCAGGGTGGTCCAACTTCTGCACTCTTGTGGGCCACTTTTCAAAATTATTCGAGTTTGCGGGCCTCAGTCGGCTAAAAATTCCTATTTTCGTTCCAAAATCAGGTGTTCTCTAAAAAAAAAAAAAAAAAAAGGTCTTCACTTGGAATCGGTCTCCAAAATTCCTATTTTGGCGCAAAATCATAGCGTTCTCCAAAAAAAATTACGGCTGCTGCTTCTGATCGACAAGACTTGTGCAAAATTGATATGCGGCATGCGGCCCGCGAGCCCGTAGTTGGACCACGCTGTTATAGAAGATTGCCGCTACTTATGATCGACAAGACTTGAATTGTGCAAAATTGTTCCGCGGGCCGCACAAAATTGTTTCGCGGGCCTGTAGTTGGACCACGCTGTTGTAAATAATATGAACATGTAATTTTTCTTTTCATAAAATTGTTTGATTTAATATACAGGGTGTCCTGAAATACAGTCCTGAACACATTTAAAATTTTAATATCTCAAACCGCATAAGGTAGAAACTTTAAATTTTCGATAGTAAATTATACCACCATAAAGTTTTTTTGTTATTTTACCAAGAATAAGTCATTTTTAATAAAGGCGTAAGTTTGCAACAATGTATAAAACATGTTGACTATTCAACATAAAATTTTTTTTCAACATAAAATAGAGTTTCCATAAAATTTTTAAACCATCTCTTAATGCTGTTAGTGTGAGGAAGGTCTTGTCCAAGCTCATTTCTAAATTTACGTTGTACTGCAGTTGGTGATTTTAATTTATGGTACCAAAGAATACATTGTGCTTTTTGTTAAATAGTCAACATGTTTCGTACTTTGTTACAAACTTATGCTTTTATTAAAAATGATTTATTCTTGTTTATTTTAACAATAAAATAACCTGTAAAAAACAACAAAAAAACTTTAAGGTGGTATAATTCACTGTCGAAAATTTAAAGTTTCTACTTTATGCGGTTTTTGAGATATTAAAATTTTAAATGTGTCCAGGACTTTATGGACACCCTGTACAATTAATTTCTTTTATTCGGTCAACATGCTTGATGTGCATTTTTTTTAAGTTCGATGCCGAAAATAGCAGTTTAACAGCGTTTAGCAAGTTTCTATTTTTATCACAAGGTAAAACCTATAAAAAAAAACACTTTAAACAAAATCTGTATTTGTATTGGATTACTTACAAGACAAACAACAAAGGAGGACTTTGAAGCAAGGTGAGGAATACTACCAGCTTACGCCAGGCAGGAATGAAATAGGCTCCGAAAACAAAAAGCATCACACCCAATGAAAAGATGAGATTTTGTATTGATCCTGATAACAGTTTGTTTTTATATTTTGTAAGTAAAATACATGATTTAAAGTAAAAGACAAACAACACAAATTCTATAACTAGAATACACAATCAAGAATTAATGATGTTTATCAAACTTTTACAATCATTGCTAGCCTCCATAAAACTACTCATTATTGTATTGTTTGAAAAGGCATCTACTCCAATACAGACATAGAGTGAACTAGAGCTGAGATATTAATTTCTTTAATAGCACTGTCTGCTGTACAGGGCACACTGATACGTGGCTTGTGGTTTGTTGAGTGGCACTGCCTAGAAATTAAATAAAGAAGTGAGAACCTATCAATAACTGATTTAATGTGTGTAGACAAGCTTCTTGAAGATTTTGGCAGATACATATAGCAGAGATATTGGTAGATAGATTTTTCTATCCTCTACAGACTTCATAGGTTTTAGGATTGAGACTACATACACTCTTTTCAAGATTTTGGAAATTATGAGTTGCACGAAAAGCCACATAACCAAGACTTCAAAGCAGCTCTAGCATGAAATATAAACATTGGGCAAATGGATCAGGGCTGCAGAAAAAAACGTCTAAAAGCATAACATCTACTACTATTGTATTAATCACACAGATAAAGCATTTACTTAACTTTTTTTTTTATAAAGATATAATTATTAACCAGCAATTTTAAAGTAATTTCTTGCTAGCATTTGAATAATGAGACATATAAAATAAATTAGCAAAAACCACTAATAAAAACGAATTTACCATATGCATAAAAACCAGGGTTGCAGAGTCAGAGTTGCATAGAGTCAGAGTCAGTTGGAGTCGAGAGTACAAGGAGTTGGAGTCAGAATATTTTATCTGACTCTGACTTCTAATGACCAATATTTTTTTGGAGAATACTACTTTTTAAGGACAAAAATCAATAAATTCAAGACAGATTCCAATGAATTTTCTGTGAACAAAAGTCCTGATTTATGACTTCAAAAATATGGCCACCTTAATTTTACGCAAATCATATTTTGCATAATGTTATTGCCCTTATCAGGGAGCCGATGTAGGGAGTTGAAGTGGGAATCATTAAAATTCTAGAACTGGAGTCAGAGTCAGCATCCTAGAAATTCTAGGAGTTGGAGTTGAATTGTAAATATCTTATTGCTTTGCAACCCTGATAAAAACTACATCAAAAATGACAAATTAGAAAAAGGATTGCTAACATCATACAGAAATTTAAAAACTATTTCAAGGTAACTAGTAATAATTGCTCAAAGCTAAACATTAGTCAAATAAAAAATAATTAAGAGCCTTACCAGTTATAACCCACCATGAACGGCCAACTATTTCTTGTAAATATATAAATTGCACTAAACCAACTCCACCAGTTAATAAACCAGTAAAAAATCGCAAAGCAGCAAACATTGTAAGAGAAGTTGAAAAATATGTCAAAATGCAAACTGGGAGAAGAATGAAGTAACCTAAATATAGTCATTAACTATTCAAGTCACCAGTAAATTATTTGCAAAAAAATGCATTTCGTTGGGATTTGCAGTTGATAGTGATAATCAACCTCACTGCATAGTTACAATTTACAAATTTAGTTAGTAATGCTTTCTTCTTCCTTTTTCGATAATCTCTAGGATTTGATTCAAAACAAAAACAGATTGCTTGAGAATTTTCGTTAGCAACATTAAGTTTATATTTAATTATTCTCTTTATTTTCAAGAGTACATAAATGCATCTAAAACATTAAGTTGCCACATTTAAACCAATTAGAAACAGACACATAGATCAGTAAAACAAACCAAATGTAGCCAGTAGACAATTATAAAAATTCTTAAAACGTCAATAAATTGTATTTTATTATGTTATCAACAATGGCTGAAAAACTATTGTGTAAGTTATATCTATAACGAAATGTCCATATCTGAAACAGGTCATTAAAATGTTAAAAGTTTTTAATAGTTAAAATTTTATTAATGTTTGGAAAAGCATCAATCCTGGGTCAGACATAAACAGATTTGGGGTCAATGATTCATCCTTTTACTACCCCTGGCTGCTGTATCAGATGTTTGTTCAGCCAGCATTAAGTTTCCTTGTTTAGATTCATCAGACTTCATGCTCCATGGGGTGCCCAATGTATGGGAAACACAGATAACACATAGTCTATGGTTTGTTCAGTGATTTCCATTCAGCTGACAGAAATGGGAGTTGTAATCTTAGTCTTTCTTGGCAAGCATTGGAAGACCTACATAAAAGACCTTGCACAGTATATGGTCAAGGTGCAGAGTGCATGGTTATGCTTCCTGCCTAAGGCATACTCAGCTAATTGAAAGCTTGAAAATACTAGCTTCTCTGCACTAGTACAGTGAGTTGATTGTAGTACAGTGATGAGTGCCTTGAACTGTAGACCAAGATGATGAAGAACGTTATAGTTTAAACACCAAATAACACTTTTAAAAAAATACTAAATAGTACAATATCCAAATTTATCACATACCAACAATCATAGCAAATTTTCTTCCAAATCTGTCTGAAAATTGTCCAAAACCAAAAACACCAACAAGAGAACCACCAAAAAACAATGCTTGGAGTAAACTACCAACCCAATCTTCATGTAGTAAATTCCACTTTTAAGAAAATTAATATTAATATTTACTACAGTTGCTAATGTGAAAATAAATTGCATTTTAGTTTTGTGTTATTTTGTTGTCATTTATTTGAAGGCAGTGGCTAGAGATTTGGTACCAGACTTTAAATTTTTTAAATGTTGAGTCCGATAATGGCTTTTTCAAATCAATTGTCATTTTATCATTTTTATGTGATGTCTTTTTGATCGAAGCAAGACAATTTGGCGGCGCAAATTTGGCGAGAAAATAAATAAAAATGATTTATCTTCGCTCAGCGTTGAAGCGACAGCAAAAAAGTTTTGTTATGTCACAAATGCAATTGAAAAGGCAATTGTAAATGTTCAGCTGATAAGAGCGAAAATTTTAATTTAAAGTTGTTAAATGTGTTAAATTTAGCGATGTTTTTAGCCCAATATTCATCTATTTAAATTTACAATAGCTTAATTTCAAATATTTAAATTGAAAAAAGTACTTGAATAGTTAAATTTTCGAATCACGGTCGTTTAACATGCATCTTTTACAAAAAAGTACAACCATGTAGCTTCCTGCAAAGAGGGCAGGTTTGAAGTTTTACGGGCGTACAAAGTTATGACGTCATAAGAAGCATTGTACTATATCAAAACAAATCTATTCTGGTCGGCACGCATAAACAGTTTTATTTTAACTATTTTTTTTTTTAGTTCCAACAGTTTGTTTCGTCTATAAGGCTCGTAAGAAAGCAATCCAAAATTTGAAAAACAAATACAAAAAGTAAAGCTTTAAATACAAATACAAAAAAACAAAGCGATAAAAAGTCGGCAAAAGAACTTAAAACAAAAAGAAAATTAAGGCAGTGATTAAAAAGTTAAGGCGGTTACAATTTGTTTAAATTAAATTTTAATGTGTAAATTTTTTTTCCGTTGGTTACGCTATTGTTTCCAAATTTGAATTTATTATGGCTAACATCATGATTAATGATTCTAGGATAGTGGGTACAGATAAACGGCGAAATTCGGCGAGATAAATGTGTATTTAATCTTTTCGTAATATAACTGAACAAAATTATTGTTGTGCAAATTTGAAGTCGCCATGCTTATTTATTACCTACGTGCTGACCGTAAACGCCATCTTTTGTGATGTCACAAAATTCACGCGCCTGTCAAAACTTAGAACAATTTCGTTGCATTAATCGCAGCTGTGCAATTTACGACTTCTGAAAAACACTGATTACCGGTTTGAGAAAATGTTTAATCATACAACGGGAACAATTCGAAACAAAAGATGCAAAAATTCAATCAGGTTTGTGCAATAGAATAATAGAACGAATAAAAATCTTTAATTTTTTTAAAAGCATTATTAAAGCGCTCTGTTTGTTCCAATAAATTCGTTCGTTATTTGGCAACTTTAGCGTAAGCAATGGAAAAAAACTTTACACATTGAAATTTAATCAAACACGATTTGTAACCGCCTTATATACTCTTCTATAAGCTTTGCTATTTGGCTTGATCTAATCTTCTGTTTCAATTCTCGACAATTTTAATCACTGTCGTAATTTTCTTTTGTTTTAAGTTCTTTTGCCGACTTTTTATCGCTTTGTTAAGCTTTACTTTTTGTATTTGTTTTTCAAATTTTGGATTGCTTTCTTACGAGCCTTATAGACGAAACAAACTGTTGGAACTAAAAAAAAAAATAGTTAAAATAAAACTGTTTATGCGTGCCGACCAGAATAGATTTGTTTTGATATAGTAAAATGCTTCTTATGATGTCATAACTTTGTACGCCCGTAAAACTTCAAACCTGCCCTCTTTGCAGGAAGCTACATGGTTGTACTTTTTTGTAAAAGATGCATGTTAAACGACCGTGATTCGAAAATTTAACTATTCAAGTACTTTTTTCAATTTAAATATTTGAAATTAAGCTATTGTAAATTTAAATAGATGAATATTGGGCTAAAAACATCGCTAAATTTAACACATTTAACAACTTTAAATTAAAATTTTCGCTCTTATCAGCTGAACATTTACAATTGCCTTTTTAATTGCATTTGTGACGTAACAAAACTTTTTTGCTGTCGCTTCAACGCTGAGCGAAGATAAATCATTTTTATTTTCCCGCCAAATTGGCTCGCCGACAAATTGGCTTACCGACAAATTTGCGCCGCCAAATTGTCGCGTACCCTTTTTTGATTACCCCCTGCAACAAGGAAGGTGTTGGTCAACAGATTGTGCTACTTGGGTTTGATCTCTGGTTGAAACATCTACTTTTTTAAAGTTACAGCATACTGTAAAATAGGCCTACTTGCAGATTTTATACATAAAGTTAATATCCAAAATTAATCATGGAACTAGAAATTAGATAGGTTGAACAACTTAAAGCTAAATTACGAATAAAATAGCTGAAATATAAATTATATTAGACTTGCATTAAGTTATGAATAAATTTTATTAATATGATAATCTACACTTAACCCACTCAAATTTTTACCTCAACTTAACTTGTCTCAATTTCTAATTGTAGAAAATTTTGGTATTTTTATGAGATTTTTCAATGTTTACAGTAAATATAGCTTTAACATGGCTTTTTTTAAATAGTCATACTAAAAACAACAGATTTTAAAATTATAGTTATAAGTGCTTTAAAAATTAGAGCAAGAATACAAAATTAAGGCTAGAACTAGAAAGCTCATTAAAGCTAAATAATAATGAGTTTTTACCTTAAGAAAAGGGTTAGCAATCTTTTTCTAGCTGCAGACCATACTAATTTTGCATCAACAATTCTATTCTCTTTACTTTTTATGATCTGTTACAACTTGCAAACTTAAATAATTTTAATTAGATTAACTCCTAACTTTAACAGTTCAAAACAAAAGCACAAAGCACAATCTACATTAATATTAATAGCACAACATTTGTTTAGAAGTATAATTTTGTTTTTGCTTGAAATTTTCTGAAGTTTAGAACAGTGAATTATAGCTTTGTTCTAGCCCACTGTTCTTCAAACTTTTTTCATCGAGACCCATTTTTCACGGGCAAATTTTTTCGCGACTTCTAAAAAAGGATCTTCACCTAGAATCGATCTCGAATTCTGCTATTTTTCGCCAAAAATCAAGGTGTTCTCTAAAAAAAAAAAAAAAAAAGTCTTCACTTTGATTTCATCTCTGATTTCCCTGTTTTTCTCCCAAAATCAAGGTGTTCTCTAAAAAAAAAAAGTCTTCACTTCAATTTGCTGTTGCATTCCGCTATTTTTCTCCCAATCCCGCGACCCCCAGTTTGAAGAGCCCTGTTCTAGCCCATAAATTTGATTTCTTATATAAGGCAGTTTTTCCAAAGCATGCAATGCCAGATATTGCATGAAGGGCAGATTTTAAAATACTACAAGTGAGCCACATAGTTCCTACAATTTCTAAACAGGGTGCAGGAGGATAATTTTTTTTGGCTTAAATGAAAAAACTAAAAAATAAAAATAGACAATTTTTTTCCAGATTAAAGATTAGTTTTAGAATCTAATCACTTGTTTTTAACATAACATACCTCAATAAGAATTGAACTATCATTATGTACACGAAAGTTGTTAATTTTCAACTTCACTGGGTTTTCTCCAGCAAATACCAAAAGGAAAACAAAACCTGGTAAGGTCAACTGAAAAGCATGTTAAGAACTTTAATTGTAAATTTCACAAAATGGCTGAACATTTGATACCAGATCTTCAATTCTTTAAAATATAAGAGTGCAAAATGACTTTTCCCATGCCAATGTTTATACTATACCTTTTCAGATTCAAATTTAAATTGCACTTGCCATTTCAAATTGAGAACAGTCCAATTTAAATTGGAATAGTTTAGTTCAAATTGAGACTGAACAGGTTAAAGTTAAATTTATTTAACCCTTTAACTGATGATTACTTAAAAAGGCGTGATTGAATGCTTGCTGCACTGTGGCAATTGTGTCATACTAGGCAAGGTTGTGGAGTCAGAGTCACATGCTTTAGGGAGGAGTCAGAGTTGGAGTTGGAGTTGTTTTTTAGATTTGGAGGTGTCTTGGAGTCAAAGACAAGCTTGCTTTTTTAGGTGTGCTGTAGTCAGACTCATTTTTTTAGATGTGCTGGAATCAGAGTTGAAGTTGTTTTTGTTTTAGGGGTTCTGTTTTATGTTAAATTAGGCCTTAATGGTTTTGGAGTGAGAGTTGCCAGGGTTGCACAATTAGGGTGGAATTGGGAGTCAGAGTTGCTTTTCCAGACATGCTGGAGTTGGAATCAAGAGTCAGAGTCATTTTTTTAGATTCTAGAGTCGGAGATAGGAGTCAGAAAACTTGTAAATAAATGGAGTGGGAGTCAGAGTCAGAAATTTGAAATAGATGGAATAGGAGTCAGAGTTTGAATAGGTGGAATCAAAAAAATTTCTCCAACTCTACAACCCTGATATTAGGTGATGGTATTTGCAGCAGAAAATCCAACTTGGCCAAATTTTCTTTGTTAAAACTTTCTGAAAAACCTTTGTTGTCGATTGTTTTCGTAACAACACCCATTGCCCAATATACAAATACAATTGAAATCAGACCAAATATTTCTTAAAATATCACAAAAATAATTTTTCATCATATAATGTTCAAAAAGATTCTTCTGAAGTATTTTTATTCCAATTTGAAATAGACTTTCTCCATTTAAAATGGATAAGTCCAATTTGAATTGGACTATTATCAATTTGAATCTAAAAAAACACAGTCTTTTTATCACAATTTTCCAAAGCATGGAAGTTAGAGCATTGCATTAAGATTGCATGATTTAGTTTATATTCCAGTTAGAATAGTTATTTTTGTGACACAAATTTTTTATAGGGGCATTTTTCAAAAAGACTTTAAGATTGGTCCAAATCAGGAATATCTAACCTGCGACCCACTGCTTACTCAATATATTTTCATAACTGTATAGAATTCGATGTCACTGCCATCATAGTAACATATAGAGAGACAAAGTGAATACATCTGTTGATTGCTGTGTCGTGTGATGTCCAATAACTGATCAATAAAAATTTTTGTGGGTGGAGCTTATCATAAAAACACACGCTTTAAGCATCATTTTCAGTATTCACATTGGTTTGCAATTAAATTAATATTAATTGTGTTATTTCCTAACATTTTTTTACAATATCAAGTGATAGTTAGTGAATGACTTTAATGGTAGTAAAGATAGTAACTTTGAACCAATGCAGGGTAATTTGGAATAACATTAAAGTAGTAGCAGCAATGCTGCTAGTGATAAAAAAAAGGAAACCTGTTAATTTATTAGGAGAGTGAAAAGAGGATCCGACATTTTTAGAGATTCTAGGTACAATCTAGGAATTTAACATATGGTCAGGGTCCAAGAGTTCCACTGTTAGCCAAAAAAAAGTTGTTTCCCAATTAACCCTTTGTGGGCTGGTGGGGTCTCTATGGACCCCAGCAATTTTTTAAAGTTATACAATTTCATATCTTTTCGTTTGGAATCTTGGTTCTTCCTGACTTTTGTTGTTGATAGCTTGAAGATATGTGCACAAATTTTTGACAGTTAATTTCTCATTTTGATGATTTTATTTTGAAAAAACATTGCAGCCAGACCCCATCAGCCATCCATGTCATTATTTTTATATTATTATTTTTTTATATTATGATAAAAATCTAATTATTTCTGTCATTTTTTCAGATATTCTAATAAGATTTACCTAATATTAGTATAATGTCTATCCCAAGATCCATGTTTTATGGTAGCACAGCAATTAGAGATGAACCAGAGCTACCAGATTACGAATCTGAAAGTGACCTATCTAATATTGACGAAAATGAAATAATAAAAGAAACAGGTGACAATAGTAGTGATTTCAGTAATAATAATAGCATTTGTGATGATGATAATATAAGTGAATCTGATCATGTAAAGAGTAAGACCATACTAGGTAAAGACAAATGTACTTCATGGAACAGTGAACCTCCCAGACGCAGGAGGACTGTTCAACAAAATATCATTCACGAAAAGGAAGGCGTTCATGCTAGTGTACCTACTTATACTGCTTCCACTACATTTAATTCTTTTTTGACAAAAGAAATGATAGATCTTATAGTTCAAGCTTCTAATCAGAAAGGAAAAAGTGCATATGGTGACAATTGGAAAGAAACAGATGAAACTGAATTGCTTGCATGGATTGGTCTTGTCCTTAGAGCTGGATTGGACCATGATAATTTTAGACTAGTTGATGAACTGTTTAGCACTAAGACAGGACCACCACTATATTGTGCTTCAATGAGTCGTAATAGATTCAAAGAATTGGTGTGATGCATAAGATTTGATGATATGTCTACGTATGCTACTTGAAAAGATGGTGAACAAGGAAGAATCGCACCTATACATGAACTTTGGGAAAAATTTATTGAGGCATGCAAAAAAAATTACAGTGCTGGCCCTTATGTAACTATTGATGAATCACTGCTAGCCTTTAGAGGAAGATGTTTGTTCTAAGTGTATATGCCATCTAAACCAGGTAAATATGGTATAAAGGTCTGGTCTATGGTTGATGCTAGTAATGCCTATCTTCTCAATGCTCAGATATGCAAAGGAAAAGGTCCTTGTGGTCCAGAGAGACATCAAGCAAAACGAGTGGTTAAAGATTTAATTACACCAATTCTAAATTCTGGAAGAAATATTATGTGTGATAATTTTTTCATTGATTTGAGTCTCGCTGTAGAACTACTTGAGAAAAAGTTAACGATTTTAGGAACTCTAAGAAAGAACAAGCGTGAAATACCCACATCATTCCAGCCTTCTCGAAAGTGTAAATTATTTTCAACAGAGTTCGGCTTCAACAAAGATTATCCTCTTATGATGTGCAGTTATGTTCCTCAAGTTAATAAGGCGGTTCTCTTACTCAGCACCATGCATTTTGACAATAAAATACATGAAAATAAACCTTTCAAGCCAGATATGATTTTAGATTATAATACAACAAAAGGTGGTGTAAATACCCTAGATCAATTAGTCAAGAACTATACATGCAAGCGTGTAACAAAGAGGTGGCCTATAATTACAGGGTGATTCAGCGAAGTGTGCACAAATAAAAACTCATCTTTCGGACTTATAATTAGGTCAAATGAAACAAGTTATATGCTGTGAAGATAGTAAATTTAATAAGCTTTCAGAAAATATACAAGTTATTCAATATAACCCCCTTTGTTTTTGATTACTTTCCGAAGTCGTGGCAGAACCTGGGCACATGTGGCACGCACCACTTCTGGGTCAATTTCGTCCCATGCCAATGTCAATTTTCGCTTTAGAGAGTCCAGATTTGGATGAGAAGTACGGCAGGCTTTTGTCTTAATAATATTGTCTTAATAGACCATAATTAATAATATTGTAATAATAGACCATTATTAATAATATTGTCTTAATAGACCATAACCCAAAATCCATAGGGTTCAAGTCTGGTGAAGACGGCAGCCAAAGCTCTTTCTCCCAAAAACCTTTGAAATTGCATCGACACCAAGCTTGAACTGAGTTGGCCGTGTGGGAGGTTGCACCATCCTGTTTAAGAGTAACTCCTTGTTCTCCGACTACTTCTTGGACCCAGGGAAGGACTTTCTCCTCCAGCATTCGCCTATAGACGGTCTGGTTTATCTTGACCCCTTCTTCAATGAATATGAGAGGAGTTTTCAGCCCTTTTGATGTTGTGCCTGTCCATACCATTACGGAGGCGGGTTTTTGTCTTCTGAAAGAGCTGCGATGCTCAACTGGGACCATGTTTATGTCTGGAAGCCAAATCCTGTCATTTTGATGGTTATGGACAGCTTGAACAGTGAAAAGTTTTTCGTTTGTCCATAAAACTTGAGGCTGCATGCCATCGACAAGTTTCTTGACCAAAACCTTTGCTCTATCGAGCCTTTTCTTCTTAGTGGCCTCCGACAAGAGATGTGTTTTGGTGAACTTGTATGGGTAGCTCTGGAGATCATCCTTGAGAATCCTTTGCATGCTGGACACGCTCACAGAGTAGTCTTTAGCAAGTTGTCTGGCACTTCTTGCAGGATTTCTCCTCAACTTCTCTCTGACCTTTTTGATCAGTTTCTTCGTCCTTACGGTTCTTTCAGGGTCACTCCTGATTCTTGGAGCACAAGTCCCAGTGTCCTTGAACCTTTTCACAGCTTTATAAACTCCTCTACGGCTTACAACCTCCTTCATCAACCGGAAAATTTCACTTGGTGGGAGCTTCTTCTTGCAATACTCTTCTATCACGTCATTGATCGTTTTACTCATCGTTTATTTTTACTTCAAATAATACCAGATTTTAAATTTTAACTCTTAAATAATAAGAAACTGAAATGTTAATAATTGAAAGTTAATAATGGACGAAATACATGTACATAAAACTAAGAAAAGTATTTGTGCACACTTTGCTGAATCACCCTGTATTTTCTATTGGATGCTCGATGTTGCAGCCTATAATTCAGCTGTGTGCTTTATGGCAAAGGTACCTGATATATATAAAGGACACCAGAAACGTCGACACTTTCTTTCAGCCTTGTCTGAGCAACTTTGCAAAGGACAAATTGAGAGATGTTTTCTAGCAGAAAAGAAATATCTACAAAAGCACATTATTATGTGCATAGAAGCATTCGTCAATATTGAAACAAATGAAGACCCATCACAGCAACAAAATAATGAAAACCGGAAATGACGTTGCAAAAAATGTCCTAGAAAACTTGATAAAAAAACAAAGAAATATTGTATAATCTGCAGTGAGCCAATTTGTGACAGCCATACTCGATTTATGTGTATTGAATGCATTAAAGATCAAAAATAAAGCAGAATTTTGTTGAAAATGGTTTGTTAAGTGTAATTTGAAACAATATAATCATGTGAAACAAAGGTCAGTTCAAAGTTATTATTTTATTTTTTGAAATTTTTTCTGTTTTGTTTACCATTTTTTAAAGGCTAAAAATTTATAACCTAATAAACTTTGGTGCTTGGTTTTATGCCCTAGATCCTGTTAAACATATAAAAATAAAGATTAGCAAATTTTTAAAGATGTATAATTATTTTAAACAAAAGCCAGTTTGAATTTAATAAATTTTTTGAAAATTTTACTATGTTTTATTTAACATTTTTTATGGGCTAAAAAGTAAAAACTTAAAACCTGTGGGACTTGGTTTTATACCCATGATCCTGTTGAGCATATAAGTCAGATTAATTAATTTCAAATGATGCATAGTCCTAAAATCTATAGCAAAATAAAAGGGATCCATGAGGACCCCATTGGCCTTTCGTGTAATTTTAACAAGGTTGGCCAACGAAGGGTTAATGCTTTACATCCCATTGTTAGTGGTGCTTTGTCAGAATTGTTCGACAGTTAGACTTTCTAAAAAGTTATAAACATGAAAGCAAAAAATCATCATTTGATCTTAAAATTTTAAAAACTAAAGATCTGGTACCAGACCTTTAACTCTTCTGCACCAGTCTCAATTTGATAGTTTTTAAAAAAAAGCAAGGCAAAAATTTTGCCTAGGTTTATTAATTATTTCCATCTTTATTTATTTAAAGAGCAGTTCACATTTTATATCAAGGGTCGGCAACCTTTTTTGCACAGCAGACCAGTTTAAGTCAGAAAACTTTTCACAGACCGCCCTTAAAAAGAAACATAAATATTCAGCAATTAAATTTTATTTCAGCTCATAAGATATTACAACAGTGATTCAATGAGAACCTTGAGCTTGTTTTGCCCCAACAAGATGCTCCCACCTTGGAATTATGGAACTCAATGACACACACAATGTGTCCCTCACGTCCAGTGTGCTTCATGGTTTCGTCTTTGTTGCTGCCATCACAGAAAATCCAGACTCGCATAAGTAGGACATCGGAAATGGTAGCAATGTTTTTAATGCTTTTATGGCAACATCAGGGTATTCTGGTAAGACCTTCATCCAAAACATTGGCAGAGTCATTGTATCAAAAAGACATTTCAGGCTACCATCATTTGCAATGTCCAGCAGCTGGTCTTCTTGTCGTACTGGTAAGTTTGATCCATCTGGCTTGAAAATAAATAAATTACAGATCCATTTCTTTGCAGCTCGAGGGTCTTTAGCACTTGGAAAATAGCGCTTAAACTCTTGTAAAAGAAAACGCAAGTGACTGGTTACAAGGTCAAAGAACTCTTGCTCAGGCTCGCTGCCTTTCAAAGTCTCTGCTAACATTTGAAACATGTCAAATACTCTTTTGTTTACTTGCTGCTCCCATGATTTAAGTTTGTCTTTAAATGCAGCCACTTTATCTGCCAACTTAAAATACAGTTGTCATTTTGCCTTGCAGTGAAAGATTAAGTTCATTAAGCAGATTGAAAATGTCACATAAGTAGGCAAGTTTGAGAACCCATTTTTCATCACTAAATTTGTTAGCAAGGTCTGAGCTTTTCTCCAGTAGAAACCTTTGCAGTGGTTCACGTAATTCAAACACTCTGTTTAATGATTTTCCACGGGAAAGCCACCTTACTTCTGTGTGCAAAAGAAGGCATTTGTGTTCTGTATCCATATCTTCGCATATCTGCTCAAACAGCTGGGTGTTAAGTGCATGAGCTTTAATAAGGTTGATCACTTTAACTACATCACCAAATACACTGTGAAGTTCAGGTGATAGTTTTCGGCTCACCAGCATTTCCCTGTGAATGACACAATGAGTGGCTTCGCACTCTGGTGCAACCTCCTTAATGTGAACAGTCAAACCAGACACTTCAGACAGACAGCCAATTATGGCTGCAGCTCCATCCATGCACACACCAATACAAAAACACCAATTCAGTTTTTCTGAGAAATATTCATTGAGAGACTTAAATAGTTCAGAGGAAGTGATGTTTTTTGGCAATAACAAAGCACACAATATGTCCTCATGAATATCCTCTTCATGGAGATATCGAACAAAAACTAGCAGCACAGCTTTGTTTTCAATATCTGTAGACTCATCACATTGAATCGCAAACCATGGTGACTTTACAATCTGCTCTAACAATCGAGTTTCAATGCCTTTTGCCATATCCTCAATTCGTCTTGCAACAGTGCAAGCCGAAAGAGAAACTTGCGCGATCTTTTTAGCTGTCGATTCTCCTAAAATTTCATGGCAAATATCAGTACATGCAGGTAGAATCAATTCTTCTCCAATAGTAAATGGTTTCTTAGTCTTAACAATGCAGTAAGACACCAAATACGATGCTCTTAGTACATCAGAATTTGTTGACAAAGCAGTCTTCAATGATCGTTTTTCACCTTCATAATCACGCTTCCTTATTTAAAAAAACTCCAAAGGCTTATCTTTTAATTCGGGGTGCTTTGTTTTCATGTGCCGAAGTAGTTTTAAAGGTTTCATTGCCTCGTTTGATAATTTGCTGTTGCAAATTAGGCAGAGCAGACAAGGTGCTGAAGAATCACTAGCTGAAATAAATCTGTACTTTAAGTACGATTTGTTATATTGGCGATTGAAAAAAACGTTAAAAAAATGTTTCAAAGCATTTAATCTGGAAAAGTATGTGGCCAGGCAATGAACTCCTCACGGACCAGCACTGGGCTGCGGCCTGGTGGTTGCCGACCATTGTTTTATATCATTTAAAAGCTTGTTTCTTTTTGATTAAAATGGTATGCAATTTATAAAATTCAACAAAAAATGAATTCGTAATAAATAAAAGTATTGACCCTAGCTTTCCTTCAAAAATTGTCTTTTTTTTCTTCTTGTGCCATGGTGTGGCAAAATATGCTAACTTTTTTAATCGCGAACAGTAGCGAGAGGTCTAAATTTTACAGTGGAAAAAAAGTTTCAAAATGTGAAATAATAAACAACTTATTTGAAGAAGTTTGATCGACATATTTTTATATTTTCGCATACGTGAGTGATCTCGACAAGATTGTGTGTGTTTGCACACGCTTCAAAAAGTCACATGAATCAACTGAAGCGGAGAAGTCAAACTACGCCAGCTTAAGAAAGTTATTTTGTTGATATGACAAAACAGTTAACGCATGGCAAGGCCTGGCTGACTAAAAAAATTATTACTGAATAAAAGCTACATTGTTTCATGTTGTTGTTGAAGTAATTGCACAGCAAAAATAAAAAAAAGTTTTTCTGTGTCGAAATGCAGCAAATTGTGCTTTGAAGCATAACAATGCATTAAACTTCATTCAACGCATTAAAGAAAAAAGCTACCCTTCTGGGAAGGGTTTCCATCCTGTCAGCTTTTTTCAAAAACCTTTCTGGAAAGGGTTCCCAGCACAAGAGTTAATCACAGCATAAAACTTAATTAAGTATTTCTTTAAATAATTTCAAAATAGTATATGAGATGTAACGAAAAAAAAACAAGATGATATCTAATGTACTCTTGGCTTAATGCCAATCAGCAAAACACTTATTCATTATGTAACATAACCATTCAGCTCTGTGGTGTTGCAATATTTTTTTTTGTAACATGTTAATAATGTTAGAAATTTTATTGCTGGTTGATTGTTCATAAAGCTGCTGTTGGCACAATAATAAAACAACAAATCAATGTTTCTGGTAAAACTAAGTAATCTAAATGTTACAAAATACTTTTCAGTAAAAACACAATGTTGAAAACACAAGTCTGTGAATCACACAAACATTTTGATAGTATCTGTGAGAAAGTGGACAATGCTCCCAAGTTAGCACAGCTTTCCAAAACAAAAAAAAATGAAAACAATATTAAAATAAAGCAGTAATTCTACCAGCAAGTTCTTATTTGCCTAAATGACAGAGTTTGCTTTAATGTCATGGTTTCTTCAGTATGGCAATTCACTTGCATCAGTGTCATCAGTGAACAGCAACTCTTAATAAAAAACATCACAATTCTCAACTATCCTCAGTATTCTTAAGACCTAACACTATATAACTTTTGGATTTTTCTCATGGCGAAGATTGTGATGAAAGGTGCTCATTTCTTAACTTGAAAAGAAATCAAGTGATAAGGAAATAAAAGCCTCAAAAAGTTAAAATTTAAGAAAAGCTTCCATGAATATCAGAATTAACTTGAATGGGGAGCACTTGGCATTTGAAAAAAAAATTTGAATTTACCAAAAATGTTTTCAAAACTTTTATAACAGTTTGTTTCTTTTTTGTTTTACCTCATAAATCCCAGTTTTACATAACTTGATTATACAATTTATAAAACACAAAATCAGTAACTTTTTGAATTTTTCATTATATATATTGAAAATATCGTATCCTTGAAAATATCATTGCAAATAAAATAGTGGAGCATTTAATCAATAATAATCTTTTATCTGCTTCTCAGTTTGGATTTTTACCTGGATGATCCACATGTACACAATTGTTGACTGCTTTAAACCAATGGTATAACAGTTATGATCAGGGAATAAACATAAATATTGTTTACACTGATATATCTAAAGCATTTGATACAGTGTCACATCATAAGTTGCTTGCTGTTTTAGAATCTTATGGAATTGTTAATAAAACTCTCTATTGGATACATGCTTTTCTCTCAGACAGAACCCAATGTGTTTGTATTAACAATGCTTTTTCATCATTTTTACCAGTCACTAATGGTGTTCCACAAGGCAGTGTGCTTGGACCTCTTTTGTTTATCATATTTATTAATAATATGTCAATATTCTGCCATCCTAAACATCCTTTAAGTGGAATGCTACTTTATGCTGATGATGCCAAACTCTTTAGCACTCGTCGTCGTCGTCGTCATCGTTTGAAGGGCATCCACTCCAGGCCAGACACAAACAGAACTGGGGACGAGGGTTTATCCTTTTACTACCCCAGACTGCTGCACTGCCTGGATCAGATGCTGGCAGTGATGTCATTAAGCCAGCATCGAGTTTCGTCATCCAAAACCGTCAGACAGCGTGCTCCATGTGGTGCCCGATGTATGGGGCACATTGCTAGTACATGGTCTGCGGTTTGCTCTGAGGCGCCACACTCGCAATTCGGTGAAGGAGCGAGACCCCATTTGTGCATGGACGAATGGAATCACCCAACACCAGTCCGCAGGCGGTTGAGCTTAACCCAAGCTGCTCGGGGTAAGCCCATCCCAACAGGCCTGACACTGGTCCTGGGCACAAAAGCACGGAGCCTGGAAGCACTTTCACAGTACTCCGCGTTCCATTTATGATTTGTCCATTCAGAGGCGCGGATGCCAAGTCTGGCAAGATTGTCCAAGAGATTCCGCGCACCTGGCACAAACGGGCGTCTGGATCTTAGTCTCACTTGGCCAGTATCTGAGGACCCACTTAAAAGACCATGCAAGATATGATTGGGGTCCAGAGATCCACGGTAAGCCAAGGAGAGTGTCGCTCCCAGTCGGCGAAGCTCAGCTGGCTGGATGCCTGAAAGTACAGGTAGGTGGTCCGTTGGAGTGGGACGCAGGCATCCAGTAACTATGTGCAAGGCGTCATTCAAGACACTGTCAATGAGGCGAGTGTGAGCACTGCGACACCAAAATGGCGCACAGTACTCAGCTGTTGAGTAGACTAGAGACAAGGTGGCTATGCGTAGTGTTTTAGCACCAGCAACCCATCCCGAGCCCACAAGTCGCCTCAGCAGTGTGACGCGCGATGATAGTTTTTTGCGCAATGCCACTAAATGGTGACGAAACGTGAGCGATCTGTCCAGTTTTACCCCAAGGTATGTAGGGGTTGGACAGAACGGTAAAAGTCTACTATTGTTGTAGACCTTTAGCTCACGTTTGGCCTCTCGGTTGTTTAAGTGAAAGGCTGTCGTCACCGTCTTAGTGTGACTGAGCTTCAACCTCCAAGTCTGGAGATACGCTGACAGTGTGGACATGTCTTGGCTTAATGTCCCCTCCAAGTCCTTCTAGTTTCCAGAAGAGTGCAACAATGCTAAATCATCAGCATAAGCAAACTTTCTGGAAATCATGGAAGGAAGATCGTACGTATAGATGTTAAATAGGAGGGGAGCCAAGACCGATCCCTGAGGAACGCCGTTTTTAAGACGGCGTAGCCTGCTTTGCTTGCTGTCACCGGTGGTAAGGGTGAAACTTCGATTTCGGACAAGCTCCATGATCATTTTGACCATGTGCTTATCCGGAAGTAGTCTCAGCAGCTTGCAGGTAAGGCCACGGTGCCAGACAGTGTCATAAGCAGCTGTCAGATCGATAAATACGGCACCGGCCTTCTTTTTAGCCTCGAAAGAATCCTCGATGTTCTGGGTTAGCAGAACAACTTGATCTACGGTTGACTTCCTGCGTCGGAACCCAGCCTGCTCTTTAGGGAGCAGTGGATCGATTAATGGTTCAACGCGGGCGTAGATAAGCCTCTCGAGGATCTTGTAGGGGACACAGAGCAGAGATATCGGGCGATAACTCTTTGGGTCCCCCACGGGCTTTGCTGGTTTTGGGATCGCGACCACAAGCGCTCTTCTCCAGATCTTGGGAATTTTGAGTCGGTGCAAACAGGAAGAAAGGAAGTCACGTAACCAGGACTTCAAAGCAGCTCCAGCATGGAGTATAAGCTCGGGGCAGATGGAATCAGGACCCGGAGCTTTACCTGGTTTTAAATGTTGAAGGGCAGCAGCAAATTCTCTCTGTGATAAAATGTCAGAGATATTTACTGCATCTGGTGTTGTGGCCCTCCAAAGGTCAGACACTTCTTTACAGACAAGTCGAGATAACTTGCGGTCAACAGCCTCGTATTTCCCATTTCTAACCAGCTGAGATGCAATAGCATTGGCTGAAACGGGACAGTGACGAGGAGAGTGTCGTGACCTACCAGTAAGGTTGTTCAAGATACTCCACGCTTTTCGACTAGAGTGTGAGAAGTCAATGCTCCGAACTGCTTCGGACCATCGATCCCTCCGTTTTCTGTCAAGCTTGGCAAGCAGAGTTGTAGCAGCCAAACTTGAGTCGTCTCCCTGAGGAGACTGCAGAAAGGTTTTATAGAGGGATTCACACTCTGCATCCCAACACGGAATATAGTTATTTCGATACCCGTGTGGGATAGTCTTCTTGGCTGCTTTCTTAATGATGTTACAGAAGTCCTGGTAAGCCGCATCCACATCAAGTGAATCAGGCGGCAACAAAGTCTTAGCGAATTTATTCGTCAAAGCAATGTAGTGACTCCAATTGGCCTTGCGGAAGTTCCATCGCTTAACAGGCATGCTTGGCAATGCCATAGCAAACCTTGGTGGTGTAATAAGCGAGGGTCGATGTTGTGACCTGGGAAACTTCTCAAGGACACGTCTATCCGGTAAGCAACTGTTTAGACCTACACTAGCGAAAGCTAGGTCTGGATTGGTGCCAGTGTTCCAGCGGCCGGAATAAAAACTGGCAGCGTCCTTGGCATTATATAGGAGGGCAAGACAATTAATACTTGCCCATCCAGCCAAGCACTCACCATCCGGACTGTTGTCATCATAACCCCAGTCAGCATGACGACAGTTAAAATCGCCAGCGTACAGACAGGGGTGAGGAAACACTGGGAGATCCAGGGTTCGCAATCGCGTTGGCAGTGGTTTGTAGACGTTGACTATTTTATAGCCACCAACGTCCACACACAGCCACTCGATCTCCGATGTCGGTGGAGATTGGTCCAAAAGCGTGTATCTCAGTCGCTCGTGAACAAACGTGGCAAGGCCATGCTTCCTGCTTAAAGAAGACCCAGCTAGTTGGTAGTGTGGTAGCACCAACTTCTCTGCATCAGTGCAGTGGGTCTCCTGCAGTAGGATGACGAGTGCCTCAGACTGCATAGCGAGGTGATGAAGAACATTCATCTTGCTTGCAGTGAGGCCTTCGATGTTCAGCTGGAGAATAGTGGGTCTTCGGAACTTGTTGGCAATGTGCCCTGAAAAGGGCAGTTTTATCCTGACATTGCCCCGTCCTGAAAAGGACGTTTGCCGATTAACAGACCCACACTGAACATCGGAATGGGTGGATACCCTTCCGTTTTGGTAGGTTCGGTTTCGGTCTGTCATTTTTAAAATCAATGAGCAGACTTACTCACGGCCCAGGCTGCGTGAAAGCACCTACCATCTTTAGCACTGATCATATTGACCTTCAAGAAAGTATAACTAATACTAATTTTTGGATGGACTCATACCAACTATCAATAGCCCCAGCCAAATGTCAACATCTTCCAATTGTTTGCCACCCCAATAATAACAATAATCAATATTGTATCAGTAACAACATAATTTCCACTTTGTCTGCTGTTTCTGATCTAGGTATTGTAGTCTCCAGCAATCTTAAATGGCACAAACATATTTATAACATTTCTTCAAAAGCTTCAATTCGCTGTTATCAAATTTTACATTGTTTTAATAGCAATAATGTTTGGATTTTGCTTAAAACTTATATTACTTACATCAGACCACTGTTAGAATATAATACTGTACTTTGGTCTCCTTACTTAAAAAATGATATTGCTATGATTGAGTCTGTTCAAAAACACTATATTAAGAAAATCTGTTTTCGATGCAATATACCTAACACTTCATATTCTCATCGACTACACATGTTAAACATAAAGTCATTGGAATATAGGAGACTTGAGTTTGATTTATTTCTCATTTACAAAATTATTCATGGGATAGTTGATATAAATTTTAGTGATTTTTTTTTGTTTGGTCAATGTGGATATGATTTGCACAGGCACAGTTTTGCCATCAAGCCTTTAACCAAACCTGGTACTGACCACCTACTCCATTTTTTCTCTCACAGAGTTCCACGAGTATGGAACAAACTGCCTAAAAGTGTTGTATCTGCTCCTACTTTTACTGCTTTTAAGAAACGTTTAAAAGCTTTTGATTTAAGCCTCATCACTATTATGATGTACTCATGATCTACTTTTTGTATTATGATTTTTTTTTTTTGTATTGTGATATGTGTGTTTCCCTTTACCTTACGTGTCTACCTTATCTTTACCATGTTTTTGTGTGTGTTTAATTTCTCTTCACATATTAATGTGCTAAAGCATTAACTTTAGCACCATTGTGTTGTATTTTAATAAATAAATAATAGATTTTTAAATAATGATAATGTGGGTCTCTTCAAGAAGTCACCATAAGCGATTTTTGTTTGTGTAACTAAACTGGATCCCCATGCAATTACTATTGCTCCTTGAAAAATCCTTTTTCTCTTGGTTTCTTCTCTATTTTACCTGGTGCAGAAAGGGGGTTTCTGGTTTAGTTTCATTAAAAAAAATCGCTTACAGTCTCTTTTTTAAGAGACTCAATAATGTATCAAAAGGTCTCTTCAAGAAGTTGCTGTTAGCAATTTTTTCAGTGAAACTAACCTGGAATCCCCTTTTCAGCATCAGCATGGAATAAAAGAAAACCAAGAGAAAATGGATCTCTCAGGAAGCGATAGTAACCACAGGGGCATCTGGGTTAGTTTTACAATCAAAAATTGCTTACGGTGACTTCTTGAAGAGACCCATATCAAGTATTGCAAGTCTCTAAACTAATAAGCCTAAGTAATTTTTCAAGAAAATATTTTAAAAACCACAATTTTATCTGTAAAATTAACTTTAAAAAAAACTTACGGCGTATATAGACAGAACAACAAAAATTCCAATTTGATATTTTCCAAAATTTCCAACCACCTTAGAAAAACAATCATCAATATCCATCTTCACAAATTTGCTAAAAAAATGTGCCCCAGTGAGAAAATAAGGAGATTTTTAGAACGAGTTTATCACTTCAACCGATTGTCATGGCGATGTGTTAGCTGGAATATTTTTAAAAATGCTTATTTTAAATTACAGGTAATACAAATGCACTGTTACAGAAATCACAGATCAAGCGAGTTTCTTTGAAGTGTAAAATAATGTTTACCAATTGGCTATTTTTGAACGAAACACGGAGGGAGTTTTTAGGATGTTTATATGGTCAAGACTGAATTCGCTCCTTCACCGAATTGCGAGTGTGGCGTCTCTGAGCAAACCGCAGACCATGTACTAACAGCATGCAAATACATCGGGCACCACATGGAGCACGAGGTCTGACAGTTTTGGATGACGAAACTCGATGCTGGCTTAATGACATTACTGCCAGCATCTGATCCAGGCAGTGCAGCAGTCTGGGGTAGTAAAAGGATAAACCCTCAGCCCCAGCCCTGTTTGTGTCTGACCTGGAGTGGATACTCTTCAAACGACGACGACGACGACTAAATTCTGATCCAGAGTTTTCAAGTTTAATCCAAATGTAAAAAACACTTTTATTTCGAACTTGGTCAATTTTTTTGCCGATTTTTTTCCTTACTCCACAAAAGTTTTTTGTTGTTTTATTGTTTTATAACAAGGCCAAGGGCTGGAACGCTGATTTAATGACAACCGTCATTAACATAATCTCAGTTCAAGCGACTCCAAAAGCGTAATTTGAGATCTGTGATCTTGGCCTTATTTAAAAAAAAACACCCTTAGAAAATAATATCGTGTACAAGTACAGACATCTGTGTTTTCCTACTCAACCAAGTAATTTCTTATCATATTACTCGTGGTAGTCCAATTTTCTGTGTTTTTCTTGATGTTTCAAAAACATTTGATCAGGTAGATCATTAATTGCTCTTTCAAAAGCTAATTCTGCGCAATGTCCCAATGTGTTTTGTTCGTTTATTAGTTTACTGGTATACTCAACAAAGTATGCAAATTAGATGGGGTAGATTTTATTCTTCGTCATTTTCGGTAACTAATGGTGTTAGACAAGGTGGCGTATTAAGCTCATATATTTTTGCAGTCTACATAGATGATCTATGAAAAGAACTAATCAAAATGAAAGTAGGATGTTTTCTCAGCAAATCTCTTATTAACCCTTTTTTGTTTGCTGATGATTTGTGTGTTAAAATCATAAGAATAGAACTCGCACTGAAATTGAAAAAGTTAATTAACTGCATAGAAGTCTTTTTTGAAACCTGTTAATTGATTCTATTGTTTGCATTCACTGCTTTATAGGTAGATCACGTGCAGCGATCTTAATGAAATCTGATTGGCTCACTTACACGTGGCGAGCACACTATAAATTGAGATGTTGGTAAATTTAATTCCTCTTTCATTCGTTGGTGGTCAAGTAGTTCGGTGGTTGAGTTTGTAGAGTGAGTTTGTAGATCGCAAGCGAAACTTGGGTAACTTTTGTTTTGCGATTGCATCGTTGGCTGCATCGTTGGGAGCACGTTGGGTGCACGTTGTTTGTATAGTTAACTGCATCGTTTAAGTAGTATTGTCGAGAAAATAATTGTGGTCGTTGGCTTGTGGAAGCCTGTTATACCTTCATATCGAAATCTCAACTTTAATAAATATTATATAGCCATAAGACGTGTGAAAAAGCCAGCGGTGTGATTGGGGAAGGCTCGGATAGCTTCCCTATAGTTTGAAGAATTTGGAGCTAAAGAAGAGAGAGATTCGCTGTGCGGTCTACAGTAAACTTTTGAAATTAACATTGTGCTGTTTTTGCCCTGGCATTCATAGTCTTCAACATATCATTGATGTATGCCACTCGTATGCTTCTCTCATAATAAAATATTCAAATGTCAAAAAATACTAGGCTTATCTTTTGCATTTAGCAATTTTAAATTAAATATTAAACCTTATGTAGTAGTTGATGATTTCAAAATATGGTTTTTAAATGAAATAAATACCTTGGGGTATTTCTTAACTCCAAGTTACGCAATGATGAAGATATAAATAAACAGGTTTATTACTTATATGGAACTGCAAATAGGTTAAAAATATGCTTGTATAACTGTTCGACTAAAATAAAAAATGTATTATTTCGCACACATTGCTGGTCTATGCATGTCAATTATTAAATAGCTTTTTGTCCTCTAGTTTAAAAAGAATACGTGTAGCCTACAGTAATTTATTTCAATTTTTACATGGACTGCCCAGGTATGTAAGTGCGCGTGAAGAGCAGGTGTTGAATAACATTACAATATTTGACGCAATTCTAAGAAAAATATCCTGCTCCTTTGTTTATCGTTGTTAAGAATCTAATAACAAATTAATTTCTCCTTTAATGGCCTCGGAATGTTTGATCAATTCATCATATTATAACGCATTAGTTTATTTGTAGTAGATAGTCTACTTAGTAACCTTTTTTTGAGTGTTGTTTTTTTGTACGTGTCTCTTGTTCTGTGTAGTTTTTGCTGTTTTATTTTTGTTTGTTTCTGTTATGGACCGTGAGCCTGATTTAAATAAAAAAATATATATATATCTTTTTCTAAGAAATGTTGATATTTGGAGTCAAACTTAAGCACTAAGTTTTCACTAATGTTTTTTCCAAATTTTACTAGTATTTTTTGCAAATGTGTGTAGCAGCAACGCAATTATTTAGCAACTGTGGGCTATACTACTGTCTCACACCAGTTGGTACGATACCGGAGTTTCTTTTAAAAAAATTATTAATTTGTGTTTTTTTTACTGATCAAAAAAGTTAATATTCTTTTTGCATTATTGTATTCCATGCATGCACGCACGGCCGGATTTAAACGATGATAGGCCTTAGATTATTACATTTGTGAGGTCCCTCTCCATTTTCAAACTTAACATGTCAATGCTAAATGTCAAAGATATGAATGTACTATACAAGCAATGATGCATTACATAGACGTTAAAATTAACACTGTGAAAAACTTAGGTTAAACCTAGAATTGTAAAAATATTATAGAATCAATTGAAATTTTTAATAAATGAAATAGTAAGATTTAAGCAATTCCTCGTATCATTGTCTCTCGCACACAAATTAGGATTCGGCAGCCAGCTTCAAAGCCCAGACTGGTTCGATAGCGTAATGGTTTGAGCGCCCGTCTTGAATGCAACAGGTGTTGGTTTAATCCCCGACCGGTCATACAAAATACTTTTTAAAAAGGTTTCACAGGTTCTCTGCTTGATGTTCAGCATTAAAAAGATAGTGTGGTGGAAAAACCGACAATTTTGTTTGTTGTGTTCCTTGGAAAGGCACTCAACGGGAATCCTCCACCTTTATGTGGTAGACAGGTGGTAATGAAGTTTACTAAAGATGACATAAGCTTGCCGAAGTTGCATAATGCTTTTGCATATGCAATGACGTGCCGTGAAGCTCGTGGTTGGTGAGGCACTAATTTTTTAAAGTAATGTTATTTGTAATTTTATTTAATAACGAAACAGCACTGTATCAAAATATATAGAAAAAGCAATTTAAAGCATTCCTTCACATTTAGTTAACTCTTTGTGAGTTAAAACATTTTTTTATTGTCTTCCGGCTGACTCGCAGGAAAGTGTCAGAGGCGCTATACATAGGGCAAGCAATTACCCCGACCTACTTCCAAGGATGCCAAGATATTGTTGTCCGGTTGAAATTTGTAATTTGCTTAAGAACTGAAACGGGTACTCTTATTTCAGACAATAATTTCTTACAATTCAGACTGTAATCATATTTTTGTTCACGTGTAACTTTATTCCAATTAATTTTGTTATGGTAAGGAGTTAAAGCAGTACTGATAAATAAGGATAGATTAGGAGTGTACATAGCAAAAGCCTCAGGGAGACGACTCAAGTTTGGCTGCTACAGCTCTGCTTCTCAAGCTTGACAGAAAGCGGAGGAATTGATGGTTCGAAGCAGTTCGGAGCATTGACTTCTCACACTCTAGTCGAAAAGCGTGGAGTATCTTGAACAACCTTACTGGTAGGTCACGACACTCTCCTCGTCACTGCCCCGTTTCAGCCGATGCTATTGCATCTCATCTGGTTAGAAATGGGAAATACGAGGCTGTTGACCGCAAGTCATCTCGACTTGTCTCTCAAGAAGTGTCTGACCTTTGCAGGGCCACAACACCAGACGCAGTAAATATCTCTGACATTTTATCACAGAGAGAATTTGCTGCTGCCCTTCAACATTTAAAACCAGGTAAAGCTCCGGGACCTGATTCCATCTGCCCCGAGCTTATACTCCACGCTGGAGCTGCTTTGAAGTCCTAGTTACGTGACTTCCTTTCTTCCTGTTTGCACCGACTCAAAATTCCCAAGATCTGGAGAAGAGCGCTTGTGGTCGCGATCCCAAAACCAACGAAGCCCGTGGGGGACCCAAAGAGTTATCGCCCGATATCTCTGCTCTGTGTCCCCTACAAGATCCTCGAGAGGCTTATCTACGCCCACGTTGAACCATTAATCAATCCACTGCTCCCCAAAGAGCAGGCTGGGTTCCGACGCGGGAAGTCAACCGTAGATCAAGTTGTTCTGCTAACCCAGAACATCGAGGATTCTTTCGAGGCTAAAAAAAAGGCCGGTGCCGTATTTATCAATCTGACAGCTGCTTATGACACTGTCTGGCACCGTGGCCTTACCTGCAAGCTGCTGAGACTACTTCCGGATAAGCACATGGTCAAAATGATCATGGAGCTTGTCCGAAATCGAAGTTTCACCCTTACTACCGGTGACAGCAAGCAAAGCAGGCTACGCCGTCTTAAAAACGGCGTTCTTCAGGGATCGGTCTTGGCTCCCCTCCTATTTAACATCTATACGTACGATCTTCCTTCCATGATTTCCAGAAAGTTTGCTTATGCTGATGATCTAGCATTGTTGCACTCTTCTGGAAACTAGAAGGACTTGGAGGGGACTTTAAGCCAAGACATGTCTACGCTTTCAGCGTATCTCCAGACTTGGAGGTTGAAGCTCAGTCACACTAAGACGGTGACGACAGCCTTTCACTTAAACAACCGAGAGGCCAAACGTGAGCTAAAGGTCTACAACAACGGTAAACTTTTACCGTTCTGTCCAACCCCTACTTACCTTGGGGTAAAACTGGACAGATCGCTCACGTTTTGTCACCACTTAGTGGCATTGCGCAAAAAACTATCATCGCGCGTCACACTGCTGAGGCGACTCGTGGGCTCAGGATGGGTTGCTGGTGCTAAAACACTACGCATAGCCATCTTGTCTCTAGTCTACTCAACAATGAGTACTGTGCGCCATTTTGGTGTCGCAGTGCTCACACTCGCCTCATCGACAGTGTCTTGAACGACGTTTTGCGCATGATTACTGGATGCCTGCGTCCCACTCTAACGGACCATCTACCTGTAATCTCAGGCATCCAGCCAGCTGAGCTTCGCCGAATGGGAGCGACACTCTCCTTGGCTTATCGTGAATCTCTGGACCCCGATCATATCTTGTATGGTCTTTTAAGTGGGTCCTCAGATATTCGCCAAGTGAGATTAAGATCCAGACGCCCATTTGTGCCCTTTTGGACAACCTTGCCAGACTTGGCATTCGCGCTTTTGAATGGACAAATCACAAACGGAAAACGGAGTACTGTGAAAATGCTTCCAGGCTCCGTGCTTTTGTGCCCGAGACCGGTACCAGGCCTGTTGGGATGGGCTTACCCCGAGCAGCTTGGGTTAATCTCAACCGCCTGCGGACTAGTGTTGGGCGATTCCATTCGTCCATGCACAAATGGGGTCTCGCTTCTTTACCGAATTGCGAGTGTGGCGCCTCTGAGCAAACCGCAGACTATGTACTAACAGCGTGCCCTATACATCGGGCACCTCATGGAGTATGAGGTTTGACGGTTTTGGATGACGAAACTCGATGCTGGCTTAATGACATCACTGCCAGCATCTGATCCAAACAGTGCAGCAGTCTAGGGTAGTAAAAGGATAAACCCTCAGCCCCAGTCCTGTTTGTGTCTGACCTGGAGTGGATACTCTTCAAACGACGACGACGACGACTCTGCTTCCCAACACAGAATATAGTTATTTCGATATCCGCGTGGGATAGGCTTTTTGGCTGCTTTCTTAATGGTGTTACAGAAGTCCTGGTAAGCCGCATCCACATCAAGTGAATCAGGCGGCAACAAAGTCTTTGCGAATTTATTCGTCAAAGCAATGTAGTGACTCCATTTGGCCTTGCGGAAGTTCCATCGCTTAACAGGCATACTTGGCAATGCCATAGCAAACCTTGGTGGTGTAATAAGCGAAGGTCGATGTTGTGACCTGGGGAACTTGTCAAGAACACGTCTATCCGGTAAGCGACTGTTTGGACCTACGCTAGCGAAAGCTAGATCTGGATTGGTGCCAGTGTTTCAGCGGCTGGAATAAAAACTGGCAGCGTCCTTGGCATTATATATAGGAGGGCAAGACAATTAATACTTGCCCAACCAGCCAAGCACTCACCGTCCGGACTGTTGTCATCGTAACTCCAGTCAACATGAGAACAGTTAAAATCGCCAGCGTAGAGACAGGAATGAGGAAACACTGGGAGATCCAGGGTTCGCAATCGCGTTGGCGGTGGTTTGTAAACGTTGACTGTTTTATAGCCATCAACGTCCACACACAACCACTCGATCTCCGATGTCAGTGGAGATTGGTCCAAAAGCGTGTATCTCAGTCGCTCGTGGACAAACGTGGCAAGGCCATGCTTCCTGCTTAAAGAAGACCCAGCTAATTAGTAGTTTGGAAGTACCAACTTCTCTGCATCAGTGCAGTGGGTTTAGGGATATTAGAACACCTAAATGTCTAAAATCCCTAAATGGGTCTCCTGCAGTAGGATGACGAGTGCCTCAGACTGCATAGCGAGGTGATGAAGAACGTTGATCTTGCTTGCAGTGAGGCCTTCGATGTTCAGGTGAACAATAATGGGTCTTTGGAACTTGTTGGCAATGTGCCCTGAAAAGGCAGTTTTATACAGGCATTGCCCCGTCCTGAAAAGGACGTTTGCCGATTAGCAGACCCACACTGAACATCAGAATGGGTGGATACCTTTCCGTTTTGGTAGATTTGGTTTCGGTCTGTCATCTTTAACACCAGTCAACAGACTTACTCACGGCTCAGGCTGCGAGAAAGCACCTACCATTTGAATTGTTTTGAAGCGCTTGGATGTCGCATGATTTTGAAAGTTTTTTTTTTGCATGCACACTTGGACTATTTCCCACAAACTTGGGTGGTATGAGTAAAAAACATGGGGAGCGCTTTCACCGGGACATCAAAAGTATGGAAACCCGGTACCAAGGGCGATGGGATGTATCCATGATGGCAGACTAATGTTGGTGCCTGAAACGCGATTGTAAGAGTAATAAGGTTGCAAGAAAAGCCAAAAGAAGAAAATTCATGCCTTACACCAACGAAGAAAAAACCCAATCTACAGCAGTTTGAAAAAATTTTATTGAGCAAATAAGCAGAAATGTGTGCTTATTGGGCTTATTAAATGCGTTTTTGAGTAAAATTTAAATTCAACTTTGCAAAAAAGTGTGACGTGATGGGTAAATTCTGATTACAAATTCGGAATCAGCGTAGTCAAATTAGGTAAACTTATCTAATTGTTTAAAAAAAATAATAAAAAAGTTGCAAAATGACGCCTAGTGTAATCAACGTATAATAGAATTTCACATGAATCACTTTCAAATTGCATATGACGCAAAAGTGTGTATGCTTTCATAATTGTACAATCAGACCTTCCGGTTGTTGCACACTGTCTGCAAGAGATCGATATTGAAAATTTGCATTAAACCAGCAACTAATGTTGTATTGTTCACAGCTTCCTTGGCCTTTTTTTACCAGAACTCCATTATCTTTCCAGTTATTTACGACTGTTTGCATTTTGGAAAAATGCTC
Organism: Diplosoma virens; assembly: GCA_963680785.1. Taxonomy (NCBI): domain Eukaryota; kingdom Metazoa; phylum Chordata; class Ascidiacea; order Aplousobranchia; family Didemnidae; genus Diplosoma; species Diplosoma virens. The sequence goes on along the minus strand of OY796892.1, from coordinate 23,412,695 downwards.
ACTATAGTAAAACCAGCTATCGATCAAGTTGACCATCTGCTGAGAACTGGATCGGAAGGTGCTGGCAAACCAGCCTCTCTAAAGTCATTGTGTTGATCCTTATTTTTAATAGTTGCTGCTTTTACCGAAGCTATCAAATAATCGATTTCTTTACAATGTGCTTGAACTCGCATTGCACAATAGTGTATCGAATATGCAATGCAAGTGACATGTATCAAACACGGATACAGTTTTTTATCAGTCTTTCCAGCAAGACACATGTAACAAACTGTATTAGATAATAGACACAGAAATTTCTTGCACTGCCTGCCAAGTTTTCTCATAACATCATTAACAATTTGAGTAACAGTTGTGCTGTTTACATTATTTTGCAAGGACGCCAATTTAGCTTAAATTGTAACAGCTGCAACAGCTGTATCGCCAACCATACAATTATTATTAAACTTTTGCCGATCAGTTTCGTCAATTACTGTACTACGAAGATTCGCTTATCTTACAGTGTTTTGTATATGCGGTTTTCTTCCTTTTCTGCAAGTCGAGTAACAATGTTGTATGCAATAGTTTCTGATGACAATTTTTTTCCCGAAAATTCAAACAAGGATTCAAGAGATGGGTGGTTTACTTCTACAAAGTGATGTTTTGATTTTGATGATGGCTGCTAAAAATGCAGATATGACTTTTTCGTTAAACTGCAAAGACAGTGTTTTGATGAAAACTTGCTTTGCCTGCTTGGTATTTTTTCTCTATTAAGCCCTTTTTGTGACGATTGCGATTTTCTGTGGCTTTCAACATAAAATATTTTCTCATACTTTACAAGAATGCTAGATAAACGACGTACAGTACAAATCGCCTCTCTGTGTAATGTGTAATCTTAAATTCATCTACGTACTGAGTGCATATTTCTCTCGCTTTTGCTGTAGCTGGCTTAGCTGTTTTTGGCAGTATAAATCGAATTATGCAGTGCTTAACTAACTCTAGTTTAAACTACTTCTGTTAGAGTTTGCAGCATAATGACTAGAACACTTAAACCAAGGATGTCCAACCTTTATTCATAATGGGCCAAATTGCAAATTTAGTTGTAGTCGGCGGAGCGCAAAAAGATCTTCATATTAAATCTGACTCTGATTTCTTGATTCGTCTCAAAAACGCAGTAACCTCTAAAAAAAGCTCACGTTACACGATTCGAAAAACGCTGCGATACAGTTATAAAAATATAATTAAAAAATTTCAGTACGCAATGGGCCGCATAAAAACATTAAGTGAACCGCAGGTTGGACATCCCCGACTTAAACTATGTACTTTTTGTTCTCTGACATGTGAAAAATCTATGTTTGCCCATAAAGAAACACAATAGCGAATAAAAAATGTTGGTAGCTGTTTATTAGAAACCATAATTCAACTACTAAGACAATTAGTTGCTTTAAAAATTTTTATTTTTCTAAAAATGCGTTTTTAATGTTAAGTCAAAATAACTAACTTGTAAAAAAATTGGATTTTATTTTGACCCAATTAAACGTAAAGGAAGGGATGTTTTTTAACAAATTTTTTGAAGTTTCTCTGTAAAAGGAATACGTAAAATAATTTAGACTTTATTGACTTTTACTTGCATAAGATTACAGGTGTATCTGAATCAATATTGCAAAACATTGTGCAATCGATAAGCAGTCGATTTTTAACTTTGGTTTATATAAGAATTAAAAAAAATTCTTTTGGATATTGTAACGATTTTATTTTGAAGCTTTACTTTTGCCTTGGTACATTGATCAGCATTCAAAATTTCTTGTATTTTAATGTGATTTTAAACAAAACTTTTTTCTAATTCGCATGTTTGTTTTATTTTAGATTTTCATGGGCTCTATTAAAACTTGTTTGAATTTACAAGACTCTCAAAACTAGGGCAGTTAGCGAATTAAAGAAGACAAGATTTGAAAAACTACAGCTTTCAACGATTCGCTTTTTATTTGTCCAGTTTGGCTTCAAATTTTTTTGTGATGACGCGATATGTGAATGTTGAAATTGTGAGAGTGGATACCTTGTCAAAAACACACATTTACGAAAGTGCGAGTGTTTTTTGAAGCAAACGCAGTGTGGGTTTGTTTTTTGCGATTTTTTTTGAAAAACCAACGTGTATAAAACCTGGTTATAGTTCTGCTAAAAATTCTGAACTTGCAAACATCAATACAAGCATGACAATAGAGTTCCTACTTTGTTCTAAATAATCGTAAGGATTTGCATTCTCTTCATCTAAAAGAAGACATTTCTAATGCTTGACGTACGTTTTTTTAAATTAATCCAACTATTTGTAATTGCTTATGGTAGGAATTAGTTTAATGTTTTATATTACGAACAATTCCAAGGCTTAATTAAGTATATCGCGTTGGTAGCCTCATGGCTAATCCAGCATTGCACGACAGAATTGATGATAACACCAAAACATATAAACGGCAAGTAAATTTTGCTTTATTTAAAGAGAATCTAAAGATTAAATGTTTTCAATTCGAGTAGCTTCTTATTGGCAAAGGGCTAATCACTATCGCATCACGCAACGTCAGACAAGCCCAACCGGTAGTAAAACCACCGCTCCATATTCACGTGACCCATTCAAATCTTAGAAAAGATAAAATAGTCTACGGTCAAGATGACAGCAGCTACTTCGTTTGAACAACGCAACTGAAGCAGTTGTAAGCATATCGTACTCAAACAAGTCATTTATTAGGCTCTAAAATATTCCAAACAAACATGAATACTATTGAATAGCCCAACAAATCATGATAAAAGAGTCCAACACTCAATTAACGTTAAAGCTTGAAAACAGAAAAGCAAAAATACTTCAGAAAGCAACCGCAACGAAAGTAAATTTTCTGTTTTCCGAGTTTATAGAAGCGGCCCTACGAATGGGAAGACGACCGGCAAACAAACTATAATGCTCCACTACCGAGTTGTTTGCGTGATCAAAGAGAAAGGATACGAGTCTTCTCACGAGAAAAACAAAGATTAGAAATTTCGATTTCCTAGAACGAGCATAAAAACAAACACAACATATCAGGCAGATCTTTCAAAAGCATATAAAAACGCATTCTAAAAAACGCAAAAAATATTCGTGCGCAAAGGTTGTGCGTCTCCTAGCAACACTTCACTTCGTCTGGTGGAGAACAATCGAATCTTGACGCGTCACGAACTGCCTTGTTGAACAAGTTATCGACGCAGTTCACAAGATGTAACAATGTACGATGGCGAGGTACAGAGGCGACTGTCGTTTACGCGCGAACGAAGTAGAAGTCGATAACATCCAAAGGTCGCTTGATTTTCCGATTACGCAACTATCAATTATCTCCAAGTAAGTGAAGCGATATCGAACAGGAGGGAAAATTGTAAACCGATCAACTTTACTTTAAAATATAGTAAACAGCATTGTATAATATGTATACGATTAAGTTACAAATAACAATTCATTTTGGATGCGACCATCGAAAACTTCTGATTTTACGTTTCCAAAAGAACGTTTTGCTCCGGAAAATTCGATCTTTGATACAAACAAAAAGCACAGAGCAACAACAAGAAATTCGACAGAGAACAAAAAAGCAGAAATTCCAGTATAGAGTTGATAACGACGAGTTGTATTTCAATCCTACTGCATCAGTGCAAAGAAATAAAGCGCTGCGGGAGTTGTAGAATTTTTTTTAAATGTTGAAGAGCGAGGCACGAGTCGTTACAGAAAAAAATACTAGCACTCTTGTATCGCCGGGTAGCACACATCGCGCTCTGGGCCCGCGAACACGACAAAAGACCTTTAAGTAACGTTTAAAAACTTTATAATATTTTTATGTATGCAGCTACGCGTGTGCATCGTATTCAACAGTGCACCCTGAGCTCGATAAAAAGTGGCGCGTGTGAACGGAGCGAAGCGGTGCGCTCGAATCGTCCCAAAATAAACCAAAAATTCACGTCGATGCAATGTATTGACGAAGTAACCGTTCGAAAGCTGAAAGAGTTTCATCGAAAAGCTGATTTACTGAACGCAGCACGACGACCCACGATTATCTTTCACTCGCAAGCAGTACTTGGGCCGGTACTTTTCGAGGTACTCCAGTTGCTTGTTGTTGATGGCACCGCGCCGTCTTCTGCAATTAAAGAAACCGGTTTGAGCGGGTTTTTTGCGGTGAAAAAAGTGGCTGCAAAACATCGTGATAAATTCTTAATATTAAAAGCGCATTTGCCTGTTTGAAATTCTGGTCACGAACGTGAAATCGAAAAAAGCTAACCTTGACGTTTGCTCTGCTACTCGAAAGAATGTAGCATTAACCAATCAAAAATGAAATATACGTCGTCATAATGAGTAAGCGCTACGTCTAAGCACCTGACCTTACATAGACATTCAGCAAAGCTTGTTCGTGCCTTTCCTGATTAATATTGTCAACAACAATAGCAACAACAGCTGTCAAGCCTATCAATCAAGTTCGTCCCTTAACAAACGACTGTACAGTTTGCAGACATGCTGAAATGACACAATTTAGAAGCAAACTACGATCTTGAATATGACAACATAAACAAGCTCTTAAACTTATTAGGCAAGTGACAATGAAGTACCGAGCACTTCTTTAACTGCAAACGGGATCGATAGTGCTCGGTTCGACTCACGCTCTCGCAGATTATTGTGTTCTTAAAAAAGGCCTTGATGAGTGCTTTTAACACTGAGTTGTATTTGCAATCATATTACACGATAAAACTACAAGTATAAATCCACTATTTTGATTGGACAAAAATAACTCGAGATCCAACTTTAATGTCTCAGCAGTCACTCCACAAATCAAGAAAATAAATGATTGATTTGATTATTAAACTTTTTAAAAACGCAAAGGCTACCGAAACGATTCGGCATCATCAGAACTGTTTTCTTTGTCACGACACTTTAGCAATTTCTTTCAGACGACCAGTGAAGACATCAGCAAATTATTCAATGACGCAACTAAGTTACAAACTTACGCATTATTCGGCCTTATTCTGATAAACGACAATTTGCATGTGCATTCAAGGCACATAACATCACGACTTACTTTCGAATAAACTCGACGGCGTCTTCATACTTCATCCCGCCTTCCATCAACGCAACTGCAACCAAAACCGGAGCCCTAAAAAAAAGAGGGGTTTAGATGGTTTGCTAAACTTCATTAAAGGCTCAGCAGTTTAAATCATTTATACGTCGGACGTCGGTAACTCATTTTAATATAAAAAAAACAGCTAAATAAATATTCCAGCGTTTTAGTTCAAAACCTAAAAAACGATTAAAATCTATTGTATTTGTTCAAAAGTAGATTTCAATCAAACCAATAACAATGTTTTAAACAGCAGCATTTGCAAAAAAGGTTTTCCAGTGGTCAGTGTAGGATTAAATTCAAGCAACGCAAGAAATCGCAGCTCGTAGTATTGACAAAATTTCAATGCACATTAATTCAGGATAATTTTTAAACGAAATTAAATGAATTATCTCTTTATAGGTTGGTAACGCAGCATGAAACGAAAACATCAATTTCAGTTATGTACCAGAATTTAATTTCCTTGTTTTCAACGGTAGACAAGATTTGGCCGCCTAAAACCCAGAACAAAACATAACATGTGATCGAAAACTTGCATCACAATATTGTTCTTCAAAGTTTAATAAAAGCGACAAGTTCTTGTTCCAAACGTCAAAGTAAAAGCATTTTTGTTTCGCATTTACACTATTTCCTCAAAAGCCAGAAGCCTTGTTTTGTCTGGACTTGAAAATAAACACAAACAAATTATCACTTCCGCCTTTCTTGTAATTTTTAAATTTAAGCACAATTTTTCCAGCTATTTTCGTTAGACGTGCTACAGTGCTTAAAATAGCTCAGAATGCCAAAAAAGAAAATGAAACGCTCGGTTTAGACTAAACTTAACCAGCAAGTATAAATGCAAGAGAAACTTGGTAAAAGTGATCCAACTCTGCTAAAGTCTATCACGTTGCCCGAGCGCGTTTGAAGCGTATTATTTCCTTCGAGCGCAATATCTCGTTGACGTCACAGCTTTAATCAATTGGCAAACTAGAAAGCATTTTAACATCGGCATCGTTGCATTCATATAATAACGAATCGAGTTCAAAAGTTTAACAAAGAGCTAGCAGATATGTTCGACGCTTAATTAAAAAAAAAAATTAAGGATGTGAGAGATCTTCGGGCAGGAGGAGCAAAGAGATCCATTTACAATCGTGCGAAATTCCAGATAACAGAAATTAAGCAAGGCAACCAAAAACTGTGCTAATCATCATTTATGAAGTTTTGCCAAAAGTGTCGCCATCAAAGTTTTGACCGTCTGAGGTCAAGTCGGAAAAATATTTTTAATTGAAGCAAAACAAAACTAACTTTTACCTGCCAAGGCCTGCTACACAATGCACGGCCACACATGTTCCAGGACTCTTTTTCTGGTGAACCTTTAGTAAGTTCAACCAGTCTTTGACGACTACTTTAGGAGGTGCACTTCCGTCATCGAATTCCCAATCCTGTAGATAAAATACGGCGTCACTTTATGAAAAAAATTCTTTTCAAATCCGGTAGCAGAGTGATAGGGGAAAAAACAAAGCTTTCATCTCATTGAAATCAATTTAGTAAGAAACTTCCTCTACTTTTGCCATTTGATGTAATATATTGTTTCTGCGCGATCCGGCAACAAAATTAACAAAAACGATGGCCAGGCCGCGACCCAGTGGTTGTACAATGTACACCCCATAATTAACTGTATTAGATGTTGAAGCCGACTTAATTCCAATCCATCAGCTTCGCTTTTTCAACAATCGACAAATCAATAATAATATATTACGATGCAAATAAATTGCGATGCAACACGAAACTGTTAATTATTTTCTGGAAGTAATTTATATTTAAATGCACAGGATACGGAAACTACGTGAAAAGGCGGTAGATTTAATTTGATAAATAGCCAACCACATTCTTTATTCAAGCCTTGTTAGAATGCTTTAATAAACCAAAATATTTTTTACGTTAGGTGAGTGAATAACAAACGAAATGTGTGTTAACTACATTTTGAAAGTGAAATAAAAGTTGAAACGGTGCTTTTATATACTTACAATCACTTGAATGCCTTCTTCGGTCAGCTTTTCCTTGTCGTATGTCGACTTGCACACTCTCACCACTGTGTCTGCTTCATGCAGCTTCAAGGTCTGCCAAAATTTTGAACGGTTCTTCAATCAAATTTATTCTATTTTAGTTTGAGAATAAAAAACGAGATTTTCAAGATAAAAGAAAGGCAAATATCTTTCTAATTTCATTTATTTCACGTGTTAAGCACTTAAATCGCTTTTAGTGATTTAGTTTCAAGCTAAAAGAGTTACTCTGAAATTAATAAAAACTTGCTTTTGTGGTTAAAAATAGCGGTACACAAATTCATATAATTGCAATTCTTCTTATGACATCAGCATTAAGCTATAAAAACGCAAATTTATTTCATTAAATTTGGTAAATGCTTTAGCGAATGATGAGAGGCCGTTTTGCAGCATTTAGTCAATAAAAACTAATATCTTAATCTTATTTGTATTCATTCATTTTCTTTAATCTCGTATTTTTTCCATTATAATTCTTATTGCACAACGATCGGGCTGAAATTCCCAATGTATTTTGTACACAAAATCGATTCTTAATTATCAACGAAAATGGTTTTATCAAGAGCAGCTTCTACATCCAAAAATAGTCTTAAAAATATCTATTGCATCTTTTAGATCATGCTCGGTTAATTAAATTTTAAGCCGATGACCATTGGGTAAGATAAAATTTTTATTGGAGATTGAAAAGCTCTAGTTGTATAAGTAATAGAATAGGTTAAAAAAACCTTGTAGCACATTTTAAAACAAACTACTGACAGCTCTCGAACTAAATGCAAACATACATGACGTCATGCCGGCATCGATCTAGAAAGCAAATAGAGTAGTGTTGCAAATACGTAAAAGATTTCGCAAGCTTTTAAATAGGGTTGAGAAATACGTAAATGTATGTGATCGAAATAAAAATGCTCAAATAAATTCTCTAGCGAGTCGCGAATAATATAGTTGTAGTTTTCTTAGGGGGCATACAGAGTTTTTTAAAAAGCTTTTTATAAGTTAGAAGATATTTTGAAAAAAATTTCCAATAATTCTTGCAACTCTTTTAAATCTCCTTGATTGTTCTATATTGCTTCTATTTAACCAAAGAAAAAAAAAATTTAATCGATTGTCGTCAATTTAAATTTGAAATTGTACGAAATTACATTTGAAAATTTCGTATAAATGTTTCAGACGAATCAGCCCAAAAAAATTCTGATTCTAAATCAATTTCAACTTAAAACTCATTTTTACCGGATACTAATACGTCACGTGATCGCGTATTTGTAACGTTTAAGCCTACAACCAAATAGAAACTCGTAAATCCAGTGTACTGTATAGAGACAAAGGAGACTCTATTTGGCTGAAGGCAAGTGCTTTTCGGCAAAAGCTCGTTAGTGACGTACTACTACCAAGTGATCGACATCATTTGAAATTACGCAACAGCTAGCAATGTACAATATAGATCAACACCACGTGTACTGAGTATGTGCTTCTACAGGGTGATTAATATTTAGCGTTACAACTTCAAATAACTGTATTTGGGAAATGATACGTACAGTTAAAGTAACACAGGTGAAATATTGTTACAGAATGAATATAAATTCAGTGCAAATACAATTTATTTACTATGCTTTCCATTCGAATTAGCAAAACTGTGGAGGAACGCCTTGCCAGAGCCAGAATTCTTCTCTCTTTGAGGCAGGCAGGCACGCCACGCTCTTCCTAACCTCGTTTTCAGCGACAAAAAGAAATTCGACGTTCAACACCATGTGAATATCCAGAACGATCGTGTTTGGTCACGTGATGGGGAGGTAGAACCTCGAAGAGTCACTCAGGCCCAAGGGGCGGCGTCAGTGATGGTCTAGGCAGCCGTTAACGAATCTGGAAGAAGTCCTTTGGTTTTCGTAGAACAAGGCGTCAAACTGAACCAAGAAAATTACCGAAATGACATCCTTGTTGGTTCATTGTTGCCCTGGGCAAAAGAACACTTCAAAACGTCCTTGGACGTTTCAACAAGATTCGGCACCGTTACACGGAGCTAAAAGACGCAGGAGTAACTATCAGCCAATGTTCCCAACTTCATTTCTAAAGAGGAATGGCCCCCTTCATCACCCGATTTGAATCCTCTCGATTTTAGTATCTGGGGGTACCGCGAGAGCAAGGTCTCAGCAACACATCATAAAAGTTTGGAGGCACTGAAGACGAAACTACGGAAAGAATGGTTGAAAATGCCCCACGATGTGATTTGTGACTCTTGCAGGTCATTTTCGAGGCGTCTTCAGCTTGTAATTGATTCGAATGGAAAGCATATTGAATAAATTGTATTTGTACTGAATTTATAATCATTTTGTAACAATATTTCACCTGTGTTACTCCAATTGTGCGTATCATTCACCAAATACAGTTATTTGAAGTTGTAACGCTAAATATTGATCACCCTGCATAACGTACCTGCCGCCTTTACATACGAAAAGAAAAAAAACGTTAAGATAAATTCACCAAAAAGGTTCCTAACAGAATTATAAAAGCACGAGTGAGTTGTAAATTAAAAAAACAAAAACATTTTGACTATTTTATTTGAAATTGTTTGCAATTAAGAAACAGGGCTCTCAATTAAAAGCATCAGACAAATGTAATTAGTGTAAAGATCAGTTAACAAAATTACCAGGACTTCTCCCATAAAACGTTCAACTAATCTGGTTTAAACCAGAAAAAAACTGGTTGCAACCGCCAAATAGAAACGAGCAAACAGCATCGCGTCTAGACAACAAAAGATATGGAAGCCTTTTTGTTGAAGACAAACAATGGAACATTATTACAGCAAGGCGATGCCAGAAAAGAATGAAAATTTTTATAAGTGAAACGAAACGGTAATTCATTAAAAGTTTATACGAAATGTCGCACAGTGTCAAAAACTATAATCCTCAGTAGTGCCGCTGTAAAAACTGCAAGTTTCTTTATTCAAATCTAACTGACGCTAAGTAACATTGAAGGTTAACTCGACGTCAAAAAGAAACTTAATTTAGTCTTTACTTGGTGCATGCCACATCACACTATAAAGTACAATAATCAAACCAAAAACTTGTTACATTGTTTAGGTAGTTATCAACCTTTTTTCCGATTCAACCTTAAAATACTTTAATCAAAGTAATTGAAGGATACTTGGATGGTAGCCACAATACCGAAGCACGGAATAGTCTCAAAGTTGCAAATTAATTTAAAAAGTTGCAAATTATTTACAAAGTAGCCACTTTTATTTACAAAGTTGCAATTTAGCCGATTTTTACCGAGCTTACGCAGCTTTCTTATTTTTCTATTCCATTTCTTTTATGAGAATCGCCTTGGTCAAATCAACACCAAAATAGCCGTGCCATAAACATTTTTATATATTCAAATATATTCCATTCCTTTTTTCAACATACTCATTTGATACGTCTAAAAGTGTCGTAAATTTGACCTTTTGCGCCAAACGTTTAAAATACAACCAGTATGATGATGATGATATTTTATTCATGCTTAGTAACATTATTAAGTATATGCAATGTACTATGAAGCATGAAAAGGAAACGCGACACAACGACGGACGTTAAACATGCAGAAAGTTGAGAAAGAGAAAAAATGAGAAGCACGGCCGCGTTACCTATAATTGAAACTAAATATTAATATTTAAAAAGACAAAAAATGTGCAGTGCAGGAACGGTTATGTAAATCATTGGGAGGTACAACCGCCCTATATTGCTAACTATCAATTTAGCTCAACTGAGCATGGTGAGTAAAGAAAACCTCTAGAAAAGAAACCTCACCAGGTCCGGAAACCTTTTCTGGATGCACTGCAAATGCACAAACAGTATGAAGATATCCTTAAACGAAACAATCAGTGACTTCATCATTTTCTTAATTTTATCTATTTTACCAAATCTCTGATTACACAGATTTATTGTAACAGACAAGAAAACTAATGATTTTGTTGGCGGAATAGCCCGGACTAGCAACCAGAATAACGCGAGTTTGACACTCAGTATATCGAAGTGAGGATTAATGGGTCCTTAGATTAGGCAATTCACGACAAATTCCCTATGGGTTCACACTGCTTAATTAAAATTGTACTTGCTTAAACAGCAAACAGTCCAATAAAACCATAGGAAGCAGAATGCTTACAGGAAAACGAAACTAGTTGTAAGATCGAAAAAAAAAAATTGGATTTGAATGAAAAATAAGAACTTTCTTTTTCAAACCAAGTAATATAAAAAATTTTTTTCAGATTTCTCATTTTGCGTGACCGGACAGTTGATCGAACGACTCTTGATCGAATAATAAAAGAAAAAATTTACACCTTCGAATCTGTCCCGGTTTTGTCAATTTTTTGTTCCAAAAACATAGTGATCTCTAAAAAAAGGTTTTCAGTACAAATCTCTCCCGGTTTTTTCGATTTTTGTCCCAAAAACATAGTAATCTCTAAAAAAAAGATCTTCCCTTTGAATCTGTTTTTGATTTTTCCAAGGGGTCTCCAAGGGTGGGCCATTGCACAATGCCCCTTCTAAATACGCTACTGACTACAATGTCAGCAATAGGCATCTACAGAAACATAACCAGGCCAAGAGATCTATTGCCCCCCTCAAAATGCTTTGCCCAGTGACCTTGTTAAGAAACCCTGACTTTGACATTGGCAAAAAATTACAAAAAATAAAAACAAACTATCTTCTTACTTACTGATGGCCTCTGGTTTTTATGAACCTAATTTAGAGTAACAAAGAGATTGTTTAATTACAGAAACATACAAAAATAAATCTTTTTTTTTTTTTAACAACTGTCATTTCGATCAAGTGTCGTAGTACCCTCATTTTGTAGTCTTGGCATATGCTGACTATTTTTTGATTTTTAAAAGCATCGCAGGTAAGTAGTTTAAAACAACGATTGCAAATAGAGTAAAGAACTTGTATTTTATAGTTTTCTAATTATTTGTGAAAATATCGAATAAACAAGACCAATAATAAACGAACTTAATCCTTGTCTTAGACAAGTGGTTTTCAACCTGGGGGTCATTTGGCTATTTTGTGGGGGTCGCGGGAGCATTTGATAAACAGAATTTTTGATTTATAGTGAAGATTATTTTTTAAAGATCACTAATTCGAGAGATCGGAGACAGATTCCAAGTGAAGACCTTTTTTTAGAGATCACCTGATTTTTACGCCAAAAATTTTATTTCATTTTTTTCATTTTATCTCTATATTTATCCTCCTGACTCGAAGGAAAGCGTTGGAGGAGCTAATGCATAGGGCAAGCAATTACCCCGACCTGCTTCCGAAGATGCCTAGATATTGCTGTCCGCTTAAAATTTTTTTTTTTTTAGTTTTATAGAGATATGGCCGAAATTTAGAACTGCTTGTCAAGATCACCAAGCAGGAGAAGGCCCCGTAAAGAGTCTTTGCCAAGGACGCCACAGAATAGCGCGAGTAGGTTTTGAACAAAGAAAGACGATGTCGATCACAATCACGGCGCTCTAATCATTCGACCACTTTACCGACATATCGAGAATCGGCCACAGATTCCAAGTGAAGATCTTTTTTTTATTTGAAATCACCAGATTTTTTGCGCCGAAAATCGAGAAATCGTTGGAGAAATCAAAAAAATTAACTTACCTAGGGTGGAAATTCGGTCACGGTATGAAAAAGGTTGAAAACCACTGATTTAGACAAAATATACAGTACTTTCTTCTTTGTCAAAAACTTGCTATAAAAAAACTACGAAACACGAAAGAATAGTATCGTTGCGATATATGTGAAAATTTACAGCAATTACTTTGACAGATAACCTATTTGTCTACTCAACAGAATAATGGCTGACCAAATTTTGCCACAAGAAACGCAAGCACCATGCAAATGGAGGTGGATCGTTTCAAAAGTATTAAGCAATGTTTAAAGTATGATGCGAAGAAAATAAAAATGCCCTAACACGAATTCAAACTATCATCGGAGGAAAAATTTTAATGAAAACATGAATGAAGTAAAGTTTCTTTTTAACACTTCGAACAGAAATTTGTAGGTACGGTGAATAACGATACAACTATTTCATTCAAATGATTTGTAATGAACACAAATTAAGAACCGCTGACTGCTTCAAACAGATCGAAAAAAAACAAGTCTAAGAAAATAAATCACTTTTTTTACTTACCTCTAAAAACTTTTCAATCGAACTGTTGGATGGATTATGCGTAATTAAAAATCGAAGGTTTTTGTATCGAACCTCAACAGGGGCAGGTTTGTTTATTCTAGCCATTTCTTTTTATAAAACAATCAAGATAAACAGCAAGAGATAATCTAAATAAAAAACAAAGTTTACCAGAGGAGCGGACGAACAGTTGAATGCCAGTGCTTAATTAGTTTAACAGGTGCCTGCACCACGGCAGTTTGTTAAAAGTTTAATACCCTTAATACAATTCATACTCTTAAGCCACCTGGACTTTGACGTAATTATATTAAAGTAAATTGTTGTTAACTAGAAGTATTTAGATAATAAGTTAGAAACTTTTATTTAGGTAGTATTTAGATAAAAAGTAAAAGACACTTCTCGTATTAGGTGGCTTAGTTTTTTACTTGAAGTAAATTGATGATCAACTGTCATCATTTAATATATTTAACCATTAAATGTGCGTGTTTGGAGCATTTCTCTTTCTGATACCAAATAAAAGGCAAAAAATTTTTTTGCCGACGATCATTATGCTTTAATAAATATTTTACATCATTTTGATAGACCAACAAAATACCCTCATTATCCAAGTTAATAAATTTTGGGATTTTTAACGCAAACGTTAAGAACTGGTGCGCTTTTATGCGAGAGAATGACAGATTTTAAGCTGATCGATTGCTAAAAAAGAACTGAGCGATGCCGGAATATTTGCTCATCTTTTAAAATTTTTTAGAATTAAAAAAGTAGAAATTTTCGTTGAACTGATGATACTTGAAGAAATCATTTTAATGGTTTTCTATAAATCAATCGTATCAACAAACTAATGGAAACTGACAAAATTAAAAAATAATAGATAGAAATCTATCCAACAAAAAATCTTTGAAGCTTCTTTGAAATGCACGCAATTCTGTTTGTTCAACAATTAAAACTTTTATTTTTCATAGCATAAAATAAAGAAAATTCCACCGATTGAAAACTTACTATGCATTAAACTAAAAAAAAAAAAAATATAACTGGATAAAACGACATATTCTCGAAAAAGAACTTTTGCTTCAGCGATCTAACTGACAACTTTTTGATACGACTTCTAGCGAGTCTTTCAAACACTAATGCACTAAAGAGTTTCCTAAGAATGAAATCATTCTTTTGTTCGACGAAAGAGCACATGATGCCGTGCAGTTAAATCATTTAACTTGAAGAAGACCCAAATAAAAAAAAATGCAATGCTGCAATCTAACAAAAACGTCTTTTTGTTCCACATTCACGAGCGCTTGTTTAGTAATTAACAGAACTTCAATTTTTTTTCTTATTGTTTGACGAAAATTGACCGTCTTTTGATTTTATAGAAAGCCCGTGAAACCTGGCAATTAAATCTCGTAATTCGAAAAGGTAAACAAAAATAATCCAATTTAAAAAAATCTTTACAATTTTCTACTATAAAACCCAAGCGCACTTTGTAATTAGCTGACTTGATCAGATAAAATACAAAAGAACCTACTTCTGATAAGTAAGGTCTATAATTACCTTAAACTTACCTTTTTAATTTCTTTATCAAAAATGATAGTCGGTTTATATTTCCAGAGAAAAAAACTTGTTAAATCGATGCAGAAAAAAGAATTTTGAGCATTTAAAAAACTCTCTTCTCTTAAAGTTACTTAAATTTCAACCCATTGAAGAACCTGCAAAAACAAAAACCATTATGCAATTGTTTAAATTGTAGATAACAGTACAAACTGTTAAAGAAATTTATTTGCTTAAACGTGCAAAAATGGCTGAGTGTAATTTAACAACAATTTACTTTGCTGATTTATCACAATAATTTGAATAAATATTTATGGCTAAAAAATGTGGAAATTAGTGTATGAGTTTGCAGCTTAAACGTTCTGAGCCATACATAAACCATTAATTTTATGTCATTTAGAAACAAAAACCCAAAAATTAAAAATTATTAATGTCTTCTTAAGCCATTAATTTAATATTAAAAAATTTTTTTTAATTTAAATACCATTAAAGGCGTGTTTACAGCCGTTTACAGTACTTTTTTCTTTCAGTGCGATCTTGGTTTGTTTTATTGACGCTCAAATCCACTCATTTTTTCTCGAAAACATGAGTGGATTTGAGCGTCAATAAAACAAACCAAAATTGCGCTGAAAGAAAAAAGTACTGTAAACGGCTGTAAACGCGCCTTAAAGCATTATTTGAAAATTCACATACAGTTCATAATAAAGTAAAGCTTTTTCCAAAAACGAAATAGGTCTTCAACAAAATAGTACAATGAAAAATTTCATACATATTTATCAAGATATAGATAAAAATTATTCTATATGACAGCATTTTATGACTTTTAATAATACATATGATTCAAATTATGTGCAATCAAATATTATTTGTAAATTTTTAAAAAATTTTCAATGCTTTGTTACTTTGCATCAGCAGTCAAACAAATAATAATGACATCTAATGCAGTACCAAATTTTGTATAATATTTACTACTTAGTTATTTGTGCATATGTAAAGCACAACTTAAACATACAACAAAATGCCTGATTTTATAACATGTATATTTATACGAAGAATAAATATGATCTGTCTTTGGTTTCAAAAAAAATCTTATCTTTTCCATAAATTCTAGTTTGCTTAATTTATCCTTGACTAATGGGTCATTTTTATATATTTTGAATATTCAATTTCTTAATACCAATATGTTATTTGCTACCAGGGCTGGGGAGCCAGCCTAATTTAGGTTAAGCTCCGGCTTCAGCTTCAGAGTCAATGCTTGACTCAATGCTTCAGAGTCAATGCTTGACTCTCACTCAGCTCCGGCTCCAGCTCCAACTTGATAATACATTTATAAATATTGGCCAATAAGGGATAACTAGATGATATATCAATCATCAAAAATTTACTAACTTGCACTTTGC
Organism: Diplosoma virens; assembly: GCA_963680785.1. NCBI lineage: Eukaryota > Metazoa > Chordata > Ascidiacea > Aplousobranchia > Didemnidae > Diplosoma > Diplosoma virens. Next base: position 23,396,480 of record OY796892.1, on the reverse strand, counting down.
TACAACTCAAAGATCAATTATATATTGTCCAAGGGATTAATATTATCCAAGGGTCCACTTGGTAGAGTTACAGCCAAGGGTCCTATCAATTATATATTTCAAACAAAAAAAGACTCAATATATCCAGCACATACACATACAAAACAAATCATCCAAGCACAATCATTACCGCAGATGTCAATGCAATTATGGTACGCACTGACCAAGGCCATAGAGGAGAATGATTAAATAATTCAAATCACTTCACATTAAACACAAACACTCAATACGTCGACCACCAAATCAAACATAGCCTACTTAACCAGATATCACTGCTTCAGCAGAATTGCGTGATTGCACTGGCTGGAAGACCATCCCTTCCCTCACATTAGATAATTTATTGTTACTCACCGCCCTAAGTATATATCACAAGACCAAAGAAATTCCATATCACTTTACTAAAACAATAACAAACAAAATTGGACATCATTTAAACATCATGTTAAAGATCTCATCTTCTATAGACCCCATTTCATAAATGTCCATAAGGCGTCCATGAGATAAACATCTTGTCAAGGCAATACTGGATGCTGTTAAACTCTTCATTCTTAAAGAAAATTAAAACAACACAAATTGCACTCATTTTCCAAGGCATATTCACAAGTTCATTCAACAATGTAATCACACTTGCCAACAAAACAGATCATCACAAATCATTACTTTAACAATCACATTAACAAACACATACATGAAAACAGAACAAACACCCAAAAACAACTGTGGTAAAATTTACCTATGGTGGAATTTACAGTGGTAAAATTTACCAGTCACTCCTGAAACACCTATAGTCACTTTCATCAAATACCTCACAAATATGTACAACACTGCCCCCAACATTAACACAATATTACATCTTGGAAAAGGTGCCCCAACCATTTCCACTTTAAAACTAAACAAGGATCACAACATTGGCACAAACTACAGATCCGTACCACTTTTATCAACCACTGCCGAAGCACTAGAGAAAATGCTATCACCATAAATAACAGAAAACAATCCAATTATGTCTTATCAGTATGGATACAAATATAAACACTCAACATACACTTATTTGCATAACATCTTCCACCAAATTACAAAAGGTTTCAACAATACAAGGCAACATCACACTGTAGCAGTAGCTTTGAACATGAGCAAAGGCATTTGATACAGTAAACAAAAACAAACTTATACTAGCAAACATTCCAAAGACCATCATTAAGTTCATAGCCAACTACATTTAAAGGACAACAAGCATGTACTCAACACAATGGAACACTCTTAAAAGTTCAAATAAATTAACATCTGGAGTACAAGTTGGAATTCCGTCTCTAACATTATTAAAATTTATATCTCTGAGATTACCCTCCTCCTAAAAGACATACAAATCTCAACATGAGCCAATGACATAACAATCACAGCATCTCACACCAATCACCATTTAAGGACCAACAACTTATTCAACCATATTTTTACAAAATATTATACTTTTTGTCCCTGACCCTGCTGAATATGGCACAAATTTATCACTTAATTTAAACAATCAAACACTATCAACAGCAAAACACCCAAAAACTTTTAAAATTACTTTTGACCCAAAACTAACATTTATCATTTCTACATTTATAGCTATCATTTTCCCATATTGGAATATGCAAACACCATATGGAGCTCTATCATATTAAACACCCACATTAAGAAACTGCAAACCATTCAAAATACAGCTTTGTTCATTTCTACTGGCTGCACATGAGACACAAACATTCAAAGCCTGCAAACAAAAATCAGTGTCCTACAAATGGGCACCTATCTCATACTGCATACTACTCATCTTAAACAAATGACTCAAACACAAACACACTCTTTACATAACCTTAATGCACATTTAGATCCAAAAATTAATTAAGTGGCTTTTAAATGTAAATAAAATACTGTTAGGAGCTGGAGCCAGCAAAAGTTTTGATGGCTCTGGCTCCAGCTCCACACAATATCAGAACTTGGCTGGGGGTCCAGCTCTGGCTCCTCCAAAAATTGGCTGGCTCCATGACTTTGGGCTCTGGCTCCCCAGCCCTGTTTGCTACACATGTTACAGTAGTATTAGTAACTTAATTATGACTCCAATATTAATGGAATAACATGTTCTTTATAATTTGATGAAAATTTGTGGTATCTCATTTAAACTAAAAATTAATTACAAATTATTGATAGTCATACATAAAAACCTTGCAACAGCAATGCCTAAGTAGAAAATTTCAATTTATACATTTTAACTCTTTATTAAAAGACGATAGAAAATGTTTCAACTTTAACAAAATAAAAATTATACTAATGGCTGCCAATATAACAGAAGTGGCTTTAATACATTAATGCCACAAATGCCATAAAAAAATATTTACCTGCTTTTCTTTCCCCTTACACCAGTGGTTCTTAAATTTTTCAAGATGTGCCCCTTCTTCCTCACAAAAACAAAACTCCCCCTCTTTTTCAAGGAAGCAAAAGTTGCACCTCCACTTCCTCATGCAAGTAGAACTCGTGGCCTCCTTGACAACACAAACCAAAAGCAAAACCCAAATGATTTCATCAAATTCTCCAATTTTAGCCAAAATTCAAACTGTTGACTAAAAAAAAGTCTTCACTTTTCATCAGCATCCACTCTTGTCTTAAGCTGATGGTGTAGACTGAAAAATTTATTGTTTCAGCTATCAACTCAATTATCACCCAGTTGTTCATGCTGCCCAAGAGGGTGCACCCTCCAATTTAAGAACCTAGGCTTTACACCATTCTCAAAATCCAAATGGATGCAATGGCAATTGGTTTGCCTAAAGCACATTACAAAAACAATTTATGCATAAAGTGCCTTTTTGTTATAAAAGTAGATTTTATAACTTATTACTTTTTATAATATATCAACCTGTTAATCTTTAAGGAAGATGTTGTGCGTCACAATGTGCACCAAAAATATCGCAGAACAGCCTAATGTTCAAAGAAATTTGTGGCAGTCTTGCTTTCTTTAACTGAAAAAAATTCCAACTTATACTAAAATATAATTTGTACTTATAATCATTTAATAGTCATTTTCTTACATTTAAATGCATTAGCTATGTTACACACAGAAATCTTTAAAAACAAACATAAGCATGAGTTGGCAATGTATCATTATTATTATTAAAAAATTCAATAAGTATTAGTATTCTTTCTTCAGCTAAATAATACTTAGCAATAGACAAATACTAGCTGACAAAAGAATCAAAATAAAAACTAGTACAATTGCTTGACATTTTTCAACTAAACAGAAAAATTTATAATTTTACTATAAGAGTTTGTATATTGAGTTTACCCAAGATTGAACGACGAACATTGGTGGTCGATAACTCAAATCCAGAAATAGTTTCACAGCATGAAAAATATATGCAACACCTGAACAGTGCATAACATCTAAAAATAGATTAATACTAATAATAAAATCTACTTTTATATTCCAAACAATTAGATTAAACTGCTACATTAAATTCATTTTTTTGAGCAACCACACTACAAAGCTGGCACCGGTAGTTAATATGCATACAAAACTACGTCCTGTGGATGTGTAACAATCATGTAATAAGTCGAAAAGCCAGGAAATTAACACTATAAAGTACCGGTATAGTTACAGTAATATATTGGTACATCAGTAGATGGATTTATCATTTATTGTAAAATAGTGTAATTTATTGATACTTTATTGGTACATTGGAGCATAAAACTATTCATTATTTTGCAATCATCAACTAAATGTTACTATGTGATAACTAAGATAATTTATAAACTATTTCAGTACTTTGTACATGACGTTATAAACTTTAAAACAAAAAATGTATTTGTTGGCAACTTTCTTACTCTGACCGACTTTTTTTTTAGTTTTTTTGTTTTTATCTAGTTACTAGTAGTTTAATATACTTTTCAAAAAGAGTAAAAAACTGATAGAAATTACGAATAATTTTTTCTCAAACCGTTGACCTACCTAAAATAAGAACAAAAGGCTTTGTCGTTACGCAACTATATCCAACACTGAACTGACTGGAGTAAAAAGGTAACTCCAGCTCCACAATCTTCTCAAGCGAAAATTGATAAAAGCTGGAATATTTCTTCTAAAAAAAATTGTCTGAGTCAAAGTAATGTTTGGTCAAAGTAACGTTTGTGACATAACAAAACCCATTTTCTTTTTCAAGAAACTTTGCCAGTATCAAAAGAAAACATAGGTAGAAATCATAGATAGGCTACCATATAAAATTCCTTAGGCCTATATAGAATATCTATGGTAGAAATAGCTAAGAATTTGCTAAAAAAGGTGCTTACAAAAGTTTCAGCAAATTTTTTATTATAAATTACGATAGTTTTTATAGAGAATAAAGCACAAAAAATATCTTTTTAACTTTCACGACCAGCATGTTTGCTTTTACATACTATTCATTAACTTTTTTTTTTATAACATGAATTCTTCTTCTTCTTCTTTCGGCCTTTCCCTTTGGTCAGGGGTAGCCACAGCGTATGATGTTTCTCCAAAGTGTCCTGTTTTCAATGTCCGTCTCCCTTGCGCCAACTTTCCCCATATCTTCCTTCACTACATCTAAAAATCTTCTCTTTGGTCTCCCTCTTTTCCTTTTTTTCGGTAGCTCCATTTCCATCACTCTTCATACTACGTACTCTTGGTCTCTCCTCATGACATGTCCATACCACCTCAGCCTTCCCTCCCTCATTTTCATTCCTAATCGTTCTACCTTAACTGTACTCCTGATGTACTCGTTTCTAATCTTATCTTTTCTCGTTACTCCCAAACCCACTTGCGCCATTCTGTTGTGTTCTTGGGAAAAAACACTTTACGGCACTTTCCCCTGCTTGGTGGCCTTGACAAGCAGTTCTAAATTACAGTAATATTTCTACTAAATTACAAGCGGATAGCAATATCTTGGCATCTCCGGAAGCAGGTCGGGGTAATTGCTTACCCTATATATAGCGCCTCCGTCGCTTTCCTGCGAGTCAGGAGGATAAATATAGAGATTAAAATAAAAAAAATAAAAAAAAAATAGCAAACCCCAACATTTTCATCTCTGCAGCTTCGATCTCTTACACTTGTTTCTTTGTGACCGCCACCGTCTCAAGTCCATACACCATTGCTGGTCTCACCACTGAACTGTACGCTTTTCCTTGTACTTTAGCTCAGTGTTTCCCAAACTGTGTGCCGCTGAAGAGGCTGAAGTGCGCCGCGAAAATTTTATTTTTTGACAAAACCTTATGCTGTAAATCTTTTCGTCCTCGTTGCATTGCTTTGGGTTTTAATTTTTCATCTTAACTTAGCATATTTGTTTCACTATTGCTCACGCACTTTTCGAAACAACAAAACCTAACATCCTAAAACGGTTATAGTGACTTCACAATTGTATGAATGGGTAAAATTTTCGTAAAATTTTTGTATGCGGCATCACAATAGTGTGGACGCTTAGTTATTAGCAGCTACTGTAGCTCAGTAATCCGCAGTTACTGCTGCATTGTTTTGAAAATATATTTAATAAAAAAAGCCGTAGTTGGATGTAAGTGAAGACAAAAAACGGCTTTGACCTTAGTGATACATTACAGCGGTAGATTAATTAAGAGTCTGTGCTGGATTAGCGATCGATAAAAAAGTTTTTATTTGAATTGGGGTTGACCTGCAGAAAATTTTGAGACCACCGATATACTATTATCAGAGGTAGAGGTCTCAAGTCACTTTTTTTGAAATCTAGGTCTCCATCTTGATCTTGAACCTCTGCATCTCGAGTCCAGGTTGAGATGAAGTGATGTGGACAAATTCTATAAGTGTTCAAACTATTTCATAATTTTTAAGTTAAATAGGTTATTTTAACGTTTTAGGCCGTCATGGCCCTTTCTAAACTCGCCATTAATCACGGTACAATTGATCCATGGTAATCTTTATTACAAGCCTGGACACCGTGAATGTACTCAAGAAACTCTATTTTCTCATCAAATTTTAAACGTTTTGCATTTTATATTTTTAAAAACGAAAATTCCGAAATGCAACTATATCAAGATTATTTTAATTGTAATCAATACTGTTTTATGACATCATAATAGATTACATGTCTTTGTATTGTAATTGAAGCAATTGACACGATTGCCTTTCAAAACCTACTCGTATCGTTTTTATTGTTTCCTTGGAAAATATATTTTACAGAAGTTTTTTTGCTTTAAATTTCAGTCATATTATAAATAAAAACTATAAAAAAATAATATAAAATTTTAACCGGACAGCAATATCTTGGCATGTCCGAAAGCAGGTCAGGGTGATTGTTTGCAGTAGATGGTCAGGATCGAGAGTTTCACTGTTAGTCAAGCAGAGATCCGCTTTTAGTTGGAAAAGTTTAACTGGAAGTATGCCAATAGAATTGTTGAGTGATCTGTTGAAGTGGGACACAGGCATCCAGTGACAATGTTCAAGGCGTCTGGTTAAAAATTCATTTTCGTGGTATAAAAAGAACCGTAATTAAGTTGTCTAAAGAGATGGCTCGTCCAAACATTTAACGGAATTCGATTGCCTTCTCCACGCTCGTAGTGCTTACTTCTTGGATAAGGTCAGCAAAACCCCTCCAAGTCTAACAACTATTTTATATTTAAAAATCCGTATCTCTGAAGCCCAGCAAAAAAAAACTATAATTGTAGACTGAGATAGAGACAATTTATTTTTATCTGCAGTTAAATACGAGCCCAGCAACTCAGCAGAACACAACAAACTTCTTCAGCAAAACATTACAACTTGTTCATTCAGCAAATGTATGGTCACTTGCATGACCATTCAGCAAAACTATGGTCACTCGACCATTCAGCAAAATTATTGTCACTTTTCCTTCAGCGAAGTTACCGACTGATGGAACTGATGCCTTCCTTTTTATAACAAATTTGATCGGCCCACGTTTAAGGGATTTTTACGACAAATTTTTAATTCACACATTCACATTTAATATTAATCATACGAGTATTTAATTCACATTTAATTTTTAATTTTCACACATACACACACCCACACACACACATTTAATTCACACAAAGAAAATTAATTTAGACATTACGCAAAAATCACTGACCAAAGGGAGGTCACATCGTTATTATTCAATCAAGAACCTGCAGCCACGATGAATTAACAGTTGGATACTTCAACGCATCTGAACTAAACAAGTTACAAATAGATCAACTATTTGGAAACGTCAAAAAACATTAAATTATCAAAAGGTCTTTGTAATTAGCCAGCTGCACAACTTCTTCACTTGAGGGTAATTTAATCTTCGCAGAAAAGGCGATTTGTGCTACGAAACAGCTTCATTCAAGACACTATTTATGAGGTGAGCAACGCTGTCGAGTAGGTCGAAGATGGGGCAACTGTACGCAGTGTTTTGGCACTTGCACTAATCTCGAGCCCTTATGTTGTCTCAATAGTGTGACGTAGGAAGATGCTTTTTTGCGCAATACCGCAAGATGTTGACGAAATGTGAGTGATTTCTTCAGTTTTACTCCAAGATAAGAAGGAATTGGACAGAATGGTAAAAGTTTGTTGTGTTGTAAACTTTTAGCTCATGTTTGGCTTCTCGTTTGTTTAAATAAAAGGCTATTGTCACTGTCTTTGAAAGACTACGCTTCAACCTGCAAGTTTGGAGAAACGGTAAAAGTGTGGTCGTGTCTTGACTAAAAGTTTCTTCAAAGTTCTTCCAGTATCTAAAAAAGTACAAAAATGTCAGATAGTCCGCATACGTAAACATTCTAAAGATTTTAGAAAGCTGTATAATCTTGTATAAATGTTTAAAAGGAAGTGAGCCGAAACCTACCCTAAGGCAAGGCTGCAGAGCTGGAGCTGGAGCTAAAAAAATTTTAGGGTTAGGAGCTAGAGCTGAAACCATAAGTTTTATTGGTAGCTCCGCAGCCCTACCTTTAGGAACGTCGTTTCACAAAATTCGGAGCTTTTTTTTGTTATCCGTAGTAAGGGTGAAATTTGGTTCCCGCGAAATTCCATAATCATTTTAACCAGGAGCTTATCTGAAAAAAATTCCAGCAGCTTACAGGTAAGGCGACAATGCCAAGCTGTGATAAGTAGCCGTCAGCCGACCAATACAACATCGTCCTTCTTCTTCTTCTTCATTTGGGGGAAATAGATGGGAGATGGATGAGAGCTGAATAATTCACTAAATGGCCGAACATATTTCTTCATCCAGGCTGTCAGGCTCTTTTAGACATTTGAGAGAGCACGGGCTCCATTTGGATCCTGATTGATGAGGCAAGATGTTATTACTTACTCAGTTGTCTGCTCCTTTGCTCCACATTCTCAAGATGCCGTAGAAACTGTACTCCATTGGTGCGTTTCTGGGCAGAATAGACCAACGCCGGTTCGGAGGTGGTCAAGCTTGACCCATGCAGGTCTCGGAAAGCTAATTCCCGGTGACGTTGGGATAACATTCTTAATAAATGTATGGAACCTAGAGACATTTTCTCGCCACCCCAAGTTTCATCTATATTCCACCCATTGGGCTACACTGGTGCCTGACTGGGCTAGGTCGTTCAGCAGTTCCAGAGAAGCAGGCACAATTTGGTGTCTTGATTTAAGTTGCCGCAACTTTCAGAAGACTATACATGCTCCTGATTGCGGCGAGCTACAGATAGTATGGCATTTTGGCGAGGAAGCTCAATTGGTTGGATACCTGCTAAGATAAAAAGGTTTTCCGTTGGTGTGTGTACAAATGCTATGGCTTAGTTCGTACTATTGCGTCACAATGTGGTTTGTCTGTATAGTTGTTTTCTGCCTTACATCGTTTGTCTGTACAGTTGTGTTCTGACTTAGTAAGCGCTAGTTCAGTAAGCTTAAGCTCTAGTTAGTAGCGTGTTTAGTTTTGAGTTATGTTGTTATTTATTCTTTTATTTTGCAGACGAACAATTTCGTCATTTTCGTTTTGTACATTAAATTGTATCATTCCGAAAATGAGTCACGTTCTTTTAGTGTGGGACGCAGGCATCCGGTCACTATGCGCAAGGCATTGCTAATGGGCTTGTCAATAAAGCGAGTATGGGCACTGCGAAACCAACAGGCGCACAGTAGGCTACTCAGCCGTGGAATGGACAAGGCAAGGGTGGCTGTGCTAAGTATTGTGGCATCCGTATCCCAGCTTGATCCAGTTAATCGTCTGAAAAACCCAACACCCGATGTTGACTTCTTGCCCAGTGACCTTAAGTGTTGGTGAAACGTTAGTGCCCTATCCAACTTTAGGCCAAGATAAGTAGGTTCAGCCAAAACGGTAGGGCCTGTCCTTTGACAAGGATGTTGAGCTCAAGTCGTACCTCCTTGTTGTAAAGATGGAAGGCTGCGGACACAGTTTTTGTTGTACTAAGCTTGAACTTCTATTTGTAAAGATAAGAGGATAGGATTGGCATGTTCTGATTAGCGTCCCTTTTAACTCCTGCCAGTCGCTTGCATAGTGCAAGGTGGTCAGGCTATTAGCATAAGAAAAATTTCTGTTGACTGTCACTGGCAGGTCATATGTGTAGACAGTGGCGGCTCGTACATAGGGGCCACAGGGGCCGGGCCCCACTAAAAATTTGACTAATTATATGTGAATTTCTAAAGAAAAACCCTATATTAAATATCAAAATGTTTACATGCATGCCAAGATAACAGTTAACAGAAAAACAACGAGAAATATTTTCAAATATTTCCTGAAGTCTCTTTAAAACGATCCAGAGGGGCCCACATATTTTGGCCCGTTTACTCCTATATATTTACACCTAAAGCCAACCAACTCACGCGCCGCGCTCTGTGAAGATTTTACTATGCTGGCAATAGCACAAAATTGGGGCCAGCGATGTCTGGCCCAAACAGCAATCGTAACTTATAAGCAGACGTTAGCTGCGCCTGCCTTTTTTGGCTTAAGCGTGATCAATTGTACAGTTTAATTTGCTTTAATTTTGTGAGTTTGAGTTCGTTTTCAATTCGACAGTTTAAATTTTTTTTCTATTTGAATAAGGTATTTTAACTTCAACTTAAAATAAAGAAATAATTTGTTAAAGAATAATTTTGGTAAAACAAATATTTTGGTTTTCTATTTGAATAAGGAAACAAATTGGTTAGTAAGAAATCTCTTCAAAACGATGCAGAGAGGCCCACATATTTTGGCCCGTTTACTCCTATACATTTACACCTAAAGCCAACCAACTCACGCGCCGCGCTTTGTGAAGATTTTACTGTGCTGGCAATAGCACGAAATTGGGGCCAGCGATGTCTGGCCCAAACAGCAATCGTAACTTATAAACAGACGTTAGCTGCGCCAGCCCGTGTGCAGCCTTAGAAAATTAGTTGTTATTCAGTTGATATTGGGTGATGTGTTGCATTCTTTTGTGAGACAGCAGTTTCTGCTTCTCAGCACATGTTTTTTCACAGTTGTGGTTGTTTATCAGTTATTGGTAACGTGATTTATTGTTATTTTGCTGCGCTTACCTCTTTGGCGAAGGAAAAAAGGTTAAAAGGTTAAGATTATTAGCATTGTGATTCAATCACGTTACATGCGTTTGAATTTAGGTCGCTGCAACTCATAGAATTTAGGTCGCTGCAACTCTAGAAGAGCTGCAACTCATGCATCTGTTTCTCATTTGCAATTGCAATCATGTGTAAAGCATGTGATACAATCACAGAGGAAGTTAAAGAAAACTTCGGATCTTCGGATAAATTTCGTTCATTTTCCGTAGTGAATCCAGCTGAATTTGAGCTTTATAGAAACTCTTCCCGACAATTATGTTAAAGAAATTGCTTCGAATTACGCAATGCTTAATAAAGATAAAATGAAATGTGAATTGTCCGTTTTGTATGCAAATGATAATTTTAGTGGAATTTCCAATATTAGCGAGCTATTAAAATTCATAAATGAAAATGGACTTGATGAAATATTTTTTGAAGTGTCTAAACTGCTTGAAATTGTTCTTGTGACACCAATTTCAACTGCTGACGCAGAGAGAAGCTTCAGCACAATGAAGCGAATAAAAACGTATCTTCAAAACACCATGTTGCAAGACAAACTGAACAGCCTCGCTTGCCTGTCGATACATAAGGAGTATATTAGCAAAATCAGAGATTACAACAACAAAGTCATCAGCATTTTCGCGCAGATAAAGGACCGAAAAGCTGGCTACTTATACAAATAAAGGCTAGAGTTGAATATTGCATTTTTTGTTAAAAATTTATTTACCCCGCCTTTGAATTTAGGTAGTCTATGAATGGAATTTTTTGACATTTCAAAAATTGTTTTGCTGGCCCCACCATTAATGAAAGCCACGAGCCGCCACTGTGTGTAGATATTAAACATGAGAGCAGCCAAGACTGATTCCTGTGGGACGCCATTCTTGAGGCGTCGTAACCTACTTTGCTTTTTGGCACCAATGGTGAGGGTAAAACTCCGATTACGAACGAGTTCCATAATCAATGAGACCACGTGCCTGTCCGGAAAAAGACAAAGTAGCTTGCAGATGAGGCCGCAGTGCCATACAGCAGGGGAGCTTAAAATTAAAACTTTGGAAATTGGAAATGAGGCCCTCAAAATTTTATGGCTGATAGTAAAAAATAAGAATGAAATTACTCTTTTTACTTTACTCACAAAACTTTTCACATAAACCCCCTCAAAGTTTAGTATACTCCTAAACTTACGGTACAATAGCTGTCTTTATAAAAAACAAATACTCGTATTTACTATACATAGACATAGAAGAGCATTTACTACTTAATATAGCTTTAATGCTCACAGAAGCCAAAACAGGGAGGGCGGGACATTTTAGTATCCCCTGTTGGCCTTGGTGCCAACGTAATTTAACTTGTTCAACTTCGTCAAAAATTATGATGTTGACTCAGTATAGAAACCACGTCAAAAACTATAGTTAAAGATTTAACCTTTTAAAGTAACGTCAAAAACTATGATTTCAAAGTCGAAAACTATTTTCTTATTATAAGATTTGTCAAAAATGATGTTGCTGACCGCATTGCGATACTGTTGGAAATTATGTGGTGTTGAGTTCGCTGCCAACACCCGAACTAAATTGTTCTCTCAATCAGAAAGGCTATTTTCTACGCTAAGAAGAGGTTGTTAGTTGATTCTCTCTAATCCTAGCTCCTAACTATAATTTACCAAATCAGAATTAAATAAAATATAACCTTTATTCAAATGGTATGAGTCAAATTACTGGTTCACAGAGCGCAGGGTTTTAGACGGAAATTTTCTCCACTTCAACAAAAATTCAAATCTGTAGTACCGACTCTGTATTTGATTAACAAATAACGACTTTACCGGGCGATTCAACGAACTAGAGAATTTCCTCTACGAAGTAACAGCCTAGAACAGCCTTCCGAACGACTTGATCTAACTGCGTTTCTCTTTTCTGTAAAGTTGTAGAAGCAGGCGCTTATATAGTGGATATTACAATTAAGCACGTGGCGATCAACAATGGAGGATTTAACTATCTGTGACGTTGATGCATTTTGCAATCTTCATTTTATTTTATCTCTATATTTATCCTCCTGACTCGCAGGAAAGCGTCGGAGGCGCTCTTCATAGAGCAAGCAATTATCCAGACCTGCTTAAAAAAGATACCATGATATTGCTGTCCGCTTGAAATTTTTAATTTGTTTTTTAGTTTTATAGAGATATGACTGAAAGTTAGAACTGCTTGCCAAGATTGCCAAGGAGGGAAAATTGCCGTGAAGTGTCTTTCCCAAGAACACAACAGAATAGCGCAAGTGGGTTTTGAACCGCGACCATGTTGGTTATAAGCACGGCGCTCTAACCACTCGACCACGTTGCCGCACATCTCGTAATAACAATGCCGTTCAAATTAGTTGGCAAAGCGCCACAAATATGTAAAGTAAACAGAATGGGGTTTCAACCAAAATAGCACAATTATAATCAAAATTAAATGATCTGAGCTTGAACAAAAAGATAATGCTTTTATGAGAAACAACAACCAATTACAAAATTAGAACTTTAATAAAGGGTTGATTGCAAAACAACCACCCCAAAAATTGAAAATAAATAATAGCTTTAGAAATGCTTAAATTCAAAAAGGCTCGTAAAAATACTTCTGTAGCCCTACTTGATGATATTTTAAATTTTTTTTCTTTGTCTACTTTACTTATCCCCACCCCGGGGTGCCGGGAGCAGGGGGACAGGAAGAAAATTGCCATGTCCTTTCAAATTGCTTTCAAAGATCATTGCAATTAGCTTAAGTAGATTTTTTTAATTTTGAAAGTATATCATTAGAGGTAACTTTCATTCATTCATTCTTTCATTTATTTATCATCTTTATTTATCCTCGAACTTACAAGACAACGTTGAAGGTGATAAACTTGGGGCAATCATTAGGCGATTACCCAGACCTACTTTTGAAAATCCTAAGATATTACTGTTCGATAAAAAATTAAAAAAAATTTTTTTAGTTTGTACCTAGATTGATGGTAGATCTATAGTAATTTAGAGGTGCTAGTTTCTTTCCTAAGGAGACAAAAGAATGACGAAGTAGGTATTAAACAGCAACTTGTGGATTGGGTTTGCCATCAATATGACCTTGCTACTTACCTGTTCTTGTAACTTTTCATCAGACAAATTATTTAGGTTACTACTAATGGGAAACGACAAGCATGTATCTCAGTAGTATGTGACATAATTGTTATAGTATGTGACGTCATAGCGCACGGCTCTACTGCCTTCTTCTCTATGGTTTGATAAGTGTGGTTAACCGCGTGATAAACTATTAGTATAACTTACAGATTCAGTCGTATAACTATCGTGTAACTCCGTATAAATAAAAGAGCTAACTGCAGATACTAGTGGAACTCATAACATGGCGTCGTCGACAGTCAGCTTATAAATTCGTGTAAAGAAAATAAGCTTACGAACCATTATAAAAGTATACTGCAAGTTCGTGATCGGAGATTTGTAAAAGATTGAAGATAAAAGAGACATGGCAAAAAACAAGCGAGAGCTGCAAGCAGAATTAGAAGCAGCAAACAAACGTATAGCCGAATTATCTCAATCTAATCAAAACGCGAATAGTAATATTAATAATGATGAACCTCCTTCTTGGTTAAAAACTTTTTTAGAAGCACAGTTGTCAATGCAAAGACAAACACAAGAACAGAATGTCGAAAGTCAGCGACAATTGCAACAAATAATCGAAAAATTTTCGCCACAGCAGCTGGCCCAATGCGCGAACAGCGAGAGAAGCGAATCACGTGAGCAAACCATTGACGTCAACAATTCTAACAACGAGGCAAGGCGAACCAAAGCGGACGCACAAAAGCCTTCGACACTGCAGGTGGGAATTTCGTTAGCTGAATTTGCGAAATGGCGTAAATCGTACAACGATTATGCTACGGTCTCGCTTGCAACAGAGCTGCCATTGAGCAGTCAGTTGGCATTGCTTCGCGGTTTTTTTTCGATGGACATGCGAGAAGCCGTAGAACACGTACTTCTTATCCCGGATGATACGACACTTAAACCAGACGAAGTGTTAGACAAAATTAAAAATTACATCCGGAGTCAAAGAAATATAGCGTTAGATTGCGTCGCATTTGAAGAGAGAAAGCAAGCGGCTGGCGAAAACTTCGATTCGTTTTTAATCGCGATTAAAACTTTGGCAAGAGACGCAGACTTGTGCAATGAATGTTTAAATCGTCGTTTAGTCACAAAAATCATGTCGGGAATATATGACAAAGAGACTCGAACAAAGCTCCTAGCCATGTCCCCATTACCTGATCTTCAGACCGTCACTGATTTATGCAGATCGGAAGAGTCAGCAAAACTAGACGACGCGCGAATAAGCCGACAGCTGAATGAGAGAAGAGCGTACCAAAGCAAATTTCGCCGAAATTTCTCTAAATCTAAAGAGCGCACTAAAACGCCCTGTACAAAATGCGGTAAAAAGACCTGCCCACCAAAAGGTCAAACCCACTGTCCCGCAAAGGATACAGAGTGCTTAATATGTCGCAAAAAAGGTCACTTTACATCAGTGTGCTTTCACAACAAACCCGGGTTCAACAGACGCGAAGAAACGAAGAAAAAGTTAACCGGACAAATCAAGCGTAGATGCAATGCTAACGCAAATTTCGCTAACTCCGCGGCGCCCAAAATAACTGTTAATCTTTTTTCTCTTAAACATCGTAACCCGTTAGGTTCCACAGAAGCTACACCAGACACAGGTGCCGAAGCAAGTCTTGTTGGGGTAAACATCATTCAACGGCTCGGAATAGACCTTGATAATCTAATGCCGCCAAATCAAGACACTCTTAGTGCAGTAAACCGGCAGACCGTAACATGCGTAGGGACTTTCCCATGCATCATCGAATACTGCGGCCGATTCGTGGAAGAAACCATTTACGTCTGTCCTGAGGTAGAAGATTTTTTGCTTGCTTGGTACGTATGTCAACAGGTTAACATTCTACCTGACACGTATCCTCAACCGATAAATTCATCAAAAACACCTCGAAAATTAGCAAGCATATTAAAAGCAGAGAACACAAGATTCATTATATCAGAGAACCCAACTGAAGCAGAAATTAATAAAATTGAGAACAAGTTGATAAAATCGTACAGCGATGTGTTTTCTGAAGACACAACATTACGGGAAATGAACAGTAAACCCATGAAAATTTCCTTGAAAGATGATGCTGTTCCATTTGCTTTACCTGTTCCACGCCAAATACCTTTAGCTTTCAGAAGGATGGTGAAGACAGAGCTTGACCAACTTGTACAAGCCGGAGTCATTGCACCAGTAACAGAAGCAACTGATTGGGTGCACCCTATGGTCGTTGTACAAAAACCCAATGGTGGAATTCGTCTCTGTATTGATTTGCAGAAATTGAACAAATACGTACGCCGTCCATATCATCCATCTAAATCACCTGCTGAAGCTATTTCGAATATTTCTTCTTCGTCTAAATTTTTCTCAACATTAGACGCCACTAAAAGATACTGGCAAGTACCTTTAGAAAAAGAAAGTCAAGACTTTACCACATTCATTACGCCGTTCGGAAGATTTAAATTCCTTCGAGCTCCGATGGGACTAGCTTCTTCTCAAGACAAATATTGCGCAAGAGGCGATGAAGCTCTGCAAGGCATTGAAAAAGTCGAAAAAGTGGTAGATGACATTCTTATTCAAGGCGAAACCGCACAGGAACGCTTGAATACCGTAGTGGCTGTACTAAACAGATGTCGAGAACACGGTATTACTCTTAATCCGAAGAAAGTGCAGTTACTACAAAGTGCTGTGAGATATGTCGGATATATAGTGAGCAGCGACGGTATTAAAGTAGACCCCACAAAAATTGAAGCAATCTCTGAATTCCCTGCTCCAACAAATATAACTGAATTACGATCTTTTATGGGCATGGCAAACCAGCTGGGCGGATTTACTCACCTACTCAGTGAAGCAGCAGGCCCACTTCGGGACTTGCTCAAACCAAAAAATGCTTTTCTCTGGTCACCCCAGCATGAAGAAGCATTTACAAAGACAAAAGAAATTCTTTGTAGCCCCCATATTTTGGTTGCATTCGACCCCAATCTGGAAACGATGCTGCAAACAGATGCATCTCGGTTGAAAGGTCTAGGTTTTGCACTTTTGCAAAAACATCAAGAAACGTGGAAATTGGTTCAAGCAGGATCACGTTTTATAACTGAGACTGAGGCCAACTACGCTATGGTTGAACTGGAATTGCTCGCTGTTGTTTGGGCTATGCGTAAATGCCGCATATATCTGCAAGGCTTACCCAATTTCGAGCTGATAGTAGATCACAAGCCATTAGAGTCAATCCTGAATACCCAGACACTCGATATGGTGGATAATCCCAGGATTCAGAGACTTAAAGAAAAACTCAGCGCCTTTATATTCCACACCACCTGGAGAAAAGGCAAAGACCATGTGATCCCCGACGCGTTGTCACGAGCACCGTGCCGCGACCCAGAACCAGAAGATATCATAAACGTAGACACAACCAGAATGATCTGCAAAAACGTTTCTACAATTCTGAGAGGAAAAGACCCAGAAGTCACAAAAGAAACATTTATCGATCCAATGCTGGAAGACTTAAAAGAAAGTACTCAGCAGGACGAAGCAGCACAACAATTAATCACTGCTATTAAAAGCAACTTTTCAAAAGGAAACGAATATCCATTAGCTCAACCTTTCAAAAAGCTGAAAGATCAGCTTACTTTCGAAGATGGATTAATTCTCCTGAACAGCCATCGCATTGTGGTGCCGGTACAGAAAAGAAAAGAAATACTGACAAAGCTACATGCCTCACATCAAGGCATTGAAAGAACAAAACAAAGAGCGCGTCAAATAGTGTACTGGCCAGGAATCAATAGCGACATCAAAAATACCGTTGAAGCCTGCACGAAATGCCAAGAGCACCAACCAAGCTTGCAACAGGAACCATTACAACGCGATCCCCTCCCATCAAGACCCTTTGAAGACGTATCTGCAGATTTATTTTATTATGCCGGTAAGACTTACCTGGTTTATGTAGACCGCCTGTCGGGATGGATTAAGCTCAGCGAGTTCTCTCATGACCCTAGTTCACATCAGATAATCAGCACTATAAGAAAATTTTTCGTGGACACAGGGGTACCAGTACGAATCAGAACTGACGGAGGACCGCAATTCACATCAAGCAAGTTTCAACAGTTTCTCAAGAAATGGGGAGTAACTTCCACCATAAGTACTCCACATTACCCACAGTCAAACGGACACGCAGAAGCAGCAGTGAAAGCCATGAAGCACCTTGTTGCCAAAACTGCTGAGCATGGTAGTCTCGACTGCGATGAATTTAGCAGCGGCTTAATCGAATGGGTTAACACACCCAAGGCCCATGGGCTATCACCAGCCGAAATTTTATACGGCGCCCCGCTACGTTCAATCGTCCCAGCTAAACTGAAATATTTCAAGGAAGATTGGCAAAACAAATTCGACAAGTGGGACGCAGCTTTATCAAATCTACAAGTGGCTGCAGAAACCAAATACAATAAACGCGCAAAACACCTCAATCCACTAAAAATCGGACAACATGTTCGAATTCAAGACCATATTACAAAAAAATGGTTGCGATCAGGACTCATCATCGGCGTCGGGAGAAACCGCGACTATCACATAAAACTACCGAGCGGTCGAGTCTGTTGGCGCAATAGACGTTTTATTCGCCCTCTCCCCACCGAAGGGGGAGACCCCAAAGAGGAAATGATGACATCAGACGAACGTCACGTCCATTTTGAAGATGAAGTCTTTCCATCATCTCCAACCTCGCGGCGAAGCGTGAGACAAAAACGCTTTCCTAATCATTTAAGAGATTTTGTATGAAGTAGCGTAAAACTCATAACGCTTGTGCCGTATTGTATATAGTTTGTGCATGTTTATTAATCGGGCTTGTACAATGTACTATATTTTTCTTAGACAACCTTTTCGCTAAAAAGCTTCTTAAAAGGGGGTTGTTATAGTATGTGACGTCATAGCGCACGGCTCTACTGCCTTCTTCTCTATGGTTTGATAAGTGTGGTTAACCGCGTGATAAACTATTAGTATAACTTACAGATTCAGTCGTATAACTATCGTGTAACTCCGTATAAATAAAAGAGCTAACTGCAGATACTAGTGGAACTCATAACAATAATGCTTTGTGTTCAATTAACTCCAGTTTGATTTAACAAATTTATTACCTCTTGTAGTAAAATAAATGGGCTACTATATTACTTTATATACCGCAAATGTCTGTTTAAACGTTATTCTGTTTTCATTAATTTGATTTGCTTATTTAAGTGAAGCATATTTTTGTCTCATTTATTTTGTGAGCTTTCCTACAAATGTATTTTTTTGGCAGTTCCAGAGTGGTTTTGTGATATTTTTTAAACTTTTTTCTTGACTTGATTTGCATCATTGTTGAAAGAATCCTTAGCAAATTCGAGTTTGTATCCACCTGAGAATCTGCTCAATTTGAGTTAGACTTATGCTACTACACAATTTAATCTTTAGTTAACAGTTTATTGCTCATTCCAGGCAAGAAAATTTTAAACCAGGTAAAGAAATATCAAGCATCTTTTGCTAATCACATGTAATCAGCTGATTGCATAGAAACTGCATCTCTGGGATCAATTCAAAACACCATTTTGATCAAAATTCATTACACTTAAGTGCAACTACTCAAATTATGTCAATTATAATCAGTGTATCCACTGCACAAAGCACAGTCAAGTAATCAATTTAGCTCAAAGATACAGCAATATATGCCATAGGGTGAAAATGTATGCCAGTGTGTTTTAATGTGCTCATGAAAATAAGACACATTCATTTTTAATAAAAACAATGACTGCACTGTAGTAGGACCATTAAACTTTTTCATTTTCAAACAACTACGTAGCTAAATTTTTTTACAAAATAGTTGAAGAAATCTCTTTGTAATAATGGAATTTAAGGATTTGTTACCAAATTTGGGAAAAAATGTCTGGTTAAGCAATCAATATTTACTATTATCGTAAAACAGCCTCATGGTTTGTCCTTGCATTTACCAAGAAGCTTTAGTAAATTTTATTAGGGCCAGTGCTTGTTTCCATGTCAGGAAAAGATTTTATAACATTAAACAAAAGTGTGTTTGAAAAAGTAAATATTTTGGCATCTGGTCTACTTTAAGATCAATACCAATGACGTCATCATAAACTTAAATTTTCAGGCTTCAGCATCTGTCATTTGATAAAAAAATTTTCAAAACTACTGTATGTTTATTATTGGTACAGCGCTTGCCATGATAGAATACACAGCACAGTTGTTTTTTAACAGAGCTAAGTTATTGCACTTGTTGCTCTTTGGTAATGCTGGTAAACTTAGGTATCTACCATTCATAATATTAGTATTTTTCAGCGATATAAGAAATTCAATTTTTGTATCAATTTATAAATTAGTTTACTTTGATGCTCTGTAACATTTATTTTATTTATTTATTTATTTATCTCAGACCCAAAAGCGTCCATATATGTACACACACGCAAAAAAAAAAAAAAGAAAAAGAAATATCAACCCTAAAAGATGCACAATAGAAAAATACAAGTTTAAAACAAAGTTCGCACAAAATATTGGTAATAAAACGATTTATACCATAAGTCCGATGACATTAATGACATAAAGAAAATATTTTGGGAGTTTATACAACTATTAGTGAAAGAAAAAATATATTTTCTAATTAGAGCATCGAAGGTATCAATATTTGATTGTACTTGATGGTTACGAGCACTAACACACATTTAAAATTGCTTTGTTGTTTTGAATGAAGTAAAATAGCTCTAACTTAAAATTTGTTGTTTTTTCATATTTTACGCCCCCATTGAACTTTACTACACCCATTATGTTTTTTTTTTTTGAAAAAAAATTTTTATTAGTATGAACATGCTTATTTATATAGATAACATATTTTTTTAGGGCCTCGTATGAATTTATACTTTAAGCTCCCCTACATACAGTATTGTAGGCTGCTGTGAGATCGACAAACACAGCGTCGGCCTTCTTTTTGGCCAAAAAGCTATCCGCAATTTCTTTAGTTAGAAGAGTGATTTGATCTACGGTCGACCTTCCGCGCCGAAATCCAGCTTGGTCTCTAGGCCTTCTTCTTAACCTCAAAAGGATCCTCTATTAAAAAACAAAAAGAATTGATCTACGATTTACTCTTCAGGTAGAGGTCCTGGTAAGCCGCGTCCACATCAGGTGAATTCCGCGGCAACAAAGTTTTTTCGAATTTGTTCGTCAAAGCAATGTAATCAATGTACTTGATACTGGGGAACTTCGATCGTTGATGGAAAAGCAAAACTTCGTAATAGGCTAAGCCTAAAAGCGAGGGTGAATGTTTTAACCTGTAAAAATTTTTTGTGATTAATATTGAAGATTTTCGATGTGGAAAAAATTTTTTGGAGGTCATATATTTTTTGTACTTATCACGGTTGCGAAGTCGGAGGTATTATTTTCTGACTTTGATTCCGACTCCACCTATTCAAAATTTTCCGACTCCCACTCGACGATATGTAAAAATACGATTCCTACTTCACAACACTGTTATAAGCAAGGTTGTGGAGTCGGAGTCCCCAAATCGCATGCTTTGGATGGAATCAAAGTTGTTTTTAAAGATTTTGCGGAGTCGTTTTTCAAGTATTCTGAAGTCAGAGTTAATATGTTTTGAGATTCCGCTTTACGCTAAATTAAGTCTCCAAGGTTGTGGAGGCGAAATCGCACGTTCTATGATACAATCGCGGGAGTCATTTCTTCAGATATGTTGGAAATTTTTCAGATGTTAAAATTTTAAATAGGTGAAGTCGGAGTTGGAAAAATTCTTTCGACTTCACAACCAGGTAATAAATCGCACTTAGCAACCAGGGAGGATCCAGCAGATAAGGAGCAACATCTCCTTAGAAATTTCGAGTATGCAACATTAAGAATAACTTTCAGCAATTGCAATTACTATTGCAAAGTTAGCATTCTATGATGCTTTTTCTTGTCTACAATTACTAGTAGATTAAAATCGAAAATTTTTTATTCTTACTCTGGTTGTCTTCAACCTCTAAACAGAGTACATTTTTTCTGTTACGTTAAAGCATTTAAAGTATTGAGGATGATACGGAATTATAGGCGGTAATTTTAGACAAGAGCTCACAATTTTTTAAAAATTTCAAATTTTTAGGGGTACTTAATTCCAATCAAGACCTTCTTTTAAATCGTCACTTGACTTTCAAAGACGATAAGCTCATTTCGATGCAGTTTCCAATGAAAATCTTTTTTTTAAATCTTCAGTAGAAATTTTTGAAACAGCCATTAAACCAAAACTTCGTTTTTAAATTGAAGTCCAAAAAGAGCCCGGCCCAAGTACTCCAGAGTATTTTTGAATTATTCAGATGATAAACGTGACTATAGCTTCTATTCACTTTATTGAAAATCGGAGTCAGATTTTCCTACAACACTTATGACTCCGTTTTCGACTCCAGTACATTTCAAAAAGCGACTCTTACTTTGGGATGTCTAAAATGACTTCTATTCCAACTCCACACTCTGGCTTAAACTAAAGCAACTTATGTACAGTCAACTTCGGATATAAAAGATTTTCGCTTATAAGGAACCATTTCAAATGGTCCCAATGATTTTCAATGTAAAATAATACTAAAATATTCGCTTATAAGGGATTAAATTTCCAAGTACCAATCATAATTTTCCTGTAGTTTTAGTCGGTTATAAGGGATCGATATTTTGTTCTGATAATGCGTCAAAGCAACCAAAAGCGTACGTTCCGATTTCAATTTCGCGGGCTTTTCTGAGGGAGCGCTTTCTTTGCAGGCTTTTTCGAGGATATGTGTGAAAAGCTTCAAAAAGAGCGTTTAAAACTTGCGTTTTTAGGGTATTGGATCGAACTTTTTGTTATAAGGGATTAATAGAGCTGGTCTCGGCGTGTCTCTTATATCCGAAGTTGACTGTAGTCCAGTGTCTCGAGTTCAGATGTAACTGTTATTGATAATGATATTATTGAGTAAATTTAAATACTTCAGTGATTTTTTTAATTCGTACAGCAAGTTACCGCAGATAACTTTCATTCGACTTTGGTAATCGCAGTGTTTTTTCAAAAGTGGTTTATAATCGGATAAGTACAATAGCCAGCGTACATTTAAACAGTGGTTTCTGGCATGGAAAAAGAGCGTTATGCCAGTAGGGTGGAGCGAAAATAATTTTTTTTTTGAAATTGAAAAAAGTGTAGTTCTAAAACCTGCCAAACAGGTAAAATCTACGAAAAAAATTGGTTTTGGCGAGTTGCTACCTTTGGGGGGCTAGCAACCCCCAAAATGTGTTTTGAGGGGTAAAATTTCCTAAAAATGTCGTAACTCAGTAACCGCTTATCGTAGAGGCATGATTTATGGCTTAAAATTTCCAGAATCATCATGTTTCTATATGTGCTAAGAGAAAGTTTTTGTCTATTTCCACTAGAAAAAAAGTTATGATAGAAAAACTGTTTAATAAGTTTGTTTGTTTGTACTTAACTAATAGTTATCTGAAAAGTTATTATTATTTTTTGCAGGTATATTGTTAAGTAATTGTGTAAATCAAAGCTTTGGCCAAACTGCGAAGTAGTAAAACATGAAAAGACGGAGTTCAACTTCTGTAAAAAAGATTTTACATAGTGGACACACTTTCTCTACCCGTGATAGTTTTCCACCAGGAGTATTGCCTACCAAGCGACATGTAATAGAACGCATTCTTCATTTGAAAAACTTTCGAACCTTCAATGCTGCAAATGACATTGCCAGAGAAATTTATGACAGATGGGTATGGTGCAACGTATATCCCATTCATCTGTACACCATTTCGAAAAAAGTTCAAAGTTTTGTGAATTGTTTCAGTGCACTTGATCGCTGGTCAAAGAAAAAACGAGGAGAAGCATTTTTACAAAAGGAAAAAGAGTTTATGTCAACTATTGATGAAATATTTGATGTTTTTTGTGCTGACGATAAGCAGCGCAGAATTTTGGAGAAACAACATGGTTTGAAAATGACAGATGATGATTATGCTTTTTATAAAGATCAAACTAGTAAGCGAGTTGGAAAATGTGTGGATGCTGTGGTTCCTTCAACGTCAGCTGACATACAGTTTTTGAGGTGCTCTCGACCCTTACAACCTCATCCAGAACCACCAACATGTTCTTCCGTTACATCAGTTACATCAGTGCCTGAGTCAGCTTTGGATTATCTGTCAGATTCTAATTCAACCAACACAGACCAAACGCAATCTTCTGCTGCTTCTGAATTTGTTTCTCAATCAATGCCATATGAAAATCAGAATCGAATGATTTGGTCAAACCTTGCAAGGATGAGTGAGCGTTTTCAGATATCCGACAGAGCTGCTGCTGCGATCGCTAATAGTGTGATGCAAGATTTGGGTCTAATTACTGATGATGACAAGACATACGTTATTGATCGTAGCAAGCTTCGAAGAGAGCGAGAACGATGCCGTGCTGAAATTAGGAAAAAGGAGCAAGAAAATTTCAAGTTAATGAATGCCATATACTTTGATGGGCGCAAAGATGCAACACAGGTCACCATGCAAGGGCCAAATGACAAGTTTTACAAATCTGTGCAACTTGAAGATCACTATACAATGGTTGGGCAGCCTGGTGAATACTATCTTTCTCATTTTTCCACAGAGGATGGCAAAGGAAGAACCATAGCACAAAAGATCTTCAACACCATTCCCAACACCGAATTACATGACAAGCTTACAGTAGTTGGCACTGATGGAACTGCAGCAATGACAGGCAAGTTCAATGGTTGCATTCGTAAGTTGGAAGAACTATTGAACAAGCCACTACAATGAGTAATTTGCCTACTACATACCAATGAACTACCCTTGCGCCATGTCTTTACTATGCTTGATGGAACCACCAATAGTCCTGACACATTTGCAGGACCAATTAGGAAGTGTTTAACTGGAGATGTTTCAAGTTGGCCGGTTGCTGCTAATTTTAAGTCAATTTCAAACCCTCAGTTTGTACAGTTGCCAGAATCAGTTGTTAATGGTCTGAGTACTGATCAACACTATGCTTACAAGATAGGTTCAGCAATAATCATGGGAGTTGTCGACAGCGACTTGCAATATTTAAAAGTAGGTCCCATTGTGCATTCACGCTGGCTAACTCTGGGCTGTCGAATCCTCAGATATTATGTTTCGGTGGATGAACCCTCCTCAAACTTGGAAACTCTGATGAAGTTTTGTCTTCAAGTTTACTTTTCAAGTTGGTTTGAAATTAAGTTAAATAGTCAACTAACTTGCGGATCTAGAAATTTTTTCAACTTGGTCCAACGAATTCTTCAGGTGCCTGACGAAGCTGTTCGGAAAACTGCTCTACAAGTTGTGCAACGAAATGCATTTTTCGCACACCAGGAAAATGTCTTGATCGCCATGTTGGGTGACAACGATGAGGAGATACGAATGCGAGGAGTGAACAAAGTGCTTTCGATTCGTGGAAACTTGCCATCAACGGTTTCATTTGATAATCATGACTTGGTTGACAGTCGCAGTGAAAAATATTCTTTGGAAGGAGCAAAATATTATGATACCGCCTCAACTGTACGGCTGTTTGAACCGCCCACACTGGATCTAACAGTGAACTCGTACGACAAGATGGTGAATTTAACATCTTGCCATCAGCAGCCTCCGGTTATTGAACATTTAACTGATTTAGATATTGAACAATGCCGGATAAGACCACTGCAGCTCGACCACCCATGTCACAACCAACGTGTAGAGCGCCATGTCAAAATGGTAACAGAGGCCGCAGCACAAGTTGAAGGATTTGAGCGAAGAGATGGGTTGATTCGCCAGAAGATTAAATCTCGAAAACTTTTGAAAAAATTTGACACTAAAGTGCAATTCTGATGCGCTTCATTTTGCGTAGGGTATTTGGTGTACTCTAACTTGCTTTCTTACTTTTCTCTCACTCCTTAGGCAAAACAACCCAATATCAGCATCAACAGTTTGAAAGTAATGAGATGTAACAGATTTTCTTTAAATTACTGAAATACTAAACATTTTATGGGCAGTAAAGCTAGCACGTTGTGTACC
Source organism: Diplosoma virens (assembly GCA_963680785.1). Taxonomy (NCBI): domain Eukaryota; kingdom Metazoa; phylum Chordata; class Ascidiacea; order Aplousobranchia; family Didemnidae; genus Diplosoma; species Diplosoma virens. Next base: position 23,370,791 of record OY796892.1, on the reverse strand, counting down.
TTATGAGTAGGCCTATTTAGGTACTTTGTCTGGTGACCAAAGTTATCCCAAATCATCTTGTTAATATTGTGATTGTCATAATTAGTCCTTATCAGTTAGACATATATCATTTCAAATGTTAGATCAAAGTTATTTCCATACAGCGCAATTTTCGAGTATTGAGCATAAAAAACGGTTTATCGATTATAACTTTTTTTCTTGTGGAAATAGACAAAAACTTTCTCTTAGCACAGCGTGGTCCAACTACAGGCCCGCGGGCCGCATGCAGCCCGCGAAACAATTTTGTGCGGCCCGCGGAACAATTTTGCACAATTCAAGTCTTGTCGATCATAAGTAGCGGCAATCTTCCATAACAGCGTGGTCCAACTACGGGCTCGCGGGCCGCATATCAATTTTGCACAAGTCTTGTCGATCAGAAGCAGCAGCCGTAATTTTTTTTTGGAGAACGCTATGATTTTGCGCCAAAATAGGAATTTTGGAGACCGATTCCAAGTGAAGACCTTTTTTTTTTTTTTTTTTAGAGAACACCCTGATTTTGGAACGAAAATAGGAATTTTTGGCCGACTGAGGCCCGCAAACTCGAATAATTTTGAAAAGTGGCCCACAAGAGTGCAGAAGTTGGACCACCCTGTCTTAGCACATATAGAAACATAATGATTCTGCAAATTTTGAGCCATAAATCATGCCTCTACAATAAGCGGTTACCGAGTTACGACATTTTTTGTCAATTTTACCCCGCAAAAACACATTTTGGGGGTTGCTAGCCCCCCAAAGGTAGCAACTCGCCAAAACCATTTTTTTTGAAGTTTTAGCCTATTTGGCAGGATTTAAGAACTACACTTTTTTCAAATTTTTTTTCAGTCCACCCTATTATGCCAGTGGCTAACGCAGACCTTGCTTGCGTTTAGGCCCCCCATTGTTAAGCTACAAAAGTTAGGGCCAGGCCAAAGGATTGGGACATGAGCATTACAATTGCTTTTAAATTTTTCTTGACTTGCTAGCTGGGCGCTACACTAAATCGGATGACCAGACAATTTAAATAATCGTTGCAATATCAGTCAGTCTTAGATGACTGCTAGTTAGATTTTGTTGCCACAAACGGCACAAGTGGCTGTTAAAAGCAGAGTTTTAACCATTTGCTGGAAAAAGCTAAGTAAACTTACCATAAAAAACGTGGCGACTTACTTCAGAAACAAAAATGTTTAACTTTTTCAATTGTTTATAGAATCAGAATCCATTGTGTTGAAATAAATTTTACGTCTAATTCATCAAAAAAAATTACAGCGCTTTCGTTAATTCTTTTTTTGAAGGCTCTTTGACACAAAATTAATTTATTTGAGCAAAAAGTCACTGTTAATACACGGAAATATGTTTTTTTTGCCACATTTGAATTCAATATCATCGTCTTATTCAAACCGAAAGAACGACACAAGCAGTACGAGCACTTAAAAAAATGTACAACTACTAACTTTAAACTATTAAAAAGTAAAGAAAGCCCGTCTGTTTAAACCAAAACGAGATTAAAAGTATTTTATAATCGCTTCTAAACCGGCTTGGAATTTCACTTGCCGCGGGCTATTGCTAAGCGAATAACCAATAAATACAATCAGCAACCGCTGGTAACCGATCTGAAGCAAAGCTTGAGACAAGATCATTTCAATTTATTTAGCAATGCACCCGAACGCAAAGCACAAGCGCAAGGACGTTGCAATACCAATAATAAATATAAGCGTATATAGGATACAAAATTACACATAGAACCACGATCGTAGAAAAGGAATGATTGAATTCACCAGAAGCGAACTTTCATCAGCGCGGGTTGCGCAAGGGCATTGGAACGAAATTTCACACTGAAACAGAAATCGTGTTGAAGCGGGCTTTTCGCAGCTGTTTGCTTTTCCGCTAAGCGGATGTGTGATATAAAAACAAAGGAAATTGTATTTTAGCGCCAGAACAATCGATCTGCGGCGCAAGCGAATCGAAACATCTCGAAGTGCGACCTTAATCCGTCACAAGAGCTGTCATCAGTCAGTAGTATTGGATTTAATTTGTGCGAAGTTGATCGAATTTTTTTAAGTGCTGAAGAAGTGAAGCCAAACGACTACAAAACGACACCGATCATCAATCGAAAATACGATGTTCGTTTCTTTCCAAGTCCTGCATCGAGATTTAAAACGTAATGCTGTTAAAATTAAAGCGCTCGCCCGAGCAATTATGAGGATTGGGCTTGCGCAAAGCTCACTTTTGTCAGACTAAATCTTGTCACGTCGCGATTTTAATGATTTAAAAAAAAGCCTTGTAATTGCTGAAAATGTGATGAGAAATAATTAGAAAAACCATAAACCACAAAAAAGCAGACATTTTAGCATACAAGTTGCAGTGCATTTAAGAATTGCGAATCGATTATTAAGCACGACTCTAAAATTTCTTTTCAAAGCTTTAAGGGATGCTCATAAATTTTAAAAACTAATGACGCAAACTGAAGAATTATTTACTGTAAGGGAAAAAATATTATCGTAGAACAAGGTTGCTAGATTAAGAAAAGTCGTTAAAATTTTTAATCAGCGGCTGCCAAACTTCTTACTGACAGGAATCTTTTTGAAAATAAGATAAGAATCTATGAATTGTTCACTGCCCGAGCCATTGACATGCCGCGATCGTTTTGTCGACTTTTACATTTGAAATACCTGGAAAAGAAATTCTGTTTGGGGGAGGAAAAGGCAAGTGAGATGAAAAAAGTTTTCACTCTAAATCGGATGCCGAAAAGTAGACTGCATTTGACAGACTTTGTATAGACTTACAAAATGGCATAATGCTTATGAAACTATTGGTTTGGATTAGGCTATCTCTAAAAACATGCAGCTTAGATACAACATGACAAAAAACGCTAAAAAGCGAATCGAGGTATTACAACACTTTTCTAATGTTGCGTGATAAAAATCTCCGAATGCACAGAAAACAATACTTACGGCATTTTTGAAACCTTTCGCAGATGTTTTTGAAAACGACATCAGGAGATTGCGATGCGTCGACGGACGTATGAATGCCTTTTCTCGAGTAATACTGGACCAGGGGAGCAGTCATTTTGTGATAGGCTTGAAGACGTGTCTTCAAAGCGTCTTCGTTGTCATCTGAACGTTTAATGAGCGGTTCATTTGTGACCTTAAAACACGCTACACTGATAAAAACAAATAACTTCAGGTTTAGCTGTATTGTACAACTCACGTCGTCTGTCATATGTTTTTTTGGTGGATTGAATTCGGTGTGGTAGGACCTTCCACTTGGCTTGTGTATCAACCTGCAAGAAAATCAGCTCGCTTAGGCTTATCATATGAAACCGGAATATTAACTCCTGCAATGCAAACAAAACTTTTTCTGCTAGCTTCATTTTTGACGTAATTTAGCTGTTGAAACGACACCGTGATTGTACAGCCTGCATCACATTTGTACAGGCAGTATACAACCACTGTGACATCACAAAACTCAAAAAACCTTTTTAAAGATCTGCTGCTTTCGGTGAGAGCCACTTCTGAACCAAACACATTTTCTAACCGCACGTTTTCGAAGCGTGAGCATTAAAAATAACGGAAACAGTGCCAGAGAAAAGTAAAACGCCAAGCTGATACTTTCCTATAGCACTGTGCCGCGATTTTTAGCAAAATACCGAAAGCCGTTGTGCGCAACGCCTATTGCTTTGAGCGTCAAAATGCGATGAATGGAAGCAACTACTCTCTCATGCCAGTACCATACCAAGTCTTGCCCCGAGGCGTCTAAATAGCATTCTAATTATCCGCTCTGTCGTTTGAGGCAAATCTTCTTGAGCGACTTAATGTTTGCTGCATGCCGGACATACCGCGACAGTTTTAAAAATAAAAAGCACGCCACGATAAATTATGTAGCCAACGCTTCTATATATAAAATATTTTAATCGAAAAAGGCATTCTAGTGCAATAAGCATCGAATACAATCACAGCTGTAGGGCAAATTGGTTACAGTCGGGTTGCGGAAGACTTTTTTCTGGTATGACTCGACAACGTGGCAACCTTCTAAAAACCTTGTTTTCGAATTCTTGATAAATGTAACTGCTTACTAATAATATTGGGCTATTTGATTACACGATGCAAACCATTTCAATCTGCATGAAGTGTTTAGTGTTGGCTTCAAAATCTGCGTGAGCTGATGCTGAGGTACAAACTAAAAAAAAAAACTATTACAAAAGTCCTTCGCAAGCCAGTCATTGGAGCGATTAATAGAAAAAATTGCGCTCCCACCTTAACACCCAGATACTTGCCAAGTTCAGTAAAATAACACAAGAGCGCCATCTAGTGTAATAGTAATATCAACACAAATGCTGCACACCAGCTACACGCAGCGAGTGTAAACAAGAGCACGCAGACTTCTCACTTGCAAATTCTATTCAAATCTTAATGTATGTTTAGCAGTTGGCTAGTTTTCTGTTCGGAAATATGCTTATAATCACTTACTCATTGTTTGCAATCTTATTTATATAAAAAAAACTCAAGAGTTAAGATTACTGGTAAAGGCAATCATTTAAGCACGCGTGACGACATAACAGTAGTTTTGAAACGCGACATTTGTAATAAAAAATTAATCGCTAAATATGACTAAATTAAAAAATTGATTAAATTCAACGAGGAATTAACGCAAATAACTTTCTTTAATAAGTCAAACTCAGTTACTATCAGAAGCAGTGACCAAACAATGACAAGAGCGCGTCAAAACAAAATTATGTATGTTTACAGGGTTTTGACATTCGCAAAAACTTTGCCACAATTTTCTATAAGCTCTTGGATCAGAGTTAGCCACGGTAATGTTTAGGCAAGCTGCTTTACTAATCGACTAAAATATTAAAAATACATAAACATAATTTAAGAGTACATTACTAAACAAACAGGGCAATTGTTCAAAGCGGCTACTTCTATCAACGTAAGGATAAGTTTTCACTTTTTGACAAGAAAATCAGTGCACAGATTTAAATGATTCCAAGAAACCAGGACTGCCATTTTTTTAGTCGTGTTATTTTCACATCGATTTGTAATGTCAATTAAAGTTAATTGAAACACTGCCAGCGAAGAATCTTTCTCCGAATCATGTCTCGCTACGGCTCACCGAGTTCATTATGACGATTTCCGTTTTAACACTAAAAACCTGCCTCGCAAATTAGCGAGAGCCAATTTAAATTAAACTTGAAAGGATTGTAAGTGATAAACAGGTCGGCTTTTCAATTGCACATCTTCATTGCAATTTTCTAAACTTTTGATTAAGCGATTCAAAATCGAATAGGCAATTCTGAAAAAATTAGTTAGCTGAAACTTTACATACACCTATGTAAGTTGCAGTAAATTTTCACCATAGGTAACATGTATACAACAATAAAGGCGCGTGTTAATAAACCAAATTGGGCTATATGAATTTGAGTATAATAATCGATTTCCCTAAAACAGCAACTGTGCATTGTGACCAACAGAGGTATAAATGCGATGAATGTTAAGTATTTTGGCTTAATTCACCACAGAAACATTTGCGTCATGACGTTATTTGATCAATCTTGTTTTACAAGATAATTCACAATTACACTCTTTATTTATACAATATCAAGACTTTTGACTATGTAAATTGCATAAAGAGTGTAAATTGGATGTATCAACTCAAGGGTTTTCAACCGGGGTCCACAAAAAATATTCAATTAAGAGTCTATGGTATCATATTGGTGGTCCACAGGACACCATTAAAAGAGAGATTTTTGATCTCGCCTACCAGAATACAAGAATTTTAACCTCGAATTTAATCGAAGACCAAAAAAGTCATTACTTTTATTTGTACAACAATTTTCCCCAAAAATGCCGTTGGATTGAAACGATGACTTTTTTAGACTTTAACTAAATTTGAGGTCCGAATTCTAGTTGCCAGCATTTGAATTCAAAAATGCTATACTATGTTGAAATAAGAAACGATGATGATAAAAAGTCTTCACTTATGTTTCTGCCAAAAAATTCCATATGTTTTTGTATAGCAGTCAACCAAATAGTATTTACAACAAAAGAGGTCCATGCATTGAAAAAAAGTTGAGAATCATTCATTATTAAACAAAGTTTTTATGATGGGAAATGATTAGGAAAATTCTGTTTCAAGCAATTTGAATGTAATGTTAACTGTGGATACATTAACCGAATTAATGTGCATGCAACAGAAAAACTTACTTCTATTTCAGTACATGTAATTGACATACCTTCCACATATTCTTCTGGTGAGCAGAGAATCGTCAATGGAAAATTCAACAACTGCATCAAGTTTACTTTTACGTTTCTCAAGAAGGTCATCAAGCTAAGGAATAAGTCAAGAAGTAATCAAGACAGATCATCAAACAACAAATATTTGCGACAACAGACCATTGAATAGAAACAGTTTGGTTTAGGCATGACAAACCTTTCAATAACAGTATAATTTTTTTTTATTTTTATCTCTATATTTATCCTCCTGACTCACAGGAAAGCGACGGAGGCGCTAATACAAAGGGTAAGCAATTACCCCGACCTGCTTCCGGAGATGCCAAGATATTGCTGTACTTTTAAATTACAATAATATCAAAATATTAATGTTTGATATTACTGTAATTTAAAACTGCTTGCCAAGACCACCAAGCAGGGGAAAGTGTCTTTCCCAAGGACACAACAGAATGGCGCAAGTGGGTTTTGAACCGTGAACATGTTGATCATCAGCCCGGTGCTTTAACTACTCGACCACGCTGCCGACAATCTACACCGTAATGAGTCAAAAAAGATAAAACTGTGATACTTTTTCTATCTATTCCGGCGGTGATAATTAAAAAAACCAAGTAAAACATTTATGCCGGAAATATGTGTTCATTAAGGCAAACTTTTCACTCAAATCTGCGATTTGATTTCCCTTTAAATCACACATCCGAAAATTTTTTTTAATTGCCGTTTTACCAAACAAGCTATTTTAAACTCGAACGCAAACGTAATTCAAAATATAGACTTTAAAACAGCAATTTAATTTACAATCCAAAAACCATCGAATTTAATAACTGGAAATAAGTCTGTTATTACAACTTTAAAGCATAAACTAAAAAATTTTAATTTTATTTTTTTGCAATCATTTTAATGACGACAATCTATTTATACAAGAGGATACATTCAGAACAATAAAAAAATATCTCAAATGTTTTTGACTACTTTTGCTAAATTTAATATTACATTTACCAAATGGAAAATTTTGGCTTAAAAATGAAATTTTAATTTAAATACAATCAGATGTAAGTTTTATTTAAAGTGTTATCAAGCATCAAAGAAAATATGACTACTACACAAAATCCTTTTGCACCGACATTTTAAAACAATTAGTTTGAGTTTGTAAAATACCAAATTAACATTATGTCCCAAGATAAAATGATACTATAAACAAAGTTTGATTTAGACTTCTTTTTGCAATTAACAGACTAAAGCCACATTAAAAAATTAAAAGCAATATTCAATTTACCTTTTCGGCTTGGACAACAGTTCGTGGAAAGCCATCTAGCAAAAATCCATGCCTACACTCAGACTTGTCCAAGTTTTTGTCAATCATTTCAACAACTAGATCATCGCTAACAAGTTGACCAGAGTCCATTACCTACACAAAAATATGTAATAAAATTAATAATAAAAAAACAATTAAAAATATGAACAAATATGTTTGTTGGAATACACATGTAGAAATAAAATAAATTTTTCTGCAATATTTGTATAATTTGTCACAAATTTAACAGCAAAAACAAAACTTTGAAGATCCAAGCAACAAAAATTTGCAAATAAATATACTTTATTAAACAAATATGTTTGTATGGTTTACAACAAATTAACTTAGTGTTTATTTCAGATATTTTTACCTTTTTAACTCTCTTTCCCAATTCAGAACCACTGGCAACCATTGCACGCAACATGTCACCAGTAGCTAAATGACATGCACAAAACTTTTCAGCTAGTTTTGGAGCCTAAAACAATTTCAGAATACAACTAAATATTATTACATGCAATACAAACTCATTCAATCACAAAACATATTTTTTCCTAAAGCTGTAGCTTTTTTTTATATTCATGATTTATTTGTGTATGTTCTAAAGATTAATCAAGAGCTTTTACATGGTCTATATTTTATCAAATGAACAGACTGTAATGCTATTTAACTAATATGCAGATGGCTACTGTGTTGGATAATACTTTACAAAACATTTTTTACACTTTCAACTCTATATATTACCAGTTTTCAAGTTTGTCTACTTTATAACCCATGATTGTCTTTTCTGCTATTTTTTTATTGGCAGGAAAATAACAGTACCAGTTCCTTTTTTGCACTAATAATGCAATCACCATGACCAGCTTTAAGTCAACAACAGGTCTATTGCTATTCAAGCCAATTTTTTTTAGCTTTTTAGTTTGCTTCCACAAGTTTTACTTTTGTTCTAATTAATGTCTGATTTGACAGATTGATCAAGCCTTATTCATGAATTCTACAGAGTCCATCATCTAATGTTTTGCAGCAAGAGTTATTATTTAAATGATGCAAGAACTTCTGGTTCTCATTACTATTGGCAAAGTTTAGTTGATTACCTTTTAAATTTTGGCAAATGCTCAAGTGTGCAAAGTTAGTTATGGCAAACAGTGAACAAGACCAGAGCCTCTTTTATTAAGACACCAAAAAAACTGTTAGCTTTACACAGATAAATATTCAGATTTGTTTTTTGTCATATAATCATTAAATAACATGGGGACTTGCTGCAAACACAAGGACAAAAATTCTTGATCAGTTTTTCACTTTACAGTTTTGTAGTTTCTTAATTGATGAAGTTAGTCATGCACTCTTTTTTTAAAAACACCCAATTAGACTGCAGATAGTGCACAACCTTAATATTCTTTTACTTAAAATCAGAAAATTCAGCAACAAACAAGACTTTGTTTTATTTTGAATTGGGCCAATTTACAGTCATAACTCATAATAATCTATCAGAACCAGACATGATTAGAAACAAACTGTGCGAAAACAAGCAAGATCACCAGGTCTTTCATTAGATTTTTTTAGTCATTGACATCAATTTAAAGCTGCTTATTAAGATTGTGAAGCAATGTAAAATGTAGGTTCTATTTTCAAGAGTGTATGAGTAAAGTTTAAAAGACCATGTTGGTTAAGGTTACAATTAAAACAAAATTGAAAAGTGGCATTATAGATAGCACTTTCAGGTCTTGCTTACTATTTTCTATTACCAACTATGCAGGCTTTAGGGATTCCCTGAAAATTAAAAGCTTATTAAGTCTGCTTGGCAAATGGTGAATAAGAACCATATTTTCCATTCAAAAAAATGTTTAAAAAAGTTGTTAAAATCTTGTTGGAAACACTATTTTTTTGTCTTGTTCACTGTTCATTATTACAAACCTTCCAGGGTTTGGGTATTTTTTTAATTTTAAAAGATAATGTAATGCTGATAAGTTGAATGAATAGTGAACAAGAACCCATTTTTTATTATACATCAATTTGTGTAGCTTTTAATCAATAAAATTAGGTAATTTAATTACAACAACCATTATGTTTACACTTATTGTCACAAACTAACCTGTGTTCCTTTTCCAGCACCAGGTGGCCCAAGAAGAATGGCATGTATACCAATTTTTTTACTTAATGATGGAGCTTCAACTGGAGGCATTATGAATACTTGGTGTTACAAATTTAATAAACAAATATTAATTATAAGTAAAAAAAAATGCAAAAAAATTTAAATATACAAATCATGTATTAAAAGAATTACTATTGCAACAATGAACCAAGACATTATCAACTCTAACCCCCCAATCTGTAAAAAAAACCTTTTGCACTGTTTCAAGCAGCAGAAATCATAAAGTTTAACTTTATAAATGAGTTAAAAAATGATTTCCTTAACCACCTTCAAAGGAACACAAAAACTTAAGATTGTTTTACCCATGATAAAAAAAGGGCAGTACAAGAATTGCATATTGTTATTTAGAATGCTACATAAGCTCATGAAATTTTTGTAGCATCCAGTTAAGTCAAATTAACAACCTACATCATAACTAGCAAATGTTGCCACTAATTGGTTGCTGTGGAAACATTGAGCAGTTGCAAGGTTTTAATCACATTAATTAGCTAACTAATTAAGGGTCTTGTAATGAAGAGACCATAGCTGTTGTTTGTCAGTGAAAGTAACCCAGAATGCCTCCCACAGCACTAGGGGGCAATAAAACACAAACCAAGAGAAAAAGGATTTTTTAAGAAACGATATTAACCATATGGGATTTTAGGTAAGTTTCACTAACAAAAATCGCTCAGGGTCACTTATTGAAGAAACCCCTAATTAATTGAATGAAAATATAATATTTATCACTGCTTATAATAGCAATGCAACTAACTTGGATTTTTCATTTAATACTTGTTATGGGCAAGCTGAATTAAGTAATATTCTTTAAAAACTAAATTATGTGGAAAAAATGGCTGTAAATAGAAACAATAATCAGTTTGCGTTCAATATTCGCCATGCTTAATAAATTTTAAAATTTTGGGAAGCCAGCAAGGTTAGCAACGGCGAACAGTGAACGAGACACAATTATTAAATACCTGAAATTGCTTAATTATGAACTGGTGGACAACAGTAAATTAATATTAAATATTTAAAAGTCGGTAAAGATCGCTAGAAGCTAGTTATTTCTAACACTGAAATTTATTACATTTCCAAACAAGTAATAAAAAATTTAGCTTGAACCAAAAAATTTATTTATTGCATTTTTAGTGTCACCGTGCCAGATTATAGGCATTGCACGGTTGCACTACATTAAAGCATTAATGGATTGATAAATTTCACTTTAAATAAAGAATATGAACAAAATTATAATAGAAATATTAGATTATAACTTTTGAAAAGAAAAAAATTCAACAATATCATTAATTGATACTATTATACAGTCCCCATACTCGATGCCGCCACTTCTTGTTGCATGTACCACGTGGCAAAAGACTTATGAAGCGTATCGCTATAAGTATTCTTTTTAAATTATCTGAACCGTTCATTTTTACTTTTCCGTTTAAATTCTAAAATTCCGCTTAATCAAACTACCCTTTCTTTCTCACTTAATTTATTGTTGAATACTCTATAAAACAATTAAAGATTAAGCTACTACACATTATGTTCGAGTAGTTAAAGCGCCGTGTTGTGATCAACATGGTCTCGGTTCAAAACCTACTCGCGCCATTCTGTTGTATCCTTGGGAAAGACACTTAACGGCACTTTCCCCTGCTTGGCGATCTTGGCAAACAATTTTAAATTTCAGTCATATATCTATGAACTAAAAAACAAAATAAAAAATCACAAGCGGAGAGCGATATCTTGCAACTCCGGAAGCCGGTCGGGGTAGGCCTAATTGCTTGCTCTTAGCGCCTACGTCACTTTCTTGTGAGTCAGGAGGATAAATACAAAGATAAAATAAAAATTAAAAAATTTTTACATTAAACATTGGCATAAATTTTCAGGAAATAAAGCTTTTTTTTCTTCCAATAATCTTGCTGAATTAATAGCCTATCCTTAGCAACACTCGAGCAACAAAATAACTAGATGTTGCTATTTAAGTTATATTTCTAGATAAAAATTAAAAAACCAAATAAAAAGTTTCAACCGGACAGGAACATCTTAGCATCTTCGAAAGCATGTCTGAGTAATCATTTGACAGTTGCTCTAAGTAGCCTTTAATGCCTCTTACGTTTTCTTGCGTGTCAAGAAGATAAATAGAGATAAAAATAAAAAAAATGTTATTGAGGAATATTTTTTTGACTAATATTTTCTTATCACAATTAAATTGAAAAATTCATGGATTGAAAAACACAAGGTCTTACGGCCTGAAAACTACAATAGTTTAATAATCAAGATTCCAAGCATTATGCTAAACTAGATGAATGAGGGCTACCAACAGCGTAGGGCTGCCCAACCCGCGGCTCGCACAGTCTTTTGAAGTGGCTCGCAAACAATTTTTTAATTGGATGCTAAAACAACTTGAATTATTGCCAGTCTTTGAACAGGGGCGCCGGAAAATTTTTTGGCTGGAGGAGCAACATTTAAAACAAAGGCACTTTTTTTTGTTGGATATAAAAAGTTGTAGTTAAGGTTCATAGCCGTACCAACCGAAAAAATTGGAGAGAGAGGGCAATACAATTTTTCCACAATTTTTTCGACGAATGTCTGATCATGATTTTGTAGCATTTTACAAAGTTGCCACTTTGAATCTGCAACTGTTTTCGACTTAAAAATTGATGACGGCTAAAATAAAAAAAGGTCTTTACTTGAAATCTGTGTCTGATTCCTTCATTTTTGTTTCAAGAAAGTATCGATAACTGAAAAAAAGGTTTTCACTCCAAATCCAAATTCAATTTGTTTACTTTTGTTTCAAAAATGTAGCGATGACTAAAAAAAAGGTCTTTTCTTTAAAAGCAAAACATTTATCCATTTTCGACTAAAAAACTAGTGAAGATTAAAAAAAAGTCATCACCTGATTTAAACATCTATGCTTTTGTTTGTTGACTATTATTACATTTATTGTGAACAGTGGCGTACCAAGGAATTTTGAAAAGGCTGGGGTCATATAATCACAATCAAATATGCTTATTGAAAAATTTTTTTAAGTGGTAGCTAAAAAAAAGTTTTCAATTTTAATCAGTCTCGGATTTCATGGTTTTTGTCTCAGAAGACTAGTGATCTCTAAAAAACCAAAAAAAGGGGTCTGCACATGGAATATGCTTCGTTTTCTGGCGAGATTTTTGCCCAAATGGGCGGGACCAAGCCTTAAAGTATTAGTGATCTCCAAGGGGGACATGGCACAATGCCCCCATAAAATACGCTGATGATTGTGAGTACCTTATCCACCGAAATAGTGGCTCATTTTCTCAATTTTTCGCCCTTGCTAACTTACTGTTATTTCCTTTTGTCAAGTCACTATTTTATAAACTTTGTTACATTTAATTTGGTCGAATTTATATGATTGAAGAGCATACTTCACAACATTTTTTAAATCGCGGCACACTTGTAAGACTTTGCTAAATTCGGCGGCACACCGCAACAAAAAAACTAAAAACACAAGAAATGCAGAAAAACGATAAATTTATGAGATATTTTTTCTTGTTTAGCCAACGCACAGAAGTGTAAAATAGCAATTATTGATGCTCTGATCCCATATCGTCGCATAGTATTAAAAAAATCGCGAATTTTAGGCTATTGCTTTGATGAGGTTAGCAATTTCGATGCAATTGCTAATCGTTTCAGAAAGTTCCTGTGTTAAAAGTTTGATCATTAGAGCTTCCCTATGTATGCAACAATGAGTAGTATGTTTTTCAGGATTTTGACGTTTTACTCATGCAGCAAAGCCTTTATCTGCGCCCATCATTGCTGAAGCACCATCAACACGAACCCTGATGCAGTTATTTCAACGGATACCATAGGTTGCAAAAAACTGGTTGGTTATGCGAAAAAAATTTTAACCAGTAGTTCGCTCTGGACTTTCTTCGCAAAACAAATATTCTTCTGTTATAGAATCACCATCAACAAAACGTACTACACTTAACAGCTCTGCTTTTTTGCTAATGTCTGTTGTTTCGTCAATATGAATGGAAAATTTTGGGGATGTTTTTATTTTTTTTATTAAAGCTTCAAGTATATCATTTGACATGTCGACAATTCGTCTTTTACTAGTATCTGCAGACAATGGCACTTTTCCGATTTTCTTAACTTCCTTTGGTCCTAGCATCAATTGAACAATTTCCGGACACGCTGGTTTTAATACAGTTTTGCCAATAATATGCGGTTTTTTGACGTGCAATCAATTTAGCGACATGATAACTAGCTTCTAATGCTTTTTCGCAAACTCTAAAAGATAATTTTATCAAACACTCTTGCTTCTTGTTTTGACTTAACAATCGCTAGAAATAATTTTTATTCTTGTATGCATGAACGGCATGTTTTGTGTTTATGTGGCGAATAAATTTACTAGGATTGCTTCATTTGCAAGTAGCTCCCCACAAATAACGCAGAGTAATTTTAGAGCATCTTCGTTACCACAACGAGTAAATTCGTAGTGAATGTAATCTTTCCTGTGTTGCTTTTTGACAAGTTTTTGTTTCTTTGCAACGTTGCTTTTGCTAAATACATCATCTTACTCGTTATTACAAGTTTCGAATGTTTTTTTCAGGATATTGGATTTGTTTGGCTCAAGCAGGAAGAATAACGTTCAAATTCGTAAAGGATGAAAATTACGTATTTTGTAAAAAGAAGAGAAAGGTTACAGTTACTCTGCGATCATCTCGTGGCACACCAGTTGCAGAGCACTGTTGTAGAGACAAATCTAACCCATTAATGCTTCTGTACTGCGAATTTCAAACGGCACTATTCCCCCTGTAAAGCAAGCAGTGTTTCATTTAATGTTTGTTGTTAGCAACAGCTAAGAAACCTTAAAGGATCAAAAATTATTTTACTGTACCAAAGTGTATATTTAAGTAAAAACCCTAACCCTAACTGCAGTAAAACCTTAACCGTCGTCCACAGAAAAAACTGTAAATTTTTTTTATTTTCATTTCTATGTTTATCCTTCTGACTCGCAGGAAAGCATTGGAGGGGCTATAGATAGGGCAATTGTCAAGAAACTGCTCCGACCAGATCCCGGAGATTACAAGATATTGCTGTTCGCTTGAAATTTTTTATTTAGGTTTTTTAGTTTTAGAGATACTGTATAATTGAAATTTAGAACTATTTTCCAAGACCACCAAACAGGAAAAAGTGCTGTAAAGCGTCTTTCCCAAGGATACAGCAGAATGGCGCGAGTAGGTTTTAAATCAAGATCATGTTGATCACAATCACGGCGCTCTAACCACTCGACCACGCTGTCGACTGGTTAAAATCCAACATGGTGGTTTCGCACACGATCTGAATTCTGAGAAAAATTTATGTAAATTTTTAATTTATGATGTGCATTTTATACAAAAAGATTGCTATACCTGCTCATCAAACATTGTTGCTACTTCCATCACCATGGCTATGTGGATCGACATTTTCAGTGCTGGGGAAATTAAATCTAAATTAAATCAAACATAAGAAGATGATCTTCGTTGTGCTGTTGCTAATTATTCACTTCGTATCCATGAGTTTGTTGCTAAAAAGCAGGCGTATTCATAAAGCTTATTGCTCGATTACACAGTATTATATTTTAGCTTGATTGTATTATTTATTTAAAACTTGTATTACATAGCTCTCAATGATTTTGTGTGCTTTTTATTTTTTGTTTATTTAAAATTAATTAAATTAGATTAATAATAATCATATTTTTCATATTAAACTAATTTTTAGTAACTAAAACTGTAGCGATTAACTTGATAGCCAAAAATACCGGATGATAAAAAAGACTACTCCAAAATCATTATGCATTTATTCAAGTCTATAACATGGTAGTGAACTGAATCAATGTTCATTTAATAGAGTAGTTATCAAGGTTTGATTGGGTTTCAATTTTACCGCTGTGGATAGTAATCTTTCTGGCACGATTGAATTGTGGGGGATCACGTTTTTTACACTCAAAATGGCGACTCTTCAACAGAAGGTATTTTTTGTGCTTCAGTTTGCAAAAACAAACGCGATTGTCATGGATCAACGTGCGGTTGGAATAGAATTCGGCATTGATCCACCCCATCGTGAGAGCATTCGACGGTGGGTAAGACAGTTTAAAGAGACTGGATACCTGTGCAAAGGAAAAAGTTGCGGAATACCACGTGCTGCAGAGGAGCAGGTAAAGAGGATTCACGATGCATTAGAGAACAGCCCACGTAAGTCGAGCCAGTCGTCAGCTTGAAATCCCGCATACCACTGTGTGGCGTGTGTTAAATAAAGGGCTACATTAAACCATACAAACTAAGCCTCGTCCAAGCACTTACTAATGATGACAAAGAGATGCGAAGGACATTCTGTGAGTCAATGCTGGAGATAATGGAAGGTGATGAAACTTTTTTTTCACGTTTTGTTTTTAGTGATGAGGGACTTTTCATTTGTGTGGCTCAGTCAATCGTCACAATTTGTGCATTTGGGGAACACATCACTCTCATGAAACAGTTGAGCATCAAAGATATTTCCCTAAAGTGAACGTCTTCTGTGCTGTGTCTCAGGAAAAAGTTTATGGTCCCTTTTTCTTTGAAGGAAAGACTATTACAGGACAAAGCTATCTGGAAATGCTCCAAAACTGGCTATTCACTTTACTGCAAGCAGATTCGAATAACATCATTTTTCAACCGGATGGAGCACCACCCCATTATAGCATCTTGGGGTTTGAGCTTATCAGAATGAAAACGTTTCCCACCGATCATAAATGCACGCAAAAAGGGTTCGGGGGTCCCCCCTTGAAGAATAATCATCAGGGATATGCACTCTTACGTATATGACATATTTGCGACAAGTAGACTATGCTACATGTTATAGGCTTTTATCGTTTCCGCTCTTTGCTTTTTTTATAACTTTATAACTGATTTTATTAAAGATCGTTTTTTCTGTCGCCACAATTGCGTTAAAGTTAGCTAATCTCAGTAAAAGTTTCAAAACCGAAAAATTTTTTAACATAAATTCAGGTCTTCTATGCTTCACTTTTGTTGTGTATTATTTTATCACAATACTTGCTCGTGAGATACGAGCCTATTCTACTCCGCCGTTAGCTACATTGCTATCAAAAGCAAAACAAGTGCTAAGCATCTAAAGAGAATCTCTAAAAGAAATTCAATTATAGCCTACTCGGGAAAACACGATAAAAAAATTAAAAATATACACAAATTTAACGAAAATTGTTTTTCATTTTTACAAAAACTGTTTAAATAAGCTGGTATAACCGTGGTTCTCAAAGTTTAAGTTGCATTCTTCCCTTTCAATACTTAGATACAGTCATTCCCCAAAAATATAGTTTTTTAGCAACAAGTACAAAAAATTTTTTTAGAAAAAATTCGTTTTTGTTATTTAAGTAAAATACTTTTTATTTTTGTTATAAAGTGAAGCACCGTGGTCTTACTTGCAAGCTGTTAAGACTTCTGTCGGATAAGCACTTGAGTACAATGATTATGAAGTTTGTCCCAAACAGAAGTCTTACTCCTGCTATTTGGCAGCAAGCGAAGGAAACTCCGCTGTCAAAGAAGTGACGTGCCCTGGAGATCGGTAATGGCTCCTTTTCTTTTTAACATGCTTACGTGTGATCTGCCTTCTACAATCTTCAGAAAGTTTGCTGTTAGTGCTTTAATGGAACAATTTTTATGAGCTGTCAAGGTACAACTAAAAAGGACCACCATCAGGTGGTTCTGTTATCAGTTAATAACTTTGAGTTAACTTATATTTCATTTAAATTCCTCCTACAACAATTATTTCTCTCTACAGATTACGAATTCTTTCCTAGGGAACCAAGTGATTCACTTTGAAAAACACTGAGCTAGATACAGTTAATTTCAGGTTGCAATACAGAGTGCTCGATAAGGCAATTAGAGCTGAATATTTCTAAATCAAATTATCATGCAATTAAAATACAATTTATTAAAAAACCTAATAGTTGGTTTTACCAAAGTGCGATCATTATCGTATTCAAATAGAATTTAATATGTAAATGCAAGGTAAATCATCCATATACTTTGTAGCAATGCTTTGTGATCGTGGCATCATTAAAACTGACTTCAATTTGAACTGAATTAATTCAATTATACCAGTGAGTTAAACTCGTGGAAAATTTTATTGATATTTCATAGTTGCGTTTACCACGGGTGGGCAAAAAACTCGTGCAAATGCAAGGAACTCTAAAAAGCATAAATAGGCTTACTCCGATTGAGATTGTTCGCTTGGAAAAGTTTTCGGACCATGACCATGACCACTTTTAGTAATCGTGTTTTTGACTTATACGTGCCCATGACAAATTTTCACGCACGCCACTGCCAAAGATTAATTGGTAAGAGAGGTGCTAGAAGCCTTGCTCTCTGCGCTTGGCCTGCCAGTTCCCTGGACCTCACTGTGTGACTTTTTCTTGTGGAGGTATATTAAAGACAAACTTTTTACTCCACCGCTTCCAGCAAATATTGATGACATGAAAGATCGAATAACAGCTGCAACCAACACGGTGGACCGCGACATGCTGAGGCGTTAGGGGATGAATTCTCATATCGGCTTGATGTCGTCCGTGCTGCCGGTGGTGACCACATTGATCACTTGTAAAACATAAAATAAAACTTGAAGGTAAATACAACACATGTTCCAAGCTACAGTTTTCTATTGTTTTTTGCTTTTAATATATCACGTGATGATTTTGGCGTATTCTTTTTGAAACACCCTGTATAATGTCATATTTTCACACAAAATCCAACTGTAGTTATCATATTAGTCATAAAATTTTGTTTCAAAAGTAAAATTTAACTTTCTTATGCTCTACGTATAGTCTATATCTATATCTTTGGAATTTTACATCTTGTTGTTCCATATCGCATGATCACGTGATATTACACCCACTTTTATACAGCAATGTGGCATTGACACAGATTGTAATAAAAATAATTGCTCCCCGACAGACATCAGTTAGGTAAAGTTAAACTTTTGCTTTAATTATGATAAAATAAGTTGTCTAAAATATTGCAATTGTTTTGTTTGTATTTCTATTTGAATAACTCAATGAATGTAAATGGAATCAAGTTAGTGGTTAACCTTTTGGGTTTGAACTGTCCTAATAAAACTTTTTGATAACGCTTCTAATCACTATAAACTACGGATTTTAAAGTTTTTTGAAGGATTGCAATTGATTGCTTAGATATAAAAAGTAAATTATGCATCAGAGCAAATTGAGCTTAGCGCTAAAAATGTGACAAAATTTTGGGGCCATGCGAACCTATAAGTGCCGAACCGTACTGATGAACAAAAAATTTCGGGACCCTCTGATTTATAAGCTTTCAATACATCAACAACGCTTCTTATAAATCATTCAAATAATGGCCTTTGCATTTAATTATTGCTCTAAACTTTTTCGCTGAACTTTTTACTGACTAACTTGCTGCCTTTTATTATCATTGCTTCAAGTACTATTTAGTTAAGTTTTTTTCAATACTTGTGAGTGCAGGCCACAAGTAATATGGAAAAATTCCGTTAAATTAGGCTTACTGATAAACTTGGTCCTTTTATTATTAGGCTTTTCTATTATTATATAAAGTGTGTGTGTTGTTTTGGGCTTAAGTTTGGTATTTTTATTTATTTTATAGCATGATCTTTGAACCTGAAGCAAATATCTAATATTTGATCCCAGATTAACTCAGAGCTTCCCTCAAAAAATTTTGGATCCTGTACTAAGATGTCTTCAGCGCTTTCGGGTATTTAAAAATAGGATTTCGTGTCACAACGGCTGAAATACGATTATTAACAGGAAGGATCTCTCAAGTAACCTGCACAAAAATATTTTAACTGGAATTGACATCCGTGAACTTAGCAAAGGATCCATGTTTTAAGTGAACAAATATCTAAAATAAATCAAGAAGTAGGCTGTGCAAGACATCCCAGCTCCTTCGTTGAATTGCGAGTGCGGCTTGTGAACCTTCTTGCAGGACAACGTCAGAGGCGCTAAGCCTAAGGCAACTATGAAGCGATTACTCCAACTTGCACTCGGAAATACCATGTTGCTGTTCAGTTAAAAACTTTAAATTATTTGTTTTTTATAAAGTGATAGAACTCAAAATTAGAACTTTTTTCTGAGACCATCCAGCAGAGAAAAGTACCGTTAACTGTCTTTTTTAAAAACACATAATGCCTAGAGTAGAAGTTGCAACGATGGCGTGATCGGCGTGTCGATCGCGTTTGCCATTAAGTACGGTGCTTTTATCCATTCAACCACGCTGCTCGCTTTAGCAAAATATAGACCACATTATATCAGTCTTCCCAATATATCAGATAGTAGAAGGAAGCACAAAGTTTTACAATTTTGGATGGATAAACCGATACTGACACAAAATTATCACTATCAGCATCTGATCTAGGCAGTGTCTCAGCTTGTGGTATTAATATTACACACGTTATTGTATAAAAACAAACAGAGTTATTTTTGTTGATGAACAAGAAAAAGGAGTCTGGAAGACTTCTGTTTGGAGTCCGACAAACCGTGAATTGTTTGAAGATCACTGAACCGTAGACTAAAATAATTTTCAAAGTGTAGGCTTATAATGTACATCTAAACTATGAAATTTGAACAAGGTGATTTCAAAGCTGTAAATGTGCCAACTAAGAAATTGTTTCATATTTTTACTATTCAAGCAAAGAAACTGCTTTAAAACCATTAACTTATTGACTTGCAAGCCCGAGACTAAACTAGGCTTACTAAACAAAAACTTCTTCACCTTTATTTTCGGTTATTCAGGATTTTTAACCCGGAGTTCCTTTATGCTTCATAAAATCATTCTTATCAGATTAATTAGAATAATAGCCTTATGCCTAGCTATTATAGTAAACCCTATTTATTAAACAAGAATAGTAGGGGGCTTAAGATTTAAAAAATTTGAAATGCGGAATGAAACCCACAAAATTTTTTGTAGGCTATGACAGTAAAAGTTAAAATAATACAGCATTACTCTTTTTACATTACTCGCCAAAACCCCGCTTATATGTAGGCCTACATCCCAAAAATTTAGTACAGCCTACTGCACCGCTTGCTTCAAAGTAGGCTATTGTATTTTACTGTACAATAAAAAAGCAACTTTGGGAATATTTTTACATTATATGTAGCCTAAATGTATTTATTATACTCTTTGATATAACTTTAATGCACTCAAAAGCTAAACCAGGGGGGCGAGACATTTTAATACCTCGCAAAAATTGAAAATGAATAAATGAAAAAATAGCTTTAGGGCTTAAATAAATATAAAAAAAAGCTTTTAAAGATACTTTTGTAAATTACTTAATGATATTTTGAAATTTCTTTATTCGTCAACTATCCTTACTCCTCACCCTTAAGTTCTAATTACTTTTTTCATCTTTTTCGTAAACACCATCCATGTTTTTCTAGATTGTTTTTGCAGAAAATTGCGATTAACATAAGTAGAATTTTTTAAAGTTTGAAAGTAGGCCTACCTTAGGGATAACTTTCATTCATCCATTTATTCATCATCTTTATTTATCTTGCAAGACAACGGCAAAGGCGCAGGGGGCAACCATCAGGCAATTACCCTGACGTACTTTCAAAAATGCCAGATGTTGCTGTTCCGTTAAAATTTTTATTTTTTACTTTTTAGTTTGTATTTTGATATCATTATAAAGACCAGGGGTGGGCAAACTTTTTAGCTCGAGGGCCACATTCGGAAGTTGAATTTGCTGGCGGCATTATAGTAATCTCTAAAAATATTGATCTTCATTATAATTCTGTCTCGGATTTTTTAGTTTTCTTCCTAAAATCAAGGTCTTCTCTAAAAAAAAGGATGGTCTTTGTCTTCGATCGGCCTCAAATTTTTTAATTATTTGTTTAAACCCATCGCGGGCCGCACAAAAGATCTTCGCGAGTCGTAGTTTGCCCACCCCTGGTATAGACCTACTTTAATTTAGAGCTGCTAGTCTCTTTTCTGAGGAGACAACAGAATGACGAGCATTTAAATCGCAGCTTGTTGATCGTATTTGCCATTAAATATGACCCTTCAACTCACCTGTTCTTGTACCTCTTCTTTAGGCAAAATAGTTTGGCTACTACTTATGACAACCATCGTATGTCCATCATCGGAAAGAACACAATTATACAAAATCGCTTCTTAGGATCGCTTAACGTTATTCCTGCGGATATTTCATCGAAGTAGGCTTTTGTTTTCTTTGCTCTTTTGTTTAAAAACTGTTTTGGAAAACCTCACATAGAAGCAATAGTGGAAGCTTTGTATAGTACTACGTCAAAACTACTTCTGAGTTGAGCAATGTCTTCAGCAGCAGTTTGCAGAAGTTTATGGGAAGAAATTAAGTCAATTGTTTTACACTGCACAGCTTTCAAAGAAATGTTGACGATCTGCAAAATCTTGCATTGCACAAATAGCATGCATACGAAGTCAAAGTTTTCTATCTGTTTCTTTATTGCTATAGCTTCATCTCTTTCCTTTGGCTTAGTGGTGGTAAATATTATGTGAGTCAAGCATTTCATAACGTCACAAAAATCTTTCCTTCAAAACATAAACAGCATCATATCGACCAGACTACTGAGTTGGATTTAACGCTTTTAATGTAAGATTTGAGCAATAACGATTATAGACATTCTGAAGCTTTTGCCACTGCACGATACTATATCCGAAAAAATTATATACCAACTCAATGGTGTCGTAAAATTGACGGGTCTCAGTTACGGCTTTTATGGCATCTTTTAACACCAAATTTAAATTATGCGAAACACAATGTACATAATAAGTATGTGGAGCCATATTTTGGATCTTCTTATGCAAGCCGGAGTACTTCCCGATTATCACTGCAGCGCCATCATATCCTTGTCCACAGCAGTTTTTTATGTCAAGCCCCTTCTGCTGAATGGAATTCGTTATCAGTTTCTGCAATCCAATAGTAGATGAATCCTCAGCAGTAGTATACAATAAGTCATTTGAAGTGAATTGCGTCGGATCTGAGGTGAATCTGAGGTGGATTTGAGGTGGATCTAAGGTGGATTTGAGGTGGATCTAAGGTGGATCTGAGGTGAGTCGGTGGTAGATCTTGAGGTGGATCTGGCGGGGATCCTAACCTTAGCTCTAGCTAGAACCACGAATTTGATTCCCAGGCAGAGTAACGAAGTTGTGTTCACCCGAGAGTTTAATTCTCACCCAGAGCAACGAAGTCGCGTTGAAACATAACTTATGCCGCGCAACGAAGTTGCGAGTTTGATTCTTGTCCTGATATATGTCGGTAATCTTGTCAAAGTTGTTGTTCTAAATTTTCAACTGTCTTTCTCTTGCAAGGACACGTTGGTAGTCTTTCAGCTGTCCGTAACGGGGTTTGAGCAGCTATCCTCCTATTGCAAAGACACGTTATCTTGTCAAAGAAATCAAGGACAGGTCAATAATCTTTCAGCTGTCAGTAACGAGGTTTGAGCAGCTGTCCTCCTAAACTTTCAGCTTTTTTTATTGCAAGAACACGTCAGCAATTAAAAAGTCTCCTAAATAACGGTTACAAAACATAATGCAATCCATGACGTCATACAAAGTGCTGTATATAAACCAGCGTGATTTGGTTTCGTTATTGAAATATATCGCAAGATTCTATCTCTCGAGAGTTACAAGCTGAAATGTTTTGCTGCTTAAACCCGCAAAAACCGCATATGTGTGTCAAAGAGGATCATATGCGAATCTTTCCCAACTCTTGGTATGATCAGAAAAGTCCAACGCCGCATGAACTGGTTGACGCAGGATTTTGTTGTATGGGTTCTGGTGACCGTGTCAGTTGTTTCTATTGTGGAAGACAATTATTTCACTGGAAACTGCGTGACAACCCGTGGTACAAGCATGCAAAGTGGTTTCCTTTGTGTGAATTTGTTCTAAAAAACAAGGTGTGAAGTATGTGGAAAAAGTATGCAGAAACACTCAGGTTTACATCGACCAAATATAGAAAATCCAATTCGATCCGCTGCAACAAATCAACTACGTACCATGTTGACCAATCAAATGCAAAGCACGGTTGCAGCCGAGCAAAGAAGTCAAAGATTAGAAGCAATGATGCCACTTGACCCTCACGTGAATATGAAAAAAACATAGGCATTGAAGACGCCAAGATCCGTTATGCTCTTTTGCAACAAATGGAAAAAAATAACTGCAACTTCTCCAATTGCCAAGAGCTACTCAACCTTGTTTTGGACATAGAGAAAAAAGACAAATGCATGAAATGTAAAAACAAAGAAAAAAAACGCAGTTTGCATGCCTTGTGGACACATGATATTTTGCTGGACCTGTATACAAAATATCTATTCTTGTTGGTTGTGCACTCAAAGCTTGTCCAAAACAATCCGCGTCAAACAATAGTAATTGCACAAAAGCTTAAGACATGCTTTTGTTCTTGGAGTGAGAAACATCAAAGTAGAAAACTCATCTCAAACAAGCTGTTTCTAATGAAACCAGAATCGTTAAAAGTGTTATGGTTCTATTTTTAAAATGTTTTGACCGTGTAAAATAAAGTACATTGAAAATTGACAATGAATATAAATTTACACATTTTTCACACTGATATTTGTGCTCAAGTTCTTCAAACTACTGTGTAAAAAATTTAAATCGTATCTATTTGACAATCAAAGTCTGACATTCTGCAACTTTTAATCGGGAAGCTGTAAAATATTCAAACGAAAAACCGTGAACACGTTTCTAAAACGTCAACTGTGCATAGGGCTTGCAAGAAAATTAAAAATTTTATATTGCTTATACTTTCAAAAACTAAAGACAGCAATCGTGAACTTACCGTTTCATACTTTAAAACTTTTAGATAAAAAGTTTACATTATTTTAAATTCTTCAAACACAAAGAACCGACAGAATCCTACAAAATTGTGATTTATTCGAGATTTTTTGCTTTCTTTAATGTTTTTTAATGCGTATCTGCATAGCAACAACAGAACGTCAGCTGCAGATTTTTGTGGAAAAGCAACATGGATTTAATTTTTTAAATTTTGACTCGAATCTTTTAAACTTTTTCGTGAATGTTGCAATTTTTCAAACGTCGAAGCTTCGGAGTATGAATTGTTTAAAGCATAAACGGTGTTGTTAAACAGGGACAAAAACGTTTAAACATTATTTTGCACGGTTTGAGATTTCTTTGCAGTTCACTCGATTTTTCTTTTAAAAGCGGTGCAACAGATTAGTCGTTTGAAAACAATGCTCTTTTTCTTAATATCGGTTAATCTGTTTTTAAACTAGCCTATCTCTTCGCCAAACAAAATAAAGGCGCTTTTTATTCCAAGATTATTTTTGAAAACTACCAGAAAAATAACGAACCAAGAATATTTAGACTCGTCTCATAAAAATTATTGCGTCTCTCACAATTTTTTAAACCACCTGACCTGTTGATACAAAAAACTTGCATTTTCTACGTTGCAGAATGATTGACGCAAATTCTTCAAGTTTTTCTAACCTCAAAACTGTTTGATTGCAGCTTTTTTCAAGTAAAAATTTTGTTAAAAGTCAAGAAGTCACTCTTTAGCAAAATGTAAAACTTTTATAATTTTTGTGACTTTGAGAACAAGAAAATAGTGGTTAAAACTTTTAATAAAAGAACTGTTTGTTAAGAGAATCTATTAATCATTTCAAAACCTATTTTGCAAAGTTGAATTATGTCTAAGATTGCACTGGTTCAATACGCGATTTCACATCTAATTTTGCGTTTCGCTGCAAAAGAAAAACAGTCAGCATTACGAATAATGCAAAGGTTTCTTAAAGTTGAAACCTTCTTGATCGAAAAATAACAAAAAATCAGTCAATTTGCAAAACAATATCGCTTTTCCAACAACTTTTTTCAGCTTGTGACTAGGGTTTGGGAACCATTCTTGGGATTTTGCGACATTTTAGGTTTCCCGTTTCCCGGTTTTTTATGACTAAAAATTCCCGGTTTTGTAAGCTTTTGTACGTAATATCACTACGACAGCCGTGTGATGTGTCCAAAGCAAAATCATTTTGTCTGTTCCGATTGTGACGACACAATGCTTCTTGGCCCATTTTTTAAGCTGTTTCCTGAGTCAGTTTAGTACTGTCATTGCTCTCGAGTAAGTAGTTAAAATTCAGATGCAGTGTATTTAGTTATGGAGCGCGTTAACCAGTCTAAAGTTTGGAAACATTTCTTACCGTTTGTAAGTGTTAAGAAAAAAAGTTTGCAAGGTATTGTCTCTCAACTGGCAGCTGTGGATGGTTTTTCTATACATTCTATTGGCAAAAGTAAGTATATTCGTGAGTCACTTAGTGCCAAAGGCTTACGTCTTCCATCTTGAAACTCCGATATTATGAACTTAATACACCGTGAATACGACGACATTCAAAAACAAATAAAAACTGAAATTGAAATGAAACTTAAAGGCGATTTCGGTTTCAGTGTGACTATGGACGAGTATACTTCAGTTCCTTGCCGAAGATACATGAACATCAACATTCATTGCCAAAACGATGTTATAAACTTGGGGCTAATAAGAATGCGTGATTCATGTGGTGCTGAAAAAATTGTTCAGTTGTTGGAAAAACAGTTGGCTCATTTTGGAATTACAAACATGCAGACATCTATTGTCAGCATTGTTTCTGATGGCGCCTCAGTAATGAAAAAACTTGGTAAAATCTCTCAACTTGATCACCAACTCTGCTACGCACATGGTGTGCACCTGGCTGTATGTGATGTGTTATACAAAAACAGAAGTGTGACTCATATTGCAGGTGAAGATTACGACGATGATCAAGACGAAGAAATGTATGAAGAAGGTTTTGGCATCGTGACCCCCACAATAGCATCAAACGAAGTACCACTTTTCAATCTAGAAATAGAAAATGTACTCAAGAAGGTGCGGAAAGTAGTGAAAATATTTCGGAAAAGTCCCGTGAAAAACGAAGTCTTGCAGAAATATGTGTTGTTGGAACAAAACAAGAGGTTGTCACTTGTTCTAGATTGCAAAACTCGCTGGAGTTCCATGTATGAAATGGTTGAAAGGTTTATATGTCTTAAAAAGTGCATAATGAAGACTTTACTCGATTTGTCGATTGAACATGGCATATCTATAACTGAATTTTTGTTTCTTAATGAGCTAAAGTGCGCTCTTGAACCAATAAAACTTGCGGTCGAAGCTTTGTGTCGTAAAGATGCAACGCTTTTGACTGCGGAAGGGGTTTTTCAATTTTTATTTGTGGAGTTAGAGAAGAGGAAGTCGAGCCTTGCGGAAGATTTACTTTGTGCCGTAAAAAACCGTGTACAACAAAGACGACAACATGAAGTGGTTAATTTGTTACGCTATCTTCAAAATCCAAATTCATCAATTTATAATGAACATTATCCTGATGAAATACCGTCTTGTAGTAACAGCAAAGAAGGTTTTGTGAAAACTGCTACCACCTTATTTTGCCGTTTGTTTTGGGGAAGTGACAGCAATAAAGCAAAAAGTCAAGATGAGAATGAAGTAATAGAGCTGGCTAACAACAATCAGAAAGATGAAAGTCTTTTCAAAAGACTTCAGACCCACATTGAGCATTCCACTAACTCCACTCCCACCCAGCAGTTGAAGACAATTGTTGATGATCGACCCCGAGTCAGCCAACTTCAAACCGTAATTAAGCAGGAAATGAAACTACTAGAAGCTACTGAAAAAAGGCCAGGCAAATTGGAGCAGTTGTTCAAAGCTTTATTAAGCATTCCACCAACGTCAGTCGAAGCAGAAAGAGCTTTTTCTGCTGCTGGATTGTTTACCACAAAACTACGCTCACAATTAAGTGACAAGTCTGTCAATGCACTGTGTTTTTTACGCAGTCATTATATAAAAAATAAATAAAGCATAATAGTTGCTGCTTTTGCTTTTTTTAAGGGTTAGTGTAAGTTACAATTAAAAGTATTGTGTATTTGATTTCTTCTTTTCATATATACATACTTTCGTTATTCTTTCACTACTGCGTTTTTGTTGTTAAATTTTCGTACATTTGTCTTTTTATTATTCGTTTATTTTTTGTGCATATGGTTCTATTGCAAAATTATGCGCCCAGTGTAAATTACAACAGAACGCATTTAGGTTTTGTTGTTTGTGTATATAAATCCCGGTTAGACACTACCCGAATCCCGGATTTTTTTTCAGAACCGGGAAATCCCAAACCCTACTTGTGACCTATTGAATTAATTTTATAATAGAACATCATACCTCAAAAATCAGCAAAACAATACGTTTTTCAAACAATTTCAACATGGTTTATATCTGGCAAACTTCTCGGCATCATGTCTGATGGAAAAATACATGGTGTCACCCACTTTGTTTTCAGCATATGCGTCATTGAACTTGAGACTTGTCTTAAAAAAACGATGTTTTGTTATTGTAAAACTACGATTCTGATTTTTAAAAGGTGCAGACGTATTAACTTAGAGGTTTGATTTTAACTGCACCGTACATTTCAATAAATTATCTTGTCTTATCGTCCTTCTAGACCAAAAAATTTAACACGTAAAACTTTCTTTTATCAAGATTTACAAGCAAAATTTTGTCTTTAGGTAAAATATCAGATAAAAGTTGTAATTTACAAAAAAAGCACAAATTATCTGAACTACATTTTGTAGTGAATTTTACTGTTTTTAAAAATAGTTGGTTTTGGAAGCAAAAATCTTTATTGTTTATACCAAATCTTTGAACGGTTTGCTGCTGGCAACATTTAAAACGACCCCACAGTTGTCTACCGATTCTTTGTACATTGTATAATCATAAAACTATTTCTTACAACATCAAAGGCCTACAAAAAAAGTAAATTTTTCCATTTTTCCTGTAGCGTGAGTGGTTTTGGCACACATTAACTTTAAACTCCTTTTATTGAAAAGGGGCACAATTTTAAATAAACAGACAAAATAACACTAAAACTTCGGAATTAGACAGTAAGCGGAATCTTCGCTTGATGACGTTGCAAGGATGAATCTCGAGTTAAATTGCACAGCCGCTATATGAGTCTCTTTCTCTATTTCGCTACGTCTCTGTCGGTGTTTCGGTCTGTCTCGGTCTGTATGGCGATTCCATCTTTTTTTTTTATTTTAATCTCTATATTTATCCTCCTGACTCGCAGGAAAGCGACGGAGGCGCTATACATAGGGTAAGCAATTACCCCGACCTGCTTCCGGAGATGCCAAGATATTGCTGTCCGCTAGTAAGTTAGTAGAGATATTACTGCAATTTAGTACTGCTTGTCAAGACCACCAAGCAGGGGAAAGTGCCGTAAAGTGTCTTTCCCAAGGACACAACAGAATGGCGTAAGTGGGTTTTGAACCTAGACCATGCTGATCATCAGTCCGGTGCTTTAACCACTCGACCACGCTTCCATCGTCAGAATAATTTTATAGATTTACTATTATGACGCCTGACCTATTTTACAGGTAAAATCACGAGGTGATAGATCACGTGGTCAGGCTATATCCTGTTCGCGGTGTGTTGATAATGATTATACAAAAGGCGGAATAATGATAATAATTACACAAATGGCATTGATGGCGCGATCAGCCAACGATCAGTTGGGGGGAACAATGGAAAAACGGTACATAAAAAAAATACTAAAAAATGCGAAATTATTACATGACGGTTGTAATGGCAGTAGATAAACGTTGTGCAGCGAGCGGAAGAGCGCTGCAAGCCGAGTCTGCAGCGAGCAAAATATAACGTGTGAAAATACATTTGCGGAAAACTTTGCAATATCAAAGCAAATGCATGCACGAAAGCCGATTTGCCGTGATGAGTTCGCTACACTCCTAACTGCTTCGGACCATCAATCCTTCCGCTTCCTGTCAATTTTGATCGAAATACAGCATAATTCGGTCAATTCTAATCAGTCCACGCACAACAAAACAGTCAAGTGATTAATTAAGCTCAAAGATAGAAAAATGTAGGCTATGCCAACGTGTTTTAATGTGCTCATAAAAATAAGATGCATTTGAAGATGTTTATTAAAAACAATGACTGCACAATAGTAGGATTATTAAACCTTTCCATTTTCAAACAACTGGCTAAATTTTTTTACAAAAATGAATAAAGAAATCTTTTCGTAATATTGGTAGTTAAAGATTAAAACAAATGTACTACAACCATAAGTCGGCAGCGTGGTCGAATGGTTAAAGCGCCGTGCTTATGATCAAAATGGTCTCGGTTCAAAACCCACTGGCGCCATTCTGTTTTGTCCTTGGGAAAGACATTTTACGGCACTTTCCCCTGCTTGGTGTTCTTGGCAAGCAGTTCTAAATTACAGTCATGTTTCATTAAATTACAAGCGGACAGCAATATTTTGGCATCTCCGGAAGCAGGTTGGGGTATAATTGCTTACTCTATGTATTAACGCCTGCATCGCTTTCCTGCGAGTCAGGAGGATAAATAAAGAGATAAAATAAAAAAAATGTTAAGGGTTTGTGATCAAATTTAGGAAAAACAAGTCTGGTTAAACAATCACTACACACTATTCTCGTAAAACAGCCTCATGTCTTGTCGTTGCATTCAGTGATGGCTTTTAGTGCGGAGCAAACAAAGTAGCCGCACAGCCCCCCTAAGCAAAATATTGCTCTACTTTTTCATAGTAACACACATGACAGCCTTCCTGTCTGCACTTTAGGACGAAAGTAGGGATAATGTACGGGATCGAAAGTGTTGACCTTTTCTTTTTTATATATTTACAAATTAGTATAGTTTTGGGACGAAAACCAAGGTTTTAAGCATTGGTTCAAAGCGATGACTTTTTAGCCTACCATATTTTTGGGACAAAAAAGTTTGACTGACTAAAAAGTGGCCCGTCCCTTTTGTAAGGCCATCATTGCATTTACCAAGAAGCTTGAGTAAATTTTATAAAGGCCAGTGCATGTTGTTTTGTTTTATTTATTTATTTTATCTCTATATTTATCCTCCTGACTCCCAGGAAAGCGACGGAGGCGCTAATACATACGTTAAGCAATTACTCTGACCTGCTTCCGGAGATGCCAAAATATTGCTGTCCGCTTGTAATTTGATAGAGATATGACTTTAATTTAGAACTGCTTGCCAAGACCACCAAGCAGGGGAAAGTGCCGTTAAGTGTCTTTCCCAAGGACACAACAGAATGGCGCGAGTAGGTTTTGAACCGCGATCATGTTGATCACAATTCCGGCGCTTTAACTACTCGAGCATGCTGCCTGTAATTTAATTTAAAAAAAAACAAACTTTTTTATAAACATTGAACAAAAATATGCTTGAAAAAATAAATGTTTGGGCATGTGGTCTATTTTAAAGTCAGTAGCAATGAAATCATCATAATCTCAAATTTTTGGGCTTCAGCATTTGTCACTCGATAAAAATCTTTTAAAACTATTTCTGTCATTGTCACAGCACTTACCATGATAAAATACACAGCATAGTTGATTTTTTTAACAGAGCTAAATTAGTGCAATGATTGATGATTGGCAATGCTGGTAAATTTTACAGTTATACAAGAAACTATTTCTTGTTATCAATTTATAAATTAGTTTATTTTGATGCTTTGTACCATTTAATAGAGCTTTATCTTTTAAATAAAGTTGCTCTAAATTAAAATTTGTTTTTTAAATTTTGTGCCCCCATTGAAATCTACTACACCCATTATATATGGGGAGGGGTTTAAAACAGTGATGGGATTCAAAATTTTAAGAACAGGTTCTCTTTTGTATCGAACTCGCTAACAACAGTTTCAGTGTTGGGATTCAAAGTTTTAAGAACAGGTTTAAAATTAGGGTGTTCTCTTAAAAAAAAAAAAAAGGTCTTCACTTTCATTTCAAATCTAATTTCTTTATTTTTCTCCCAAAATTAGGGTGTTCTTTAAAAAGGTCTCCACTTCGATTTCATCTGTAATTTCTCTATTTTTCTCCCAAAATTAGAGTGTTCTCTAAAAAAAAAGGTCTTCACTCAGAATCGATCTTTACACTCTGAACAAACATCTGCAGCGGATTGAAACTGTTACATTAAACACAGAGATATTGAAATACATAGATTGCGTAAAGTTAAAAGCGAGTTCGCTAAACGTGCTGAAATTCCAAGAACGGGTTCGCTAAACGTGCGGAAATTCCAAGAACGGGTACGCTAAACGTGCGGAAATTCCAAGAACGGGTTCGCGCAAACCCGTGCGAACCCCCTGAATCCCATCATTGGTTTAAAACAATTTTTTTTATGAACATATTTATTTATATCCATACCATAGTTTTTTAAAAGCCTCCTATAAATTTAAATTTTAAACCCTCCCCAAACACATAGTCTGTTTACAAAAGGTACGCCTTATTTCTTGCTAGATTTTACCAAAATATTTTATAAGCGTAGAATAGTGTACCTGTAAAAACTTGCTCTGGGCTGCGAAAGCCGTAAAAAGATAATATTAGCTGTAAATATTTTTTGCAGGACTTTAGTGAACTAAGTTTTATTAACATTTAGTCTTTGGCGAAACAATTTCAACTCGTTTTACTTGTTTTGCCTAAGGCTAAATGTGAAAATTAAACAACCAAAGAATTATTGATTCAAATAAAACTCGATTGTTATCGGCAAGTTGTTTCAATGAAAACTATAAGCAAAGGTTGGGATCAATAACCATACAACTAATAATTAAAAAAAACTAAAGAATTAACAGATGACGCTACATTTCAACATCTTAAAACGATTTATTCAAGTTAAAGATTTATTGCACAGAATAACAAACGACAGAATACCGAAGGAGATTAAAGAATCTTTGACGTGAAGAAAAGGAACATCCACCACAAGGGTCATTGTCATACTGATAAAATCTTATCTCATAAAAAAAACAACGATTAAAATTTGATTTTAAACAAGTTTTTGGAAACCAAAAAATTGAAAGCGTTATTGAAAGTAGAATAAAACAGTTGATCAACTCACATCGTAAAATGACGTTTTGTGTTGACAAAGACGCGAACTAACTCAATGTTTTCTTAAAAAAAATGTTAAACGACGGTTAGTGCAATGGTTATCATTCTCGACTCCGACGCATAAGGAGCGGAATGGTGGATCGTGTCGCGAATCTCGCGTCACATCGTTGCGTCAGTGGCACGCGGTAATTGCGTTGCCCGGATGTTGTGTTGCGGAAATGAGAATTGTGATCTTGGTGACACACTTCGGAGCATGAACGAAAGGTTTGATACGAGATGCATTTGCGCAGAGCGCGACCATTACAAAGCTAAGATTTTTGTTTTTCTTACTTTACGTCTTTCGTAAAAGTATAGATTATGGTGAATCACAGTATGGGGAAAAAAGCTTCATCTCCACAACTGTTCCAGCTCGAATGCATCTAATCTTTACAGAAATTGTAAATAAGAGCAAACTGTACGAGTAACTCGTAAAGATAAATGATTGCGGCGAGCTAAAGTAATATTCTTTGTCTGATACAAAAAATTTTTTTTAAATACAACAGTGGAAATGTACGAAAAACAACCAGATAATAATCAAAAGAACAACCAAAAAATTCTAGTCATTATTAAGCACACGAATACTGAATCACAAACGCAAACGATTAAATGGAAGATTACAAAACAACAAAATTTAACGCGAATGAAAACTGAAGCCAAAAATATAGCTTTTTGCTAATGGAAACACTGGAATGACGAGACAATCCGTATACAAGTGGTAAAAGAAAAAAATACTTGAAATATCCTGATATATTCTTCACTAAAATCTTTGTTCATGATCTTCTGATAAAATTGGAGTCTAAACTACTGTTAAATCTTTATTAAAAGATAAAAACAATAATAAAAACTCGACGTTTTGGTACACTATAAATTAAGTAAACCTTCTTCAGGAGATTAAATGAAACACAAACATCGTCTGCAATGAAATCACAGTAGTTCAAAAAAAAAGAAA
Source organism: Diplosoma virens (assembly GCA_963680785.1). Taxonomy (NCBI): domain Eukaryota; kingdom Metazoa; phylum Chordata; class Ascidiacea; order Aplousobranchia; family Didemnidae; genus Diplosoma; species Diplosoma virens. The sequence continues at coordinate 23,337,196 of OY796892.1, read as the reverse complement.
CAATTCTTGTTTATATCATTATTTTCTAATCGTGTTAGATTTTTTTTTGGATTCACATTGGATTCACACGGTGACGTGAATAAAAAAAATTTAGCACGATTAGAAAATAATGATATGAACAACAAATCTGCGCTGGTAAAACATGTATATTCACAAAATCATCATATGGATTGGAATAACTCAAAAATTTGGGCAAAAGAAACAGATTATACAAGAAGATTTTTAGAGTCGTTTTTTATTCATTTAAATAATTATGCTTTTAATGACAAAACCAATTGTTTTTATTCAATTGCTTATCATAATTTAAAATTTTAAAATAATTTATATACGTTAGATGTCGTTTTAGATTATAAATGCACTTTTATGTTTCTTTTTCCTTTTTTTGACCACTGTGATTTCATTGCAGATGGTGTTTGTGTTTCATTTAATCTCCTGAAGAAGGTTTACTGAGTTTATAGTATATGGAAACGTCGAGTTTTTATTATTGTTTTCATTTTTAAATAAAGATTTAACAGCAGTTTAGACTTCATTTTTATCAGAAGATTATCAACAACAGCAAAATATATTCTTCATCTCGAAAAATAAAACTAATCTATTTAACACTACTATGACGTAATCATGTATTGCTAGCGTTAAAACATAAATCAAATCGATAAATTATGAGGCAGTCATTTGACGATATCATAATGGCGGATTCTTACATTCGGCAACCGTTTCATTGAAGAAATTCTCGATATCTTTTTTCTACTATGTCGTCGAAAAAAATTGTTCTCAATGACGTCATAATAGGAGAGGTAATCTCAAAGTTTATAGATCTGCACCAGTGGCAGTCAATGCTATTGCGCGGAAAAAGGTTCGTTTTTCGGCGCTACCATCGCAAATTACTACTTTCAAATTAGAATGTTATCGAGAAAAAAACAACTTTAAACAATTCCAACTATGCAAATGAAAGCTAAACTTCGGAAGGAGGTGAATATGAAGGTGAATAACGGACAAAAAGAATTTTAAATAATTGCAAAGTGAAACCATGATGATGACAATTTGAATGTGTTTGTCGGACAGAACCAAAACGCTTAAAATCGAACACAGCGACACACAGTGAACTAAATAGATTTTCGTTCTTTTCTTTTTTGAACAAAAATAAAAAATTTGAAACGACAAGTCAATAAAATGTACTTTCCATGTGCAATTCGAAAAATAAATAGCGAACAAAAACGAAGAAAAAACGCACCACGCAAGCACTAGGCGGAGAACTGTGACAAGAGAGAAAACAGAGGAAAACATTTATAAGTCAGTCTCGTGAAATGGCTTGCTTGTCTTCCGCGATTCGTTAATTTCGATAAGAAAATTGACCAAATCATTATCTTCTGCTTCTCGCGCTCGGTCGATGGGGGTCAGTCCCTGCAAAGTGGTTCGAGTGTTATTTAAAGTGATCTATCTGTGGTGCTGTGTTGATACTTTTTAGCGATTAAAAAGACGATTAATTATGTTCTTTAGATGGATGTACGTCCGGGGTGGGCAAACTTTTTAGCTCGAGGGAAGTTAATTATGTTCGACGCCCGCATTAGTATTTATACGCGAAGTCGTGCCTCAAATTTATTCGAAGACCAAATAAAAAAGGTCTTTACTTTGATTTGTGACACCACTCTGGAAATTGAAGACCAAAAAAAGTTACATTACTACAGTAGATATAACATTGAATACTTGGCGGCCGGTACTTTGCCCACAAATAGTGCAGGCCTATGTCATAGGATATAATCGTAAAGAACTTTTTTTGAAACTGAGGTATTTCAATAATAGAATGAATGTGTTTGAGGTTTTCCTTACATTCTTTATGCGTGATGTCTGGATCTGAGTGGATTCAAATGTGCATTGAAATGATGCAGAAGATGTATTGGTATCAGTTGCTGCGCCTCTTGTGCGCAAGTAGCAATGGGCAAAACTGTCTTCTGAATGGTTTGCAGTTTGTGGATCCTGATGTTGGCCAGAGCTCCATATGCCATTTGCATATTCCAGAATAGTAACAGCGATTTAGTTTTAGTTTCTTTTGCTTGTTTGGTCGCAGTGAGTGCTTTGAGAAAGTTAAGTTCGTTTTACTTTCGTGGGAATAATAGTTATTAGTTTTTTAGTTCAGGTCAAAGACGTCCAACACCCGTGCGCCACATATGGCCCGCAAAAATTTTTGTAAGGCCCGAGCGGGTATTTTCTGAAATGACGTAAACTAAATAAAGTAATCATATTTAAAAAAAATTTTTTTTGAAAAACAAAAGAAGGCCAAGTGAAGAACAAAAAAATTTTGACTTGTAAAATTCGTTTATTAGTTTAGACGTTGAGGTTTATTCGTTTCGTTCCCAAATATTGACGATAAGCGGAAACAGACCTCAGCTCAAAAAGCTAGAAAATGTCTGGTTTAAGTGACAAAATTGCGCAATATTCATCTGGGTGTAATTTTGTCTGTATTTATGTAAAAATTGTTAGTGGTACCCCGATCGTGGGTTTTTGACATTGGTTTAATGAATCGCTGAGCCTTGGGTGAAACGCTTTGATTGTTACGTCATCAGCATCATTTGTTGAGTTTTTCAGAACTTATTTTAAGGTGGTAAAATTTTGGAGGTGTTAATGATGAAAAGTGCAGAAGACAAAACTTTACCTCGCAATATGCCAATGTAGATTGGTTAAAGTCTACAGACTGTGCGATAGTAATGCGTGAGCTTGCCATGTTTTTTGGTAGTTGGTTATTTTTTTATTTAATTTCATCTCTATATTTATCCTCCTGACTCGCAGGAAAGCTTCGTAGGAGCTATGTAAAGAGCAAGTAATTACCCCGACCTGCTTTTATAGATGCCAAGATATTGCAGTCCGATAGAAATTTTTTTTTTATCGAGATATGACTGTAATTTAGAATTGCTTGCCAAGACCATCAAGCAGGGAAAAGTGCCGTAAAGTGTCTCTCCCAAGGACCCAACAGATTGGCGTGAGTGGGTTTTTAACCCGGACCATGTCGATCACAATCACGGCGCTTTAACCACTTGACCACACTGGTTATGAAATTGATGATCATGTTTGTTAGTATAAGTTTAGAATAAGTTTAGTATGTTCATTTGCTCGTGTTCTAAGCTAAATAAAAGAGCAGTGCGTTGTGGAAATGGGGCATTGTATATTTTTGAATTCATGTTGACCTTGACAAGTTAAATAGTTTTCTGAAATGCATGGCTTTAGTGTTTTCTTTAGTGTTTTTTGGCAATTGGCAACTCGGGCGTGATATAGATCGGTAGTTTGTACCAAGTTGTGGTATCGCATTAGTGTTGAGGGCAATATTGTACATGTTGGTAAAATATCTGACGGCAAATGGTTGATGTTCATGCCATCATGCCCATGGAATTGCTGTTGCGCTGTTAGAGACGGCTGTGTTCTCTTGAGCAGTGGTAAATTGTATTACATCAGCGCTTTTATCTTGCTTTGTCCTTATCAATGATAGCTGTTTTAGTTTCGACAAGGATGCTTCTGTTCTGTTGTGTAGGTAAGCTTTGGTGTATAGTTTTGCTGTAGTACTCCCAAGGAAAAAAAATTGTGTTTGTGGTTTTAAAATTCATTTCATATCGGGTTTTAAAAAACTCAACCTCGAATTCATTTCATATCGAAACGAATGAATAATCAAGGATTAAAAAGATTCGAATCGACGCGAATATTAATACGATCAATGAAACCAATACAAGAGCTTTTCCGCCACTCACCTTGTAATCTAGAACGTCTAAACAAGCACCGGCGGCAATCAGCTTTCTGCAAATGTCGATGCGTCCATACCATGCTGCTTTGTGAAGCGCGGTTTGCTTTCGCTCCGAGCACACCTGATCGACGACATCAGAATCTGGAAACGAACGCGACTTCAAAAAGTTTGCTTGTTTGTAAGTGGGGAGTAGGGGTTGGGTTGGGCAACGAGACGTTTCGTTTAAGCAAAAAAGTTTCGAACGAGCTTACGAAGAATGTGATTTTCCTCTTTAACGCCTTTCTTTAAAGTCAAGGCTCGAGCGAGAGTCAATCGGACTTGTTGAAACAAGTTACCTTGCTCGAGAAGATAATCCACCACTGCTTCATGTGAAAATCTCACGGCGTGATGCAGTGCCGTGCAGCCCTCCTCGTCACGATCAGACGCGCTTGCACCGTGAGCAATCGCGTCTTTCACCTTGTCGCAATCGCCACGCTTGGACGAATCCAGGAGCACTTTGTGCCTAAATATGTCACAAAAATCAGCAAACGTCGCGAAATTAAACAATTAGAGAGCACGTCAAAGTTGAAGGTTTATGTTTCGTCTGAACCTGTACGAAAAATTTGAAGCTGCTTTGATTTTATTCTTTAGACAAAGGCTACATTTTATGCAGAATTGTGATTTTACAACTAGCACCTACAACAATGCGATCCACTGATCCTACAATAAAAAAATGGCATTAACATTCAATATATTTTCGAGTTAAGGTTTTTTAAAATAACAAATGCTTTATTTCCGATTCAATCAAAATCACAACCCCAAAGTTAAGCAAGTTTGTAATCTAGTGGTTCCTTTAGTTGAAAATTATTGAAACCCCAAGATGATCTGCAATATGGCCTGCGCGGCTCTTTAATGTTTAACAAAAAAAAAAAAAAAAAAAAAAAAAGAAATACAAAAAGCAAGTCAAAAATCTCGCGACCGATAAGTGCGAGAGTCGCTCTCAGTTCTAGAAAAAACAACGAAGTTACTAACACCACACCTTACGACATTCATTCATCAAAACAAACATTACCACATCATATGCGTACAAAAGTGGCACAGCTCAGAGCCAACAAATCACCACTCTTGCAAAGTTACCTACGTGAACCCTGATACCTACATGCCACAATGCCCACTATGCTAGACACACACATACGACACTAATCATTTCTTTAACTGTAGTCAAGTACCAACACAACATAACACCACTAGTCCGTAGAAAAAGCCTTTAAAAGCAGCAGAGGAAATCCAAAAGTGGAAATCTAGAGTGGCTTCTTTGGGAGGTTAAGGGATGGCTGCTACAAGGTATACTTGGAGAAGGATCAACAACAACTACAAAAACCCGCAGAACAAAATAATGTCTAAAAAAATAGGATAAAAGCTTACCAATTTGTACCCGGTGTCCTTCCATTTGCTACAACGATGTTTTTTTCTTTTGGTTCACGTGTAATTAATTTTTCTTCTTTAGATTCAAGCTTTTTAACGTCTGCTGATGTGTCTTCTTGCGGTTTAAAAGTCTGACAAGCAAAGGTTGCAAGGTTTCAGCTCAGCAACAAATTAATTGATCGTTTCAAGAAAAAATTAAGGCACTTGTTTATCAAAATTTTCACCTTAGAAGCAGCAGCAGCAGCAGCAGCAGCAACAGAATCAGATTCTGACTTTTTTACATCTTCATTACACAACGAGAACTCGGAATTACTACAAATAAACACAATGAACATTAAGATCAGAGGCAATTATAGAAATCCTAAGTGAAATTTTATAGAGTTTCGAGGAGAAATTTTAAGAATAAATGCAATATTTTGTGGTTGTCTGCTGGCATCTATGAATTTTTTTAACGAGATGACGGTAAATTAGAAACTTATGTCTTTATTAACTGATACGAGTTGGATTCCCAGCCATTTATTTTATTGAACTTTTAAAACTGTTTTCGTTTTTACTTCTTATTCATACCGTAAAAAATGAGCTTGAACTAATTTTTAGAGCGAATTTACCCTTCAATTTACGAAATATCTAACGCTTTGAAGCACGAAAGATTGCAACCCCCCGGCTGCACGGAATTTACGACACGTGATCTACCTGATGCTGTGACGTAGTAGTTAAGATTTATTAAAAGTTTCATACCAGCCCAATGTCACACACAGAATTAATGTGAAGACTTTTTTCATTTTTATTTGTTTTGGTTTTCACCTGATTTTGTAATAGAAAAAGCAGAAACGATTGATAATTTCCCTTTAGTGAAGAAAAAAACATCTTCACAAAAATCTGTGTGACATTTGGTCAGAATAAATCGTTTCTGCTCGATTTTACATCTAAAGAACTATTGAAGACCAAAACTTTCTGCGGGCCACAAAATTTCAGTTTGCAAGCCACATTTGGCCCGCGGGCCGAATATTCCTGTGCTACAGTTGATAAGTGGTAAAGAGTTGATGGGTATGTTAGACTTGAAAAAAATAAATAGTTTGTTCGACAAGAAATAATGGAGTGTGATGGTTTGGGTATATCATGAGAAGGAATGATCACGATGATTGAAAAAAGCATAAAATTTAAAATCAATAGAAGAAAACAGAGCCGCCTAAAATAAACTTGAAAAGTACAGGTGGAAGAGGATATCAGAGGGATTAGTTTGCAATTTAGGATGCGGCAAATAGAATAAAATAGAAAATCGTGTGTGAAGGGGGTCGCTGCTAAAAAGAGGAACAAACCGAAAACTGGCTGAAACACACTAGCAACACGTCATACGTACGGCACCGATGACGAGGCGCAATTGACCAATGAGGAATCGTCGAAAGAAGTAATTTGCGACTGAGACTTTCCGGGATGAAAAGGGGGCAAAATGTTGGTTGAAGATTTTGTAGGAAGCTTCTGTGAAGAAGATTGAAACGCGATAAACTAGCGGTAAACTTCGAGTAATAACTTAAGATTGGAAATAAATTTAACAATCAAAAGTTCTCATTTTTAATAGCAAAATTAGCTCCTAAAAAATTCGCGATCAGTTAAAAAAAAAGTTGATGTGTATCGAATTCGAGCAATGCGCCATCGCATCTTCAACTACTCGTAATCTAGTTAGCAATACAGAGTTGGTAACACCTGAGTCAGATTACAGAAGTTGCAACTTACACCTTACCTTCTATTCTAATGCTAGATTTGTACCTGACACGTCAAAAAGTCCAAAAAATATCACGTGATTACAAGAAACCAATCAAACAACGCATGAAAAACGATATCGTAGGACCGCCTAATAACTATAGGGGTCTGCTTGCGGCCAATCGCGCGCCAACGCACTTGTTCGACGGTCGTTGCTGAAACATCACTTCGATGCGAGTGGTCGGAAGCGACGTCTTCAAAGTTGGATGAGGACACGCGGGTGGAACTCCCTTCCGGTTGCTCGAACACAACATCGAGGTACGAAGACGTCGGGTCAATTTTGGAGGTATCGTCCAGAGCGGTCATGAGGTTGAGATTTTCGGGTGAGTAATCAAACTAAAACAACACGAGCAGCTTCAATGACCAACCGAGCAGTCATTGCGTGACAGGTTCTGGGCTCGCGTCAGATCGCACGCAGTCAAGTGGCGCCGATGACGTTGATGACTCACCTTTGATACATTCGAAGAGGACGACGATATGCTGCAAAACAGCAAAGTTTAGATAAAATAGATTGCTTGATTTAAAAAAAGCTTCAGCTTTACAAATTTAACAATCAGTGCAATTGGTGCTCGCTTGAAGGTTAAAGAAAAAGCGTGCAACTGTAAATATCACCAAACCGCTTCTGCTGCCGTGATGCTGAAAACTTAGAGAAGTGATATGCCATAAGTGCAAACTAACTTTTCCGAAACATTAGCAATCAGACCACTTTAACGTACACGATCACCGTAGAGCACAAGGAAACAATATAGCTAGAAATGCATGTCTTTTTTGGCACTTTTTTCTGGTATGCTTAATGTGTCTGCTTATATAGCTGTATTAACTTTAATATTAAAAATTAATAGAAGTTTTTTCTTTTGTTTTGTTAGTTTATTAATCAGGCGGAACTTTTATGAAAATCCTACCAAAGCTACATCTCCACAAAGGGTGGTGGGTGGGGTCAATGATTTTTATGAGAATCGTAATGACCACCGACTTTGAGATTATTTAGTTCATGCTAATTTTTTAAAAATTAGCTATTAATTGTCTTTTGGCTTTATAAAGTCAAGTAACAACTTGCTCAAGTGATTGAGCGTGATATTTCTTACTGACCAACCCATTATTGAAATGCTTGCCATGCAGAAAACGATCTTTCACGTCTTTCATTGAGACCTGAAAGACCCCTACCCGAGGATGTGGAGCCATGTAATCACAAAAACAATCGCTCACCTGTGCATCATACTCGAGTCGCTTTTTACGCGGTTCCGATGCTTGTCAGCGTCGTTGTATTTCTGCGAAAAAATTTTCAAAATTCACTTCAATTCGAAGCCGAGCAAACTGAATTGTCGCGAATTGACGCTTAAAATCGTTTTTCTCTTTTTTAAAGATAAAGTAAAAGAAATCAACTTGTTTGTATTAAGGGCTCGTTTCGACTGCGAGCGTGAAACGGAGCATTCTTTGTTTCTTTTATTGATCTTTCCGCTACTAAAATCTAAGCGAGCGCTAAGCAAAGCAAAAAATCAATAGAACAAAGAAAAATTCTCCATTCTACGCTCATAGTAGAAACGAGCCCCTAATACAAACAAGTTGATTTAACTAAAGAAAAAAATAAAATTCAACTAAAGAAAAAGATAACAGTATTCTTGAAATTTGCAAGCAAGTCGGGACAACCAAGAAACAAAGCTTCTGGCGTTGCAACAGTCAGTCATTCAACAACAAACCGTGATACTATGAAGTGAAACCGAGCGCACAATCGATGACGATATGATCCAAAACACCCTTTTACAACAGTGCCAGTCAAGTCACGATGAAGCTTATTTTTCAGTTCCTTGAGGTTGTGGCGCGCGTCATGCTTCAGTTAACTCACACTGTAATGTGACGGAATGTTAAGGATGTAAACTTCCCTGTCACCAGAAATGACCTCGTTGAGAATCAAGCGGTTTTCCTGGTTTTTGTCAATCTTGTAAAGCTTGTCGCGGCTTGTCGCTAAAAAAAAAATTTGAGAAAATGAAAATCTAAAGAGCAAAAAAAAATAATAAGATTAATTCTTCAAACGATTGATAAGAAAAATAGAAGAAATGACTTTTTTATTCAGCATCTTTAAGAAAACGAAACATCATGTATTCTTTGAAAAAGCGTGAAATGGCAGCTTATACATATACAAAATCAGACTAATCAAGACATGCGTCAGCGTGAAAACCCACTATCAATTCATAAGTTTAAAAACTTTTCGTTGCTTCTTTAACGCGATTTATTTCATCGAATTGAAATAAAACGTAGAGTTGAAACAAAAGTTAACGTTTGGTAAACGCGAAAGCTTCCAAGTTATTGGTGGAAGAACACGTGAGAACGGCGTTTGAAAAACCACTGGTTTGTGTTTTATCCGAAAATAACTTCGTAATTTCTTGAAACAAAAAACTCCTGTAAAAATTTCTTTATTCTGTCTTGAACGTCTCGCGTGACTACATTAATCGAATCAGAGCAGTGAAAACAGAGTTAAAAGTTAGAAAAAAAGGGTAAACTTATTGTTGCCGGCTAATTGCTTAAAACTATGTCAAACGGCCTGAATAATCGGTAACAACGGAATTTTTTTATCACTTTTTGAAACCAAAATAAAAAAGCTAAGACTTTTACTTTTGAAAAACTGTTTGGGGGATTGCATAGGAGTATACACGGAGAGAGGGTTAGGGGATTAAACCCCTAATGAAGAATGTACAAAAAATATTAAAAGGAGGATATAAAAGTAACGACCAAAAAAAAAAATTTTTTTTTCACTTTATTTTAATCGTGTTTTCGCTCGCGAAATCTCCTACGATGGCAATTTCGCCCTCCTCAATTCTCTATCTAAAACCAAGGTAGTCCATTTGCAATGGATACCTGGTCACTCTTCCCTCCCAGGTAACGACTTAGCTGTCTCTCTAGCTAAAATCGGAGCCTCCCTTGATCCCTCCAACATATCCGTGTCCCTAGCACCTCTTATTTCCTCTCAAAGACAATCCCTCTACACCAGTTGGAGACGCAGTGTCCAATCTGGTCTCTTTCAACATCAAATCCCTCCAGTATCTCCCGAGGAGCTCACTCTCCCTCGCTGTGCTCTCTCCCGTTTACGCTGCAACGGGCACAGCACCCTCCTTAACTCTTATCTCCACAGGGTTGGTCGAGCCGAGACTCCTTCATGCAGCAACTGTGGTTCTAAATCACAGGACCTTTCCCATCTCGTGCTAGACTTCCCTGTACTGGAACATCTGCGTCGGGCCATATTCGGCCATACCCTATCTCTTCTGGACCTTTGGTCCCGTCCGTGGGAAGGCCCGATTATTGGAACTCTGCGGAGTTGATCCGCACCCCCATCCCCAGGAATGGGTCGGGTAAACCCAACACCACCACCACCACTATGGCAAATTTCGGCATCGGCTACCGGCGAACCGTATTTTGCCTATGTCTGGGTTAGAAAATGACAAACCGCACGACAATAAGTCAAAGCAACGAAAGCGATACTCACAATCAAGAAAGACCCATTTTTCCAACGGTGCGTGCTCATGGCCCTGTCAATAGATAGTAATCGTAAAATATTTTAGATTTTTTTAAATTGTCGCATAATCAACTTACGTTGAACGATATGAGAAGACACGACCTGACAGTTTCAAGATTCGAATGGCTTTTTGCAACAGTGACGAGAAGAGGAACAGCTGAAAATTAAATTTTAATTCAAATCTGTTATTTTTTTGTGAGTGAATGAAATTGGCTACGACAATTTTTGTTATTTTTGTTTGATTGAAAGATGATAATGTCCCGTGGCTGGCCAAGAGCCACTTTCTCTCAGCAGATGAACGTTGCAAAACGTTTAAAAAGTATTAAAACGAAAAAAACACGGCGCTTAGCTTGATACAAAACGAAATTGATCAGTTAAAAGATGATAAAAAAAATCAAAGGCTCACCACTTTTTTCGAGTTGCTCTTTTTTCCCTTTGAAAGTGTCGTAGACGTCGCTTTTAATGAGATTGATTCGAATTTTGATTTGTTCCTGAGAAAATTGCCTCCTAGAAGCAAATAAAAATCGAAATGAAATACTGAATCACAGTTTAAAAAAACGTGTTGATAACATTTTCAAGCCGCGTGCGTTCAAAGCTAAGAATATGAAATAGAAGCGGTTTGCTACATCACCTTTTCACTACAGAGAGCAACAACAAACTATTTTTTATTTTTTAGTTGATCTCTATATTTATCCTACCGACTCGCAGGAAAGGGAGGGAGGCGCTAAACATAGGGTAAGCAGTTACCCCAACTTGCTTCGGGAGATGCCAAGAAATTGCTTGATGCCGGTTGAAATTTTTATTTTGGTTTTTTAGTTTTATAGAAATATGATTAAAATTTAAAACTGCTTTGCCGAAATCGCCCAGTAGGAAAAAGTGCTGTAAAGTGTCTTTCCCACGGACACAACAGACGGCCATCAGTTGGTTTTGAACCGAGATCTCAATCACGGCGGCTACCACTGGACCATCCTGCCAACAATAAGCACGAAACGACTGAAGGAAAACACAAAAGTAAGCGAACAAAACTCACTCGAATCCAAGGGACGGTCGACGTTTGCATTTCAGCAGCATGTTAGCTTGGTTGAAAAACTCTAAGTTGATTATCGAAGGATTTAACCTAAAAATCGGATCTATTACGGGTCGTGTCGTCGTTCGTAAAACCGTCGGCGGGCGAGATAACGTCGAAAAAATCTAGCTTGATTCAACCGAGCCAGAAAAAAGCGCGCGATAAAAAAAGTTAAGGTTGATCTAACAACTGCGCAAAAGACACGAACTTGCAAGGTTCGCCATCGATTTGAACGGGAAAGGTCTTCGTTGTTTCGATCGTCGCCGACTTGCACTGGCATATTCTGTCCCCGTGACCTCCGACGAACAGCATGCCCTGATTGACGACAAATTTGATTTGATTTTATGTTCCTTGTAACTTTGGTCATTTTAACACTAACTGAGCTAAAAGCGATTTGAACAAAAACTTAGTTTTTGACACATTTTGATTTATGCTGTTTGGTCCTACATCTAAAAACCAAGATTCTATTTTCAAAAGCTTTGAAAAATTTTGATAACAAGCAAAAAATAGGTCATTTAAAAATAACATGATTTACTTTAACAAGCCAAAAAAACTGTAGAATTTTAAATTTGGAAAAAATCGACAAACGAATCTCGACAAAACAAGACACGGTTTGCGGTCAAGAACTCGTTCGATTTTCTCACCAACAAGTGTAACCGCGGACCGGAATTCGCTCGCGTAACCGGAAGCAACTTACCAGCTGATTGATGCTGAACGCGAGAACCTCGATCAGCATGTCCTCGTGACTCTGCGGGGCGAATTCTCCTCCGGTTGGATGGCCCCAGGGAAGGGTGCCCGAGCTATAGCGAGGAATATTGAGGAAGAGGAGGCAGACCGGCTTCAGCTCTTTGATCTTCGGCGTGATGTCGTGACCGTCGCACTGTCGCGGGAAAAAGCTTTAATCGAACGAGTTCGCCTCTTGCTGATACGTCGAGGCGCGTTCAGACAGAAAGCGACGCTTGCAGAACTGAAGTTTTCATTCATTCTCTTCTATTATGACATTGTTATGGAAGAGAATAACTTAAATTATGACTCTGCAGCGTTTGCGTTGGTTTGAATCTGTGCTAATGCATTATGTGACAATTTTGAGATGATTGTTTTCTTCAACTGTTTGAAGAATTTAATATCATCTCATTCAAATTGGCTTTCGGAAATCAGCAACAAAAATTACATCACGAAAAACGTGAAAAGTTCATACATTATTAACACAGGGAAAAACCAAAGCAATGACCAAGTTCATAACTTATTCAAGAAGTTTGCAAACAGAATTACCGTACACGCTTTGCTTTATCAAAAAAGCGAGGATAGAAGCGATCAATTATAATTTCGTAAGATCGCCTTTCAAAGCATAAACTAATCTTGAACCTACCACGACGGAAATGTGCTTAAAAAGGTTTTTGGACTGTTTCGGTCGGACAAATTCTTCCACACCCGCTCGAGCGTAGTAGAACTTGTTCCCAAATCGACTCGTGAATCTCGCAGGATGCGCCTCTGCAAAACAATTTGTGTTGTTGCAACAAATCAAGGCGATCTTTCGGTCCTTGAATTAACCTCGGGACTCGTGGAAGTTGAAGCTGACTTGAGCGTCCGAACCTATGCTGAAGTAGTTGTTCAGCACTTCCAGCGGCAACTTGTTGGTGCCGTCGCAGTTCGTGTCATTATGGACCTGGCAAGGAAACAACGCAGTTCAAAGCAAAAGAAAAATCAATGACATCGGTCATGAAGTGAAAAAGTGCATCAAATTTCCAAAAACCGATAATTAATTAAACAAATTTAAAGTAGTGATAGCTACATATGACAGTGCAAAAATTCTGCAAGGAAAATTATGTTTTTAAAACAGGTCATGGACTTTCGAGAAATTGAACATAAGCAGAAGTAGCTCTACTCGAAAGCCCGAGTATCAAATCGTACTCGGTAGCACAAGCTCATTAAGTTCGGTTTACTCCCATGTAAGATCATAAGTGCACGGTCAATTTGGCTATAATCACCTCATCTTCGTCCAGGTTCCTCGTGGCTTTCTCATTACTTATCGCGGTCAGCTTCCACCGATCCAGCTTCACCAGCTTGGCTTCCTCCACACCCTGAACAATTTTAGGAACTCCTTCGTCCGTATATCCCTGAACAAAAAACATGACTAAATTCGGGTCGGAGCTAGCTTTGAAAATGTCGCTAAGCAAAATCTAGACGAAACTCACCGAACCGAAGTTGAGCGTTCGCGATAAGTCGTTTCCGGTTCCGAGCGGCACAATTCCGACGGCAGGCGGATTGCTGAGGTTCAGCTTGTCCAGAACCGATAGGATCCAGCCGACTGTTCCGTCGCCGCCGCAAGCTAATATGCGAAGATTTGGAACTTTGCGGTAACGTTCGATTCTGCAAACAATAGCTGTGAGGCGGGTTCGATTCCGAAGTCAAGTCATCTGCACCAACAACAAGCCACCTCAACATGGTGGTGCAGTCCTTTTCCCTGCACTGGGGAGGGTCGAAATGGCTTGTCGATTCCCCGAGGGTCTCGTCCTCGGGAGTTTCTCCCCTGGACAACTCTTCTCGTTTTTTATCCCTGCTGTCCAATGCGCAGTCACATATGGACAGTATTCTTAAGCTCAATTGACCGCACCCCAATTTCTTCTACTTTCTTTCTGAAAACTCTTCTTAGTCCCTTCTTCCACCCCAAACCTCTTCTTCACCTATCCCACTCACCGTTAACTCTCATTCTTATGCTCCTACTCATCAGCGGTGACATTCACCCAAACCCTGGCCCAATGGACCCCTGCTCAGTCTGCTCCCGTAGAGTCACCTGGGGAAACAGATCGGTACAATGTACCAACTGTTCTCTCTGGGTACACCTCTCCTGCTCTGGTCTTTCTCCCGCTGACTTTGGTAAAATTTTTCCAGGACACTCTTGGACTTGCCCAATGTGCCCATCCTCCTCTCAATCCCCTCCCTCTTACATCCCAACCCTGTACTCTCATCCATAAACACTCCCAATCCCCCATCCTCACTCACAAACACCCACAAAACAATATCTTCAAAAATGAACCCTCACTCCAAAACAACCACGAATAACCCCACCAACCTTCCTAACCATCCCCAACTAATTTTTAATTATCCTCCCTCAGCGTCAACTATACCTCTTCCTCAAACCCAACATACCATCTATCCTCTCACACAATCTTCTTTCCATCCAACAACCTCCGAATCCTACAGTGGAACGCTAATGGGATTCGCCCCCGTCGTACTGAACTCACACACTTTCTCTCTCAAAATCAGTACGATATCATCTTCGTGCAAAAGTCGCACCTCTCCTTTAACTCCACTTTCCGCATACCCGGCTACAAAACCCTCCAAAAGAACCGTTCTATGACAATTTGTATGACTATTGAGGGCAGCTTGTACTGTAAAATCCAACCTTTCTCGGTATAACCTTCGACCGCACTCTCTCCTTCAAACATCATGTCCTATCGTTACGGAAAAAGTTTCACAGCCGATTCCGTGCTTTCCGCTCTATTGCGTCTGCCTCCTGGGGTCCATCAAAAGAATCCTTATTTACCTTATACAAAGCCTTCATTCGCCCCATCCTTACATACGCTTCCCCAGGCTGGTTTCCCTTCTCATCTCCTACTCACATCACCACCGTGGAGAAGATGCATAGATCTTCCTGTAAGAGTAATCACAGGCTGTCTATCGTCCACTCCTATCCCTCTACTTCATATAGAAGCACTTCTTCCTCCACTACGCGTCACCCTCACCCACCAATCCCTCTTTTTCTTTGAACAAGCCCTCCGTCTACCTTCAACCTTTTCCCTAGCTTCTCTAGCAAATTCTAACCCCCGCACAAGTCTTAAGGCTCATGGAGATCCTTCTCCCGATCTCATAACCTTACCCCTAACCTACACTTTGCTCGTGAACCTTTAATCCTCTGCCCTCCTAACCCCCCTGGTCTACCTCATCTACTTACAAGATTTCACTACACCTCTCATCCCCATGCTCTCACAAAGACCCCCTCCCTTCGCAATACCACAGCTACCTCCCATCTTTCCTCCCTATCCCACAGCAATATTCCTGCCTGGACTGACGGTTCGGTACCTGGCAGGCTGGGGCAGGATGGTGCAGGGATACATATCAAGTGTTCAAAAATGCGTCACTGCTACCTCGCTCTCCTTCCCGACTGGTCTCTGGTCTACCAATTACAGTGCTGAGACTATCGCTATCCTTCATGCTCTTGAGTAGTGTATCTCTCACTCCAAGACATGTAACTTTAAATCCATTACCCTATTTTCTGATTCTTTATCTGTCCTATCAACCCTCTCTGCCCCCCTACCATATTTAACCCCCAAATCCCTATCCGATATCCAATCCCTCCTCAATTCTCTATCTAAAACCAAGGTAGTCCATTTGCAATGGATACCTGGTCACTCTTCCCTCCCAGGTAACGACTTAGCTGTCTCTCTAGCTAAAATCGGAGCCTCCCTTGATCTCTCCAATATATCCGTGTCCCTCGCACCTCTTATTTCCTCTCAAAGACAATCCCTCTACACCAGTTGGAGACGCAGTGTCCAATCTGGTCTCTTTCAACATCAAATCCCTCCAGTATCTCCCGAGGAGCTCACTCTCCCTCGCTGTGGTCTCTCCCGTTTACGCTGCAACGGGCACAGCACCCTCCTTAACTTTTATCTCCACAGGGTTGGTCGAGCCGAGACTCCTTCATGCACCAACTGTGGTTCTAAATCACAGGACCTTTACATCTCGTGCTAGACTTCCCTGTACTGGAGCATCAGCGTCGGACCATATTCGGCCATACCCTATCTCTTCTGGACCTCTGGTCCCGTCCGTGGGGATTCGCCCGATTACTGGGACTCTGCGGAGTTGATCCGCACCCCCATCCCCAAGAATGGGTCGGGTAAACCCAACACCACCACCACCACCAAGTCAAGTCATTGTTTTGTGAGATTATAATTGCTTTATATTTGCAAATAATGACCAGTTTAATTGGCGTTTTTGCTGAAACCAAACTAGAAAGAATAAAATAACCATTAAAAGGAGAGTCACTCACGCTTCCTGAGGATTCTCTTTGGACAAGTCATAAACTTGTCTTGGGTTCAAATGCCAACGAAAGTTCTGGAGCAACTTAGGACCCTGAAAATAAAAAATGAAGTTCACAACAGGAATAAGCAAGAAATACTGTAAATTAAGCATTTAAAGCAAATTCTTTCAAGCATTGAAAGTCTTTTAAAAATCTTTCACGGCTTTCTGGAAATGTTTTTTTTCTAGCACAATGACTGAGAAAATTTTCCTTTGCGCAGTCGTGATGGCCCAGTTGCTGCTTTCTGTATTACGCGGAGTCACAGTTGTAAGTGAACAGCGTGACCCAATTTAAGAAGAACTCCCCGAAGGGCACAACGAAAATAACCCAGATAGACTGGGGATCGAACTCGCATTCTTCTGCTCGCAAGTCAAATTATTGTCACCCGAGCTGCTCCGCCGATAGAAAGCAAATTGTTTAACATTACTGGCACGTGAGATCTTTGAGTTAAGTTTACAATTAGAATCTATTCGATCATATTTCAGTTGAGAAAATCAAAAAGCTTAAAAAAAAACAACAAACAAACAGAATCGAACATTCTTTTTTTGGAATTCTATAATATATTTCCCAACAAACATTGGGCAACAAAAAGTGAGGTTGGAAAAGACTTTGCGCTAAAAAAAATGCATCTTGAAAAGAAATTCTAGGGATTATCTCTTCAAAACAAATGTGAAATAAAATTCGCACACGATTTTAATGATTTTTTAAAATCTTAAACGCTTTTTGGTGAAACTTAATTTTAAAGCGACTGAAAGACGTTCAATCGATTATAACGACATGATCACAAGCGGAAAAAGCAATAAACTTGCACACGGTAGATGCAAACACCCAATTATGAGCGGGTTTGGCGATTGGATCAAAAGAGCGGTCTGCATCGATTTTGATTGGCCGAAACATCCGATTAGACGACATAATCAACGGTACGAGACGATGCGGTTGTGTCAAAAACCGATTTTTTCGAAGAACAAATAAAACCGTTGATAGATTTTGCAAAGCGTGTTCAAATATGAGCAACTTTGAAGTTGTTGTTAAAAGTGAACTTCCAAAAGTGGCCAGTACCAATCTATCGATTTTCAATAAGAAGCAATTTTCCTACCTGCCTGCCCCCACTTTTTGGATTAATGAAAACCAAGAGCGGAGTTAAAAAAAGAGCTTGCTGAATTTGATGACGAATAAAGAAAAACTTTTGCTTGCATTCCTTGCTGGTTGGTCGCTTTTTCGTCGTGTTGCCAGTCGACTTTCTCTTTTTGGAACGATTACGCCAAGACTTGTGCTTTGTATTCTGCCAAGGTAAAAATAATTTCAAGATACAGAGGACGGCGTGCTATTTACTGCTGTACATCGCCCGACATTTTAAACTAAAAAAAATGTCACTTTTGAATTGCTTTCAAGGAAAATTATATAAATCTGTAAACCAGAAACGATATTCGATGTGCAATCTTATTTGAGAAAATTTTTAAAAAATTAAGGAATGATGTCCGTAAATGAGCGCGTTCGGAAAAAATGTCAGTGAAATAGTAGCTGCTGACACGACCGACATGCACTCCATACAATCAAAGTCACGCGCCAGCTTATTCCGAAAAACGTTGCACAAAAAGCAATTTAACCACTGTCAGGTATATACGTATACTTACACCTTGCATTTTTTGAAAAGCATAGAAAAATATAACAAAACACGCTAAAAGCATCCGGTATTTGCAAGCTATTACGTATAATAGGATCGACAATCGTAGAGCAGCCGAAGACGCAGAAAAAGCAAATAGATTTCAGCGATTAAGATCAATACGTTTATTGGGCTAAGGAGAAAAAAAAAATTTGATTTTTTTATTCCAAATTTCTCATCGCCTGACGCGCAACAAAAAAGTTCAATTATTTTTTTCTAGATCGCAATCAAAAGAACAAAAATACTATGTGCTTGATAAATGGTGTAAACAAAAACGCGGTCAAGTTTGGTCTATAAGAGCATAAAAAATCTTAAAAAACTGAGTTCTTACCTTGACGATCCACGTCGGTGGAACAATGGACTTGGCGAGGGGCCCAAGAGAGCACGGCTCTTCAAACTTGTTAATGTGGAAGCAATTTACTTTGTTGTGATACGCTTCCTTGCACCACGAGCAAGAAATGGCAATGACCTGTCCGAATAAAAAGGAAGACTCAACAAAATTTCTACAGGAGACGGAAAAAAAGAATTGAGAACCAATATGAAGAAGAGCTTTCACGTGTGAAAAGCCGTTGATCGATAAAGGATTTGCATATAATTATTGTCTTTGGATTGTTTTATTAGTAACATATAAAATCGTTGATCGAATATATGCAATTGCCTTCTTTGTTTTTTCATTATGTTTTCATCTTAATTTATTTAAGTAATTTTGTAATGTATTGGTAACCTTATAAGGTCTCAATAAAACCATTGTCACTGTCCATTTTGTACGTGGCATGGCTTTTGATTAAGCCCACTCTGTTTTAACATGTGGGCATCTTCAAAAACTAAAAGAAAATAAACGTTCGACCAGTAAGAAATATTTTTATAACTGCTTCTTTAGTAAACCACTTTACATAACTCTATATAAAAACACTCAAATCATAACCTTTACCTGGTTTAATCCTAATTCTAATCTCTATTTATAATCCTAATTTTAACCCTAATTTATTTTTGTGCGACTTTATAAGACTTATCACTTTTAAAACTGCTTCTTAAGTTAAAACTGACTAACACATTATTAATCAGTAGCGTCAACGCAGAAAGCTGTAGGAATTAGTAATGGGTAAGTTGATGTTGGCAATAAAATAAATGGCTGCAATTTTAAGCAAGTTTAATTTGAGATTGATGCAACTTCGATTGCAAAGCAATGAATGCACTTCCATTTAATAGAAACTCAAATATATTCAAGATTTGTATTTCAGAGTGTACGGCAACTAAAACAACTGCAACTGTATTGGTCGAAGAAACAACATAAAGCACTTGAAAGCAATACTTGAAATATAAACAAAAACATTGTCGTGTCAAGGGCAAACTTACTTTTGTGGGTTCGCGAAAACCGAACATTTTTTCGAACGACTGAAAAAACAAAAACAGACTTTGTTAGTTAAATATAAAAAGGAAAATATTAAAAACTGCAATCGATCGAAAGCTAAGCAGGAACTAAGTCGCGATAATAACAGACTATTGCAGGAAAAAGTCGCACTACACGGAAATATGTTCAAGTTTTTCTGGGAACTGTTCATTAACCTTCCAGAGTTGGCGCCGGGTCTGTAAGACCCACAGCATATTTTTGTGAGATATTTTTGTTTTTCATATGACATTATATTTAACGTTTCATTCATTTATTCATTCATTCATTTTTTCAAACAGACCTGCTAAAAGATGAAATAAAGAAAAATTAATTATGGATCTGTCTGACCCAATGCCACCATTACCGTTACTTTAGAAGCGCCAGTTCTGGAAGGTTAAAAATCAATTTTAAAAATGCAAAACTCCGACAAATATAATTCAAAACTTAAAGCACAATTAATTTCGATCGGTTCAACACGTTAACGAAGTGAAAGCATTTATAAAGGTTTCTTTTTTTTTTCGAGAAGGAATAACTTTGTAACGATCATTTAATGGGTAGCAAATACATTCAAGATGCCGCGTGTGCATTTAAATTTTAAAAATTAACATTTCTAAATAGTCAGTAGGTCCTTTAGACGGGACTAAACACAGTTTCAAATGCTTGCCGTAATATATATACAAAGGTAATTCGTTGGAGGAAGAAACGATTGCGATTTCACGAACGGTATTATAGGTCAAACCAACCATTAGTGGCGCGAATCAATAGAGACAGAAAGAGTTTATTAGACGTTGTAAAAATGCGCTTTTATCGGAGGATTACGAATAGTCACTCGAAAGCACGCTTCAGTAAACTCCTTGAACTGGTCACGTGATCTATATGTCACAATCTCTGCGCAATGAATGCCGCAACTTCTTAACTTTGTCTTAAACCACGCAGCTGCAAAATTTGGAAAAGTGAAAATGCGGCCATTAAAAGGAGAGAACAACAAATTGACACTAGAATAAATTTGCCGAGAGCACAAAAACATTTTGCCATTGTTATCAAATAGTGATACGCAAACGACTGTACATTCATCGGTTTATTGCAACATTTAGTTTTCAATTCATCTCAGTTTTATTTTAAAATCTTCAAAAGGAATTTGGAAACGAACCGAACCGGTAATGCCCTCTAAGAGCAAACAAATGTACGTTAAAACGAGCTTATATTTACGAAAAATCAATCAAATCTTAGTATTTTTTTGTGCCAATAGTGGTCTTTTCAATAAGTAACAAAAATGTTTACTTTTAAATCAAGCGATTGTTTGCCGAAACTGTCAATAGCCAACCAGTTGCGATCTCGTATAATGATTTAAAAGAAACGAGTCATTACAACAGAATTGTGATAGAAATATACGGCGCATATTTATAACGACATATGTTGAAGAACCGCATCGATTTCTCTAGTTGATGCCTGTAATTTAAAAAGCACTCGACACAAATGGCAGACCGCGAGCAAACACAAACTAACGAACTATTTCTGTATTCCTTTTCTGAGCGCGGCAAGAACCCTCGAAAATCGTTCGCGTTAAAAGGTTAATTCATTTGACGACATAAACCCAAGATCGCTTATGTACACGAACAACGTCAGATTCAAATTGGGTAAGAAGAAATAAGTAGTCACTTCAGACGAGAAGTGTTTAACAAAGCTAGCACCGTCACTTCCGCCTGGAACCTTTACAATATACAAAAGCAAAACTACACATTGCACAGCAATTTTTACTAGAGTGAAAGCAGGGATTCAGTCAAAACACGATTCCTTTTCTAATGCTACAAATCAGTTGTTGAAATAGAAAATTCTAGCAAAATGAAAAGCCAAAATATCAAAAGCAATGCAGTCAACAAATTTAACTATTGATTGTTTTGTAATATTAATACTTAAATTTTTATCCTGACTTTACATTTAATCACAAAGGTTAGCTTGTGAAAATAATGATATTAAATTAATGGCAACAATTCCAATAAAGAGAAACTTACTTTGCCGCATCGCTTGCACTTTCCTTCTTGCTTTCTTCTATGGACCCAATGATGGCGGCAGGTCATTGGCTGAGCAACAAAAATAATTAGCAACTTTAGACCTAAAATATTTTTATGCAGTTTGGAAAAAGCACTATTTACAACGCGAATAAAATGTAAATAGTAAATTACGCTAAGTTCTATGCTAATCTTTTAGTGTTCGGACATTGTTAACTAAAACGAATCGCGGATCAGGTCTAATAACTGCCCGGCCGGGTGATCAAGTCTAATATCTGCCCGGATTAACAATTAGAACATTGTCTCGCCACATGAATTCTTGGATTAGGTCTAATAACTGCCCGGCCGGGCATCTATTGCATTGCACTAGAAATGTGATGAATGATGATAATGAAATTGCACTAGAAATGTGATGAATGATGATGATGATGATGTTTCAAAATGTGAGTATTCAACGAAAAGTAAGAGAAATTGCTAAGCAACAAAATGATCGGGTACCTCAGGTAAAGTCTAGCGGTTTTGTTTTGGTCTCTGAAAAATACTGTTTTACAGTACAAGAAAAGCTTGATGTGGCATTAAGTGGATAAAAACTTAATGGGGCAAGAAACCTGTTCTAATTAGGTTTTTCTCCTTTTGTCCGTTTTAATTGCTCTTTACATTCTTATGAATGCACTGTGAGATGAAAATTCACCGCTACGTCACTAACCAAAAAACAGTGCTTAAAACAATCTTTTTT
The DNA here is from genome assembly GCA_963680785.1 of Diplosoma virens. Taxonomy (NCBI): domain Eukaryota; kingdom Metazoa; phylum Chordata; class Ascidiacea; order Aplousobranchia; family Didemnidae; genus Diplosoma; species Diplosoma virens. The sequence goes on along the minus strand of OY796892.1, from coordinate 23,314,852 downwards.
TAAAGCAAGTTTACCCACAGATTACGTCTAACGTGCCGCACAACGTCCCCACGTACATCTGTCTGTCTGTCTGTCTGTGGTGCACGAGGTCTGACGATTTTTGGATGAAGAAACCCAATGCTGGCTCAACACCATCACTGCCTGCATCTGATCCGGGAAGTACAGCAGCCTAGAGTAGTAAAAGGATAAACTTTCGGCCCACAGTTTCTGTCTGCGCCTGAATCGGAGTGAATGCTCTTCCGTACGACGACTTTAACAGATAATTTCGAAGGGTTTGTTGTTAAGAGAATAGGAGTCCGATTAGAATGTTTTGGCGCGTCAATACGCGTCCCTTTATGCGAGGTAATCAATTATTTAATCCAGTGGTTCTCAAAAGTTTTTGTTACATTCCTCCCTTTCAGAACTTGGGTACCATCGTTTCCCCTTTCTAAAAAAAAATACCTCGATGATCAAAGCAAAGAATTTTTTTGTCTTCATCCAAATTTGTGACCCAAATTCCAGTTATCCCAGAAAGTTCAAAAATTAACATTCAATTTTTAATCTTTCGAAGACTTCTCAATTTTTATTTTTTTATTTCATCTCTATATTTATCTTCCTGACTCGCAGAAAGCATCACAACACAATAGATAGGCAAGCAATTAAGCCAACCTGCTTCTGGAGATGCCCAGATATGGCTGTCTGGTTGAAATTTTTTTATTTTGTTTTTTTAGTTATATAGAGATATGATTGAAATTTGGAATTGCTTGCCAAGACTGTCAAGCAAAGGAAAGTGCCGTAAAGTGTCTTTTCCAAGGCACAACGGAATGGTGCGAGTAGGTTTTGAACCGAGACCATGTTGATCACAATCACAGTGTTCTAACCACTCGGCCACACTGCTGATATTTTTATCCCTAAAAAGTAGTGATTTCAAAAAAACTTTTCACTTTGAAGTACCAATTTTTTTGCCTCACTTGCATTGTAGTGAAATTTTCAAATTCCTCCCTGATTCCTCCCCTTAGTAATTTTTCTTCCTTAGAGATTTCAAATTCTTCCTTAGGGAGCCAAGTGGCTCACTTTGAGAAACACTGATTTAATCATAGGTAAACCTTTAATCCTAATCAATAATCAATAAGTAAACCTTTAATCTTCTGCCCTCCTAAACCTCCCTGGTCTACCCCTTCTACCTGCACCATTTTACTCCAACTCTCTTTCCCATGCTCTCGTAATGACCCCCTCCCTTCGCAATACCGCTGCTACCTCTCACCTATCCTCCCTACCCCACAGCGACATCACTGCCTGGACTGACGGTTCGGTTCCTGACGGGCTGGGGCAGGGTGGTGCAGGCATATACATTAAATGTACAAAATGCGTCACTGCTACCTCCCTCTCCTTCTCGACTGGGCTCTGGGCCACCAGCTACAGTGCCGAGACTTACGCCATTCTTCATGCCCTTGAGCGGTGTATCTTTTACTCTAAGACATGTGCTTTTAAAGTTTCACCTTATTTTCTGACTCTCAATATGTCCTATCAACCCTTTCCGCTCCTTTACCATACTTAATCCCAAATCCCTCTCCGACACACAATCTCTCCTTAATGTTCTATTTGAGTCTAAGGTAGTCCATTTTTAATGGATACCTGGTCACTCTTCCCTCCCTGGTAGCGACTTAACTGATTCTCTTGCTAAAGTCGGAGACTCTCTTTACTCCTCTCCAATACCAGTTTTTCTCTAACCCCTAATTTTTTCACACAGACTATCCCTCTACACTAATTGGAGACGCAGTGTCCAATCTAGTCTTTTTCAACATCAAATCCCTCCAGTATCTCCTAAGGAGCTTGCTCTCCCTCGCTCCGCTCGCTGTGCTCTTACTCGTTTACGCTGGAACGGGCACAGCACTCTCCTTGGCACTTATCTCCATAGGGTTGGTCGAGCCGAGACTCCTTCATGCAGCAACTATGGTTCTGAATCACAGGACCTTTCTCATCTTGTGCTAGACTGCCCTGTACTGGACCACATGCGTCGGGCCATATTCGGCCATTCCCTCTCCATTCTGGACCTCTGGTCCCGTCCGTGGGGAGTCTCCCGATTACTGAGACTCTGCGGAGTTGATCCGTGCCCCCATCCCCAGAAATAGGTCGGGTAAACCCACCACCACCACCAGCAGGTAATCAACACTGAAGAATTCAACACGTTCAAATACATCTGCTTCGAGTCTCTCGCAAACAAATGTCTGTAAATGCAATTGAATAGTTAAGATTTTTCCCGAATACTTGAAGATCATAAGTTTGTTACATCCAATCGATAATTCGAATAATATAGACTACAACTCGACTTTAATCACGACATATTTGCCGACCTCGGTGGAGTCACCAACTTACTTTATTAAAACATTTTTGACAAAAGTTGAGTCTTTTATTTAAGCAATGACGACCATCTGCGACAAAATAACACTACATTTTAGGAAAATTTTACCCCCAGAATGAATATAAAAAGGGTTAGCAATTGCTGTTTCTCTAATTCACGACTGAATGAATGAACAGTTGCTGAATCACACGCACTCGGTTTAGTCAATTGATTTTCAAACGAGGCCCACGATTTATTATAGTGAATCACTAACCCACTTAACAGGTGAAAAAATTTTATGACTTCACTGCAACAACGGCTGATGCACTAGTAACAATTGTAACTGTCGATAAAATAATGACAGCCGAAAAAGGCTTTGATTCACTTTATTCGATGGTAATGAAATCGAAAAACTCATTCAAAATCTAAATCAGCGGCTCGGATTACGAAACCAAACCTTCTTGCCTGATTTAAATTTTTTGAACCCTCTTTGTCAGTTAATTCAATAAAAAAAAAAAAACATGATTTAGTTTGGAAACACGATCAATGTCATTATTGTAGTGAAATGGTAAAAATCAAATCCTTCGAGTCAGAAAGCATCACATCACAAAAACCGGCAAAACGAATTCATATTCTGTTATATAAATTTCCAAACCTAGAGAAATAGCTCATCATTCGCCAAATCTTTTAGGTTTTTCTTTACAGTAGAAGTAATTCTGTTTGTGGAACGACATAAACGAAAACAATCAAGGTTAAGAAGCTATTAACGTCAGACGCATGAGTGCAATTTAAACGCCAGTAAATGAGAAATCAAAGCAAGGCAACCATGTCGGGAAAGTTCACTTTGCTCTGTCTTGACTAAATACAGGTTCGAATCCCGGAGCAGCAATTTTATTAAAAATAATTGTGTAAGAATTTTTATTTTGTTTTATTTTCAAAGATAAAAAAATTAATTGAAATATAAAACTGTGGCTAACTTTCTACAAATATTACAGACAAGTGGTGAGGCTTAAGGCCCGTTTCCACTACGAGCGTGGAAAAGAGCATTCTTTGTCTCTTTTATTAATCTTCGATTGAAGCGAGCGGTTTAAATTGAAGCGAGCGCAAAAAAAAGCAATAAAACAAACAAAGAATGCTTTTTTCCACGCTCGTAATGGAAACGGGCCTTTAAGCTATATTAAAACATCCCGGAGACAAATAAAAATAGGCTAGGAACTGTTGATATCGTTAAAAGATCAAATACCACAAAACATGAGCTGTAAAAATTATTGATTGTAGGCTTGAGAAGTTTACACAAAATATATAATTTGAAATTAAAAATGAATAAAATTTACGCTATCAAATGCATTTAAAAATTTATATCGTCCAGCCAAAAATGCCTAGGCCAAATATTCTCATAATAAATCGTTTTGAAAATAATAGCCATTATCATGACACACTTTTAATCAATAAACAAAAGTTTAGTTTAATCGAGTTACGCACTATTTTTAGGTAAACTCCATTCAAAAAATAAAGCAGTTTTTGTCGCCGATATAACTTCAATTTAGCAAAGCTTCAAAACGCTAATAAAACGGAGATTATCGCACATATTCAATACAAAAATGAGTTTATAAAAATTTGATTTCACGCACAGATCAAGCGAGAGTTGATTTAAATGCAAGTTGCAGGTACAAAGGTGAAAAAAGCTTCAAATTGATTCAAGATATTTTGAACAGAAATTCAAACGATTTTTTTTGTTGTTAAGTCTGCAACGCTTTTTTATAGTCCAACATACACAAACTTCTTTATGGATATTTTAGGAACGTTTAGCAAAATGAGTTCAACAAACGGAGAATTAAAGATTTTTACTTTCTTCCATAACTACTCCGAAGCCATTCAACCGGGGTGCAGCCATTAGTTAAAATTTTATTTTTGTTTTAAAGTTCAAAACTTTTGTTTAGCTTTAAGTCTTCATTTGAAAGTAAAAACTGCTGAAAAAATCATTTCGGGGTGCCGCAAAATATTTATCTCTTTTGAGGGGAGCCAAAATTAAAAATGGTTGACAACTACTACTTTAATCAGTTAGTTATTATACGAGACTAGGGCTTTATAATTACGTTCCCTAAACTGCCTTGAATAGAAACGCTGCAAGAACTGAAAACACAAAAACCTCTGATATTAGTTTTTAAAAGGGGAAGTTGAGCATAAAAATCGATTGGCATTTTCGATAATGTAATTATGAAATCCAATAATGCAACTAATATAACCAACAAGGTCGCGACCAGAGTATTAGGTTCTGCAAGCCTCGAGTCACTTTCCAAAATAGCAAAGTTGCCGGATCAAAGTTTTGATTAGTTTTATTTACTATAGCTGCTAGCGAGCAACATTAGTTTTGAAGGGGAAAACAAAGTTGTCGTTTAAGAATCATACAATGAAATGAAAATTTCAAGGTAAAAAGTTTTTAGTGGCCGATGTTACGCCAAATTAACCTGTGATTTTTTTTACCAAAAATAATTTGTTGTATAATCACTTATGACTTTGTTAAAAGGCTTTAACTGGCAGTAACAATGTTTCGAGACAACGACACAATTACAACTCACATTTGGCTTTAAAATTGTAAACGACATCAAAGTTTTAACAAAAACATCACAGATAAAAGCGACAGAGAGAATAAAATTTTCCTTTTTAAACATATTCAATAATAATAGTATCTAGTTTGGTAATCAGCTCGAACATATTTTGTTTAAAAGAAAAGAATAGCCTCGGGGAGACCAGAATTCTCAAAACAATGTTTTGTGCGAAAAAAAAATACATGGTTTAAAAGGGATTTTATTCTTACTCGCTAAAAATTTAAAAATAAGCCAACATTTAACAGAAGTTATTCTCATATGTGAACAACACGATGTAAAGTACTCGCTCACGGGTAAAAAATGTTTATTGTTTTAACGAAGAATGTGTTTCAAAGTGTTGATATTTCGATGCAAATCTTCGTCGTTTGAAATCGAGGCATAAAGACGAAGTCGCGCAAAAATATCGACTTTTTCCGAAAGGCTTTTTCAATTCCAGCACAAAACAAAATTTACTCGCGACTAAGCAAAAAATGTAATTTTACGATTTAAAAAATTTTCAAGGCTTATTTAAAAGCCTAAAAAATGTTAAAAGCATCAGAATGCAGCATCACGTACCTCTTTCGGCAATCGGGAGGACGACTCACGAAACGTTGTTTTGCAGCGAAAATTAATCTGTTAAGAACAAGCGATTAAATGAACTTCAACAGTTTTGATTAATGCAGTCGCTACATTTAAACTTCGAAACGACTAAAAAGAATATTCAATCGAAAAACAATTCTTTTGTGTGTTAAAAAACATAAAAAGGAATAAAACGTGAAAGGCAAACATTCAACGACATTTGAGCACAAGGAAAGAGCAGCTTTATCCTCAAGGCAAAAGATTTCACTAATTTAAAACGAACAGCACAGTAAGTACAATTCTTGCATCCAATTCAGAAAAAACAATAGAGCGTTTAGTAAGAATTAGTAAGATACGAATACGAAATGGTAGGCCTAGCAGATTTTTATTTTTGAAATATGCATTCTAATTAATTGCAATAATGTTCTAAAGAATTTAAATCCGTATTTGAAATCAAATTTATATCAGCAATGATAAAGCTTTATTTTGGTTCGACAAAAATCTCGTTAAGAATATCGCCAAAAAAAAAATTCACTGTGAACCGCTTCCATCCAACCTGCTCGTCAAGAGTGGAAAATGTCTACGATTAAAATCTGGAGTTAAAAAATACCATTCAAGTTTCCTCAAATAATAGTGGGTAGTCCCATCGAGAAAAAGAACTAAACACCGAAACTTTCCGGATATCCGAATAAAAGTATAAAGAACTCAAAACGTTCAAAATTTGTTGATTCAACGACGGAGGATATAAATCCAAATCAGATTTGATTTCACGTATCGAGTTTAAATAATCCCTTTCGACTGAAAATTTATTTCTAACGGAAATCGGCAAACTGCATTATATCTTTAAAATTGATATTTTGTTGGGTTTTTAACAAGACTATTAGTTTTTTTCAATAAATTGAATCAGTTTCTATTGGAATAAAAAAACTGATAATGACTTTTTTATGAGTTGAAATCCATTTTTCATTGTTTTTAGTTTCTAATTTCTGGTCTTACGTATTTGGCCAATAAAAAGTTATAACTACTTTATTGCAATTTGACGAAATTAAATAAATCGTCAATTTGACATTGTTGAAAAAGGCAATAAATTTTTGCCCCCAAATTTTTTTTATAATCAAATAATTAACAATTAAATCACCAATAATGAAAAAACCTGGACTACCTCAGCTGTTGTTATAATTCTGTATTTGTTCCAAGCTTATAAAAAAACAATTGGAGTAGACTGGGGCGTTATGCGACCTTTGGTAGTGAGACAAAGCTGACTTGAAAGTAATAAGCATTGCCTACCTAAACTCAAGCGGCCCGATGCTTTCTACTATATTGTAATTTGCCGCAAATTGCACCAAAATACAGTAACTAATCTTTGTCTTTTCTAACGAAGAACGTAAGTATCCACTCTTTAGTTTTTTTCTGTCGCCGGGTCATCGCAAATGTATTAATAGCCATGAACAGAAGCAAACTTCGACTATGGTCATATAGAGAAAAAAAAAGCAAACGATTTCAACTTAAAATAACAACGAAACACTTACCTTGTTAAGTTGCGGAAAGCAGCTTTCATGGATTACAATATGACAAATGTCACATTTTATTCGGGGACCAGATTTCTGAATTAGATGAAAAAACAAGAGTTAAAAACTGGTTTTGCGTTGACACAGAAAGATCACGTTTATATACATGAAAAACGTGATTGAAAACTATGCTGTAACGTCTTTTTGAACAAAAAAACCTTTTTAAATAAAAACAACCGCTTTTGATTTGCTGTCATGCTAAAACAACTTTGTATAAGACTAAAAAAAAAAAGAAAAAGAAGCACCAGCTCCACGGTATGTGTGAAATTTGTAAATAAATAGAAATTATCTTACGCTCTTAATGATTCACATTGTAAAGGTGTGCTTACGCGTAAAGTTTCTATTTATACATTTCAAAAGTGTACAAGTCACCAGTAAAAAGAGTAACGTACACCTGTTGAAGGACTTAAGGCTCGTTTCCACTACGGGCGTGGAATGCAGCATTCTTTCTTTTATTGATCTTTCCGCGCTTAAATTCTATGCGAGCGCTAAGCGAAGTAAAAAAAAATGAATAAAACAAAGAATACTCCATTCCACGCTCGTAGTGGAAACGAGTCCTTTGGTGGCTTAAAAATCGGTAAATACAGAAAAAATGATTAGTCTTCAAGCGTACTAAACTTAATAACTCATATTTCTGAAAAGCTTAGAATGATTTTTAAGTATTGTTTACGAATTGCCAACACGGGCGTTTTCTCGATTGACAAACTGACTCCAGTTAAAGGCTGAAAGGGCGTTTGAGTAGTTGCTAAAAGGCATTGCAAATCTACGAATTCATAGAGTACATCAGTCGAAGATTTTAGTAAAAGCAAATTGATAAATAATGACGCCGCATCCGTATATTTTTACCGACTTTATGATGCTTGCGGTTGCGTGACGTAGAAATCTATCTAAGGGACGGATGTGCTCTACATGCGCATGCACAGTTGACTAATTTTCTTTTCAAGCTGTAAAAACCCTAAAACAATCCAACAACTGAAAAAACATGATGAAACCACATTCAATAACACGCTGTATTTTTTTCTTTTTTGATTTAAAAATTAGAACGGTAATAGCAGTTTATACGGTATGACTATGTACGGTATATGACCATACATACGGTATACAATTTATACAATAAGATTAGTAATACCACAAGATGAATGGGCTGTGAATAACCATTCTATAGAACAATAAACGATAAAAACGTTTAAAAAATTTTTACGGCGCATTTTGAAGATTTGAATTAGCTTTGTATTATTCAATAACCAAGACGGCTGGAAAATGTTTACAGCGGTTAGTAATCGTTTCAAAAAATATAACAGTGCTTTTCAATCTTTCGAAGGACGTTTCATACGTTTTCTATTTTGCAAACATTTTATCAGCGCTAACCAACTCGGCGTTTAAAATCGTTCACCCCTGACCGATTGTAATCGCGTTCATCCAGGCTGCACGACGGCCCCCAGTTGCTGACTAATAACCGTAAAATCAGATTGGTCATTGTCGGTTTACTTACAGTCGGAATACTAGAGAGGAGTAAAACGGAGCTGAGTTTGTCTCGCTTTCCGCATTGACAAGCCGCAATTCGTGAATCGGATTTCAACTCTGTTTTACTTCACTCACTAAACTCTATCCTTGTCGTGCACGATGGTCACAATTGTGTTGTTTGTTTTACTTTAAAAATTCGATTCCGTGTACGACAAGGCTGTTATAAGTACAAAGACACCATAAGAAACGAGGAAGATATTTTGTTTTATTAACAATAAAAAATAAAACTACTATACATAAAAAGCAGAGGATTTTTTTATTTAAATATAACGACTCGGATGCTCCTGTATACTTATGGCAATTTCAAAGCACCTCGCATTAGGTCTTTAAGCGTCTCATTAAAGACAACTTCTCTTTTTCGTTCTACTTTCAACCAGACCCCAAAACCCTTTTTTGGCCTAGCAGGTAGTTGGATTTGGCACAACAGCATTGAGCGCCTGAAGTGCCAGGTTTTTATAAGATCCGTCAAGAGCTCTGACCCAAAATTCAGCCTGCTTTCTACGGTTAAAAAATGCTTGTAAACATAAATCGGTTTTAAAAATATGGCCGCAAAATTTTTAAGGCTGTTTTTTGCCGAAAGGATTTCATATCCATAGCTTCGATTGCAATTTTGTTGTATAATGACCTGAAAAGTAAACTTCAAAATTTTGAAGCAGAGTGTCTATATAAGAGCTGGCTGCCTTAATATAATGCTCCCTATTTCATTTTGCTTCTTCACACTTGCATAAAAATATTAAGGTCTGCAGCGTTTTCAGAGTTTTCAATTTGTTACTGCAGATTTTTTCCTTCAAATTTGAATTTGTGCTCGAATTATTAATTTTAAATGTCTCTTTACATATAGCAATTCCACATTCATGTAAAGTGGCGTTGTGAGCACGTTAAGCAGACCATAGAAATATGTCGACAAGATAAGCTAGCCTGCAAACCCAAAACAAATCTTGAAATAAATGATCTTTTCGCCCATTAAACCACACACGAAGCTCTTCTCGCAATTTCCACACTCTCTCCACTACTCTTTCATAAGACAACCAACTGAATCCAAAATGAAAAACAAGATTGCCCATTATCTTTCATTTCTCTGACAAGATTATGAAACGCGCAATTTAACTTCGACTTTTTTAGTATTGTGGTCAAAACTTTAATGACATTAGAAATTACACCGGCGAGTTGGCAGTTTTTTTCTTTATTGACAGGCATTTTGGCCACTAAAGCTTCACGGTGCATGATTCGTAATCTCGGGTGGGACTTGATTTATAAGAATAATAACCTCATTACAAACTCCGACCATAACTTTCGCATTGTCGGTGGACACAGCCTAACATTTCGACCATGTCATTTCATGCTCAGAAAAGAAATTGTCCAATTTGAAAATACACTGAAAGCAGTGGTGTCTATGCCAATAAAAAGACAAAATCAGGCTGTCTGGAAACAAAACCAATTGAACAGCATTGCAGCCATTAGTTATTTAGTTGTAGTTATTTAATTGATATCTAGACACAATGGTTGAAAGCAATAATACATGATTTAATAATATAATTGGAGTTAGTTAAAAACCAAGCCGCTTAAAATATGAGAAGCACCAGACTTGTTAAAGCTCGTCAATGATGCTTATCGTAATGCGAATCGAACTGACTACGTGTGGTCCACCACGCAGGAGACAACGCCACTGGACCGCACGAGCCGAAAAACAACTCAACTCTAAGCAGCTCAGAAGTTATTTCCAGGTTTACCGCGCAAGGAATACATAGAATCCACTATGATGTAAGACCGCGGCCGCACCTCATTACCGGGTAGCTCTAACAAGAGCGAAATTCGAGCCTGGTGCTTCTCATATTTTAAGCGGCTTGGTTTCCAAGTAATTATCTATATGCTCATGTTTACTTAAAATAATTACAGTTACTGTTTTAAAAAAACGCATTGACTGTCGCAAACCTTGGTATTGGTGCAAAGTAACCGTCTTATGTTAGTGTTGTGTATGACCAAAGAAAAAATATAAAAAAATTAAACGCGATTCTGATGTGCACCGTGTTTGACATAAGCATTACAATTTTTTTAATCAATATGAGTGCGAACCATCCCACTGTTTGAAAAGCACTGCACGAAGATATAAGGCAAGCTGCAAAGTGTTCTTCCGTTTCTTCATTAATTGTTTATTGCGTGAAAAACTTCTTACACTAACGCGGATTAAAGCAAAACAAGATGATTGAACAAGAAAAAACTCCCGAGAACAATGTAGTGAAGTAAATCTCCACTTGAAAGGACGCCATCTTACACCTTTAAAATGACTACCCATAACAGCCTTCCTAACCGGGGGTGCTGAAAATAATTTTATAAAGTGATAAAGAGTTTTATATATATGACAATATCTATATCAAGAATGGCGATCCATTGACCCGCGGGTCACGTTGTGACTCACTAGTTGAAATTCAATGACTCACCTGACGTTCTGAAATTTCTGGCATTTTTGTCTGCAACATTAATTTAGGACGGATTGGACCGTGAAGACCTTTTTTTGTCTTCACCTTGAATTTTGGCCGAAATTAAAAATTTTAAATACAGTACTGATGGAAAGTGAAGACTTTTTTTTTAGTCTTCAATTTTTCTTAGCCAATGACCCACTTAATGGAAGTTTCAGAAAACTGTCATTTTTTGACCTGCCCTATAACAAAGGTTTGCTATCCCTGATCAATACAATAAAAAGAATGCCATCAAACCGTCATGACCCGCTTAAAAGGGTGCTAAGGCAAAAAAAGATTAAAAAACGCATTATTATAGTGTTCATTATGCAAAAATAACTGGTAGGTAGAAAACGCAAGTTTTAACCTGGCTCAATGAATAAAAAACAAGATCGAAAAGTTGTTTAATCAAAAGGTCTACCTGACAGTTTTCTTCACCCACAAAACAAAGATCTCCAGATGCGGTGGTGGACGCCCAAACATGATGATCAGGCGCAGCGTTCTCCTGTAAAAAACGTGTAGCAAGTTTAAAACAATACAATCAAGCGTTTATCATTGTGATGGTGTCCACGCACAGCATTTCATAGGTGGCAATTCACTGCAATTTTTTTCTCAAGGTAAGTAAAAACGAAACAAAAAATCTTGCATATGCCAACAAAATAATACAATCGGCAGTGTGGTCGAGTGGTTAGAGCGCTGTGATTGTGATCGACATGGTCTCGGTTCAAAAGCTACTCGCGCCATTCCGTGGTATCCTTTGGGAAAAACACTTAGCGGCACTTTACGAATTTAACAGCATTTTAACAAAATTCAAAGCTATAACTTTACGAAACGATTGAAACGCTTTGCTATTTTAGGTATGCGCAATGCTACTCATGTTTCTTAAGGTTAAGGTTAGGAAACCGTTAAAAAATTTTGAAACAATAAAGACTTATTTTACCAAAATATGTGAAAATAGCTGCAGTACAAAAAATATTTAAGACTCTATTGGAAAAATTAAAAAGACTTTTTCGGACCTTTAAAACAGTGTGTGTGCGTAAAAAACCATGTACTTGATTCGAACATCCTTATGTTAATAAGCTACACGCCTAGCGTTCTTGTTACTTACCGACCAGTCCACATCGGTCAGTTTTTGAATTGGCTTTTGCTGAGTAGAAGGAACAATCTTTTCAGTCGAAGCAGTAGCAATTTCGTTCATGTTATAGCCGGCTTTTTGAATCGCTTTTCTAGAGACATGAAAAAAAAAACGTTAACCCTGAAACAATCAACTCATATTCATTTAAAACTTTTTAAAAAACCAAGCGTTTTATTCGATTTTTATTATACATTGTAAACCTAATATATCGTTGATAGAGAGTGGTTCTCAAACTTTTTAGCACGTTGACCCCGATTCGAGCCCCTAGCCTAGTTTAGTACAACTCTTAACTAATGCAATGTATCGTTAAAGTGAAGACCTTTTTGATGGTGCAACTAACTATATTTTTTACATTAAATGTATAGAAAAACAAATGAAATCAAAAACGGTCTTTACATTAATAATCGTACATTTTTTTGGTTCAGTATTGCAAATAGAATACCATTGCTTTGGTTTAAAAGACCCCATCAGTCATCGACACCCTGATCATTTATCGACCCCCATTCGACTCTTTCTTAATTCTCGAACATCGACCATTTTGAAAACCACTGGGATAAGAGTGCAAAAAATTGTGGAGAAAAAGAAACGGAATTTATCTCAACGTACTCCAAGCTTTTCCGTATTCGCAATTGGCTCGGTGTGAAGTCGATCGACAACCAGCAACCGTCGTCGCCGGAAGAATAATGCGATTTCTTTTGGCGTTGGCTTTTCGCTCCGTAGCAACAGACGTCAGGGTCCGACACAGAGCTAACCGAAAAATGCTGCCGGCTGTGAACGGACTTCGCAGGTGGCGAGTAAAGAGACTTGTAAGTGTTTGGAAAAGTAACGGCGCTGCGCCGCCTTTCTAAGCGGTGAGCGATAGATTCTGATAGGGTAGGATTGCTTTGCGTTCGCTTGTACAAAACTGAAACATTCTCGCCGTCCGGGGTAGTCTTTACAACCCACGATGAACGTCGTTCGTTTTGTCGCCGATCAATGTAAGAGCATAGCAGGTCAGTAGTGTCTTTGCGGCGAATGGCGTTATGACGACCGCCGACGCTATGCATAACGCTTCAATATTCAGCGGATCAGTTTGCTGAGTGTGATACAAAAATTTGTTCAAAATGCTTTTAAAGTCAACTGTTTACAACTAAGTTTACAAAACTATTTCGACAAAAATGTGCGAATAGCAGAAAGATTCTAAAAGCAACATCAAGAAATTATTCTTTAATTCTGAGCATTCAGCAACTGTTTCAACTTGACATTACTCTAAAGCAGTAGTTTTTCAGCTAGTGGTGGGCCATGGCGCTGTTTTCAGTGGGTCACAGAGCATAAATCAGAATGAAAGCAATATGAGACTTGTATAATGGTTGGAAAGTGGGCCACGGTATGAAAAAGATTGAAAACTACTGCTTTAAAGTAACTGCAAAGCAGCTTAAACCAAATCTTGCTCGAATTATCTACCTAGTTGTGCTAAAAAAAGAGACACGTTTTGAGTGAAAAAAAACTCTTGTTATTACAGAAATCGCTTTGAGTAACACTGTTAACGTATGTAACAACGAATTAAAACTAAATTAATTTTCATTTATCGTTAAACAATTGCCATCTTATTGTAACATTCTAAACCGTTCTCTTAACAATTGTACAATAACTGTTAAGAATCAAGGAATAACTAAATGCTACTGAAGTTGATCATAAACAACAATATATTTCTTATTTTATTTGACAATAAACTTGCACAAAAGTATAGTACACGCATTGAAATTCGTATGCGTTGAAAAAGAAGTAACAAAAACTCGATAAAATCTTTTGTAAGGTCTGAAAAAAATACATGTCTGAGTATCAAAAAAGAAAAAAATTTACTGCCCAGCAAAACAAGTTATTTTAAAAACCACTTTAAGCCCGACCTATATTTGAAGCATAATAATAAATCTGCTACTAGCCTATATCTTTTTATGATTAGTCACACTTAACACAGAAAGTATGATTGTGAAAACAAGCATTCTCATTTATTCGTTCGCTATAATTGTCCGTTCAAGAAGACATTTAAACACAATTAAAGATAACAGAATGGTTTTCAAGTACAAAGTAAATGTATTGACATAAACAAAGCTTTCATCTACGTTTTAACATGTCAGCAGGGCGACAGAAAGGCAAAAAGCTATGTTTAGTCATGGCATGGTCCTGCCCTTGTGATTCTGTTGCGCTTTACACTGCGCCGTTGTCTATCAATCACATTAAGACTTTAGAAAATGCATCAATTTCACTTTGCTCTGCTGGATGGTTTAAAACAGCTCGAAATTATATCAAACAAAAATTACAAACCGGAGAGTAATATCTTGGGAGTTTCTAAAAGTTGGTTAAAACAATCGCTCGTCATTTATTAGAATACAACGGAACATTTTTTCCACCGCTTCTACACAAGTAAAACTGCTGTTACCAGTAAGCCAGGTTAACACGGAAGCAGTTGTACTACGCCAATGCAAACCTTTTAATTAGTTTCGAATTCAGACCGGACCGCGTTATTAAAAGTGCACAAACAGTTCTGATGATAAACGGGAACATCGTGTGCACGTGCTGGCCATCTAAACTTACGCAATCTGAACTGGAAGAGAAGCGAAAAAACATTAATGTACTACTCATTCTACACGCGCATAATAAACAACTGACTTTCGTGCTATATTTGCCGGAAGTAGAATCATCGTTCTAAGAGAGCAACATGTTTACATTTTTTTAAAAAATTTCGTTATGATTAGATTGAGACTTGAACGGTCCGACACTTGAGGTTGAAGCGCAAAGCAAAAAACCCTTCGGGTAATTTGAGTGAGTACATGAAGAGTGGTCGCCGACCGGTGATCCGGGCAAAAATTCCGGTGGTCGGCAGAAAAAAATCAGAGTTGTAACAAGTCCACCAGTGGAAAAACTCCAACCAATTCTAACAACCTTTGAGTTGTACTTATAAGTCTTTATATTCAAGGTAATTTAGAGCTGGAAAAGATAAGCATCCCTTTCATTTTAAGAGTTGCTTATCTTTACATGAAAAGTTTTGAGGTTGTTTGTCTTTACCTGGACTTACCATGTTTATCTAACTTACAGGTATCGTTGAATTAAAAACTCTAATCCTATATTGTATGTATTTTCAATTTGAACACTAAAAAAAATTAAAGCTACGGTATTTTTCTCCGTAAAAATAAACTGCAACTTTTTAACCTTATCTAACGACAGGGTTGCTCATCTTTACCTGGGGAATATTGAAAATGTTTATCTTTACATGGCTGTTTTAGGGTTGCTTATCTATAGCTGAAAGATTTTGAAATTGTTTATCTTTACATGGCACTTTTAGCGTTGCTTATCTTTACCAGCTCAGGTAATTTTAAAACCTTATTTTTTTATCTTTACTTAATTTTTGAACAAATTTTACACCTCGGACAAAATTGGAATTTGAAGAAGGCCTTTTTTTGTCTTTTAACAAAAGAATTCATATTGGCAGTCCGCCAAATAACATATTATTCATTTATTGACCCATGAAGTTTAAGGTTGGCGACCACTAATTTAGACTACTCACCAAAAATACTATCTTAAGGATATTCTGTCAAGTCAAAAGAAACGCATTCAGTTGTGCTTTGACACTTTTTTTAATTGCAAAATCTTACTCAAATTAATAAATTTGATTGGTAAAAAGTAAAATTGTACCAAAAAAGAACAATTTTTTTATTGTAATGTATGAATAGATATTATCCGGAAAAGTTACCGTCAAATAATTTTTGCCTTGACCTATTAGTGTGACAAAAAACTGCAGGAAAAAATTCCATAATATGCAATAGTATTTTTATCATACCAAATAATAATTGTCTTTATGTAACAAATACGACATAAACTTATACATTTACACAAAAATGATAAGTAAAATGCTATACGCAAAGTTAGCAGTTATAAAAAAAAAAAAACTAAGATAATTATTTCGTAATGCGCGTTTGATTGACAGATGCTGAAGTTCTTTAGACAAAAAAAAATTAAAAATTTTAAAATTGCAAGTGCTAACCAACAACGCTTTCGTAAGTTACCAGTTATAAATAAATTAACCTTTACGTAAAATAATAAATGAAATAAACTCAAACAGTTTTGCTATCTGTACTGGCTTTTTTTTAGTTCTAGACCTTTTCAACTGATACACAAAACAAGACAGTGCTGGCAAATAACAACATGCATGTATGCATGATTTATCAAGGTGACGCATTAAAAACAGAATTTTTTAATTGCGCAATGCTAATTTTCCATCCAATCAATTAGAAACACCATGGAAATTTCGATTATACGCAAAAAAATTAATAAATTGCTACGCAGCTTTTAACAGAAAAAATGTCGTTTGAATAAAAGTTAGATAAAGCACAAGAAAATCTAGATTAACTGATCTGATTTCGCGTGCAATTTCTTGCACGCAATGTCAAATTATAAATCGTAAAAGACTGTTTTTTTAAATTTAAGTGACAACCAATGGCGCATAACAATTATTTTTCATCATTATATAAATAAATTGCTAAAAGGTCAAGTTCTATAAGCCAAACGTCGCTCTTTAGCGATCATTCTAAATAGTGGTATGAAAACATTTGCTTTAGGCTAAATTCTTGGCAATTTGATTAAAACTAAGGGAAATCATTGTCTTTGCCATGCTAACAAAAAATTTTAAAAAGCGTTTAATAAGCAAAGCACTGTCGCAGCGAGGTTTTGAACAAATCAAATCTAAATATTCATTAAAAGAACATTTTCCAAGAGATAGACAGATAAATAGATAAACCTATTCAGTGTTGAAACTTATCAACTCCTACTTAAAACAAAAGCATTAAAAGAAATCTTTTTTACAACAATATATACTTGTCATTTTTACACTTAGAAAAAACACTTGTAAATCGAGAAGTCGATTTTAAGCTTTTAACCATATACATAAAAGACAACTTAAACATAAAGAGCTCGCGAGAATGTTTTCTCTCACTTTTAACGAACGCAGCTTCGAAGTGCGCAATTAATTCGTATCGAAGTTGTATTGACAGCAATGCTGGCAAGTTCATTGAAAAAGCTCAATTCTTCGCTCAACACAGGCTCCGATCAAAGAAATTCTTATTTTTCAAGTAAACAAATTTGAACTTTAAAAAAACATTTCGCACAACGTACGACGACGATTAAAAGTTTGGCCAGCGCGCCGGCGATAATAATTAACTAAAAAAAAACCTGACAAGCTCCATGTTCAATTCAGCAAAAATTTACTGTATTAGACATACTAACTTCAGTGACTAAACCTCAGGGAAGCAAATTAGATATCTCTACTGACCTATAGAACTGCCACGAGCGGTAAGCTGAGATAAATAACTCTTTTTTACCATTTTCTAAAACTATGACGTACAACACCGGAATTTTGCTTGCAACGGATAAACGTGTACAGCTTAATACCGCCCACTGGGCCCAGTGACGGTAATACCATTAAAAACAAATGTACGCTCACAGAAATGCATTAGCTTGACCTTTAAAGAAACACCTAATGTTTCTATAAAATGGAATGCCAGAACCGATATGATTTTAACGGCTAAACGTATGTTTTACAAATATAATAACATTGAAAAACTAATAATAAAATAAAAACTTAAACATTTTCGATACAACACAGTGTCCTTGTTCGAAGAAAAAAATTTCTTTTGTACAGTGCATAAACATAACTTGTGATTCTTCGCAGTAGCTTCATTCGATTTAAGGAATATAATGGAGAAGCTGTGGACTTACTGAATACTTCATAAGTAGGCGAGGTTTTGAAGCTTTAAAAGTTTTCGGGATCACAACCGCGTTTGTACGAGTATTTTAGGTAAATGATCGTTGATTAACACTTCTCTTTGCATTGTTCTGTATATTTGTATCAACGCTTAGACTTAGTAGCAGCGGGTGCAATTCAATCACACCAACATGGCAGCAAGAATATCAATTTACTGCTACGAATTTCTAAGCGTTTTGCAAAAAAGAAAAAATTACTTGATTTATTGATAATTTGACAGCTTAAAATGTTGAAATCTTAAGGTATTTAACACTGCTTTAGATGGAAAACAAATTAAAACTTGTAGTTTCAACTTGAGATTTCACAGTAGTTCGGTACACTAACACTAATGAACAAGTTTCTGTAACTTAAATACAGATGTTACCTTATAAAACACGTAAAAACGTACTGAAACTGAACGTAAAAAGTTTAAACGATTTTTAAGCAGGGTTGCAGAGTCGGAAGGTTTAAGATTCGACTCTGACTTTAAGAATTTCTAGGATGCCGACTACGACTCTCAGAATTTTTAAGATTTTGACTCCAACTCCGAGAATTTCTAGGATGCCGACTCTGATTCCGGTTTCTAGAATTTCTAGGATTCCAACTCTCGATTCCCTACACCATCTCCCCAACAAGGGCAATAGCATTATGCAAAATACGATTTGCTTAAAATTTAAACATAAACTTTTTATGAAGTGCACGCTGCGCGGCGCGCGGCAAGGTTCTCTTGAAAAAGTTACTGCACTGTACTGCCGCGCGCGGCCGCGTAAGCTGCGCAATTAACATCATTATTATCTAATCAAATTGGACATCAGGAGTTCGAGTAGGAATATTCTATCCGAATCCAACTCCAACCCTTAAGCACTCTTATGAGTCCGACTCCGACTCCTTTTTAAAATCTGGGACGACATGCGACTCCGACTCCGCAACCCTGTTTTCAAGGAACAAATATTAATTTTCAATCCAACACAATGATCATAAATGGGTTTATCACTCAATAGAACTTTTGTAAAACAAAAAATCTTGTTCCAAATGTTATCTAGTTCTATTTATTTTTTAAAAAGTAAATTTACTTTTGACCAATTAAAAAGCAGAATCAAAAAACATACGCAAGCTGCCTAATTACTAAAAACACGTGCAAGCATCCATTCAACAAGGTTAGTGGGAAAAATTTTAACTATTTTTTTCTTTAAATCGTAAATTACCGTCCATAACCGAATTAATATCGACTGATATTTTTACAAGAGAGAATAGGAGGGCACTTGACCCAAAATCAGGTAAGTCAAAACAATAAATTCTATTAATAAACAGAACAAAATAAATCAATCGCATAAAATCGTTTGATCTTTTTCAGTTGCCATGTAAATGAACAAAAAAATTAACAGAAATACTTAAAACTTACTAAGTATAAACAATAAACATTGTTTTCCTATCCAATCACGTCAGTCGGTTTAACTAACTTCAATGCTTTCGGTGGTTATAAATTATCGATCTCGCTTTTCAACCGTTGTTAACTAACTTAGGGATGCCCTTGACCAAAAAGTAGAGCAAACAGATTTTAAAACTATTCTTTGTCATGAAGAATTCGTTTTTAGGCAAAACGTTTACATAAGTATACACAAATTCACCAAAAACTCATTTCCTCTAAATATTAATAGCAGTACAGAAAATTTTAAACTAAGGTTTTATTTTTCAAACTAGACCACGGATTGATTAAATACAGATTGCCACAAAAAGATTTTAAAATCGCCTTTTTGAAGAAAATTGATGAAATATATTTAAAGATCAACACCGCCACCTAACGAACTCTGAAAAAAAAGCTAATGTACAAGAGTTTTTAAATCGATTTTAGAACTACCATTAATCAAAAATTATAAGCTTTGCAAACAAAAATTATTTCAACATCCAAACAGGAATATCCTTTAGATAAACATTATTGATTTTAGAACTACCATTAATCAAAAATTATAAGCTTTGCAAACAAAAATTATTTCAACATCCAAACAGGAATATCCTTTAGATAAACATTATTCTTTGTATATCATATAATGCACTACAACGACAATAAAACTGTTTAAAAACAGTCTCGTCGCATAGTTTTGACGCAACAAAATCTCAATAACCGATTAAAAACAGGATGATCAAATGCACTTGATTTCATTTAAACTTGCAAATTCAACAAGTTCAACATGTTGTTTAAAAAAATCACAAGTAGGATAAAAATAAAATAAAACAACTAATAAGAATATCCATAGTATGCAGATTTTCAAAAACATCGAAATTGTAATTTGGCGCAGTAAAAATTATAAATTAACAGTTTCTCGATTAGAAACACAACTTTCCAATGCATAAGGCTTTATCACTTTTAATGCAAACACAGATAAATCTGAAAAAGGCAAGAGTTTAACACAGATTATCATAACTATATGAAGTTGGTAATTTGAATCTAATTTTTAAAAAATAATATAAGTACTATAATCCTCACTCTTAAAACGAAATGAAAAGTATACTTTTTCGGTTGTGTACTTGCAGGTTCAACACTTCACTGGGGATGGCCAAAAAAAACTAAAAATACTTTGTTTTTTAAAAATAAATGTACCTTGTTTTCAAGCGAGTAAAAATAATTTTTGGACGCGCAATTTGCAATAGTAATGTTAAATCTTTAAGGTCATATAAATGATAATCCAACTTAAAGTAAGATAAACACTTAAATCAACTATAGAATTTATTGAAAATATTATAAATATTAATATAATAAGCTATTCATCACAAAAAGCTAATTTTTCATATATGTGTTCGACTTTTTGTATGCTTTACTTCACTGATGCAATATATTAGTAATCCTGTATTATGGGGGGCTTTATGAACCGTCATAAAGTTTATTTATTTTATTTCTATATTTACCCTCCTGACTCGCAGGAAAACGAAGGAGGCGCTATACATGGGCAAACAATTACCCTCACCTGCTTCCAAAGAAGCCAAGATATTGCTGTCCAGTTGACATTTTTTTATATACGAGGTATTTTGGTAGAGATATAACGGAAATCTAGAACTACCCGCCAAAATCACCAAGCAGGGAAAAGTGCCGTTATGTGTCTTTCTGAAGCACACAACAGAGGTGCAAGTAGGTTTCGAACCGAGACCGTGTCGGTCACAATTACGGCGCTCTAACCACTCAATCAAGCTGCCGAAAAAATGCTTCTTTTTTTTTGCAAAGTATTTGGGTCAATTTTAAATGCCTATAACTTTTGAACAAAAAAAAAGAATGCCAGATTATCTGTGAATGATAGTTGCCTGCTACACTACAACTCGATAAAATTTGAGTAAAAATACTGCATTGTTGCGAAAGTTATTTTAATTCAAAATATGGACCAAATACGAAAATTGCAAAATAGCGTAATCTTTTAGTATAAAAATACCCCCGTGGGCAGTTATTTACGTAAAAGATTTTTTAGTTATGAAAGAGCATTTCTTTATGTACTTTGTTTTGAGACTCAACTGTTAAAAGTTAATATAGGGGGTGCATTTGAGCCTTTAAAAATTTTTTGTATGTCTAGATATTAGTTAAAGAGGGTGTAATAAAACTTTAAAATAACAAAATAAAAATTTCAAAGTAATGAATATACATTTGCGAGTGTGACAAAACACCTTTTTAGGTAGGTTTATTACCTTTTGTAATCAAACAATGATATATAATTTATTCGGATATCTTAAATTCAAACTTTCATCCAGTGCTTCTAAATGTCTAAATTTCAAGAAGGCATCAAAAATGATCTTTATTACAGCTTTAGTAAGTTATAGTCTATAAAAAAAAATATATATTGAACATTGCAGTTCGGCAACCGACTTTCTGAAGCTGCATCGTTGGCCAATTTAAAGTTTGAGAATAGGTTGAGGACATTGCGTCCTCGAGATATGCATGTTTCGGTCGAAAGCTCTTGTACGCATCCTCTAATCGTTCGCCTTACCAGACGTGACTCTGAATTCCAACGCCGGCTATCCTGAAGACCTTTAGAAGCAGCAGAGACAGAGTGGCAATCTAGATTGGCTTCTTTGAGGGATTAAAGGATGGCTACTCCAAGATATCCTTGGAGGAAGGGCAGCAACAACAACAACATTGTAGTCTCACCTACTCAAAATACAATCAGAGGCAAAAGAATAGGACTCCCAGCTATTTCAAAAAGCATAAAAATTTTAAAGTTTACAAGATTTAGATATAATTTAGTCAATGCTGACATTTAGAATGCTTCAATTAATAAAAACATTTTAGATTTCTCAACCTTGAGACCATCTGCAAGGTAAAAATATTTTCTTTATATTCTTGATTAGGGGTTTGTACAATCATGCAAATAAGACTTTTTAGTCTTCAACGTGTGAAATGCATTTAGGTAAAAATTAAATTAGTCTTAGTAATTTAATCGTATTATATCCCTACTTGCTCCAGCACATAGAAAAATGCTGGCTATCTTCATTATGAGTAGTTAAAACAAGTATGATAGTTAATAATCACTTAACAATAGGTGATGAAGATGTAAATTTTCTATTTCAAGACTTCTAAATTACAGCTTTTTTATGGTGGTAATTTCTTTAAATTTTAGAATACGACATTTTTAATATCTAATGCTTGTATGAATTAAAACTGAATCTTTTTTCCTAAAAAGTAGGACTTTCATTGAGCTGAGATCAAACACAAAACAAAAACAAGATAATTTGTTGTAGGGAAAAATCTCCCACCCAGTGTCCTTACCTTGATTAGGCTAATTGTTTAGAAAGGAAGTTGCATCAGGTCTAATAACTGCCCGGCCGGGTGATCAAGTCTAATATCTGCCCGGATTAACAATTAGAACATTGTCTCGCCACATGAATTCTTGGATCAGGTCTAATATCTGCCCGGCCGACCCAGGAAGTTTTCAAACAATTACCTTTGCTAAGCATTCAAACGAAGACTTTTAGAATGTGCAATGCATGCAGCTACATGGGAAAAGAATATTGAATTTTACATCAAAACTTTTGCAGTGTTACCCAACTGTGAGGAGGGTTTTATTAGGAAGTTTTCATTCTCTTAGTTTGCTTGCCTGCCACAATTAACAAGCACTATTTGCATAGGTTTAATTTTTTTTCTTTTTTAAACTAGATTTAGTTTGTTCTCAACCTGCAAATCTTTCTGAAAAGGGTAATGCAATAAATATATATTTTTATTACAATATCACTCTATACCTAAATGGGTATTATCAAAGTGTAATGTATATTGACACTATATCAGTGGTTCTCAAAAGTTTTTGTTAGATTCCTCCCTTTCAGGACTTGGGTACCATCGTTTCCCCCTTCTAAAAAAGAATACCTTGATGATCAAAGTGAAGAATTTTTTGTCTTCATCCAAATTTGTGACCCAAATTCCAGTTATCGCAGAAAGTTCAAAAATTAACATTCAATTTTTAATCTTTCGAAGACTTCTCAATTTTTATTTTTTTTATTTCATCTCTATATTTATCTTCCTGACTTGTAGAAAGCATCACAACACAATAGATAGGGGCAAGCAATTAACCCAACCTGCTTCTGGGAGATGCCCAGATATGGCTGTCTGGTTGAAATTTTTTTATTTTGTTTTTTTAGTTATACAGAGATATGATTGAAATTTCGAATTGCTTGCCAAGACTGCCAAGCAAAGGAAAGTGCCGTAAAGTGTCTTTCCCAAGAACACAACAGAACGGCGCGAGTAGATTTTGAACCGAGACCATGTTGATCACAATCACAGTGTTCTAACCACTCAACCACACTGCCAATATTTTCGTCCCTAAAAAGCAGTAATTCCAAAAAAACTTCACTTTGAAGTACCAATTTTTTTGCTTCACTTACTTTGTAGTAAAATTTTCAAATTCCTCCCCTAGTGATTTTTCCTCCTTGGAGATTTCAAATTCTTCCTTAGGGAACCAAGTGGTTCACTTTGAAAAACACTGCACTATATCATAGACTGAAGCTTGTAGTTATACGAACTGCAAGCTCACTCCTCTCGTATTAGTGCAAAAGAGCGAAAAACAACAAATACCATTCGCTTTTGTAGTAAAAACTAGCCTAATGGAAAACAAAGCACTATTTGACACGAAGACTCAAGAAAGTAAGTACCTTTGCCGATAAAGTCTAATAGGAAACAAATTCAGCCGAGGTGGAGCAGCAGTGGCAGAACTTTTATTGTTCAGGTTTAAAAGTATAAAATTTTGTGCCGTAAATAACTTCTTAGGTTTCTATTCTTTATGTTGTTTTAAATTCTTACGTTTCTTTACATTTATTCTATTTTAACTTCAATTTAAGTATACTTTAGTAATCTTCGTTTAAGTTTTTAAGTACAGAATTCCTGAAAATATGTCTTCACCATCAAGAATGTTACAAAAAATTCAGTAGACCAAGAAAGTGAAAGTGCGTCAATATAACTGCACTTATTTAAAATTTGGTTTGACTACAGCTCCACATGATGCTATTCGTCCCATGTACCTTGTGTGTGGTTCTTTCTTCTCTAATAAGGCAATGAAGCCGAATCGACTCCAGGACCACCTCAACGGAATGCACCCAAATAAAATTGGCTGTGACTTCAAGAAGCTTCGGAATGAAAAAGCAAAGCAAACTACAATTCGATCTCTAATTAGACAGACTGATAAGCGACAAGAATATGGCTTAATTGCTGCATATAATATATCTAAGCTAATTGCAAAAACGGCAAGGCCACACTCTATAGGTGAAGACCTAGTGTTGCCAGCCGCAAAAGAAATAATTGAAACAGTTTTGCAACAGAATGCTTCTCCAGTTTTGCGTGCTGTGTCTCTAAGCAATGATACAGTTCAACGACGCATTGTTGAAATGAGCTCTGATGTGTTAAACCAACTTGTTGAAATCCTTTCCGTATTCTAACATTCACTGCAAATCGACAAATCCACCTTGTGTAATAACGAATGACTACTATTGACATATGTGCGATTTATACAATGTAATATGCAGGCTCAAGAAGAAATGCTTTTTGCAATCAATCTTCCAGCTTCGGGCAACAACTGTCTTTATTGCAGTGGAGAGATTTTATGAAGAAAAGGAGATACCAATGCAAAATGTATTGCAATGTACAACAGACGGTGCTGTTGCAATGGTTGGGAAGCATCGAGGATTCATCGCACTAATGAAAAGAAAAATACCTGTACTCATTGCAACTCACTACTTTATCCACCGGCAGCATTTGGTCGCCCGTAATCTCAGGGCTAAACTGCATCACTCATTGCATATTGTGATAAAATGCATCAACAAGATAAAAGCTAATTCTCTTAATGATAGACTTTTTCGCCCACTTTGTCACGACAACAAAGAAGATTTTGAACATCTTTTATTACATACCGAAGTACGATGGCTTTCTAAAGGTACTTTTATGACTCGCTTTTACTTCCTTTACGATTTAGTGATCGAATTCCTCTCCGGCATCGGTTTTCAATTGGCCGAAGCTGTGGAACCATTAAAAAATAATATCGCTTATTTGGCAGACATTTTCACTTTCATGAATGAAGTAAACAAAAAACTTCCGGGTGAAATGATAACGCTTATCAGATGCAAAAATGTGTTAACGTCATTTATATCAAAGCTTTCTTTGTACAAAGAAAATATGGGCGAAACATTTTATCTCAATTTCTAAACCTCGAACCGAGAATAATGTTGCAGAAGACGAACGACTTAAATACTGTTCGCATTTACATAACCTAGTGGAAGATAAGCATATTCACCTTGCAGATCTCATTAACCTCACTGTCCCACGTGGGGTAATTTGACCATTTTTTGCTGATCCTGTAGATCTAAAAGTTGAACTTCAAGATCAGTTCATCGACTTGCAAAATGATGACGAATCCAAAATGAACTTTACAGAAGATAGGTATGATATATTTTGGTGCAAGGCATCTGGCAAATACCCACTCATATGGAACGAAGTATGACCATAGATTCTTTCATTTCCGACATATTATTTGGTAGAAAAAGGGTTTTCAGTCGTGACGCTATTGCTATCAAAACAAAGAAATCGCATTTCCATCAGCAAACGGGGCGATTTAAGATTGTAGCTGACAAAAATGTCTCCAAAATATTAAAAAGCTCGTTGAAGATCACCAAGCTCATTCATCTCATTACCATGTACTATGATTAGTCTACTTGTTTAATTGATTTGTAATAAATTTATTTGTAACTTTACGTTTTTTTGTATTGCCGAGGGGCGATGATGATGATGTATAGAGTGCTGCAAAGAGGCAACGGTACATAAAAGTTTGAGAACCACTGCGCTGAACCATGAATAAAGATGTAATAGTCTATATGAAATATAAATTGCAATCTTTTTGGTTAATATCCGACATCACAAAATTATATAACCTTTTTTTTTTCTGACAACGGAGTACAAGAAAAAAAACAAACGCAAAGTTAGCGAGTTGAAAGCAACAAGAAGGCTATCGCACATCTACCATTTGCAGTGCAATCTTGTAAACAGCATCAATTGCAATATCGGTGCAAAGACTTGTGTAAATTTGAAAAAATTACTCAAAAAAATTGCAAACAAAATAGTAAAAAAAAATCTCTCAATTTGAGCAAAACCACACAACGACTTCTTTTCACAAAAAGTAATACTTTTGGCAGGGCAGAAGAAGAAACGTGAAATATAAAAATAAGCAGATTTACAAGGAAAGTAAAAACAACATTTGATCAAAAAATGTTCCTATTTTATACCATCTGTTAAAGTTTTAACAAAATAGCTTAGGTTAGGTATTAAAATCACTTGAGAATTTTCAAGGAACTTCATAAAAATCAAGATTTGTTTCTATTTTCAATGGTGTATTGCGTATTCCCCAGAGAGCTTTTTTGTTTTCGATTGATTCTTTTTGGCCCAAAAGCACCAACCAAAAAATAAATAAACAAAAAAGTCCCTGGGGCAAGCCAAAAGTTAAAAATTCAACAAGACGGGAACAAAGCAAAAAACATTACGCAGATACTAATCTTTTAAGTCAAAAAGAAGCTAATAAAAATTTAATAGTGTGGTTTTTGTCACATCGACAAACTAAAACTACGAGACGAATTAGATAGACATAAAAACAAACCTGTACGATACGCGATGAGCAGAAGACCTTCTTCTTTCATTACCAGGCATCGGAGGAACGTATTCAGCAGGATACTTCATTTCATTCAAATCAACTATGTTGCCTGCGAAATGATAATTGTTATTGCGCTTGAATTAAGTTAGTAATACCGGTGTGAGTACAAACTTGAAAAAAATGTTGTGTATGTTGCAGTTTAATTGCATTTAATTGTCGTTTTATGGTCTGTTGTTAAATTATATTAATTTAGATGCTTTGATAAGGACTTACGAAAGTCGAAAACGTTCAGCTTTTTTTCAATAAAAACTTTGCAATTAAAAATAATAAAATGTTGGCTATTGCTTGCTATTATTTACAAGTCGATTCTAAAAATTACCTCTTCCTAAATTAAAGTAATAATTGGTCAATAAAATTGGCGCTAAATACCGCTAAACCACGCCCTACTCCCACGCAGTGATCATTAACAATTAGCCGTTACTTCATTCGTGGAATTTTCTAGAACTAAATTTTGTCTTAGAAGTTTACATTTGACGTCGCGGCTTTGCTACTTAAAAGCTTATTAGTTATTGTTAAAGTATAATGCAGCTTAATCTTTATTTAATCAGTATCAAAATACAAGGCTAACATTGATTTCAAAAACTTTTCAATTGCTTTTAAAGCTTTACTTTGTTTATTCACTCAAATGAAGATGGGGTAACTAAAAGATTTTTAATGGAAGAATTTTTTGATTAAAATTCAAAACGGAACGTTCTTCAAGAATGACATTAGGCTTTAGCTGTGTCCACATACAGTATATAATTCCTACATAAATGTAGCAGAAAATGTTTTATGTCTATTGTAGTTGATTTTATAAACCCTTAAAGTGGTGCAAATTCCAAATTCGTTAAAGGTTAGTTTTGAACGTTAGATTTTATGAAAGTCGATGTAGTAAATAAGTAAAGGCCACTAAATAAACAAGTGATTTGAACAACTCCAAATGTAGCAGTTATTATAAAACATCTCAAGAAACATTCAAAATAACCAGAAGTTTCAAGCAGAGTTGGATAAAAGATTGAAAATTGTGCAATGAAATCGTTTCGTAAATAACTTCAACTTAATTAAACAAGGAAAACGACAATAAGAAATGAAATAACAGTTATCGGCAGGCGTCTATCTGGGTACAAAGGACAGCCTAACTTGAGTAATCGATACAACAAAACGACATTCGTAGAATGCAAGTGAATCTTTTGATGGCAGACAAACGGCAATAAATACCAAAACCCAAGTGTTTAACTAGTAAAATAGCAGTTTTCAAACAGTTGCTATAAAAAAAAAAGAAAAAGAAACTTCTTTCAAGCTTGTATGCAAAAAGATTCGAATTTGTCGCTATATATTAAGGAAGTCGATTCAAATGAAACAGAAACTAGAAAAATTTTTTTAAAAGAGGGCTGTTAAACAAAAGCAAATTAATAAAAAATTTTTTTTTTAATATTCTGATTTTCAGTTATCATTCATCGTAAAAGTCCCTTTTAAAAAACTGATATGAGCACGTCAGCATTAGTCTGTTTATTGACCTGGTGAAGATAATCAAAATAGAATGATGATATTGCGTGATGGGACGAAGATAAAACTGTAACTCGACAATCACGAGCGTTCAAATTCGATGATGCAGTGACTTGATGATATAACGATGATCGAAAGTTAAGCAGTCTGCACAAAATCGCCCAAGTGGAGGCGTTTTTGACGAAAATATAGCGAGCATCCAATGCCGTTGGGATAATTTGACGAATAAAAAAAGTCCTGTTGACCTTGAAGAGTGTGTTTGTTGAGGTCAAATGAGCAGCAAGGAATGGGACATTTTCTTTTATCCCGGCAGGAATTGGAAATTTGATCGATGAAGACAAATCGATATCCGTCGAATTATTACACCGCAATGTACTTCCAAAGCCATTTTTAAAAGGCTAATTTAAAAAAAAATTCAACAAAATAGACAGGCGATTGAAAGGTCGTCAAAAGCAACTGGAAACGATGAAATGCAATGATATTGAAAGTAAAGGTAAACGAAAATAAATCAAATCTGCTGCAAGGGCATTTAATGTCTGCAAAAGTTTGCCACGTCGGTCGCTAAATTTGATAAATGGCAGTCAAAATTTGAAAAAAAAGGAGAAAATCAGCTCTTACAAAACACAACGATGCAAGAATAGTAGCGAATTAATAAAAATTGTATTTTTCAAAAAATAATGCATAAAACAGGTTACGAAACTTAATCGAATTTACGAACTACTACAAAAAATGTGCTTTGCAAAGTTGTGAGTTCATTGCCACTATTTCCGCTTGAATTGCGTGTCGGCTGCGTAGTTCTGCAGCGATGGCGAGTTGCTGGCACAGCATTCAATGGGATTATTATTGATTAAAAAAAACTTTTCAAGGGTTTTTAATCAAGAAAAAAGAAACAATTATGTGTCAGTATTAGCTTTAAACTGCGATTATTTCCCGCGAGAAATAATGAAAGGCCACACACAAAAAATGCAGCAAACACAGAGAAAAGTGTTCAACTGCAACCAGAGTTGCTAATTTCATACTTTATCTGCAGTTTTTTCATACTTACACATGAAAAAATTGTAAACGTTATGTAAGCATATATATAGTAGATTTTTTTAGAAACTATGCAAAACAACGTTTAAATAAAGCCTTTTTCCTGGTAATATTATAAAAAAAACTTCAGGAATCTGGAAAGTTACAAAAGACAAGGTAACATTTCCGGCCGACAAAATTAAATTGGTAGGAACACAGACTTGGTTAAAATAGGGCCTCGCTACTTAGAAATAAAAGAGTTATGTTAGCACCTTTCCATGAGTAATCGAAAGTACGGTAAACAAACATGGGCATAGTAAACAATATGTAGGTGGACGTTTGGTAGCGTGGTTGAGTGGTTAAGAGCGCTACGATTGTGATTGACATGGTCTCAGTTCAAAACCTACTCGTATCATTCTGTTGCGTCCTTAGGATATCGGCACTTTTCCCTGCTTGGTGGTCTTGGCAAGCAGTTTTAAATTTTAGTCATATCTTTATAAAACTAAACAACCAAAATAAAAAACTTTAACCAGACAGCAATATCTTGGCATCTCCTGAAGCAGGTCAGGGTAATTGCTTGTCCTATGTATTAGCGCCTCCATCGCTTTCCTGCGAGTCAGGATGATAAATATAGAGATAAAAATGAAAAAACAATCTCTCAAACGCTGAAGGTAAAGGACTGAAGCTGAGAACGTTAAGAGTTTTTCGGCCTTTTACTATGATTCGATTCGGGAAATAAACGTCTTCTAATCTGATTAAAGATAGGCGCTGCATCGATTGAGTGATCTATTCTTTACTTTATTGTAAAAACCAAACTCAATTAACGGATGTCTGGATGGTATGCGAGCAATTCTGTTATCAAACTATAACTCAATAAAGGACAAAAACCCGAAACGCAACTCAACTGCAGTTGATATTCAAAACGCTTTAGGAGGTGAGAAACAAAAAAAATTTAAATTTTTTTTTTTTTTTTTTTTAATCTCTATATTTATCCTCCTGACTCGCAGGAAAGCGACGGAGGGCTATATATAGGGTAAGCAATTACCCCGACCTGCTTCCGGAGATGCCAAGATATTGCTGTCCGCTTGTAATTTAGTAGAGATATTACTGTAATTTAGAACTGCTTGCCAGGACCACCAAGCAGGGGAAAGTGCCGTAAAGTGTCTTTCCCAAGGACATAACAGAATGGCACAAGTGAGTTTTGAACCGAGACCATGTTGATCATCAGTCCGGTACTTTAACCATTCGACCACGCTGCCGACTATCTTTCATTGGTTTGTCGCAAAAGAAAATTTAAAAGTTCTAATTAATTTGAAATTATAAAGTACAGTACAATTATAAATAAAAAAATCTCTCAGTCAATGCAGTCAAACAAGACAACGGCTTCCTTATACGGCGTTTTCAAATTATCGACACACAGCAAAAACATAGATGGATTACACAAGTTAAAAAGAACAACTTAAATACGATGACAGCTTGTACGTATCGAATATAGAAACGCCAGACAAAAGGAAGCGTAATTAATGATGCGATTGTTGCAGGAAAATTTCTCATTACATACAGTACACTTGAAATATTTTTACGCTGCATTCGCTTGAAATATTTTTACTTTTACGCATGGAAGTAGCGGTAAAATTTCTCACTGCATACACAAAATATTTTAACCAAGAAGCTTGAAATAAAATGTTTTTAAAAAGTCGGCTTTGAATCATTGTGTTTAGCAGTAAAATGATAACAACTGGCATGGTACTACGGTTCATCTTCACTAATTTTTGCCAAGCAGTTTTTATTTCAAATCTTTAAGACGAGAAAGTTATAATCAATGCAAAAATTTAAAGGTAACCAATTACAATGCACTTTCATTAGATAGAAAATTAAAGTCAATGTACAGCAGGATACGGTAGACCTTTAAGACGCCCACTTGTATTCAGAATGATACAACGTTAGTTTTTACAATTAGTTTATGTTTATTAATGAAATTGATTTAAAACTTTTCGGTCTTAAAAACGAATGCTTTATTTTAATTAATTTATGTAATTTTTTCTTGAATGTAACGTTTAAAAAAATAAAACAAAGCATACAAGTCATTTATAATCAGTTAATAAGACACTGCAGTTCAGTGTGTTAACACGCCGAGACTCACATTCTGTTGTGCTTTCGGAAAACTTAACAACTTCAAATGTGATTACGATAATGATCCTGTTTAACAGCAACCCAATCAAATCAATATAACTAGAAGTCGAATAATAGAACCCCACGAGCAATTTCTAAGAAAACAGAAATTTAAAATTACGCTGTAGATGGCGTTCGTTCCTCTTTGCTTTGAAGTTGGAAATCTGTCTTTGGTTACAAAAAAGGAGGCAAGATATCAAATATAAAAGTAACGGAAACACCAATAGTTTAATAAGCAGTTTTATGATTTTTGATAATGTAGTACGATCAATGATTTAATCAATGTCATTACACATTTTATAAGAGACAACTATGATATAAGCTGTATTTATTAACAGGTGCAAAAAGTCAGTAGAAATTATGCAAAGAGTTGGGTGGGCGTTCACAACATCATGAAGCCAAATAAGTAGCAGTCCAGTAATTTCTATGCGATCCAACAATTCACAGGTAATAGCCATTACTGCCGCTGTATTTTGTTTAAAAAAGATACCCCAACAGCGGTAAATGAAAATTGTAATTTCGTTCTTTTTTCAACCATGCAACCGCGCAAAGTCAGATCGAGACGCGAACAAACGATCTCACACTCATATGTAAGTCGCTTGTCAAACTAAGCTACGGCGAGTGAAACAAGTTGGATCAGGGCATTTTAAAATCAAATCCACGCTCTTTTTTAAATATGCGTTATACAAAATGTAATGGAATAGATCTTGCAATAAAGATCAGTTGATCTATCTTGATACATTCTGCATGAGGAAGATTTATTACAAACACACAAAAATGAAATTATTTAAAAATAAACAATTTATATTCTGAAAAACAATTTAGATACCGCAATTACATTTAATTCAACTGGAGTTTTCTTTAGACCAGGGGTGGCCAGCCTGTGGCGGATTGCATGATTTCAAGTGGCGGATTGCACCCTGAGGTGATAAAAGAAATGATATTAAATGTTCGGACATTATTCTAAGCTGTTTAATCCTCTTTCGCTGCCAAGCGTTTTTTCACTTAAATCGAAAAGTACCTTAAAATTTGGTCGTAAATTGCTTAAGAGCGAATTCAGTACTAAAAATGAAATTTAATCAATTTCCATCATTTCCAAGTGCAACTGAAACAATTAATTTTTGGCGATTCTTGCCATGTGAACATTTTCCAGAACTCAGGAAATTTGCCCAAAGTTATGCCTGCCGCTTCGGAACAACATACAGGTGTGAGCAGTCATTTTCATCCATGAAAATGACCAAGAACAAAATGAAATCGAGATTGTCTGATTCTAATTTGAAGAATTGTTAGTACTTTCAACTACCAATTTAACTCCAAATATTACAGGTTTGGTGAAAGCAAAGCAAAGTAAAAAATTTCATTAAAAACTAGTTATATTTGCTTAAATTTTTTTTCTGCTTGGTATTATTATATTATTAGTAGCATTTTCAAAAATAAATAAAATTATGGCTGCATACTAAGAAATGCAAATAAAGTTTATTTTCATTTTTAATATTGTTTTTAATTAAAAACTTTTCCTTTACAAGTGCTGGATAAACTATAATACAATTACTGTATGTTATAACTGCTAAATGTATCCATATTACCTATAAATTTAGTTAAAATTTTAAAGTATTTCGTTTGTGTGGCGGATATGAATGGAATTCGAATAAAATTGGCGGTTGAGGAAAAAAGGTTGACCACCCCTGCTTTAGACAAACAGTTTTCGATGACTGGGGAACGAGTTCATTTCAAAAATTCATGAAATAACATTCTTGAACGGACATTTGTTAAATGTTATTTTTAACTAAGATAAAGTTTCGTGTCTGCTGTTTGAAAAAAATTTTACCCACAGAATGCTCTGGAAATTGTAATGCCATTCTGAAAAAATTTCTAAATCCACGATTTCTCTTTTTTGTGACATTCAATTAATCAGCTTTTTGATGAACTCAGTTATGTGCCATTTTTGTGACCAAATTTTATCTTGAAAACACATACACGTAATACTGTAACAATTTTCTTGTGACGAATTATCTTTATCGTAATAAATTGTAACAAATTGTAACAAATTTATCCCAGGCTAAGAGATTTTGACTGTAGTGCTTTTAAATTAGTTTAATTTATTTTCATGTCTATCAAAAATAAACTAAAAAAGAAAAAAATTAAGTGACCTCATAAAAAATTACATTCAACTAGTTTGGGGCTATATAAAATAACCTAAACACAAATTTAACCTTTTTGGTACCGAGTACTGGACAACACAGCACTGACAAGGCCCTAAAGGCCGAAACAGTGACACTGTTTGCTGTTATTGACATTTTCAAGCCGTTGTAAGCTTAAGAAAAGCCTTAAAGTTTTATGCTTAAAATCATCGAATCTGCAATTAAAATTCAAAAAATCTCGGATAACAAATATCAACCAATTGTGCCTTATTGCTCATCATGTGTATCAGCTCAAGTTAAACTAAATCTTTCTCCAAAATCTTTTAAAAGTTATTGCAAATGTAAAATTAATTATTAGTAACGCAGACTACAATTCGATAACAAGAAAGTGAGAGATTAATTTCTGCTATGGACGCTTTTGAACAATTCTGTTAGGTTTTTCTTTCAAGTTTAAAAAATTCAATAAAAGAACGAGCTTAATAACTCATCAAAACATTTTACTAAATACTCATAGCATCAACAGCTTTTTTTAAATATTAGCAGTACATAATTTTTGCTTTAATTTTTTTATCTACAAAGGACTGCATTTGGGCCAAAACTTTTAAAACTGTTAACACTACAAAAGTAAGGAGAGAAACGTTTTTGAAAGGTATTTATAGCCATACTATCGACTTGTTTGTATTAAAGTTTAACAGACTTGCTGTAAATTTCTCCGAAACTCATATTTAACGAGATTAGCATAAAAAAAAACGTATCGTCATTTCCAATCTAGAAAATTTCACCCAAAAATCGTCGATTATTACATTGCGGACAACTTGCGAATTTGCTCAAACAATTTAAACAAGATCTAATAACAAAACAAGGTTTTCGGTAGCGCAGGTCTTCTTTACTAATTTTTCGCGATGCCAGGTATTCGCAAATCTTTTTACAACTAATTCAATGGTTGATAGCTTGATTAAAACGATTACTTTACAATCAATAGGAAAAGAAGCAAAACAGGAAGCAGCGTACCACACGCCGTTACCAACCAACAGTATCTGCGATTTCTACTGATTCAACTCGTCGACAGAAATCGATTTCATGAAGTATGAAAAAGACAATTATGCAGAGAGCCTGACAAAATTCAAATCAAAAGGTAACTAAACAAAATGCTGTCGGAAATCAACCTATTAGGAATGAAATGAGAAATGAATTTCGGATACTTTTCTTTAACAATTTAATTGCGACTAATTTTTTTACTTTTCGGTCAGGCTATTCTTATGTAAATCTTGAAGTCGCTAGGTTCTTGTACCTAATAACCATTCTTTGAAAATGAAAAAGTTAGTAAAAGATGTAAAACAAAAATTGCTTTTCTAACGAAACAAATTAATAAAATTATCCTGATTCTACTCGAATTTGTACACTTAAGGCAGATCCAGAAAAATATCCACCGTCAAGCGCATTGAATCAATGCGAAGATGCATTAGCAGAAATTTCAACACAGATAGAAAGCATCAGACGCTAAATATAAACAAAAAAAGAATTTTTTAAAAGACAGTTGTTTTAAGTATTCAACTTAGAAACGAGTTCAGAAATTGAACGTCGAGCAAAAACAAACTTTCCGCTAGTTGTGCTTTAACCATATAAATAACTTTCTTTATATCAGAGCTTGTGAACAAAGCAAATTAGCAAATTTTACGGCTTTTCTTAGTGTTCAAACTCACAGTTTCGCAAAAAGTTCTTAAAATCTTACTTTTTTCGAAAGGCACACTTTTCTCGATCGACGGCTCTTGCTTGGCAACACCGTTGCTGCAAACGTCGATGCTCTTCGTCTTTTCGTTAGGACTACTGCGCCTGGCTGAAATTACAGAATTTAATTAATAATGGAGTAGACTTGAACGGATCGAAGGCGCGAGTTGTTTTTAACGAGAGTAACGCGGCGATATATTCGACACTTTTCCTTTGGATTCTCTATATTTTTTCGCAATTTTAACGAAATACTTAGGGCCACTCATCACTTAATGAGATACGCTTACAGAAAAATCGACTTCCAACTTGGCCATAACGAAAATCATCGTTCGAAAAACTTTATAGTCGAGTTCTTTGAAAAATATAAAAAATGAAGAGTTGTAATAGTAAAAGTGACATTGTAGAAACGTCAACAAACCAATCTAGCACTATGGAGCTTATCAGAAATATCGATCTCTGGTGACGTATCGAACTCGTTCAATATATTGCTGGCATCGAGCAAACGGTCTGTTTCAAAGCTATCACACAAAAGCAAACTTCTGTCGTGACAAATTGCAAAAGTAATTAAAATAAAAAGACAACAGATAGAAAAGCTTCTTTTCATCTTGAATTTACGTTAATTGGTTTCAAATGAACAGAGAATAAAAAAATTTTAGTAGAGACCAGAAAATTAGCTATTAATATTAATATGCAAATATTGATACAGTATTGATATGTTAATATATATATATATACTACTATGTATTAATGCAGATAAAGAATCATTATATAGTATACAGTACTATACTTTAATATAGGAAGATCAATTAATATTAAATTATGTTTGTATTTCCTTATTTTTGATATTTTGTTAAAAATAAGACTTTTAAGCGGTATATCAGTCTGAAGCCAAACTTGACCTTTCTTATTCACAATTTAATTTGGCAAGCACTTGCTTGTCACTGGGAATGCGATTGTGGAGATACTCACTTCATTTCTAATATCGTTTTGCAGGGATTCTAAACCTTTTCTTGTAGTCGTACCTTTTTTAGATTTTATTTATCATTGTAACATTTTATCTTTCTAATCTTCTTGACTCGCGGAGCAAAGTCAGGGGCTTTAAACTTAAGCACTCCTCAAGCAATTACCCCGACTTGCTTTTGAAAATGCCAAAATGTCGATTATGGTCGCCATCAAACGGCGGTCCTAACGACCCGGTTAAGTTGCTCACATGACGATGCATTGGCATTTCATACTTGATTCAAGTCGCTTTTAAAACTAGGTCTCGAGTCGGAGATAATGGAGTTAATTTGATAATTCATAACTTGAAAAAAATAGGCTGCATCATTCACTTAGTCGGGGTGCTTGCAACACTGAAACTGCTGTTAACCAAATTTAGAACTGTTAAATAAATGAAAGGCAGATGAATTTCAAAACAGCTACAAAAAATATCTAAGCCGGTTTGAAAATATCAATAAATTATTAGATTGTCAAACTCTAGTTACATGGATCAGGTTGAAAACTATAAAAATACATTGCTACAGATGCTTTGCTGTGCTACTTCTACATACGTATGTGAAATGTACTAAATCTCCGAACATTAGTTAAAAAGTAATTTTGGAGTAAATTAAAAGAGTATAATTTGGGTAATAACAATGTCGTAGGCAGCAAATGATTAAATGAACAATCTAACAAGAGAAATTAAAATAAACAATCTAATAAAGTCATTCCAAGGCGAGAAACGACAGAGGTGTGAATTGAGAAGCTGCACGTGACCGTTTGGTTGATGACCTCCAAAGCCACGCACACACTTTCGCGTTCATCGCAGGGATTAAATACATGAAATCGGTACAATGGCACTACGCGAAAGAATGTGGAAACAAGATTTTAAAACACGAGTCAAAAATAGATGAATGTAAAAAGTAGGTTTGAATACTGAATAGTTCTGATTCGCAAGTAAAACAAACTATCGTGGCAGTATCATTTGTAAGCATTTCAAGTTTTTTAGGGGGAAAAAAGTTTATAATACTGTAAAAAATTTTAAAAATTGAAATATATGTGAATTTTGAACAGTCGTACATGAAACCAACCGACTTTTTTCAGTGGAAAAGCTTGGTTATTGAATAATAGTTGTAAATTCTCACAGATATAGTATAAAAAAAACTTTTAGGATTCAACCAAAGCCACCAACCAGAGATATAAAATTTCAGCTACTAGACATACTGTACACAGCCCAGCAATATAATTACAACGAAAAGTACTTACCGAGCAAACACAATTTAGAGTCAACTTAACATGCAAACATTAAACTAGCATTTGGTTTTCTTCAGTTGGATTGACCAATATCGTGCTATTTGATTTATTTTGAGCAAAATTGCTCGAAACAAAAACTCTATTGTCTTAGTTGCATAGTTTCGAGCGAAATTGCTCACAGCGTTAATATACATGTAATAAGAAATAAAAAATTTTAAAAAGAACTTTTCGGAAACTACTGTACACAAAAAAATTGGCATTTTTAAAAATTAATTAACAGCCGAACAATGATGGCCAATGGGAAAATTTTTGCGATTTGCAAATAACGTGAAATAATAGGGGTCGATAACCGGGCCCCAACTTTTTGGGGGGCATTGGGTGCTTTTTCTTTGGTTAAAATTATATACAAAAAGCAGAAACAGATACTGATACAAAATGATGACTTTTTTAAAGTCATTTGGACAAATAAAGTAAGACACTTAAAGGCGACATCAAAACAGAAAAGACCACTAACTTCAACTTTCAACTCGAAAAGCTAAGTAGGCAAGAAAAGCTACAGCCATTAAGTGCAAACTCATAGCTAAAATATCAACGTTCGACATGCGTTTAAGATCCCGAAGGAATTAAATTGCTTCATAATGGCAGACAGTTAGTTGAGTGACGGATGGTATTAAGTAGAATTAAATCGTAGACGAGCAAATGGCTGCTAATACGATAAATTTAAATTCTGCTTAATATTGATGAAAATTAATTTGGAAACATCACAATAGTGTTGCCGTTATTAACTAATTAAGATCATTTAATCGCACAGTATACTGACAAATTCATTAGCGAATCCGGTAACTCCATTTGCCCATCTTACAAACGGTTTTTAATTGCAGATGCAAAAAAAGAAAACTGGACTCGCTCTTTAAACCAAAATTTTAAACCAATAAAATAGAATCTAAATATATTTTGTAGAAGTAATTTAAGTGGATAAATAATAAGATATTTAACTCATATTGAACAGCATGTTTCAAAAATTGTCGCTGAAAGCAAAGTTGAATGAGAGATCTTAAACTGGGACGTTTTCAAAATTCGCAAAATATTTTGTTCTATATACAAATAGAGCAATAGTTAATATTTTTTCATTTATTCATTAAACTATATAAAGTCTGTATAAATTGTTAGAAGGCATTTTTTAACGTTTTCTCAAGCCTCTTTTGTCTGTAGTTGCTCAGAATAGAGGAATAAAGCAAAACTCGTAAATGCCCTATTACTTCAGCAAAAATTGTAGGAAATACGGACTGATAAAAAAATAATACTTGACTGTATAGCTGTGCACTATATTACATAGTCTACCTATAGCATTTGACGTGTGAATTTCTCTTTGAATTAGACCAGGGGTGACAAACTTATTGGTTGTCGCTGTCAGTTCCGGCTGAGTAAGCGGGCCGCACTTAGTTCTTAGTCATACTACAAAACCTTCTTTCTATAATTTAAAAAGCAAAAAGGACCCTTATAAGTTATGTTAAAAGAAGGATTGCGAACTCGAACACGAACTCGAAGAACTAGGGTCTATTTTTTTTGCCGAACTTGAACTTGAACTCGAAAAATAAAAATTGTTGAACTCAAACTCAAAAAAATATATGATCAAATTTGCGTTCATTAATTGAAGAATTTTGAAGAGAATAATTAATATTTTGGATTTTACTTTTGATATTAAATTGTTAAATTTTAAATACAACTGAATTTTACTTTCGATTGGATAACGGAGTTGTCAATTTAGGTTCGTTCTCTGTTTAACTTGAACCCATTACATGAATTTATTTTATTTCGTCAATGACAGCCAGTTTCATTACAACTATCATTACTACTACTTGGCATCTCCGGAAGCAGGTCGGGGTAATTTCTTACCCTATGTATAGCGCCTCCGTCGCTTTCCTGCGAGTCAGGAGGATAAATATAGAGATAAAAATAAAAAAAATAAAAATAAAACTTTTATTTTATTATCTCTTTATGGTAGCATTTCAATTTTCTGATGAAGTATAAGTTATTGTGTAGATAGGCTTAATAGAGCTTTCGATTTTTACAGCATAGAAAAGAACTCAAACTTCAACTCTATTAAAAATCTATCGAGTTTGCAGCACTGGTTAAAAGTAATAGGTCAAAAGATAAAACAAAACAATCTTAATCAAAACTTTAGGTATATCAAATTTCCCGTTTAATGTTTAATTTTTACTGTATTAGAAATAGATGCGCGTTAAAAAGCAAAGAACCCAGTCAACAAAGGATTTGTTACACAAAATTATAAACCTTTTGGAAACGAAAAAAGAAATTGTTCAACAACAGTAATGAACAACAACAAAAATAACAAAACCCAGTTGGTCACTTAAAGGTCCGTTTCCACTACGACCGTTAGCGGGCGTATTCTTTGTTTGTTTTATTGTTTCGGTTAGTGCTTAAGGGCGGAAAGTAAAAAAATCAATAAACAAAAAATAATCCCACCAACGCTCTTAGTGAAAATGGACTTTAAACTGCCACTCTATGAAGACTCTGGCGTGGATATGTTAAAAATTTCTTTGAATAAATGCAAGAAATCAAAATTACAAAAATAGACACTGAATAGTCGAAAAATCAATGCGAACCATAGAGTTAAAGTTATTTTAACGCGGTATTAAAGCACGAAATATTAAAAAGAAAGAAAAAAACATTAAATAAAAAATTAAATAGTCTTTATTAATATAACCGTACGTGAGATGTTTGAAAACTATTTTGCAGTACTTAATGCTTAATATTAGGTCCAACTGACGATGTGGCAA
Organism: Diplosoma virens; assembly: GCA_963680785.1. NCBI lineage: Eukaryota > Metazoa > Chordata > Ascidiacea > Aplousobranchia > Didemnidae > Diplosoma > Diplosoma virens. Next base: position 23,274,175 of record OY796892.1, on the reverse strand, counting down.
CTCTCAACAGATTGAAGGGGATAAAAAAGAAATCAAGCTCCAACTCCTTGCTTTTGATATCCTAAAATTTAGGGGTTGATTTTGCAAAAACCGATTCGCGGGCCGCATGTCCGTCATCTCTGGATTAGATTAGATTCCCAATCTTTTTGAGGCGTCTTGCGTTAAACTTTGGAAATTTGAAGGTTTGGCTAACACGTGATCTCTTTTCTTGTCAAACCACAGATGTACCTAATATCGCTTTTTCGCTTATTAGCGTTGTTAACTCGCAACTGTATCTTGGTAAAGAAGTCTGATTTGTGATGTAAATGGGGTCAAGGCGAAAACCAAGAGATAAATTACCTTTAGACCATATTTATCTAATATAAGTAAACCGAAGACTAAAAGAAAAAAACTTTTACCTCTTACCGTTCAAAACAAGAGGTAGAGTCAGTCTAATTTAAAAAAAAAATTTTACAATTATCATCGACGCCCACGAGGCTGGGCATTATCTTACACTAGTGTTGATGAATATAAATATATACATTGTTGCATCTCACTTCAACTGCAATTTATTAACTCGTTTTACAGAACGTTTAAATTTTATAAAGTGAAATGAAAACTAAACATAACATCGTTGGGTCTATTTAATAGTTTCGGTAGTACCAACTGCGCTAAGAAAAAGAACAAAATTCTATAACGATAAAAAATATAACTTGTCTCTTTATAATAAATGCACAGCTAAATGAAAAACAATATAAAAACAAAGTGCAACTACACACAATGAGGGGTTAAGGTAATCTAAGGTAATTGTTGAGTCAGAAAACGAGCTGTCAGCATCATAAACAAATTTGTCTACGGAAATGGTTGCCAACCTGTACAAATTCGCCAAGCATTGATTTTATGTCAATATTGAATTATTTATTTTCTAAGACAAATGTTATAATTTCACATAATTAAGTTCCCAAAACTCAAAGTGACGGGAAAGATAAAGTCATCGCACATCATGCTGCGAACTTGCAGGAATAAAATTGACAACTATCTTTCGACGATCACCAAGAGCCTATGACAAATGTGCGTGTTTGCTGTATTGATTTTTTAAAAAAATACCTCCAACTATATACAACAAAAAAAGTTTCTAAAAGACCTTTTAAATTAGGATTTATAAACCTACGTTTCCTTCCGTGTATCGCGAAGCATATAAACAAATGAAAAGTAAGCGGATAATTTCAATTCAAGCATTAGTGTTGCAAGCTAAAACGCGTCTTTAGGGTTTGTTTCCACTACGAGCGTTGGCGGGAATATTCTTCGTTTCCTTCATTGATTTAATTTATATCTTTTCGCGCTTTACCACTAAGAAATGCAAAAAATCAATAAAACAAACAAATACTTCCGCCAACGATCGTAGTGGAAACGCACCTTTATTGCTTTCATACAGCAAGAATTTAGAAATATTTGTTTATCATCAGAATGTTGATCGTCGGATTACAAAGACCTCGTTTAATATATTTAACGAAAATTTAAACTAAAAATTTTTTTGGAATTTCAACCGAATTCCAGTTGCTTGAAATTTCAACCGAATTCCAGTTGCTTGAAATTTCAACCGGCAAAATTTCACTACTTATTTGCTTAAAGATATCTCATGGTCGCTTAAAGTTTTTGAACCAAAAGTTTTTGAAAATGTTGAAAATAATCGCTTAAAGTTTTTGAAAATTTAAGAGAAAATAATGCGAGAAAACAATTTTAATAAAAAAAATCTTTCTACTAGATTTTGTTAACGGTGATCGAAATTCAAGAAAGGTAGCAAAACCGAAAAGCATAAAAAAGCCAGCAAAGTAGTATAAGTACGATGATTCCAAAAAGTTCGCAATTTTTTTTTTTCACTTTCAAAAGCATTTCCTAAATTTTCTCTTTTTAGCAGAAATACAGTAACGATTTTGTTGAAAATAGCTATTACGTGTTTAACCGTACTGCTATGAAAATTGAGTCTGTAAAAAAGACTTTCAAAATTTGATAAACTAACAAACTAGATTCTAGGTCAATGGTTCTCAACCTTTTTCAAATTGCGGTACACTTTGGTCTTTTTCGAAATTCGCGACACACTTGGTCCAAATTTCTTGATTTTCGTCCCTAAAAAGTAGCGTTCCCTAAAAAACGTCTTTACTTTGAATCAGTGTTCTAATTCTTACTTTTTGTCTCGAAATGGAAGTGTTCTTTAAAAACAAGGTCCAGGATCAATGGACTAATGTTTCTTAAAAAGTTTCGCGGCACACAAATTGAGAAACACTGTTCTAGACAAAGAAACTTTTGTACATTACTACAGCAACTATCAAGTAAATAGTTTTAAAATGTTGCAATCATTGCAGAGTTATCTCACAAATACATGTATCCAAGACCTTAATAATTAACTAAAACTTTTTCAAGATTTATCGAAAACTGCTAATTTACATCATTATAATATTCTCACCGTTTAGTTTCATTTTAAAAGGCCCCCGAGATTTGGTGTCACCTAAAAACAAAACAGTAAATCAGTTCAAAAAGAAAGCTTAATTAGACGTAGTTTTACAAAGAGCATTTTACTTACAAGCAATAGAGCATGTTGGCTATCTTGTCTTTTTCTTATAGTTTAAAATTTAGGTTGAAAAAGTAAAAAAACTTACATAGTCTATCTATAGCATTAGACGTTTGAATTTCTCTTTGGATTAGAACAGGGGTGATTCAGTTGCGTAGGTTGCGTTATGGTCGTTTGCGTACGTTGCGTTGGGTCGAACCAGTAGCTAGGCTTCTGTAGGCTATTGGTTCGACGCGCAAGCGAATCGCTCTGGTTGTGTCCTGAGTAAAACTTCTTTCCTACTTCGAGCGTTGGCGGGAGTATTCTTTGTTTGTTTTATTGATTTTTTTTTGCTTTGCTCAGGAATACTCCAGCTAACGCTCGTAGTAGAAACGAGCCTTAAAAATGGTTGATAACTATTTCCCCGGACGGATGATATTTCACATGATTCCAAAGACGTATTATCATCACAATGAAAATAATATTAAAACAAAAGTGGTAAATACAAGGGTCAGCATTATTTTTGTATTCAACAAAAATTATAATTATTGAATCACGAGATGGTTGCACTTTCCGGACCGTGGCCCGACACTTGATCGAACGACACCTGATCGAAGCGACACTTGATCGAATAATGAAAGAAAAAATTTACAACTTTGAATTTGTCCCAATTTTGTCAATTTTTCTTCCCAAAAACATTGTGATCTGTAAAAAAAGATTTTCACTTTGAATCTGTCCCAGTTTTGTCGATTTTTTGTCCCAAAAACATAGTGACCTCTAAAAAATAAATTCTCTCTTTTAATCTGTCTCTAATTTCTGCAAGAGGTTTGCAAGGTTGGAGCCATAGTACAATGCCATCATCTAAATAACTGACTACAATGGAAAAATAAAGCAAAAGAATGTCAGCAATAGGCATCTAACGAAACATAACCATGACAAGAAATCTAGTTGTTGCCCCCCATAAAAATGCTTTGCCTAGAGACCTTATTAAAAAAACCCTTACCTTGAAATTGACAAAAAATTTTAAAAATAAAAACAAACTGTCTTCTTACTGATAGCCTCTGCTTTTTATGAATCTAATTTACAGTAACCAAGACATTGTTTAATCACAGAAACATACAAAAGTAAATCTTTTTTTTTTATCAACTGTCATTTTGATCAAGTGTCGTTTCGATCAAATGTCGTTTCGATCAAATGTCGTTTCGATCAAGTGTCGTTCAATCAAGTGTCGTTCGAACAAGTGTCGTTCGATCAACTGTCGTAGCACCTCCCCGGACACCTGGACAACTATTACAACGGGCAGACAAGAAAATTAAGCAAGCCTAAAAAACTTTTTTTCAAGAGCAAACTGCACAAACATCCATATTTGAGCTTAAACCTTTTTTTTCGGAAAAATAATCGAAGTTGATAAATAATTAAATATTGATATTCTTTTATTCTATATTGGCTCTCATTGGGATAAAATAGACTACTAACATATCTACAGGTTTTTTGTTGCACCTTTTTCCAAATCTTTTCCATCAGTTTCATTGGTTTGACGATTTCGCTTCGGCTTCTCATTATTTAAAGGAACGGACGACGACCTCGTTTTGCCAAACGGAAACGAAGATAAGCTGAAATCTTCTTTGGACGTTCGTTTGTTTAACGCTTTTTTTCGGCCAATCATTTTTCTTTGCAAGAAAGTGGCGGCAAATGTGCAAAAAAATAGGAAAGCTTATAATAACTGATAGTTGAATAAATTAAAACATACAGTGTTTTTAGAAAACAAAGCAAAAATTGCACCCTAAAAATTGTGCTATGCTGCAAGCAAAATATGGAGATTTATAAAGTGCTAAGAGACTGGTGTAAAAAAGAGTTAATACACTTATGACACTGTTACTTCAATTAATGAATTGCAATCATGCACAAATATATTATGTCAAAAGTAAATGTTGCAAAAATTAAATTTCTAAACTTAAAATTTTCAAAACTTAAAAATTAATACTTTAATGTGCAATAATGGAAAGTAATTCAAGATTACAAAAAAAAACTAACACAAATGTAATTCTACAAATATTTTTGTGAGTGAAACTAACTAAGCACCTTCAGGGCTATAAAAAAGTTTATTAAATTAGCTTCAATACTTATTGGTATGAGCATTTATGTTTTTAACAGGTATAAACAATTTATCAGCACAAACCAAAATCCAATCATATTTCAAACAAGTTCACTGTGAAAATCTACATCTAAATCTAGTATTCCAAATATGACATAAATTATGGCAAATAATTTATCACTTGTCATAATATATCGCTTGTATATAGTAAATCACTTTGTAGCATAATCATTAAAACCAGGATAAAAAATTATCTTTGTAGTCAACCAATAAGTGCAACAATCTTTAATGAATCCAGTATCCTTTAACAAGCAAGATAATCTCACAAAAGTCAGATGAAAAACTTCTTTTAATTTTTTTAGAATTATAAAAATTTATTCTAAACCCTTAATTGATCAATTAGCATTGTGCATTGTTTCATTTTATAGCATATATATATATATATACTTTTTTTAAAAATTATATTAACTGCCACATTAAGAGCATATTTTACTATGTATACCAGGCATACAATAACATGAATTAACTCCTGTTTGCCTTAAAATTAATTTGTTTGAGCATAAAATTGAAAATTGATTTGGCAAAATATATACTCTCGTCTTGTTCTAAAAAAATATATTTGTGATGCACAAGTATATTTGGCACAATCTGTAAAGGGGTTAATAAATAATCATATAATACAGACTGTTTTCAGACTGTCAAAAACAACACAAAAATCAGCGAAAATCTGAAAAGTTTATTAAAAAGAAATGTAGAAATTAATTAGAATCCAACTATTGCAAAAAAACTAACTTGACAACAAATTTTTGAACCTATTAGTTACTTCTTGCAGTTTTAAATTATTTTTAAAAAACAACACACCAATTGCTAATGAAGAAAAATGAAATAAAAATTTTTAAGAAAAATATATTTAAAAACTTACTTTTGTACAATTCATATCTCTTATTCATAATATAAAATACTTTAAAAAAGAATCAAAAAATATTTATTTGGAATATAATTGAAATTCTATTTTTTTAATTTTACGATTTGCATATGCAAAAAAGTAGAATGATTGAATTTTGTTTATCACGAAAAAACAAAATTTTACAAAGTTATTTTTCTATTTAGCAAAGTTCAATCAAAAAATAACCATGGCTTTAAAAAATTATAATGTTCAGCAAAATAACCATTTTTATTTTTTTAGAAAAGAAAATAGCGAGAATTATTTTTGATCAAAAAATTATTAAAATAAAAATTAAAAAAGAAATACATACTATTCAGTGTCTAAAAATTTTAAGTTAAAATTTTATTTCAAGTGAATGTGAAAAATTAAAGTAAAATACCAGATCATATTTTGTTTATTTATTTGTACCTTTTACACACAAATTGGCAAAAGTATCATTAATTTCATAAAATTTATTTTAAAATTAACAGCAACTTACACTTTTTCATATTTTAGAGTTAGATATAATTAAGATTTACTGCAAAAACTAAATTTTATCAAACATACAAGAATTAAAATCATACAAAAATCTTTACATTCAAATATTTTTCAACAATTTTATTAGTAAATTTTTTAAAATTACTAGTATTTATAAGCTGGTTTCCATTTTGTCTATATTTTTAATTATTGCTTAGAAAGTATATTTCTACAGTTCCATCAAAAACATGATAAATTAAAATGCTTGTTTATAAAAATTGTTTAAACAGAAACTACTATTATTTTTAATTTCATATAAGCTAGTTGTTAACAATTTTAATGAACATTTGCAACTATATATTAAACAAGCTCATAACTTAAGTACAAATAAATAAATTCTTTTTCAAGAAAATTTGGATCTTGTTCACCCTTTGCCATTACCAACCTTGCAGGCTTTGGGGATTCCTTAAAATTTTAAAGTTTATAATGTAATCACAGCAAATAGCAAATGAGAACCTAAATTTATCAACAATAAGACAAGTTTTAAAATAAGTCCACTTTCTATCTTTAATTTTGGAAATTGATTAGCAATTCACATCTGATTTAGTAATTTCATCTCTCTTCAAGAAGTCACAGTAAGGGATTTTTGTTTGTGAAACTAACCCAGATTCCCTTGCAGTAACTATCACTTCTTGAGAGATCCTTTTTCTTTTAGTTTCTTTTTTATTCCATCCTGGTGCTGAAAAGAAGATTCCAGGTATCAATAATAACAGTAAAAATATGTATTGAATACCTAAATCAATATATATATAAAACAAACAGTACATTTATCTTTACTTTGGGCTGGTAGAATATGTTCATGCTTTTACATATTTTTAAGGACTGATCATATTCATCCAGCCGAACTCTGCTATGGTCCCACCATTGCACCGCCCCCATAGCAATGTTTTATTAAGCAAATAACCTCGGTCCTATACATTTTTTTTTTCTTTTTCTCTTTCTATTTAAACAATTTTATAATGAGGTGAAGCAACCTTGCTTCTATATTAAACAACAAGTCACACCTTTCATCGCTAATTAGCAAGACACAACGTCAACTCGTTTTGTTGCTTCTTCCTTTTTCTAACCCCGTCTTTAACAACATACAAACTTTTCAACATTTTGTTATTTTGTTCATGTGGTGGAGCAGAAATAAAAGAAAACTGAACTGAACTGAACTGAACTTTTTGTTGAAATATAAAAACTTAGTTTACTTTTAATTAATTTTGTCATTGCTTTATTGTTCTTTTTGGTTATATTACAGTATAATACAGTATGCAAGTGATTGTATTAAAATAGAGCATTTATCCCTTAAATTTTATTTTGTTCTTTACTATATCTTGGCATCTCCGGAAGCAGGTCGGGGTAATTGCTTACCCTATGTATAGCGCCTCCGTCGCTTTCCTGCGAGTCAGGAGGATAAATATAGAGACAAAAATAAAAAAAAAATAAAAAAAAAGGTATTACAACACATATTATGCATAAATTATTACTACAATATATTGACAGTTAAGATTGAAAGCATTGGACTAAATAACATATGTTTATGATAGTTAGTGCCACAGTGCTAAAACGCGTCTTAGCTTGTAGGCTACTTTTTTTTATATGCAATTGATATGTGCTTGTCCTCTGTCTATGCCTATTGAAATTAACCTTTCTTTTGTTAAGAACAAGCATTCACTTATGTTTTGGATTCGATTTGGTGCATCAGTGGTGTACATGGATACGGATTCGGACTTTAAACCAAGTAGGATTCATTAATTTTGGAAATTTAGCTTTAATTCTTAGTAAATTGATATTGTTAAATTTAATACCAGTCACTTAGGCTCACAATATAAATTATTTTAGTTTTGACGTTGTGCAGTTATTTTGTGTGATTAAATTGGCTACGTGGCTGGGTAGGCAACAGCAAACTTTTGCTGGCGAATCCATAAACATAATCTTGGTTTAGCCCTAGCTCATGTCTCGCTGTTGCAGGAATATATTGTGTTTTTTATTAGACAATAAGCACTATACGGCACTTTTTTGTGTTTGGCGATTCTTGAAAGCAGCTTTAATTATTTTTGTATCATCTATAAATTTTAAAAACTTTTATATAATAAATTTATTTCATATGGCAAAATCCATATTAAAAGACAAAAAACAAGCAGAAAAATCACAGAGTAATATAATTATTTTCATAATGAGCAAAAAATTAACAGTCCAAAAAAATAGAATGTGTTCATCATGTTAGAGATTAAAAAAAAATTTGGAGGGTTGTTGCAGCAACTAAGGAAGTTATATAGCCTAACGATTTCTTAAAAGAGCGTCAAAATTGGAATATTGTATAAAACTTTCAACTTATGGCCACTTACGTACCTAGGTATACAGTATTCTAAGGCAATCATCGTAAGCAACACGAATGCGGTGAAAACTTGAAATCGAATATTTACACCACAAATACGAAGCATATAGATTAGAAGAATACGATTTAAGCGGCATATTTTTAATAGTAAGAGAATACTGTGAGAAAGCAGATTTCAATTGATTTGCAGAACAATATAATGATCTTGCTTGTCTATTTATATCGTCATCATCCTTTAATGCATTAGTTAATTCTACACCAAGATTTTACTTTTTGAAAAAAACAATTCTTTATCTCACAGCCGGATTGACTGCTGAGTGTTTGTGAGACACATCGATTTAGTAAAAGAACCGCACTCACTGAATCTTTGTAATAAAAACAATACTATTATTATCAGTAAACTTACTACATACGTCGTGTTGTCCTGAAACTCTAGGACAAAAACAACAAACATCATCTGCATACATGATTTGATCTATCAAAACATTTCCAATGTAACAACCAGCTGGTACAAGACTAAAATCTTGGGAAAAGTTGATCAATATAGACAGCAAATAAATAAGGACTGAGAACCTCCTTCCTGTCTTGCTTCACTAAAAACGGGAAAGGGTTAAGATTACTGAGATCCCCACCGTACTTGCATCAGCTGCTAACTATAGGCTACCAGCAACGCAGCAACCGGACAATTAAGCATGATGGAACATTAGGTAACAAAAGCTTTTTATAATAATGGATCATATGATACTCCATCAAACGTTTTAAACCAGCGGTTCTCCACCCGAAATTCGTTGAATAATTTTAGAGGGTCCGTGAGCAGCTTTTGCTAAAATAAGAAAAAAGATACTTTTTTGCTCATTCATTGTAACACAAATTTTTGAAGTTAGCTTATTGGGAAATAGATTAATTCGAAGACCTAAAAGGTCTGTACTTTGATTTTTAAAAATCTTGAGACATTAAAAAAGCGTGTTGCATGACTTTTGTTTTGATTTTCGAATCGAATAGCCTACCAGTTCCCGGGAAATCAGCAAAATCTTACAGTGAACTTAAAGTAAAGACTAAAAAGAGTTTTTCTTTTGGTTTCTAAAAATTTTGAGAACAAGAATGCCTGTCTTAAAAGAGTTGAAGACCAAAAAAAAAACGAAAATAAAAAAAGGTCAGGACATTAACAAAATGGTATTCTGCAAAATTAATAGTTTCTGTAGGGGACCGTAGCTTTTAAAATTTTCGAAAAGGTTTCCGTGAATGAATTTTTTTTTCTACATTTATACTCCTAATTCGCAGGAAAGCCTCGTAGGCGCTATAGGCTACATTGTAGGCGCTATAATTGTAAAGCAATTCTTGATCTATATTATATTAGGTCGTTACAAAAATAATGGCCGCTTGAAGTACGGTGTTTTGAAAAACTATTTTAACATTGTATTTGTTGTTTATTTTAGGTCAATTTTGGTATACATAATAATTGATGTGTACTCTTAAATATTTTTTAACTTATTTTCAGGCAAAAATATCTTTAAAGCATATAAGCCCATAATTATAAACACAAAAACACATGAATTTCACTTACTTATGTTACATGAGTTCAAACTCAGTCACAATGCCTTCTAAACTGTTGCCAATATCAACAGAGCATGGGGAGATGGGTATACAAGTGATTGGACAGTACGAAGGTGCTTCCAGAAATTCCGTAGTGTAGATCAGAGCCTTGAAGATGAAAAAGGCAGAGGACGGATATGCAGTCTTGACAATGAACAATTGCAAGCTATTGTTGAGCAAAATTCACAACAAAGTGCCAAAGAAATGTTTGTGATTCCTTTCAAATACCCTGTAAATAAAGCTGTTGCAGTGCTGTTGCAGTACTGACAGCAAGGGTCTCAGTCACAAATAGTCTTTAGCATTTTGTTGAGGATTTTGCTCAACAATTTGCTTACAATTGCTTGCAATTGTTCATTGTCAAGAGTGCATACCCGCCCTCTGCCTTTTTCATCTTCAAGGCTCTAATCTACACTACGGCATTTCTGGAAGCACCTTCATACTGTCCAATCACTTGTATACCCATCTCCCCATGCTCTGTTGATATTGGCAACAGTTTAGAAGGCATTGTGACTGAGTTTGAACTCATGTAACATAAGTAAGCGAAGTTCATGTTTTTTTGTATTCATCATTAAGAGTTTATATTATTTAAAAATATTTTTGCCTGAAAATAAGTTAAAAAATATTTAAGAGTACACATCAATTATTATGTATACCAAAATTGACCTAAAATAAACAACAAATACAATGTTAAAATAGTTTTTCAAAACACCGTACTTCAAGCGGCCATTATTTTTGTAACGACCTAATAAAACAACTGTCCAAAAATTACCCCCTTCCTGCTTCCGAAGATGCCTAAGATATCGCTGTGGGGTTGAAATTTTTTATTTTGATATTTTTGTTTTTATTTAGAGAAATGATCAAAACAGGGATGAGTTGATTACATAACAAATGTAATTGATTACGATTATGATTACTTACCCATTTTGCAATTTGGATTACGATTACTTTATCTATTCTGCAATCACAATTCCGATTATTCAACATAATCATCTGTTTTTCGAATGCTACGACAGAAATTTTGAAACGCATTGGTAGAATAATATTTTCTTTAATCCTTATCACGATTAGCATTCAAAATGTTTGTTACATTTTGTAAACGTAAGTTTTGAAATCGCTCATCTAAAAGGCGACAACATATGACGTCACAAATGAGGTTCTCGCGCTTGAATGTTAGCTCAATGTAGTCGATCACATTTAAGTTTTTTTCAATGTATTCAATTATGATTACGATTACATTTGAGTTTTTCTCAATGTAATCTTTTACGATTACGATTACATCAAAAAGCGTAATCGGTTGTAATCGATTACGATTACTAATTACGATTACCCAATGTCTGGACCGAAATTTAGAGCTGTTGCCAAGACCGCTAAGCAGAGGAAAGTGACCTAAAGTGTATTTCCCAAAAATACAACACAATAACGTGAGTAGGTTTTGAACTGCGATTGTGTCGATCACGTTATTCATCAATTATGGTGCTCTTTTCCACTCGGCCATGCTGCCAACGAAAAAAAGGTTGGCCACTGCTTTAGAGGCATCCAAGGATGAGTCTTGCTTAAAATAAGATAAAACAATCGAATGACCGAGAGGCCAAACGTGAGCTAAAGGTCTACAACAACGGTAGACTTTTACCGTTCTGCTGTCCAACCCCTACTTACCTTGGGGTAAAACTGGAGAGATCGCTCACGTTTCGTCACCATTTAGTGGCATTGCGCAAAAAACTATCCTCGCGCGTCACACTGCTAAGGCGACTCGTGGTCTCGGGATGGGGTGCTGGTGCTAAAACACTACGCATAGCCACCTTGTCTCTAGTCTACTCAGCAGCTGAGTACTGTGCGCCAGTCTGGTGTCGCAGTGCTCACACTCGCCTCATTGACAGTGTCTTGAACGACGCCTTGCGCATAATTACTGGATGCCTGCGTCCCACTCCAACGGACCACCTATCTGTAATCTCAGGCATCCAGCCAGCTGAGCTTCGCCGAATGGGAGCGACACTCTCCTTGGCTTACCGTGGATCTCTGGACCCCGATTATATCTTGTATGATCTTTTAAGTGGGTCCTTAGATACTCGCCAAGCGAGACTAAGATCCAGACGCCCGTTTGTGCCAGGTGCGCGTAATCTTTTGGACAACCTTGCCAGACTTGGCATCCGCGCCTCTGAATGGACAAATCACAAATGGAAAACGGAGTACTGTGAAAATGCTTCCAGGCTCCGTGCTTTTGTGCCTGAGACCGGTGCCAGGCCTGTTGGGATGGGCTTGTCCCGAGCAGCTTGGGTTAAGCTCAACCGCCTGCGGACTGGTGTTGGGCGATTCCATTCGTCCATGCACAAATGGGGTCTCGCTCCTTCACCGAATTGCGAGTGTGGCGCCTCTGAGCAAACCGCAGACCATGTACTAACAGCGTGCCCTATACATCGGGCACCACATGGAGCACGAGGTCTGACGGTTTGGATGACGAAACTCGATGCTGGTTTAATGACATCACTGCCAGCATTTGATTCAGGTAGCGCAGCAGTCTGGGGTAGTAAAAGGATAAACCCTCAGCCCCAGTCCTGTTTGTGTCTGGCCTGGAGTGGATACCCTTCAAACGACGACGACGACGATCGATTTAAACAAGAAAATACTTATACCAGTAGTCATTCCACATTTAAATCCGAACTAATGATCACTAGTAGACAAAAAAGTTGTAGCTCTATATGATATAAAAGGTTATGTTCAAACAGCTTAAAAAATTAATGTCGCCACTGCCTGGCTATTAGGCAGTAGCCTTGTTGCATGCATTTTTGTAGACTATCATTATTTTTTTCTTAAGAATCGGCACAATGTTAGTTATCAGATATTTTTCTGGGAGAAAACCATGTATTAACATGCTTATTAATCAGAATACTTAAATAAATACAAATTCTGTAAGGCCGGATCTACACTAGGCGTATAAAATTTTGTTTACGCGGAGGGTAGGCGTATAAGCATATCCTTGAAAAAATATATAAACAAGAAAATTATTCAAACATTTTGAAAAAAAAATGATTTTTTTGTACCTTATTAAGCAATTGTCTTATTAACCTTATAAAATAATTGTCGGCAGCGTGGTCGAGTGGTTAAAGTACCGGGCTGATGATCAACATGGTCTCGGTTCAAAACCCACTTGCGCCATTCTGATGTGTTCTTAGGAAAAACACTTTACGGCACTTTCCTCTGCTTGGTGGTCTTGGCAAGCAGTTCTAAATTACAGTAATATCTCTATTAAATTACTAGCGGACAGCAATATCTTGGCATCTCCGGAAGCAGGTCGGGGTAATTGCTTACCCTATGTATAGCGCCTTCGTCGCTTTCCTGTGAGTCAGGAGGATAAATATAGAGATAAAAATAATAAAACAATTTCTATTCGAAAGTATTTTTTACGCCAAGCGTAAGCGGAAAAATTGTTTGGCAAGCGAGTTTTCGCCTGCGCTCGGCGTAGCATTTTTTCGTTGGAGCCTGGCGTAGAAATATGATAATAAACGCTTTTACGCCGAGAAATTACGCCTTGTGTAGACAAGGCTAAATTGCCCAACAATCAGAGCTCAGCAGTGTTACCATTTACATCAGCAAATTTCTGTAGGCGTACAGGAAATTTTTCAATTAAATTGTATAGAACAGGTGCTGTGCAGCGAAACGCAGACATATTACGTAAACTGGATGGGAATGCCAGATGATTTTCAACAAAAGCCTTGTTGCAATAATTACTATCTGCACTACTTAAAAGTTCACGGTAATGACGTTACCACGTATTTGCAACTTCAGATTGATCAGTAGTATTACCTGCAGAGACCGGAATACTTTTATTCTTTTTGCTGTAAGTCGTACGTACTTTATTTCTAAAAAGTTGATTTAGAGAAAGTAAACGAAAGAAGCTGCCAATGCATCACATTTATGTTGTTCTTTTAATTTCTTGCAGCGTTTTAGTGATTTCTTAAACTTTGGGCGAGTCTATTTGCCAAATTTACTTTCGAGTAGGCTAAAAGCCCTGAAAAAAATTACTTTTTTTCCAACAAATAATAATTATTCTAAAAAATACTTTTTCCGAAGCAGGGCTGTTGTACTCCAAAAAAAAGTCGATCGAAGGCCTTTTTTGGTCTTTACTTTATAGATAAAAAATTATCCAACTCAATGAATTAAAAATGGTTAACACAAACTTGGACATGCAAATTTTTTGCAAACTCGAACTCGAAGTCAATTAAAAATGTAGGGAGTTTGCAGTTCTGTTCAAAATAGAGTAAGTTATAATTTTGAAAACCACAATAAACTTTTTGTCATTAGCTTCATTCTACTCATTTGTTATTTATCTTTATGACCTAATAATTATAGGTTTTTAACTGATTTTAAGAAGATTTAGTCTGCTTAAGGATCAGTAACATAGAATGTTGGAGGTATGCGTTGGAAAGAAGAGGGATGAAAGTAAGTAGGTCAAAGACCGAATTTCTGTGCGTAAATGGAGGAAATGACGAAGAAACAGTGGAGATGATACAAAAGTGCCAAGAGTAAAGGAATTTAAGTATTTGGGATCAACAGTGCAAGAAATTGGTAGTTGTGAGAGGGAGGTAAAGAAGAGAATGCAGGCAGGATGGAATGGAGGGAAAGAAGTATTGGGAGTAATCTGCGGCAGGAGGTTACCAGCTAGAATAAAAGGAAAAGTGTACAGTTCGGTGGTGAGACCAGCAATGGTGGATGGACTTGAGACGGTGGCGGTCACAAAGAAACGAGTGGAAGAGATGAAAGTTGCAGAGATGGAAATGTTGGGGTTTTCTATGGGAGTGACAAGAAAAGATAAGATTAGAAACGAGTACATTAAGGGTACAGTTAAGGTAGAACCGTTAGAAATGAAGATGAGGGAGGGCAGGCTGAGGTGGTATGGATATGTCATGAGGAGAGACCAAGAGTACGTAGGAAGAAGGGTGATGGAAATGGAGTTACCGGGAAAGAGGAAAAAAAGGAGGCCGAAGAGAAGATTTCTAGATGTAGTGAAAGAAGATATGGGGGAAGTTGGTGCGAGGGAGAAGGATATTGAAAACAGGACGCTTTAAAAAAACATGATACGCTGTGGTTACCCCTGATTGAAGGGAAAAGCCGAAGGAAGAAGAAGTCGGCTTAAGAATTCAAAGCATAACCAAAAACATTTTGATATTTAGTCTATACAGTAAATAATAAATGCTTTGTGAGTGTGTGTGTGTGTGTGTGGGTGTGTGTGTGTGTGTGTGTGTGTGTGTGTGTGTGTGTGTGTGTGCGTGCGTGTGTGCGTACTTTTTGGTAGACCTACTTGAAATAAATAAATTTATGTTCATAATTTTGATTTTCACACAATTTTAAAGAAAGAAAACTAGTGAAAAAAAAGTAGACCCTATTTAGTTTAATTGGTACATTTTTTTTATCCGAAATAAATCTTTAAAGATGGTCCCATTTTATTTCCTACGTTAGCCTCTCTCTTTTTGTAGAGCCATCACTACATAGTCGTAGACTATCAGCCAGGGGGCATGAAGGAGCCCAAAGTCTTAAATAATTAGATAAAATCAAAATTTTTCGGGCAGCGACAAGGAAATATTTGAGCAAAATCAAAATTTTTCCGGCAGTGAAATCAACGACATACATTTGCACCGAAAACAATTGCACCGAAAACGAACTACTTCTATAAAAAAAAGTTCCCGAATGCAGAAAATTGAACAAGATTTGAGGTGAAGACTTTGTTTTAGAAATCACTACTTTTTTGAGACAAAAATGGAGAAATTTAAAAACAGATTCAAAGTGACGATCTTTTTTTTGTCTTCACTATAAATTTGGGACCAAATTTTTTCTCATATCCATGAAGTGCTAAAAAATCATAATTCAGGCAAACATCAATAAAATTTGGGAAAAATTATATTGCCCCTAACACTTTTTTGTCTGGTATGGCTATGTAGCGTGCTTATGGATGTTAAGCAGTAATGGCATTATAAAAAGCGAGGGGCGTGCAAGAAAAAAAAAGGAACACTTTTTAGTGCGCGAAGTTTTTTGTCGACCCGAAATTAAAGTGATCTGAAAAAAAGGTCATCACTTTCAATCAATGTCCAAAATCTTTTCTTTTTTCCCAAAAACTTTGTGATCTCTAAAAAAAAGAAAAAAAGATCATCATTTTCAATCAATTGCTTCGGGGGTCCACTTTTTTAGTTTTCTAAGGGGGCTTGGTCTGGTCGCTCCATTCGCTCCGTACTAAAGCCATCACATGGTTATAAACCCATAGCGTAATTAATACATAAAAACTTTGAGTAACAATGGGAATCCACTGAAACATTTTTGTTTTGTATCTGAATTTAATGAAGTAAAGAGAGTTTTGAAAGAGAATTGAAAATTTTATGAAAGCGGCTATGCCAGGGGTGGGCAAACTTTCTAGCTCGAGGGCCGGATTTAGAAGTTGATTTTGATCGCGAGCCCCACTTATTTTTACAATGTGAATTCTTGCCTCAAACGTACACGAAGACAAAAAAGAAAGATTTTCACTTTGGTTTGAAGTAGCATTATTCTTAGAGGTGAAAATAAAAAAAAGGTCTACACTTTAATTTGATGATTTGTTTTACCCATAGCCAACTAAGGTGGAAGCCCTTTTTTTAGATATCACTACTTTTTTGGATCAAAAATCGAGAAATGTGAGACATATTCAAAGTGAAGACCTTTTTTTAGAAATCACTTCTTTTTGAGTGGAAAGTCGAAAAATCCGAGTCAGATTCAAAGTTTCTTTTGGTTTAAACTTTTTTTCACTCTTCACCCTAAATTTGAAACAAATTTTTTTTATTTCCATAAAGTACTAGAAGATGATGCTTTGGGTAAACGTCATAAAATTTGGGTAAAACTGTATTGCCCCCAACATTTTTTTGGCTGTGCATCTATGGTTTCACCATTCATGGAGGTGAAAACCAAAAACTATCTTTACCTTTTTATACCGTTTACATTGAATGCTTCGCGGGCTGAATTTGGCCCGCGGGCCGTAGTTTGTTCATGTCTCTTTGGCATATCGTACTCTCACGTCTAAACCAAAATAAAACTTTATGAGCACAAAAGCATAATATTTATAAAATCAAATTATCTCAATCAATAAAGATTATTTACATTTTTTAATTACTCAAATTGAAATCTAAGCATTTACGTCGTTTTTGTGGTCTAGGTCAGAAGCCGTGTAATTTTTCTCGGTATTAAAATATATTTTTTGCCAAAAGCGGCAATTAGACTTCTGGCGACAAATTGTACACAATTTTTTCAATAATATTGTAAGCGTTAATTTCACTGTCCCCGCAATAAAATTAATAATTATACAGCATAGCGCTCGTGCGTCCGCTTGGAGTGCCGTAGATGGCCCAAAATTTTTTGTTTCATTCTTTTCAGATAACGTGGTCGCTGCTACTAGCAAGGTTTTCAATTGTAGCAATATTGGCTTCTACTTTGTGGTTTCATAACTGGGTCGCCCGCTTCATACAAGGTAATAATTGTCATTTATTTATTTACTCAAGTCAAGTTACATTTTTTTTGGGTTTTGATAAATAGAAATTTACACACAGTTGGCGGCTGGATTTTAAAAAGTATCTTTCTTTTATTTCAGTTTCCAACTGTCTTGCATCGGTTGTTGCAACGTTTGTTATATCGAATGTCATATCGGTTGTCTCTTTATTGTATTGATATTGTGTTTGTGCCACGAACTTTGCTGATACTCTAATTTACATCTACAGTAATTCCTTCATAATCTTTCTACATTTTCTCTGCAATAAATTTGTTTAACACAACTGTATACAAACTGGCAATAATTTTTAGGTAGCAGTTAGAATTAACTTCTACAAGTATTTTGCCTAACTATTTCAATTTTCAATATAATCAAACCAGCCAAGTATTCGATATTGCAAACTTAATTATAATTACAAATATGATTTTGTTCTTGGATGGTTCAGGCCTCTTAGAATGCAGACAACTAGGTGATGATTGGTAGACAGTTCAGCTCCTCCTTTAACACAAACATCAACTACAAACGAAAACAAGTCCGCTGAAACGACACAGAAATCAATGAAAGAATACTGTCCCACCGAATCTCGTACCAGGCGTACTTGCAAATCTGCTTGTGCCGAAAAAAGTTATTCATTATGTGCAGTCCTTTGGTGGCACAGAACTGTAGCAAAAACCTTCCGTTTCTGTTAATGTCGGAGTCTCCTTGTCTTCCGATAACACCATTCCATGTCTTGTCGTCAGTACCCACATGTGCATTGAAATCACCCGTAGGACAATTTATCCTGCAGATGTTACTTTTTGTAAAGCAACACCTACGAGCCTATTGTGCTTCAGAGTTTGGTGCGTACACCTGCAACATGCACAGTAACCGCTCCTATAGCCTAAGCTTAAGGAGACAAACTCTTCCTCCGAGTGGGATCCAATTAGTGACACAATGGGCCAGGCGAGGGATTACAAAAATGCCTAACCCTGTCTGAGCAGACATGGTTACATCTACACCTGAGTAGAAAAACTTCCAGCCTTCATTCAACTCAACAGTATCAGAGACACGGCACTTGGTAGAGGAAACTCTAACAATATTGAAATAATACCGCTCTGCCTCCCAAACCAGTTCCTGTTCTTTTCCCTTGAGTAAAGTGAGGATCCAGTCGAAAATCCCGATGTTTGGTGAAGAAATTTATCCAACCGAAGCAAAAGTGAGCACAACAATTAAATCTTTGAAAGCTGGCAAGGTCCCCGGCAAAGATGATATTTGGCCCGAAATGTTAAAGGCCACAAACGACTTTGGGGTTTGTCAAATCGTGGGAATATGCCAAAGAGGTGTATACATGCTTTGTAGACCTTGAAAAAGCGTATGAACGTGTCCCAAGAGACAAGCTGTGGGTAGTACTGTTGCAGTATGACGTTAGAGGTCAGCTATTAGCTGCTATCAAATCGTTGTACAAACAGTCAGAAGTCTGTGTTTGTGTCAATGGCATGAAAACAAAGCCTTTTAAACCATTGTTGGACTACGGCAGGGCTGTGTTCTTTCTTCTCTTCTGTTCATTATATATATGGACAAGATAGACAAAGACGGTTCCTCCAGTAGTGGCGTCACAAATTGGGGGAGTATAATGTTAGGCGCCTGCTGTTTGTAGATGATCTTACATAGTTAAGCTCGAACAAAAGTGATCTCCAGTATGCACTTTATCGGTTTTCGGATGCATGCTTGAGTGCTGAAATGAATTAATACGGCTAAAACTGAGATCATGTATTTGTCAAGGTACCCTGTCAAGTGTTCTTTCCAAACAAATGGAGTAACTCTCAAGCAGACGGAGAAGTTTAAGTATCTTGGTGTTACATTCTCGAGTGATGGTAGACAGGACAACAAACTGAACACACGTATGGGAAAAGCAAGTGCAGCAATGCGCCAGCTTTACCGATCAATTGTACCGAAACGAGAGCTGTGTACAATAGCAAAGCGTTGTATTTTTAAATCAGTTTTTGTTCCTATCCTCACCTATGGTCATGGGTGTCGGGTAAAGACCGAAAAGAGTAAGATCCCGAGTACAAGCGCGCGAAATGGGTTTTTTGCGAAAAGTCACAGGTTTATTCTTACTTGACAAAGTTACAAGCACTGACATTCGTCCATCTCTTAACGCCAAACCGCTACTACTCCGCACAGAGCGATCTCAACTGCGCTGATATGGCCATGTAACACAAATGTTCCACGAGCGAACAGCAAAGCAATTAATGTATGTTCTTCCGAGTGGAAAAAGGCCTAGCGGGCGACCCAGAACTCGCTCGCAGAATTATGTTGAAGGCCTGGCACGGTCACGTCTTGGAATTTCACCAACAAAATTACCGCTAGTTGCAGGAGATCGGGATGCTTGGAGATCCCAACTCAAGCTGCTGCCCCCGCAATCGCAAAAGAACAAGTGGGCAAAGGGAAGTACACTAAACTAATTCAATGTTTTGCCCGAAAATAACATAGGCCAATAAAAAATTTTTGGCATATATATAAGGTGAAAGTGGTTTAATGGTAAATTGGGGGGCGCTAACTTTTTCCATGCTGAGACCAGAAAAGGTTTTGGCGATATAATTGAAACAATCACCATCTTTATCAAGAGCCTTCACAAATTGTTTTATTAGACCCAACTTTATGTGAAGCGGCGGCAGGATAATGCAATCCCGATTAACCAGTGGCTCATTTATGATATTTTTATTGCCTGCTGCAATCTTTCTTTACCCAGTGCTGATCAGTAGCGCAACTGTCTCAGTAACAGAGAAAACAAGGATGTTTGGTGTACCCCTTCTTGTTCCAACAAAAAATTGAGCATTTTAAAGTCTACGCATATGGGCCAGTTGAGCTCACTGTAGCGCAGTTTCTGGAAAACCATCTTCACATTTAGATAGTGTTCTTTAACAATCACGGAATGTCCGATCGGAACACATGCAAATTTGTTGCCATTATGAAGTAACACACATTTTAAATTCCGTTTGGAGCTGTTTATAAACAATCTCCATTCGTCTGGGTTGTACTCTGGAAGTTCCATTTCTGAAAGGAGACCTTGGATGTTGTTGCAATAAACAAAGTCATCTTCCATAGTGAAAAAACAAATCAACAAATGATCCCTATCACGGTAGAATGTAATTTTAGTTCCCGAATCCAGTATACCATGTTCACTAAGACAAATGGCAAAATCTCAGATACGCCGAGATCACGAACTAGGTCATTCAGTTGGCCTTGACTAAAGGGTTTTGATTTTGCACTGCGCGAAGATACTGCAGCAACTATGCTGAAAGAGCTACTAATACTACTGTCGCTGCTATCAGTATCATCCATCGCTTCCAGTAGCATTTCATCTGCGGTAAGGTCAGGTAAGGAAGTGAAAACTGGAACTGGAACTTCAGCGCAATGTGGTATGGGCGCTCGAGCAGATTCAACATCAGAATAATATCAATCTTTCTTCTTTCGCTAATCCCATCCAGACATATCCACCATGCAAAAATAACAATCATCATGGTGATTTTTGGGCTCACGCCATACCATAGGAACTCCAAACCGCATCGAACTGACTTTGCCTTGGATCCAAAAGGGCAGCGTTTCTGTACAACGCTTGTGGGGTGCCCAAGACTTTCCTTAGTCCCCTAACTTCATGCCAAAGTAGGCTTCATAAGCTCTTGGTAAAATCTCTCACATTAAATTGGTACTTTGCCATCATATATTCACCACAAATGTAGCAAAATACGTCTGGATTGTTTCGGCATTGCCTCGCGCATAGTGCTCATCTACTACTTTCTCATCTATAGCCTACAGCTTTATTCAAGACAAAGTAACTAAATTTTCCTGCAAATAAATATATAATACCCATTAAAATGTTCGCCCAAAAGCAGCAATTCGTCGTTCATTATGTCCTTAAATGCATAAAATCTAGCACTTTAGTTAGCTGAATGATACATGCTTTCCACACTATGCTGCCTTTAGGCCTTATCATGGTTGTTTTAACGCACAGGGAGAACAAATGAATTAAAACTGATAACTCTTCTCTAAGAAGGAATATAAACGTAATAAAGAGAAACTTTTGATATGAGTAAGTCGTAAATTTTATGGTTATTAGCTGATAATAATGCTCTAAACCGCATCAAACTTTCATAAATCATCAACATTATGACTTGTTTTTATACGAATTGATATACATATAGGTTGTGTGGAGTAAATGGACACTAAACTTTGAATGGGAAACCAGTAATATTACATTAAAGAAGCTTTGCATGCTTGAGAATGTACCGTGCTTATCAAAGTAAAAATATCTGCAAAACTAAGTGCATTTTCAGATTCAGTGCCCCGATTTAAGCCCAAAACGATTTAACATACTTTGCCTTTTGACAAAAAATTTTTATTGTTGGCCTGCGTAATGATGATGATAATGAATATGATTTTGTGTTATTCAGGGATTGCAAGTGGCCAAATAGCGTTTATTGAAATTTTGTTAAGTGATGATTTTGCATGCTTCAAGGTTTTATCTGTGCAAATGTCCAACATTGTATTTACTGGTAGACATGGGCGTACCAGCCCAAAAAATTTGGAAGGGGCAATGAAGTTTTGCCCAAATCTTGTGACGTTTGCCCAAATCATGATTTTCTAGTACTTTATGGATAGGACAAAAAAATTGTCGGAGATTCTCGGACGGAGAAGAAATTTCGTCCTGAAATCATGATGATCTCTAAAAAAAAAAGGTCTTCACTTGGATTCAGTCACATATTTTTCAAATTTCATCCTAAAATCAAGGTGTTCTCTAAAAAAATAAAAAAAGATCTTCACTTAAATTTGGTAACTAATTTTTGCAGTTGATCAATGTCAATGCCCTAAAGTCCTGACTTTGCCCAAATTTTTCATATCGCTGCCCGAAAAATTATGCTCTTGCCCAAATATTTTCTTGTCACTGCCCGAAAAATTTGAATTTTGCCCAAATCTTGGAAACTTGGGGGCGATTGCCTCCCTGCCCCCCCGGCAGGTACGGTTATGCTGGTAGATACTGTATTATTAATCTTTCATATTTATTATCAGTAACTCTCAGAAATAAAAGACAACTTATCCTTAACAGAAGAATAAATTCGTTGTTATCTTAATTCTTCTAGATCAGTAAAATATGCTTTATCTTAAATATCTATTGTGTTCAACCTTTTTGAATCATTACCGTTTATTTGCAAAAGAATATGAAAGCAATTCTTATCAAAATTTTGACTGGAAATATGTAACATCTTATGGTTTTATTATGTAGTTAAATAGTATAACCAACAAACTAAAGTTATATCATTATAAACCTATTCTCTTTGCTACTAAGGCTTATGAATAAATGCAATTTATTCTTTGAAATATTAATAACCAATTTAATATGTTTTGAACATTTAAAGCTCAAAGTGGTTCTCGTTCACTATTTGCCAAGTTAAGTTGATTACTTTAAAACTTTTGGAAAATCTTCAAAGTCAATGAAGTTGTTAATGGCAAATACTCAATGACTTCTAAAAGTTTCCATGCAACCAAGAATGAGTTTATTCAAGAAGGGATTGTTACTGTTTTTTGTAACTGAAACTAACGAGGAATCCCTTGTACAGCACAAGGTGGCAATAAAAAACAAGCAAAAAAGGATCTCTTCAAGAAGTGATAGTAACCACAAGGGGATTTTGGGTTAGTTTTCCTAACAAAAATTGCTGGGTCTTTTCAATAAGTCTCTTAAATGATTTTTGTTGGTTAAAATAACCTGGAACCCCCCTTACACCACCAGGAGGAAGGAAAAAAAACCAAGAGTAAAAGAAACTCTTCAAAAAACAATATTAACTACTGAGGGATTCTGGGTTAGTTTCACAAATGATAATCGCTTATGGTGACTTCTTGAAGAGACCCAAATTGCTCACAGTCACTTCTTGAATAGATTCCAAAAGACATGATAGTAATCTAAAGCCAATATTTTTCTAATAGAATATAGATGAGCTTTAAAGAATTCAATTAGTTTTTTCTTTTAACAAAAGTTTTTCAAATGCAGGCTAGCAATCTTATGCAAAAAACCTATAAGTCTTTTCAATAAGCAACTGTGAGTGATTTTTGTTAGTAAAACTAACCTGGAATTCCCCTGTGGTTACTATCATTTATTAGAAATTCTTTTTTTATTGCCACCTAGTGCAATACAGGAGATTTTGGGTTAGTTTCACTGACAAACAACAGTTATGGTTTCTTTTCAAGAAACCCAAACCTATTGACTAGTACGATATATCATCTAACTTTGAATGAGTAAAATTAATGTGATACTTGTTAAAATAAAGAGATCAAAAACTAGTTTAGCAGCTGTTTTGATATTATAAGCTATGAAACAATAAAGAATAAATCAATAACAAGATCTTTATCTGTCTTCAGTGCTGCTTAGTTGCTCAAGCAAGCAATTCTTACTCAAGTGTTGTGTGTTTGTCACTAGAACAAGTTGATTTAATAGTAAATTCTTAATGGATATTATTTAAATAATGTAGTGACTTAAATTAAAATCATTTTGAGTACACTTAACTATATATGTATTAGCACAGAAACTTGCATATATCAGGTCATCCCATAAGTTCTGTCCGAATTTAGCATCATTATAATTGAATAAAATTTAATGGTATGAAATACAAAAAGGTTCTTTTTTTTATCAAGATTTACTTGAAATTGGTACCACCTAATGCCACAATCAATGCTCATGTCTACTGCCAGCAATTAGAGCGTTTGAACAAAGCTTTAAAGAAAAAAAGACTCGTTTTAGTGAATCAAAAAGGACTGATGTTTTATCAGGACAATGCATGACCTCACATTGCAAAAATGCCATTGCAGAAGATTGAAGAGCTTGGTTGGGAGAAAATTCCTCATCCACCTTTTCTTCCAACCTTGCTCCTCTAAAATATCACTTGTTCGTAATTTACAGAATTATTTGCAGGAAATAAACTTTCAAAATCCATGAGAGGGTCAAAACCAACATTGCAGAGTTTTTTGCTTTAAGAATGGAGAGTTTTAGCAAAAAAGTTTTACAATAATAGAATTAATAAGCTTATAAATAGATAGAAGGAAGTCATATATATAACCAGGGAACGTACATTCTGATTAAATTTTGATTAAATAGATTTTGGTTACTTGTTTCTTTATTGAAAATTCGGACAGAACTTTTGGGATGACCTGATACTTTATAAAATTTTTGCATCTTTTAAAGAAGCACTGTAAGCAATTTTTGTTCTTAAATCTGACCCAGATCCCCTTATGGTTACTATCACTTCTTTAGTTCAAGAAGAAATTATTGTCCTCTTGGTTATTTCTTTTATTTCATTGTGGTGCTGTATGGGGGATTCTGAGTTAGTTTCATTGAAAAAGATTGCTCACAGTGACTTCTTGAAGAGACCCAAATTTTTAATGTATAGAATTTTTTTGTGGTTTTACATGGAATAAAGATTTCAATTTAAAACAGTTCATATAAGTTTGGTTACTATTACTAGGTAGTTGAACAGTGTGTATGTTTGTCAAACATCAACTTTTTTAAAGTTTTTTTCTTACTGTTGTATTATTTTAATCAATACATGCATTATGAGGGATTCTAGATAAAACATGATCGGCAGCGTGGTTGAGTGGTTTAAGCACTGGACTGATGATCAGCATGGTCTCGGTTCAAAACCCACTTGCACCATTCTGTTGTGTCCTTGGGAAAGACACTTTACGGCACTTTCCCCTGCTTGATGGCCTTGACAAGCAGTTCTAAATTGCAGTCATATCTCTACTAAATTACTAGCGGACAGCAATATCTTGGCATCTCCGGAAGTAGGTCGGGGTAATTGCTTACCCTATGTATAGCGCCTCCGTTGCTTTCCTGTGAGTCAGGAGGATAATTATAGAGATAAAAATAAAAAAAAATAAAAAAACATATTGTATTAATTGTCCACTTTTTCAAATACTTGTTTTTTCTCAGTAAACAAGTCTAATTTTAATATTTTCTGTAGCTTTCAGTCCTTAAAGGTTATCTTTGTATTATTAATTAAATTAGTTTTTATAGTCCTTTTGATTACTTATTAAAAAAAATTAAAATTTACCTATAATATTGATGTGCATCTTATATAGAGTAAGTTAGAATATAGGTTAAAATGTTGATATCTGTTAGGTTTGAATACAGATTAACATGATGGTTAGATAGCTAGATACTTTTATGTTTTTTTTACATGCTTAACCCATTAGGGTTGCAAATAAACCCATTCAAGCTAAAAAATTTTTTGATTTGAAAAAGTAGCAGCTCACATTTAGCAATTTTGATTTATAGAAGTACAAAATGAAACTTTCCCATAAAAATTTTGTTTTTGACCCTTGCACCTATCATTGTTTTCCAGCAAAGACTTCTCAGTATAAATGAAAATAGGTACTCAAATAGCTTTGTCAGTTGGAGTGTGTTTTTTCTTGATACTCATGAATAAAACTCCAAGGTTTTTGAACTTCTCCATCTGTCAATAAAACACCACCTGCTTGTAAAAATCACTGGTCAGGTTTTCCAATACTATAAAGTCTTGATAATGCTAATTTTCTTTTCAGCTCTGTTATAAGCAACTGTAAAGCCATTCAATGTTTGCTTAAAACTTGATTTAGAGTTAGCAAGAAAAATAAAATTGTCTACAAATAGTATATGGTTGATTTTGATGCTTTCATCTTTGCCATATGCATCAGTTTGACTAACACAAGGTTCTAAATAAAAAAAAATTGTCCATTTTTGATTTTGTCTTGCTATCAGTGGTAACATCCGCGACTCACGTCCAGAACGACCTGGTTCGATTCTCCGTAACGTCGACTGAGTGATACTCGTTGTGCCCTTCGGAAAGGCACTTCACGAACATTCCGAGAAATGTGGTCAAGCTGCTTACCTTCAATGGTGACCGTGCTTAATTCACAGAAAGCAGCAAATCGGTGTGCGTGGAACACAACGCCATACGAATGTGTGTGTGTACGTTATTTGACTTGCGCTTTAATAATCAAATCGCGCTATTCCAACTGTAATTAACCAAACTTATATGTAACCAAACTTACATTTATATGAACTGTTTAAAATTGCAAAATTAGAGAAAATTTATGTTCTTTTTAAATTTTGTAACAAAATCCCTTCCCAAAGGCACTATTGATTCGTCCAATTTTCGGATAAAAACACTTATATTGGACGTGTAAACCTACCTAAGTCATTTTAAGTGTGCATCAAAATCGATTAAATTTTTACTAATGTTACGTCGACGCTGAAAGGGTAATTGAAATTAGGTTGATGCAATTTATTCAAGTAAGTTCATTTTTGCAGTTGGTAGCTTAAACACGATATCAGCTATAGTTTCCTTGAAGTATTTTACTTAAAATGTCGAGTATTTAAAGTATTTTACTTAAGTCGGCAGCAGTATTTGAGTGGTTAAGAACGCCGTGATGGTAATCAACGTGGTCTCGCTTTAAAACCGACTCGCATCATTCTGTTGTGTTCTTGGGAAAGACACTTTACGACACTTTACCCTGCTTGGTGCTCTTAGCAAGCAGTTCTAAATTTCGGTCATATCTTGATAAAATTAAAAAACCAAAATAGAAAATTCAACCGAATAACAATATTTTGACATCTCCAGAAGCAGGTCGGGGTAATTGCTTGCCCTATGTACTGCGCCTCCGTCGCCTTCCTACGACTCAGAGAGATAAATATAGAGATGAAATGAAAAAAAAATTAGATGAATAAAACTGAAGATAGTACAATTTAATTTTCTAGTTCTTTTATCGTTAGGTGATGCTCTAACATCTATTTAAAAATAAGCTTGCTGCTATTACGGTATCAGCTTGGCATAAAGTTGATTGACTTCTGATCAACTAAACATTGGTGTGTCTCTTGATTTAAGCTTGTGCCCTCCATTTAAGTTAAGACAAACTAAATGCAAATTTGAGTGGAAAATAATTTGTCTTAACTACTCGATCCATTCAACAAGATTTGAAATGCGTTCACCTTAATAAAACTTTAAACTATACTAGGGTTTACGATTTTACGAACTTTTTATTATCCCCGGATTTTCTAAAAAAAATTTTAACTTTTCGGGAAATCCCGGGATTGCAAAATGTACCACGAGGATGGCAAAATGGCGCAGAATTTAGTCTAAAAAATTTATTGAAGACCAAAAAAAGTCGTCACTTACAATTAATAATATTCAATTTCTTCATTTTCGTCCCAAAAAAGATCTTCATCTGCAATCCTAAACCTTTGCTTAATACAGTACGTAGCTCGCGATCGACCGATGCATTGAGCATCCCTGCTTTAAATCATAACTTTCAACTCAAATGCAATGAACCGGGATTTCCCGGAAATTTAAAACTTAAAAATCGTCCGGCATCCCGGGACATAAACCCTAATCAAAATCTGTGATTCCCAACGAGGGATGTACGCTTCACATGCAGGCAGTTTGATTTTTTGCGGGGCAATTTGATTTTCTGAAATTCGTTACAGTGAAAGCGATAATCTGTTTGAGAATTTGGACATTGTTTAAAAGTGAAGATTTTTTGTCTTTACCTACAATTTCGGACAAAAATCGGGAAATTGGACACTAATTGAAAGTGAATACCTTTTTTTCTAACCTTCGCCCATAGTGCAATGCTGCAAGATCATCATTCGGGCAAATGTCATAATATTTAAACAAAACTATATTGCCACCAAATATTTTTCGGCTGGTACGGCTATGTATCACCACATGGGAACATCAAAATGTAGAAGTGATTAGGTGGGGCATGGCCAAAAAAAGTTGGGAAACACTGATCTAAACAAAAGTTTTATACTTTAAAATAAAAATAAATCTAAACCAGTGTTTCTCAACCGCCGGTCCCCGTTAACTTTTTTGCCGGTCCGCCAAAATCAATTTCAATTTTATACTTCATTTGCAAGGTATTTAAGCGGCGATGAGTTTGATTAAGAAGAGCAAATTTAGGAAAATTGCTCGAAAACCTAGTACATTTTTTTAAAAAGGTTATTGGAAAAAGGTTAGGTAGTGACTTTTTTGGTCTTCACTTGAATCGGTAACAGCGAGGCCGCAAAGTTGTTTTGATTTGTTACCGGTCCGCAATCTTCAAAAAGATTGAGAACCACTGGTCAAAACTACAGGGTGTTTCAAAATTATGTTAACACTTTTATGGAAAAAAATCATTTATTCAGAAAACGTTGTAAATTGTTTAAATAATTTACTGAGCGGTCTTAACTTGTTAACCATCATGTTCAACACACAAGAAACAGCGTTTAGCAGCACAGTTTATTGCCCTGATACACATTTCTGGGGAAATAGTTGATATGACAGCTTGTATTCTGGCCTTAAGATCATCGATATCTCTAACTTTTGTGCTATAGACGCGCTCTTTCACCATGCTCCATAAGCGGAAGTCACTGGATGTCAGATCCGAGAAATATGCAGGCCATTGCAATGGCCTGGATATTTCTCGGATCGTACGGGGATACGGAAGATTATTTTCGTATAGTCTATTTAATTAAAAATATATTTTTAACATACTAGTGTTAACATAATTTTGAAACAACTTGTACTTGCGTCACCATAAAAAAGAAAAATGGCGCACCAGAGTGCTGTTGAAATTCGCTGATTTGCAAATAAGAGCAAAAAGTTTGTTGATGTGCGGATGTGCGTTAATTCGTCTGAGCTGAGATTCAATCGCTTTCGCATTGTTGATCGTGTGAAACTACATTTTGGGTATTCCGCAGACTCCAAGCAAGAATACAGTTCATATCTGCAGTGTTTAATAGTAATAGCTAAATACAAAACTCCCAAGTTTTTACACAAGTTTTTTTCTAGACTAATGGTTAAAGACAAATTACTGTACTACAACTTTGTATGACCTGCAATTGGAATTTTAATAGCTTACAGCTTCAAGTTTCAGCAATAAGAACGCTGTAGGGATGAGCGTCGTTTTAAAACTTTGTTTTACACTCCTAAGTTACTTATTAAGAGTGCAATATTAGAAAAAAATTTTGAAAAATATTTTTCCTTCATCGAAATCTGCTCTAAAAACGGAGAAATTATATATACAAATTTAGTAGATTTTATGCGATCAGGCGCCTCCGATAAAAGATTTTTTTTCTCGACACTAGCGATCAAAACAAAAAGAAACACCAACCAACTTTGTGCCCAACTTTGTGCTTTTAAATCGGTGCCACCCCCTCCCCCAGCACGAAAGTTGAAAAGCTTTCCACACGACATTTTTAAAATGGTTTGTCATATCCAGTTCAAATGTTTAAAAATAGCTTTCAATCAAGCACCTATGCACAAATATATATATTTTAATTTTAATTCATAAAACTTGGCATAAAATTGACTTTGTAATTTAAAACTATCGCTGTTTTAATGTCCATTCGTGAGCGATTAGAGGAAAAAATAGAAAAAATATTTGATTAACAATGAAAGCAGAAAAAGTGATTAAAACTTAATAGTTGTCTTCACTCTTCAAACTTGGAATTCGTAAAACTGTGTCGGTGTTTTAGAAAAAGCAAACTGCTATTAAAATACTTTACTTTTTTAAATCGTAAAATTATTTCCGGTATCACAATACAATTGTTTGCCATTGTCAATAGTTTCTTTTGTGTTTTTTGTTTGTTGACTTTTTGTGAATACTCAAGACATCTTTTCTATCAACCTAATTTTCCTTTCATTAAAAAGTTTACTTCTATATTAATTGTACTTTTTACTTGTAAAAGCGATGGGTTTAGACCTGTTTTAACTGTGGGGAGTGTAAATTGACACAAGACAATTTTAAACTAAAATATCAATAGAAGAACCACTTACGACAATTTTTTGAAAATTCTTGACTTTTCCTGAAATTTATTAATGCGTTATTGAGTTTTTAAAGTGTGTTCGAATTTTCTCTAGTTTCGATATTACAACGCGTTTGTGGCAGCTACCTCAAATTTATAGGCATTTTCAGCAAATAACTTTTTTTTGCATTTAAATCAATTATTTGTTTTTAAAACTTTGAAATTTGCGGAGACTACTATTAAAAATGGCAAACTAAAAAATATTGCAATAAGCGTGAATGGTTGAGAAATAAAATTAATAAATTAAGGTAAATAATTCACAGGTTAAACTGGAAGTCTTTAAAATATAAGTGTTTAGCATATCTTAAATTGTGTGAAGAATAAATGTATTGAAAAGAGCAAATTCTTTTTGTTATATTTGAAAGGAATGCTGTAATCTTGCAAAAAAATTCGTTTTTCTACTTTTTATAATTTTTAAGTTACAACCTTTCAAAGTTTGTCTATACTAATTTGACACTCTCCCAGGCTGTAGAGTTCACTCAAAACCCTTGTTAAAATTGGGTTAACTGAAAAAATGTACGTTTTTCATTTGTAGTCCCATGCACAGTATGATGACTCAAAGTATTGCACAGTATTCTGATGAGTATTTTTGTCTTTATTACACATTTATGACAGCCTGCCTTGACACTCGAAATTTTTCTACTCCCTGCAATGAAAATTTGTTTTATTTATAGCACTATTTAAACGAAGCCGTCATGGTTAATTGTTTGCATGCAAAGCATAATGTATTCTTTTATAGAGTAGCATTAAGGTGTTGTTGACTGTTAACTGTGATCGTGATGCCGCAGGTGAGTTCGTTTTCCGCTACAAGCACTTGTTTTTTGTGATCTTTGGTGGTTTTGCAAACACTACTTCATTTCAAGAAAGCATAAAGCATGTTGGTTGTAATTCAATATCCGTGGTTTTTCCTAGATCATTGCATGCTTTGCGATGCTATGTAAAAAAGTTGTATAATGTATGATTGAAAAGCGTGACATTGATGGGAAAGAGCAAACTTGCCAAAAATGTCAAATTTTTTAAAGTTTGAAGGTCGAAATTGGATGCTTTGCTTAAAAAACGTTTGTACCAGTTTTCTAATTTAAAATAGCTATTAAAACCAAAGGCTTCATTTGAAACTCTTGTTTAAATAAGTTTCAAATGAAACCTTTGGTTTTAATAGCTATTTTGAAATTTCGTTCCAACAAAAAACTTTTTTTCTAATTAACTACAACCATGTATTACAAAATGAAAGCCAGGCATTATAAATGACTTGGTAACTTTAGATCATTGAATAATATTGATAAAATCTTTGTTGAAAGTGATCTGTAATAATCTGGCCAACCTGAATTGACTTGGCTTTTATGTCGCTTGGCATCGCCAGTCAATGACTTCGTCCTTCCACTCATAAAAAAAATCAAAGAATGAAGCTCGTTTTTAGAGCGGAAAACAACAAAAGAGCTGTAAATAATTCATAGAAGGTTAGTGTGACTTTAGTTACGTATTCAAAACGAAAGGCACCGCTGTTAAAATTTGATTTATAATTTATCTTTTTTTTAGTTGTTTGGGACGAATTTCACTAGCAACAAAAAATTCAATTCTTGATCAACTGTAAGATGAATAATTAAGCTTTTATTAACACAATTGAATTTGAAAGGCTGGTTCTGATGCTAATCTTTATTTTATTGGTATTTGAGAATCTTTCAATGGCTTTTTGAAAGCTAATACCATTGCGATGAGATGGGACTGTGTTACGATGTTTGTATTTTATAGCAAACTTTTTTTCCCATGCACAGTGTTAACAGTTGTTTTGCTAAATATGCAAGAAAAAAAGTAAAGTTTGCTCAAAAGTCAGCAGAGTAGTAGAATGGATAAGAGCGCGAATGGGTAAGGGTTTCCTGTTTTTTTCGTAAGTTCTATGGGTATGAATAAAGTAATTAGCCTTTCATTATTCAGCACGAGTAACGAACCCCTTCTGTGAGATAAATTTAATTCAAAACTTAAAGGTTACAAAAACAGCCAAGGCAACAAAATTTAATAAGAATTTCTTTTAATATTTTAATAGAGTGCTTTTAAACTTCTTTAGTTTTGTTCACTCCTACCAGCAAGTTTCGCATTTCATTCATCCAGAATCTCCCAAGAACTTCAATTTAAGACAAAAAAGTCTACTAAATGTTCAACAGAAAACTGTTTTGAACCTTAATTGAAAACCTCTTTTTTTGACGTTGTTAATATTTAAAAGAATTGCAGCCGTGCTTAAATTTTAGTCAGTTCAGATGGTATCTCTGCCTGTGTTCATTCACCTCTCATTCACCCCTTTCTATCTGTTTATCCTTATAGAAAATTTATTTATCCAGTAAGAAACACCGATATAGATAGTATAATTTCTACGTATTTACCAAAAAGCCATATTATCGACAACATGGTCGAGTGAATAAAAGCTTCGATTGACATCGTGTCGGCTCAAATTCTCGAATTTTTTGTCTTTTAAAAAGGAAATTAAATAGCTTTTTTTCTGCGTGAAGTCCGTAGCAAGCAGCTCAATAGTTAGGGTTACTATTTCATGCTTATTTCTAAAATTTATACTTACTTTTATGAACGTTGTCCTAGAGCAGATTTTCTAAACTTAAGCGTCCTAGTGACCGAGCCAGGAGGTTGACATTGTTTTTCTATTGAAATATTATTAGCCATTTACATTTCATTTTTTCCAAAAACTTAAGAATTAGAAATAAAATTCAACAGAGAAGTGAGGACCTTTTTTTTGATCCCTTAAAAAAATTCAAATTCAATGGACACTGAGTTAATTTGGTGCTGGTAAAGATAATCAACCTTTAAAAAGCCATGTAAAGATAAACGACCCCAAAATCTTCCAGATAAAGATAAGCAGCCCCGACTTTTACTAGGTGAAGATAGTTGGCTTGGTAAAGTGAAATAACTTAAAAAGTTATTTGCACTTTATTTTTATTCAGAGAAATACAATAACTTCATTTAATATTCAAATTGAAAATACATTTAGGGTAAAGGTTGTGAATTGAACGATGCCTGTAAGTTAGATAAACGCGTTAGATAAGTCCAGGTAAAGATTAATAACCCCCTAAAAATGAAAGTTTTGCTTATCTTTACAAGCTCTTTTGATTTTTTCCAAAAGTTCAGTGAAGACGGTTAAAAGGTTAAAAGAAAAAATAAACTTACCTGAAGTTCGGTTGATGACTTTTTTTTTGGTCTTCATTGGACTTTTTAGACTGGATGTCCATAGAGTTTCAAAAAATTTGCCTAGGATTTGACGCGTTTCAAGAAGTTTATAAACCCTGTCTTAGAGAATTTTGATGTGCTTATTTTAAAATTAAATGCTTATTTTTTATCAATAACCTTAATAAAGTTTGCTTTTTTAGTATTTAAAAACATCCTTATTAAACTGGCAAAGATAATTGAAAACCTTAGAAAAACCTTCACATTAATGATCGTTTTTCGGTTGAATGTTAAGTGAAGACTCATTTTTGGTTTTTGTTTGACGTTACCACATTAAAAACGTTTTTTAAACAACTACAGCAGGTTTTTGTGCCCTTCACTTAGGATAATTAACCGTGGTTATTTTTCGGTTAGCTCGGATTGTAACCCCGTCTATAATAATATCACTATGTAAAAACCTAAGAAAAATTTCCAGCCGTACACCTTGGCGATACGGCGTCTACAAAAGTAGACCGGGGTAACCACATAAGAGTTACTCTTATGTGTAACGTCTCCGACCTTGTCCTGTGGTCCGGAGAAAAAATAAATGAATTACCGTAAATCAAATCAACTGTAAACCTATCTTTTTGACCCAGTCGGTTTTTTCCTGGTGTGCTATTGGTGTGTATGCGTTTTTAAATAAACTTATCAGTTGCATAGTCAAAAAATAAAAGCGTAAAATGATAGATAAACATTATAAATCAGAAAAATCGACATAGTTCTGTTGTAATAGCCTTATGTTCAAACCGGTTTGTTGGACGAGTTTTTTTGCATAATCTTCGTTTTAGCTGTGCTTCTCAGATCACGAAAAAATTTTCACATCATGCTTATGCCCTGAATTCGAGCTTAATCTCTTGACCGAAGTGCCTTCATTGTGTTGAATAATTGCGTCCAAGCTTCCATTCTTGAAAGGCACAAAGAATTCATAGAAAAACAATTCTTGCTGCAGCATGCCCACTGAGACTGAAAAACGCAATACAAAACAATGTCGCTAAAATTAGAAAAATTTTATTCGCTGCAAAATTTGGTGTCGCACCCAAGCGGAATGATTTTTAATTATTTATTTATATATCTTGGAGTATTTTTGTGTTCAGCGATTTCTTGTTGAATAATCGTGGTCACTTTGTTTGAGTACAATACTGTCGTTGTTTTTGTTTAATCAGGATATTGTTTTTCGATCAGCACGTAAAATAAGAGGCGTGAGTTTTTCTTATTATTCCTAGACTGTTCGTATCACATGCCGATGATTGTGGTGTTGAACCAGCATTGAGTGTCGAATATCCTGTGAACATAGAAAGTTTTATGATTGGGTTGATTAGAACAACTTGGACGTTTCTGGCGTCGATTTGTTGGGCTTGCAGAATTGACACGGTCTACTTGATCCTCCCGTAGCAAAAGCTTCTTTAGTCCGTTATGTGCGTAATTCTGGTAAATCTAATAAAAGCAGAATGTTCGAGTGCTGCAAAGCATAAGTATCTACCGAAAAGTGTGCTTTGAGTAATCGGCGAACGTACTTTTTTGTGCCTGATACTCTTTAAACTACTGGCATGGGCGCATTGCACGGAAAAATATATTTGGTGACAACATGCTGCAATTATAAAGAACCATGTTGAGAATGAAAATTATAAAATTTAAAAAGATTTTTTAGGTTGTTTTTTGAGATATGAGAAGGTATGGATGGATTTTTTTAAAACAAGGTTAAATAGCTTATCAATAATTTTTCGGAGTTTGTGAATTTTAAATTTTATATGGATAGCCATTCAATACTACCATAGTTTTTTAACGTTTATGGAAATTAAAAATATGATTGAGTTCTCAGTTTTTTAGGTTTTTTTAATGTCAAATCAGTATTTTAATTAACTTGACGAATTTTTAAATTTTTCTCAATACATTTAAAGCGAATTTTAATGTTTTACTACAAAAAGATGGTTTAATTTTAAAGTACGTTGTATTTACAGCTAACAAATGTCACTCGACTTTGAAAGGTTATGTCCTTATCAATTTAAAATCAGCACCTTTACGTTTATGTAAGATATTGAGATTAGGAATGAAATTAAGCAAAAATTATACTTTTTATGTAAAATATGACAAATGTTTATCAACAAACGCTTATTCGTTAAAAAACAACATTACGCGCAGTAGCAACTCTGTACACAAACCATTTATTTTGTTAGTTTTTACACGGTTTAGTCCGAGTCGCTGCTAGATGTAGTCTACAAATCACACTCGAGTCCCCGAGATAACGTGTACTCCGATTTGATTTTAGCTTTAATAAATTTCTTGTTAGGTCTCTTATTGTCCTGTTGGCTTGAAAGCGTCATCTTCAACCCGAGTAAATTAATAAAGAAGTTTGATTATGGTTGTTCATGTTTAGCCGACACAGATTGGTTTTTGCGGTTTTTAACTTAAATTCTTCATCGTAATTAAGCACATTTTTCTTGAATTCGAAGCATTTTTTGATTTTGTGCCCGATATGCTGTGTTAAAATTTAATTTTGACCGTTGAATCTTTTAGTTTCCGAATAGTTTCGAGTTACTTTGTTACTTGCTATGGTGATAGTTGCAGTTACGTTTTCTTCACACGGTTTCGTTTCAAGACGTAACAAATTTAGTTTAAATTCACCTTTAATTTTTTTTGACCTGACATTACCGTGAAACATTCCGAAAAGTTTTGCTCTCGTCGTTTTTTGTGCAAAGTTTCCCTTTTTTACATAGCAACTACTTAACTTGAATAGTTGATCAAGAGTGCTTCACATATCCCGAGCTGCGTTGTACAGTATATCTAATCGCTCACCTCGGCGAATAGGAGTGGCCCAGCAAGTTTTTTGTGAGATAAAAACTCAAGGTCGTAACAAAAATATCTAAAATCTGTGATTTCGAGTGTTTCTCTAGGACCCGAGCTCGATTTCGGTACATTTTGCTTTTTACAGGAAATAAAAGTTGGTTCTCTTTTGGTATGCAATCTTAGGGTCATTAAACACTTTGGTATGTGTCTCGCTTAATGAACTAATTAGTGGTAGGGTGAGGGTGAGATCACTCTAACCCTAACCGAGTTGAGGGTGAATTAGGGTTAGGGTGTTAAACTTAGATATATATTAGGGTGTTAAAAATTTAAAAATATTTTAAAAAATGTTGAGATCACCCTGAACCTAACTCCAATCATATTTTCAAAAATGTTGAGATCACCCAAACCGTAACCTTAATCATATTTTTAAAAATGTTGAGATCACATAACAAAGTAAAATCTAACCTCACTAAGATCACACAACCACTGAGATCGCATACCAAAGCGGCACCTAAAAGTTTTTGACAATTATATAATAATTCGACGAGATACTGGAGACAAAAGTAAGTGAAGTTCAAGATACTAATTAACTATTATTATCAAACATGACGTTGATGGTCACTTTTCATATTTTAACTCTTAACGAATATGCAAGTAAATCAGCTTCTTCCAAGCGGGTTAGAAACTCTTGTGTTTTTAAATTAACAACGCTACATCTTTGGCTTTGCATGAGTCAGGATGACTCGTGTCAGAGTGGCTTGTCTGAATCGTCATTCCTGGCTCGTTTTTAAAGCTTATTGAAAGTTCAAAACAAGGAAAAAGACGCTTTTAGTATCTGTCGTCATTACGTACGTTGTCAAACTGTTGAGTTTTAAAACCCGATAACCCTGTATTGTGTTCTTCAATTGATTTCACGCGTTATCGCCACATCGGCTGTATTTTATTTCTTTGATAAAACGACATGGTAGTTTTGATCCGTACCATCTGCCTAACGGGTGTTGATTTCTTCCTGTTTTGCTATCCAACAACATACCCACGCAAAGGCTACTTACTACCAGCAACGTACTAGGTAGATATTAGCGATCTATCTTTTACGTTGAATTTCTAGTTCACATTATTACATGCTTTCAACGATTTTTTAATTGTTAACGCCTTGCAAAGTGCCGGCCCGAGTGTTGCGCTTCAGTGCTTTATCTACAATCTTAGTTTAGAAGAAGAATGAGTTTAAGTTACATCTTGTAAAATACATTACTAATAGATTGAAAAAGTTTTTTTTTCCTATTAAATTTCGAATTGTTAGAAAATCCCAGATCCTGGGATTTCGACTTTTATTGAATTTTTTTGTATGCAATTCAACAACTAAATATTTTTATTGCTTCTCCGGTCATTTTTGGTTTTGTCTCTACCAAATTGATTGATAATTTTTATTAAAATGTTGAAGACTGCGCATTTTAACGAATTTGTCTTTTTGAAGGAAATATAAAAGCATGCTGCTTTGTTGCAGTCAAATTTGTAACTGTTGTTTGATATTATATACCTACTTGTGTAAAACAAAACAATTAATGTTTATTGAGTAATAATATCTGTATTGCGACGATATTTGCTCGCTGTATCTTAATATATAAAATATTTTTTTGAACTATTTCATCATCATTTAGAGAAAATCTATTAATTTTATAATGAGATTAAGGTTGAAAATTTTATTGGTGTAACCTTGTTTGCCGATTTTGTTGTATATATTTTTTGGTTAAGTTTGCTTTGAAAAAGTTTTATGAGCAGTTTAAATCCCTTTTTATCTTTCTAGAATTGTCACGTTTATCATAAGCCGTACTAGCATATTGTTCTGACTTATGCAATACACTATGCTTGAAATGCTCTATTGTCTTGTGACCCATTTTAAAAAATTGTTCTTGAAATATTCTGTTGTCTTGTGACCCATTTCAAAAAATATAACAATATGAAGTTTTAAGTATAATAACTACCCTAAATCCATTGGAGCTTGTTTAAAGGAAGTTGCTTAATTTTGTATATATGTATAGAAAACTTATTTAATTTGAGTTGAAACGTGCAGACGACGTTTAGACAATAAAAGTTTTAAAAAATCTGTTCAACTAGAAAGTTATAAAAATCTATTGTGCCAGATAACAAAGTTTCGTTATACAGCAAAGCGTTTTCTGTTGTACTTCAGATTATGTTAAATAAACTTTTTAATTAATTTCTCGAAGAAAGCTTGTGAGAATCACTTAACTATCGACTTTATAGATTTTATTCTTGCTTGATTCGATTGCCTTTACCAAATTTACTACAATTCGTTTGTTCATATCTGTTTCGTTGTGTTATTAAAAAAAGATTTAACGCCAATTTGGCAACCAAACGGTTACATTTTATTTTTGCATGATTAAAATTGTTTTTGCTACGAAACTAAGTTTATTTAGAAGGTTTGAAAGTAAAATCGGTTTAAAATTTAGCATTTAATCCAAATGGAACTAAAATTTGACATATAAATTTGTATTTAAAGAATAAGCATTAACCAATATATACATTGAAATGTTATAAAATGATACCCGTTCTTGGATCACGAAGTTGCTATTCATGTTTCACTCTCGTTATGTGACTTTTCCTTTTATGTATATATTTAAACGCAACCACAACCCTGTGTTAACTGGTTAAAGGGCAGATCCTCTACTTTAAATAATTAATGTTAAAATTTGGCATGGGTTTTTATTGTCGATTGTTATTGAAAGTAAAAAGCTTTCACCAAAAGTATTTTTAAATCGCAGACACAACCTTTTATTACATAATCAACTTGTACTACTTTTTCATCTGTTTTGAGGTACCGTCGAAAAAATACGATGGTACTGAACGAAACCTGTATTGTTGTATAGCAGATTGTTTGTTTCCGATTAAACTACTTTTGAATTTACATTTTTGGTAAAGGTTACCGTTGCTTCGCCATAACCGGAAGCCCGCCTTGTTTGAATTTATGGCAAAATCATATTGTAAATTTTAACAAGTGAACTGTATATTTCTTATCTCAATGCGCCCCTGCATGCGAGTGTGCGAATGCGACGCATTTCGCCGACAAGTGTGCTTACAAAATCGCACGATCCGACAGCTCTTTTATCTCGACAGCCGCAAGCACCGGCGTCACGTATACTTGTCGTATAGCGCGCGCGCGCGCGCGCGCTAGGTACATACAAATGCTATTTAACATTTGTTTCTTTGACTTTGTGTACTGGAAAAGAGCCACTTCGCCATAGGTTTTTCATATTCCCGTTTTTTGGACCGCGTCTTTGTGTAACAGATTTTGAAGCGGTTCCGCGTTGTACGCAATGGCTGAAACACGGACGCTGTTGCGCGATTACCTCACTTCCTTTTGACGCATTTGCTCCGTGTGCGAGTCTTTGTCTGTTGGTGTCGACACTCGGTCTATAGCTGGCGGTGCTGGTACTTGTGCGGTCTACTGCTATTGTACTCGAATTGGTTTATACTGTTTTAAATGACAGATTAGATTTAAGTTTGTAAGGCATTGCTTTTGAAGGCATTAAGCTAGGAGAGAATTGGGTAGGTGAGCAATGCAGTATGTTGTGCCATCGATTTAGTCGCGACTATTCGCTGAGTTGACTCGTTTATAGGTCATATATTTTGCTACAAACATATTACATGTATTTAGATGTAATTTTAGCCCACGTTTTCAACTTTTTAACATAAAGGTATTTCATTGTATAATAACTCAAACGTGTCGTATTTACGTTGGCTACAGTGAAAATTAGAAATTTTTTAGTCAAAAACGAAAATACGTTTTTGTCATTTTTAAGCATATAGCTGTAGCTCGTTCGTGTAGGGTGTTTCTAGCTGTTGCAAATTAGATTTTTACTGTTTCGTTTGTTAAGGTACTGGAGTAACTACCGGCTTATGTAATTCGTCGACTATGCTTAAACAGAATTTGAAATAGTTTATATTCAGTTTTGCCTCATTTTCCACCTAGGCATAGGTCGATTAAAATAAGATTTGAGTTTTGTAAAGATTATCTTGAACTGAATGTTTCAGACTTGTCTTGGTATATTTTAAACTACACTCGGTGTTATTGACAGTTCGTTAGAACGCACGATTCAAAATGGACGGATGATTTGCAACGATCAACGTAGTTTAAGTAGTTTTATTGTTTCTACCTTCAAGTTAAACTCTTGATGCTTAAGTTAATAATTTAATCGTAGTGTAACATTGAAATGTCTAAAAATTTAAGAACCGATAGAAATTATATACCCATAATATCCATAAAAATAAAGACTTTGGTTTGTGCATGCATTTACTTCTGTTGTGGAAGTGTCGTTCTGTTGTGTTAGCTAAAAAAATTCGATTTACTTTTGTTCTGTTTCCTAAAACTAACTTTAGCATTTATCTGGCAATGGAAAATCAGTTATGGTAGACAAATGAAAAATGACCAGCGCCTATTTGAATAAGCTTCATTTTCAAGTCCACATTATAAAAAACGATTTGGTTCTTGATTTTCAAATGGTACGAGTTGTTTTGTAACTACTTTTGATCTTGATCGGAATTACGCACACTTATGACTGAATTTTTCATAAAAGCCGAACACATAACTCGTATATATGACAATGCCGGAATAATTAAAGCATTTAAATACCACTTTCATTAAGGCGAGAGTCGAATTTTAAAGACATCAAGTTGTAAATTAGTGCTAAGTTTTCCAACCAATTTCGGATTGGTTGGGTAATTAATCGGTTCAGTCGGATTGATCGTCGTAACGGCGTAACAGTTCAATTAAATGCTTGATATTTTTCAAACAAACCCGGCAATTCGATATATTCGCAGCGGTGTTTAGATAGCGCGAGCCGCTGTTGAGAATTGGCGTCAGAAACACTTTCAACTTCTGCTTTTGCGGTGGTGATTGTCGAAAGCTTTTGTGTATTTAATATTCAAAAAGGTTTTTAAAAGTTTGTTCTATCATTCGAGTTTCACTGATGTAATTATTAACTGTACTATCGTTCTAAAACTAAAAGTTTCAGATTAGTACAAACTTAGGTTCCTAAACTGGGATCCGTAATCAACTAACTAGGGGTTTACGCAAAATCCTGTGATGGACTAGTTATTGTTTTTATTTTGGATGACAGACAAAGTTTACAAGTTTAAAAAGTTGTATTTTTTGTAATATAGCCTCGCCCTGTTCTCTATCATTTTGCTATAACACTCAATTATTTTATTTTTTTGGAAAAAGACTAAGTGTTGCATCACTATATTGGATTTGTAGGTTGGGTTACGATTCTGCAGCCGCATTGTTAATCGTACTTGCAGATTGTCGGATCTTGTATATAACTGTAAGGTCGCTGAGCAGAGTTTCCTTTCATGGAGGTTAGTATCGTGTTCCCTGGAATGTTCTGCTAAAGAAAAAACAAGTGGGAAATTGGTGGCCGTTTTATTCGCAGCTGTTGCGTCACGCCAACCATTAATTTCTCATTGCAGCGCATCCTGTAAAAAACGCGACTTTTCTATTGGTGGATACTTAAAAGTCACTATGTGCGAACCTGGCGATTTTAATTTAATCTTAAATTAATCTTCTAATAGAATAAAGTTGTTTTTTCCTATTAGAAACGGCAACTTTCGTACTGGCAATTTGGTTTAGAAATTAATCGAGAAAATCTTCAAAAGTAGGAAATTGACTGTTCGCGTTAAAACGAAGTCTTCATTGAATCAATTTCACCTGCAAGTTCAAACGTAGGCAACATCATAAATATTTACGACAGTGCTGAACGAAATACCGACGCCGGTGTTTGTTGCGTTGCTCAACGTCGGCATCTCGGTTTCAAATCAAAATCAATCGTGCATCATCGTAGCTTTGTGAGTCACTAAAGTCGTGTTTAAGATTTCTCCGCAGCTGCTTCCTAGTTTATTTTCTTCGACGCTATCTTGCTTGTCACGATTTATCGCTCATTTCGCGATTACAAATGTGGATTCCGACTTTGTCGATTTCTTAAACTACAACATCCCGAGTCGAATCCTTTTTTGCAATCTTTTTACCTAAAGTCCACCAAACTTTTTTCTGTTTTCTGCTGTTGGTATTGCAAGTTATTTCAGAGCTTTAAAATGAGCTAAAACTATCGAATATTTGCTTTGGTTTTTAAATTATACCGTCACTTAGTGTTTGATTTGCGAAGGTTTAACATTAAAAAAACTGTTCACTTTTCAAATGTCGCCTCTTTTAGCAAGTTGCAAACTTGATAAAAACTTTAAACAGAGAGTTAAAGTGACCATTATAGTGATGACGTGTCAAAGTCGCGACGTGTTAATTGCTTTTGTCCGAGTTTACGCACTCATAATCAAACAATGGCCACAATCTATTCGACTTTCAGAACATGGATTAACGCCGTTAGTTTTG
This sequence comes from Diplosoma virens, assembly GCA_963680785.1. NCBI lineage: Eukaryota > Metazoa > Chordata > Ascidiacea > Aplousobranchia > Didemnidae > Diplosoma > Diplosoma virens. Next base: position 23,231,436 of record OY796892.1, on the reverse strand, counting down.
TGTGAAATTTCGTCGCAATGTTGGTTACTGTTCCTCGATAAAAGGCAAGACTTATTTCAAAGTTGTTTTGAGGGTTCGAAACAGTCTTTCAAATTCTTCAAGAGTTTCCCAAAATTTATTTTTGAGATTGCAGCTATTCTTATATACTTAAGTAAAATATTTGTAATTTTTCAAAATTTCTTATTAAAAATGTTATTTACTCGAAGAATGTTACATTTGTTAATGCTTTTTTAAACGACCGTTACTACGTACAAATTACATCACGAAAAAAACCATGAGATGCTATGGCATTAAATTATTACACAGCAATTAAAAAACATGGAAAAATAGACTAATACAAAGTAAACAACCCACAAACAAAATTTATTTTGCAACGTGGCGACGTTACAGTGATAATTTTCAGGGTCAATTTAACAGCGACTTTTTGGCAAGTTTGCAGTTAACATTTTTTGTTGAAATTTTTTATTTTTGTTGAGTTTTAACTTGTTGAGTTTAAGTTGAAATTTTAACTGAGAGCTTTGTTGGTTTTATCACTCGAAATTCTATCGACTACGTTTTGGCATAAAAAAAAATTAACTTAGAACCTTTTCTTGGGCAATGAACTTTATATGCGATATCCTAACACGCCATTAATGCATCTTGCAACGTCTGAAGGATATTTTAATCAGACGCAGACGGTTATCAATTACATGTCGCGCGTCATCGCCAAGAGGAGTCTTGCCAAGCCACATAGTTGGGTACTCGAAATGCGTTGTTGATACAGCCCGTGCTATTTCAAAAACTTCATGGTAACCTTATGAATCTAGCTGTTACCCTTGAAGACAAAATATTTAATTCGCAAACGAATATTTTGTAAAAAACCAAAGGTTCAGTGTGTACCAAGCTATCTACAGTTGAATCAGTCGTTCGTGTTTTTGTGGTAGTATTCTGAGAATTCAATTTTGTTCGACCTCTTTCGATGTTGTCAAAGAGTTGTCGGCAGTGGTTTTATTTTTTTCTATATAGATTTTAAAGTTATTCAACGTCATAGATTTAATCTCAAATCAGTTGCTCTTTATTATTACAATTTTGAACGATGTCAAATACATCTAGTTCTATGTGATTTTTATGTTCATTGTTTTAATGTAGTACAATAAATTGCGAGCCTTTTTATATAAGCGAATAAAAAAAAAGTAAGCTTTAATTAAAAATAAGTACTGAAGTAGGCATGGACTCCTTAAATAGAAGGACTTGCGCTTTCATGTTACCATTCCCATTATTGTATGATGTAAGATCGTTACTTTATGTCAAAGACCTCTCGAATTTAGATGCAATGTGTATAATTAATTAAGTTTCTGACCACAAAATTAAATTAACATTAATTTTATTTGCCCCAACAGACTGTTTCGTCTGCCTAGGCTCGTCGAGAGGCCGTTTAAAAATCTTATTCAAATAGAATTCTATTTGAATTTTAACTGTAAGGGCCTAGGCAGGCGAAACAGTCTGTTGGGGCAAATAAAATTAATGTTAAATTAAATTTTGTAGTCTAAAACTTAATTGATTTTAACCGCTTTGACTTGACGTCATTGAGCATTTTTCTGAAAAATACCAACCAAAAATTTTTTAAAAACTTCTGAAGCAATATATATTCTATTTGAATAAGATAATCGCCTGATGAGTCGTTTTTTGGCGAAACAGACTGTGACGATTTTAAAATTTTTTAATTTTTATGTGTAGTGTTTTACCTAAATAAGTAAATTTTGCTCCGATTGAAAACACTTATCTTTGTATATATTATTTTTAATCACGTTTTTTAAAAACAACAACACTCTGTTTCATTCACTAAATAGTCAGGTGATTGCTAGAAAATTGAGCATAAATAGACATTATTGGTGAAAACATAGTACGTAAATCGTCAAGCAAATACTGCATTATGTGTGATATCATAAAAAAAATGAGTCGAAATAAAATAAATCCAAGTACAGATAATGTGGATTTGTTTTAAAGTAAAATGAGACGAATTATTTCACACCAAGTTTTAAAAAATCTCCAAAGTGCCATATAGCCACGATATATTGTTTAGATTACAAGGATATTTTTTCGTGGATAGTGGATACTTTTTACAATGGATAATGTTTTCTATTTACTTTTAATGATTATTAATAATTTAGTTAGAAATAGTATTAGAGCATGTACCGTCGTTACTTTTTGATAACAATAGATCACAACACGACTTCGTTTGGTGTATACCTAAAAAAAGTTGTAAATCGAGACGGTTTTTCTGGCTTGGTTCAAGTTCGTGCTTGAGTTTTCAAAGAATTCCGACCTGATTCGAGCTCAATTTACGTATATATGCATTGTAATTTTTTTTTTTTAGCTTTAAATTTATTCTTTAGGTCTAATTTAGGCCCGATTCGGCTTATAAGTATATTTTCTATTTAAAGTTGGCGTAGGGCTTATTTTTGGGCTTGCGCCTAAAGATAAGACCCAATTAAAAATCTGCATTACAGTTACGATCATTCAGGATGTGACTGTTTTTGTGGTCACTATTTTTGTACACATCAGAATAAAAATTCTATCACTGGTTTGACTAAATATGGTTGTACCCAAGTTTCAACTTATGGCACAAGTTCCAGATACCGAGCATAGAAGAGACTGGCCCTTCTATTTAAGAGGTCGATGGAAGTAGATCATAGTTTTAGCAATATGATTTTAAAACAAAAAACAAATTTTTTTGGTTTTCACCTGCTTTTAGACCTGGACAATAAATTCTTGTCATGGTTCGTATTAGGCTAGTACCTTATTCGTTACTGTAATATTTTCATGTTTGCTTGTTTATTTAAAACAACATCTCTGGCTAGTAACTGTCAGTTGTTTGTTGATTTGTTTATTGATTTTTTGAGGAATTTTAGTGGAAGTAATTTCTATTAATATGTTTTTTACTATTATTAAGTTTATAAATATCGGAAGTTCTTGTTTTTGCCCTTTATTGTGTTTAATACAGTTATTTTGGTTTCTTGGATAAAGTACAACTTACGTTGTCATTGCGATTTAGCTAATTTTTGTAATTCTGCAAACGACCGACAAACTATTTGAACAAACGACCGACTAAGTTCCAAGAACGTTTACAAATCTTCATTTATTTATTCCAGACCAGATTCGATTGCCATTTAGGGCTTTGTCTTCACCCGGCGTATACGCTAGCGTACGTTTATTTGTTTATTGAATTTCTTATAAACGTACGCCTAGCGTATACGCCAGGTGTGGACCTGGCCGCAATTTTCAATTTTGTACCCAAGGAATTGTAATCTACATATTTTCAATCTATCAAAAATCCAATTTTTTTTTTCTGCTCAAAAAATTCTCATTCAGCTCTTTACAGTTCAATCATATTTATTTTTTGGTACATTTGCAAATCAATCATATTTATTTTTCTGTACATTTGCAAACGCTATATATGAAACAGATTGGTTTGTTTATCATCTTAAAAAGTCGCTAAAAAACAAGCTTTGCCATGGCAACTAACATGGAGTGCTCCTTGATCACTCCAAGAGCTAAGTGATAGAATTTTTATAAGCAGAGAAAAAAATTTTGGTTTTTTGATCGGTTGAAAATATGTAGATTACGATTCCTTGGGTACAAAATTGAAAATTGCGACCTGGCCGTATTGTTTTTCGAAAGGTTTTTAATAAAAAATTTTCTGGCGGGTTTTTGTCTAAGCTGATTAAAAGCTAATGGGGTGTTGCGCCTGTCTTTGCATTAATTTCCATACTGCATTTGTCAAGTTCTGTTAATGGAATCCCAAAAAGGAAATTTTTCACTTTTTGAGAGAGAAATTGTATACTTCCGTTTTTTCTTGCACAATTTAAAATTTAAAGAGAAAAAGAAACTTGTTAAAATGTCCATTAGCACAACTTACAATTGTGGTAAAAGATAAAAGATATTTTGAATTTGAGTGATACTTATAAAGTCTTAAATCTAGTAATATACATTAAATAAATAATTTTAGAAAAATTGTTTTGTTCAAAATTTTAAAACAACATGAAATAACAAAAATCTCATTAACTCTCCTAACTAAAAAGTTTAAATTAGCACTTTTTAAAAGAAAACTCGAACAGTTTTCGTTCATCTCTTTATAGGAGTTTACATTGAGACAAAGTTATTCTTTAAACATCGGTATTTATAAATAAATGGTGATAACTGATTGATTAAAATTTTAAGTGAATTTTACTTTCAAAGTCAAATTCGCAGCACTTCTGACATCTTCTGAGCAAGAAAGAGATTCGAAGTTTTTAGTTTGTATACGAATTCGATGACGATTCAGTTTAGTAAATCGTTTCATTCTTATTTGTCACTTCTGATACCAATATGGAAGAGTTTACTCATGCTTTGGATCTAAAAAATGTTTTGTGAAATCAAATTGGCACCAATAAGTTAATGGCAAATTTGTGTGCGTACACTGGTTTTATAACAGCAGCTGCGGTCAGCAGTGTAATTATGTAATTGCTAATTGAGAACTTATTGAAATCTGGGTCGCTTTGTCTTTATTTTTTAAGGTTAAGCGGGGAAACAGACTAGTCTCAATATGTAGCAGGAAGTCTAGTTGAAGGAATTGAATTATTCATTGAGAAAACTAATGATTACACTACGCAGTTGTAAAATATCCACAGAACTGAGGTCCTTTGATTTAAAAAAATCTCGATATCGTCAACTTATGAGGGTTTATCGCATAAATACAGGGTAAATACAGGGTGGTCCAAAAGTAGGTGGGCAGTATGTGGAATAAGTTTCTGTATTAGTTAAAAGAAGTACAATTGTGTTAAGTATAACTCTGTTATTTGTGCTATATTATTGACAATTTTTTAACTACAATTATTTAAGTTTAATTGTCAATGTAATAATTGTGTTAATAAATCTAATTGTATGTATATCTGATCTCAAAATAAATGTTATCATTTCCTGTTCAGCTACATTAGGACCACCCTGTTTATTAGGCATGTCGTCCACGCGTATAAGCGCATAAAACATTAAGGGTTCTTGGCTTTTGCAATTCGGCTTCGAATAATGCAGATTTTCTACTTCTCATAGCGCTTTAATTTCTTTTTTTTTCATGCATAGAAGCGCCACTTTATTTTTCGTATTGGTGAATTTCGTATAGCTTTTTCTTTTTGGGTATACTGTAATTTAAAGATGAATTAGTGTTTTTTTGGGTTTTCACGGTTTATTCAAGCTGTAAGTTGACCATTCAAGAATTACTCTTTGACTTTTTTGTTTAAACGTTCAACATGTCCCGGTGTTCCTTAGACACAAATGTTGATTTTTATATTGAACAAATCTTATGATGTGATTTGTAATAGATTCTACGTAAAATAATTGGTCTAACATGGAACTGAGATGACGGCTTGTTGCTAAAATAGTTAAAGGGGAACGAATTTGTTTATTCCAGTTTAGTTATTTGAATGTTGCTCAATTAGTTTTTCGCTAAACTTTATTTTTAAAAAAAGATGAGCGTTTTTTTAGTCGTTTTTGATTTCCTTTGAATAGTACCCGATTATTATATATTTATTATCATGGGTTTTTTCACTAAGTTTTTCTTGAAAATGTGTCATTGATTTTATTACTTCCTTTTAAAGCTTTCCTTTAGTTATTTTTTCTACCATACGATTGATTACACAAATATACATTATTTTAAACACTCTTCATTGCTAAAAAGTCTTTCAATACCGAAAATTGCTTTTTGAAGTGCAACGTATTTTTCTAGTAGATTTAGGAGTAGGCCGTTTTTCAAACCTTTGGACAAAAACGATTTTTGTCTTAAAAATGACATCATGCTTTTTTGCTTAAAGAGAAACATTTGTTGATGATTTCGTGTCGTGCGATTGGCTTGCTTTGAAACGGGCTCATGCCGTCTCAAGCACGGGTGCTACGCACGCCACGCCTGTCAACGTAACACGTATCTCGTTTGTGCGTGAGTTATTTTTATTTTTTTTTAGTAACAACTCGCTACGCACATCCGCGAAAAAAATTTTTTTTCACTTGCTGTTAACAAAACCGTTTTTAGTCGTTGTTGTATTAAACAAAAGTGCTTCGTTACAGAACGAATTGCTTGTGTCAGTAAGAAATGTTTTTCCTAGATTAAGACTATATGAAAATGAAATATTCTTTCAGTTTATTTTATTGAATTGTCTTTAATTGTAGTTATAAGTAATGTTTTACAGTGAAAATTGAATATAAATTTTTGACTGATAAGTTTTTACTTGGAATTTACTTTTATAATAAGTAAGTTAATATATCTCTTTATTTAACGGTTTGTGTATTAGTAAAGCAATATCTGTAAAATTTGGCAATTTTTGTATTTAGAGCCGCTTACATTTAGCTGGTAGCTGGAATGGTATAGGTTTTTACTCGTAGAGCTTTTGACTTTGAATCCTACTTTTCTTATATTTATTCTTGTTATTTTGCCAGATATTTTATTCACCTGTTTACAATAAATTACAAGATCTATAAACATGAGAGAATTCAAGCAAAGAAAACAATCAGACTCTTCACTTTCGCGAAAAAGGTAACTGAATTTCAATTGAGTTTAACTTTTATTTTATTGAACAGAAATGGATTGAGATATTTCTCTTTTATCAGAATTTGACATCTTGATTACACGATTGCTGTACCAATTTGATCTGATAAAATTGATAAATTGATTTGTGTTCTCAAAGCACCAAGTGTGATAGATAGCGCACAATTTTTCTCCTAATGTTGCTCATTACTTTTTTTATATTGCTAAAGCAATAGGATGACACATTTCTAAGAACAGCCAGTGGCTCGAACGTGTATCGTTCATTAAAAGCTAATGTTAGTTAACTGAGCAAACTCACTGTTATTTTACTGAAGCGTTTTTCAAGGTTAATTTTTTTGTAGGTTAAAAAGCAACCTTCAAAACGCCTTCGTGTCTTTGACAAGGTAATTAAGTTTTTAGTTTGTTTATCTTTTTACTAGACGCTGACGAACGAACGGTTTGTTAAAGTTTGTTTGTTTTTTTAGGTGCGATGAAGTATTATGTAACCGCAAACTTACCCCGACGTTTATTTGTTCGTGCGACAGTGAAGGTCCTCCGGATGTGACTTCGGTTTCCTCTTCAAGCAAATTGTGCTCTTTTAACTCTTCTTCCGACCCGATGCCCTGTGACAAACTATGCAATAATGAAATTTTGCCTTGGAACTCGTTATTATTTTCTTCAAAAGAAAACGGACCCGAAAAATCAGTCCTTCTTCGTTCTATTTCTTCTTCCAGTGAGGAGGATATGAATGTAAACAGTCCAGATTCCGGTTTCGAATCGGCTACTCCAACCGGTAGGAGCAGTGCCGTTGATTTTTCTGATGATACAATGGATGATCTCGACAAAACTTCTTCCACACCTCACCCCCTTTGTCTTTTACGTCCTGATGTGAATCCTGAGCCGGTGAAGCCTGTCGAAGTGAAAAGTATGTGTCACGTGCCTGTTAAAAAAGTGCTTTGCACTGTTTATTAATTTTGACAATTTAACTATGTTTGAGACGAAGTTTTTTTTATTATTTTGTTAATGTTTTTGATATCTTCCGTTTTTCAACTTGAGCAATCACAGTTAAATGTATGCTTGTAAATGTATCCTTTTTTTAAACTTCCGATTTATATTGTCGAATATTTCAGACCCAAAGCAGCCTATAGTTGCCCTGACTTATATATAAATATTTCGAATTTCATAATATTGTCATACTAGTCAAGCTGAAGCTGTTAGTTTTTAATGCCGCTAATATCGACGCCAGGTTTTAATTGCTTTCACTTTTATCCGTGCAGATGAACCCTTGATTGCTTGTAAGTGGAAAAGCTGCTTATCAACTTTTTCCTCCAGTTCCGCTCTCCAGGATCACATTATCGCTGATCATGTGGAGTTATGCAAAGAACGGTAAATTTGCTTGTTCTAATCCTGATGGGAAGGGCCAATTTAGCTCATTGAAAAATCGTTTTCTGAGACCGTTTTTGTTAAAAATTTTCTCGCTCTTCAAACTGTGTCTTTTGCTTAAGTTTTTACTCGAAGCTATGCAAAACAAAAGCGTTTAATTTATTAAATCAATGTAAATTGATTGTGGCAAGCGCAAAAAATTTGATTGTGATTTTAGAACGGAAATAGCGTATGATAATATCCTATTATAATGTCCAATAATATCAAAGATTGACTGTGATTCTGAGCGCAGTTCAAAGTTCCGATTGTTGTTGGAAAAGTCATTTACTCAATTAGCGGCATTTAACGTGCATTGGATGTTTTCTTGACAGATTTTCATGTCTCTGGCTCGGATGCCGCGTGTACGACACGCCAGCGCGGAACCGATCCTGGCTCCGTCATCACGTTTCGTCTCACACCGGTCGAAAGCGGTTCAAGGTAAATGAACTCGCTGAAGTTTTAAATGAACCTGTAGTTGCTTGCTTTGTTTCATGAATGCGTAAACGAGCTGATCCGCCATCCCTGTTGTATAGTTGCAGTGATATAAAGAGGGCGTCTTTTAAGCTTTCAATCGAATTAATAGGTTAACAGCAACAAAAGCTCAAAATTTCGTTTATTGATTTTATGAAAAGTTCAACTAAATCTTGATTAAAAACTTCGAGATTTTTTCGGATTTTCGAGTCGTTCAGCCCGGACGTTTTACTTCATGCAAAACATGTTGTTTTGTTAACTCAAAGTGTTTTGTTGACTAAAACACCTTAGAATAATTTTTTTGATGAGTTACGTTGTTTTCACGTTTTACGAACAAGATTTGTTGCGTCTAATTTTTTTCATTTATTTTTACTTAATTTTTGGCTGAATAAGTCTTATCGTTCTTATTCTGTCGTTTTCTGTCAAGTCTTTGTACTGTATTTCCAACATTCAAAACTGCTTTAGTCATTTTATCATTTCATTTTTCGATTTGTTTTTACGACACTATCATTCAAATGATTATTGCTGCGCCTTTAATACTTAGCGCCTTAATTACGTAAATGATACGTAATAACACATACGTCACAAGTCCAAAAATATTGGGATTTTAATTTCAAAGCGTTGTCGTTTTCATTTAGCCTTTCGAATACGTCAGAACAATTGGAGGTTTTGTTTTAATTAGCGCTGAATTGGTTTTCTCCAAGCCCTGCTGATGGTTGTTAAATGCGGAAAACTATTTCCTATTAATTTTCTTACTTCGATAGTTGAATTGTTTTCGTGAGTAAAAGTGAATATTTCTTGTAAACTAAACAACGACGGATCGAGTGAATTACGATTTGACTGTTTCTAACTTTGTAGAAAAAATTTTGTCTTTCGTTCACTAAATATTTCCGACTCCGACGCGTGGGGTCTGGGTTCATTTCCCGAGCCAGTCAATTATGGTGAAGTTTTTCTAACGTTTCCGACACCGTTGCGATAGTGGTTGTGCTGCCATGCGAAATATCGCAAAAAACGGCAACGCGAACTCGTAAACCCTCTTAGCGTATGACGAAAGAACGCAAAGTTTGTTTCCGGTGCGCTCCCCTAAGCTCAGTTTCGCGGGTGAAACTTGCCCGAATGTTCCGCTACCTGGTACGCTGATGTTTTGTTTTTTTCAGTGCGTGCTGGACGGATGCGAGGCGACATTCAACACGACGCAGGGGGTTGCCCGTCACGTGCAGTCACACTTCAACGACTTCAACATTCCGAAAGCTCGGGTGGTCACACACAACGATCGTCGCCTGGTGAAGCGGAGAAGAGTGAGAAACGAAAGAAAAGGCCTCGGTGAGGGATGCAAGGCTTGCATTTCAACAGAATTATTTTTTGACGTCTGGTTTTTTCTGCTACTTTGACAAAGACAATAAAATTGCTTTGTAAATGGATTTATAGAAATTAAACCTTAGAAACTTTGTGTTAATGCGGCAGTTGTATTGTATTTTCTCAATGGTAGTCATCATGCTTTTCTCCTAATTCTTTATTAAAAAAAAAACGAGTTCTTTTTATACTCTGAATTTAAACCCCTTATTAGATTTATTTCTATTTAACTTTTGTTTCCTTTATTTTAAACCGGGGAAAATGTGGAACAGATAATGAGCTTAAACATTAGAACAATAGTTGTCGTTGAAAATACAGTATTTGACGATCACTTAATTCAATCAAATGGAATTGTAACAATCTGATAGATTTTCAAGTATATAATGTCTTTTGTATTTTTACAAGGGTTGCATTCTTGTTATGTATAGATCCTATTAACCGTATGGGTTTTCGCAAACCTTCAAAGTTTTTGCGTAGAGTTTCGTCAATAGAACCTGACTACTTTAACTTTCTTACAGACATTTGGATTTATCTTGAAAAAATCTAATCATGTTTTTTAATCAAAACTATGACGCATCAGCGGTTGTGCAGCTAATTTCTGAGGATAAATTGCAGAAATTTGAAAATAAACTCTGTGGTCACCAAGGCATTTTCACCTGCATTATATGACCTTTTTAAAAATTTTACTTGATGCACAACCTTTAAATTCTCTTTTATTGAGGCCCCATTTTATCATTTTTTACTTATTTTGTACTGTTTAGCGTAAGTAACTCTTTTTACAATTAAACTTATTTGGTATGTTGCATATACCGTGATATTTAACAGAAATTGACCTATTAAGCCATTACTTATCGCCAGAAATATAAACTTTCGTCTTAAAAGTTTAATTAGATGTATCTAGAATCTCTTTTTTCCACATTTCTTCGTTGTTGTAGTATTGCGCATCTAGCTTCGTACGCAAATCAAAAACAAATTTTTCGGAGTTACTTTCCAAGAAAGAAAAAAACCCAAGTCAGGGATCGAAAGGTTTTCTTGATTCAAAGATTTCTATATTCTGAATTGAGTGTTTAAAAATAACTCGCTTGTAGACGCTTTTGTGCTTCCACGTAAAGGCAATATTGGTTAAATTGAAATAATTCGTGATAAGTTAGTCGTGATATCCTCGGAATTTAGCTTGTTAGCGGGCAAAAAAATTAATCGTCCATTAAGCTTTAACATTAGCAAATGCCGTTCAAATGATGTAATCAAGGTTTTGTTGCTGTAACGTTCACAGTATGGCAATCAAGTTTTTTTCTTTCAGCAAACACTCATGATTGCATTGACAAGCGCTCGCTTGAATTTATGCAAAGGTTCTTAGTGAAGCGAGAGGAATCTTCGATTCGAAAGTTGTTTCCAAAACCTGAAGACCAGGCAAGGATCATTTTTATTTATGAATATTTTTGTGGGGAGTCGGAAAGTCTTTTGAAGCAGAGTTATTTTTATTGTTTGTAGTCGGCAATTGTCTTTGCCTGTTCACCTTTGTTAATGGAAAACATTAAAATTTATCAGGATCACATTCGAGTTTGTGCCGCCTGTTGAAAGTTTGACAAGATGTTTGACTTTTTATCACCTTGTCTTTGCCTGGTTAAACCTGGAAAATATCGTACAATAATCACAATGTAAACACAATCCCGAAGCAATGATTAACGTGCTCACGTCGGTTCCGCTGTAACCAGTTTGTCGCTTCAGGTTTTGTGCACGAGAACTGATCCTGATGGTGGTCGGTCGATGCTGAATCGTTGCTCTGTGTAAGTTGCTATTCGATGGAAGTTTTTTTTTTTAAGTTCTTAGATATTTTACTAAAGTGGGTTGAACTTGTGACAAACGATGTATTATGCGAAATTTATGATGAGAGCTACTGTCGCATTGAATGTTAGTTATTCCTCATTTTTTGTTTTACAGTTGGTCGAAACTCGACCGTAAAACTGCGTTCTTCGATGAGGGTTTATTTCTTTCGAAGCCGACAAAACGCCGACGAAAATACGAAGTAAGTTGAAAAAAATTATTTGATGCTGATTTGAGTAAAGAAAAATGAGAAGATTTACGTTGATTCACAACGTCACTTGTTTATATTTAACTCCTGGAAGAAGAATTCACTGTTGATTGCATTATTAAATCATAGTATTGCTTTGACATGTGAAGAAACCCATCAATTTTACTTGTATGCAAATAAACAGTGACGAAGATCTGTTGAGTTTTGTTGACTACGCAGCAATTTGAAAGCTTATTACGTCTTCTTTCGCGCACTCTCGTTGCGTTTCTCAATACATTCAGTTCCGTAGACACATTAGTCTGACCTGTTTACCAGGAGTTGCCTTTATTAACTTTTTAAAATTAGAACAAATAACTTCATTATACGCTAAGATATTTTTACTTCGATCGCGTTTGCTTGCCTTTCATCAGGCTCGTTTCCATTACGAGCGTGGAATAAAGTAATTCCTTGTTTCTTTTATTGATTTTTTTGCTTCGCTTAAGTTAAAAATCAATAAAACAAAGAATGCTCCATTCTACGCTCGTAGTGGAAACGAACCTCGGTTTGAATTGTACCTTGAAAGGTTTTGATTTGCTGATCTATCGCTGACGTTTTTTCAGATACTTTCTTAACCCTGGTCGATCGAACGAAGATTTTATTAAGACTCGAAGTCTCAGAAAAAAGGATCAATATTTATAGAAAATAGGCCGCTTTGTAACGTTTTTGATGTTTTTTAAAAAAGTTTTTTATTCATCGTTTTTTTTCTTATCGAATTGAATTTGTAGCAAGAGATGAATATAGATTTTGCAAACTATGCAAAACTCGCCTCTGACTTTCGATCATGTTTGAACGATGCAAATCTCACCTAACTTTCGTTTAACTCTATTCCGCTAAATGTCAGCAATGTAATTCAATTCTCGGTGCAAGATCAACGACTACCCCACTCTCCTACCCCCTTGCGATTTGTGTGTGTTTTATCGATACTTGCTACTTCGTGCAGTTATTTGTTTGTTTGTTTCTTTTGTAATTTCGTTTATTATTCTGAAATATTGAAAGAAATACAATTTCGAAAATCTATTGAACAATCTTAGCAGAGCCAGTCTGAGTAAATCCAGTCAGTAGAGACGCCATGATGGTTTGGTTGTTTTTGCCTGGCGCAGGAAAATTTTAAATGGCCTTTTGCATTCTCGAACAGAATACAATTAAATCATTTTTGGTACATTACGGCTAAGCAGGACTTTGCCATGCAACCGAGAACAGCCCAGACAAAACACTCCTCCATTTCTTGAACGAGGTGCCGATGGCCGGACGTATGGAGAGGTGAAGCAAGAATCATGTCGCACGAAATATCACTAACATAGAATCATTTAGAAAGTTGATCGTCATTTCGATCCCACTTTTAACAGCGCGGCGACCCATCGTTGGTGACGGGACTTGTATGGATATCAGGGTGTTTCATAATTTCACCACTTTCGACTTTTCAAACGGCTATCAAGTTTTCTGATTGGATTTTCGACACTTTTCGCTGTTTTTTCAATATCTCGAGAACCACTTGCGATAGAAGCGTAGGATATCAAAGGACGCAGAATGGTCAATTTCCTATCTGTGTTTAATACATTATTTAGTCGTATTTGCACGGGAAAAGTAGTTGTTAATAAAAACGTGTTTTTTTATGTATTTTTGTGTGTTGGCACAAAGGATCAAATACAGGGTGTTCATAAAGTCCTGATACAATTTCAAAATTTTTTTACGAAGTCAATTCTTAAAAATATTTTAACCAGGTTTGTTTTATTTTAATCAGTGTTGCTTAAAGTTTTTTTTTACCTCATTTAATACATTTCTATATGGGCACCTTTAGTTACGCGAAGCACATCAAGATGCCATGTTGAAGCATAGCCTCGTCAATGGTGGCAATAGAATTAGAAATTCTTTGCTTTCAGTCAGTTATGGCCCGCACCTTTGTTCGATACACGATATCCTTCACATAACCCTGTGCACTGTTGCAGGTGGTAATTCCAATTCTCTGGCAGCAGTACGGATGGATATTATAGGAGAACGATTAAACGCTTGTCTTACACACTCGATGTTTTCCGCAGATGTTCTTGGTCGCCCACTTCTCACTGCATCCAACACTGACCCTGTCTCCATAAAATTCTTGTGCCATCGACGAATTTAAAAACGTGATGGTGGATCTTTTCCATTCTTAGTCCTGTACCTTCGCTGAGTCTGAACGTCCGATTTTGTTTCAATGAACCAGGATACACATTGTACCTTCTCTTTGAGGAGTAACCATTTAATAAGGGTTTGTTTAACACATTCATAAAACACATAAAAATTAAATCTGAAACACAAAATTTTATTTTAAATAAAAATTTTAAGCAGCACTGATTAAAATAAAACAAACCTGGTTAAGATATTTCAAGAATTGACTTCATAAAAAAATTTTGAAGTTGTATCCGGACTTTACGAACACCCTGTATTTTGTTATCGAATCTCTTCAAAACTAATTTTTACTATGAAGTAGCTATTTCGTCACAAAGACAATTGTTTGATCGGCAAGTAAACAATAATTACGGGCATTTAAAAACATCTATTAGCCAGTTAGCATAAAAAATTATTGGTAGCATCGCAGCATCAGTTACACTTTCAACAAAAGTAAAGCCTTAGTATGGCATCTCTAAGATCTAGTGAGATAGAATCTTTGCTAATCAGGAAAAAGTTGGTAGGTAAAACATTACCCACGAATAGGGAAGTTATTGAGCACTTCTATCATGTTCGGCAGGTTTTGATGGATACAGAAACTAAATTCTCAGCCAAAGGACCAGGGTTCAATGACATAAAACAGGTAGTGATTAGCGATGTTATAGATTTATGGAGAAAAGCTAGTTAGCCGTGATCGAGGCAAAGAGTGCCCAGAATAGCTAAAAAATGTAATTGAAAAGTTTCTAACCGCAAGAAAACTAGCTAAAAAATCTAAATGTTCCAATAATGGAGATTGGTTTGATAAACTTTTCGACTTGTTCAGATACCGGTGCGAGATGCCTGAAGCCGTTGGTACGTATCGAGGGAAATTACTATGCACAAGTAAATTAGATGACAGAAAACCAGAAAAAGAAATAGAGTTTCTGTAAGATCAATGGTCGTCTAGAAAAATGATATTATCTGGATCAAAAGATATGGTATTTAACAAACATAGACAAGTAAGTCCTTGCAAAAACACAAAATAACGCTGAAACTGATCAGGAACAACCCATTTGCAGCAAGAGAATAAAAATCACTAATACACCTAGTGCCATCTTTCCTACAGTTCTGAGGCCACGTAAATCTGACACCAGCTCCATCCCTTCATTTAAGGAAAAAGATTGAGTGATTCTCCGATGAAAAAGAGCAAAGAAACGATCATTCATTCAGAAATGATCACATGTACTTACTTGCTTTATCTTGCTATATTTTGATGAAAGTTCCAGAAAATATGAAGCCTGTTTTGGCTTACAAGCAAGAAGCAACATGCCATGCAAAATGGATCACAACAGCGAGTGCACATCTCCGTTTATTGATCTTTGATAGTTGCCATTTGGATGATTACCAAAAATCGAAATTAATTAGGCTAACTTCGTACATAATTTCGGTATAGGGGAAAGTATCCACAATTGAGCCAAAATTTACATTTTCTATCAAAAAATTTAAACAAATATTATTTTTATCAAAACAAAGTGATATTTATAAACTACCTTCTTTGTGGTAATGATTTAAATTTTTAGAATCATTATAGGCAAATTATTTGTGGTATTTTTGGGGAGTTAAAATTGCCTACTAATTTAGCTCAACTATGGAGTCGGATTTCCGTAGTTGATCCATCCAGTAACTTTAATTGAGCCACTCTCTAGTTTATTTAAGTCGAGTATTACGTGTCATCACATAAGAGAAACATTAGAACCAAAATACTTTATTCAAAATATTAGAAAAGAACATATACAAACTTTCAATCAGAGTCAACTACTGTATGTACACAAAAAAGTAACAATGTCTTTCAAATAAAAATTGAGAGTGCTTTATAAAATAGTAGTCAGTTTTTACAATACTGGCATTTAAAAACTGTTGTATTATCTGTACAAGCTTCATGTGCCCAGCTTTTACAAGGACCAACAATGCTGCATGTAGCATTTCTAGGATTGCAATACAAACAACCGATGCAACTGCATTTAATCCAATCCTTCACATCTTTACAGTATAATTCCGAGCAAATGCAACAAATGTTTTCATCATTAAATTCAGAAAGATCAGAACTGTCATCAAGTGTCATAGTAACAGATTCTTCCGACGAACTCGAGAAAACAATTGATTTTTTTGCCTTTTTTTTTACGTGTTTAAGCTTTTTGCTTTTTTTTTGGTCTTGTCTGGTCTTGGGCTTTTTGTCTTTATTTCCAACCTCTCTACGTCTTCTTAATGGTTTCTTGCCCAAACAAATTAAATTTGCCGGAAGGCGTTCTTTTTCTGGTGTCAAAGTAATAACAAGCGATTTTTTTTGTTTTTTTGTTGAGCAAAACGTTTTCGAGGTAAAGCCTTTGGTACTGGCAGGATATCAAACGGAGAAACGTAATTAGGATTAGAAAAACCTCTTTTATTTTGAATGGGTGTTCTGTTGATTAAAATTTTATTTGTTTCAGTATTGCTCATTTGCACAGGCTGGTACTCTAGTTGCAGATTTTGTGTTTGCTCTGGAAAAGGGTCTGTCACTGGAGGATTAACAGAATGAAGAAAAGTTTTTTCTATTTGTTGTGTTTCATCAGAAACAGTAGGGTCGGGTCTATTAGTAACTTCAGCTGGCAAGAAATCTTCATCTGTGTAGATATCTCTATTAAGTGGAAAGACACCAGTTGCTTTAAAAGCTGATTCCATGTTCTTTTTGCTAAAAGCAATATTGTATGCTTCCTTAGCAATGCCAGCAACATTGTAAATTGTGCAAGGGGTTTGATTTCATCCAGCTATCCAGAAACTTGTTGTAATATTGTTTGAAAGGTCCGAACACCCCTTTGTCTAGTGGTTGCAGTTTGTGGGAAGTGTGCGGATGGATTGTTAACATTGCGATACCGTATGTTCTGCTTTTTTCTACAGTTGCTGAAGAAATGTGAGAGGCATGATTGTCTAAAATAAGCAGCACAGGATTTTCTGGTGAACATTTTGTGTGCTTTTTAAAATGATCCAAGTAATCAACAAATAAGTTGGTTGTCATCCAACGTGATGAATCAGCAGCGCCCAAAGAACCAACAGGAGCATTATTTGGCATGTAGGGTTTGTAGTTTTTTCGTGGAAAAATAAACATTGGTGAAATATCATTTCCAAGTGCATTAATTGTTGCTGCCATTGTGACAAGTTTACCTCTTTCTCTTGATGTCACAGCTCCGACCTGTTAATGATAAGGTTAGTTAAGATCATTTTTCTGAAGACTATAAATAATTAAAATAGTTTTCTATGCACAATACAACTTTACAATGTTTATGCAATGCAGGTTTCAACTTCAATTAGAGGTGTGATATAAGTAGGTTAAGCCTAGACGATGTCAATGATACAGTTTTTAGATTACCTGCTTCACTCCTTGTTGAGCTAAAAACTTTTTTGGTACTTGTACAGTAAAGCAGCCAGTTTCATCCATATTGAATAGGTATTTCCTGGATCAAATTGATACTTTTCCATTACACTATATAAATTATCAAAATAGTTGCTGAAATTTTTTTTGTTAAAAGCTGTTGCTCTTCCATAAGATGTTGCTTCTGCTTTTCGTCGAGTCAAGTGGTGGCGTTGCATAAAATTGTGGAGCCACTTTTTGACACTTTTTTGGTCAGTTTTTCAATTTTCAGGAATATCAAGTTTGTTTCTAACGGCAAATTCCCATGCTAGTGATCTAGCTTTATCAGACGACAAACCAAAAAAGCGATTGCATAGATTTAAAAAATGCTTTGCCAAATCACTCTCCATCTCTTTTGATAAAATTTTTTTGTGAGAACTGTAGCCCATATTAGCATTTGTTGGTCCTTTTTCAGCTGCTTTTCTAAGGTAACGAGTTAAGGTCATTCTATCAATGCTGTGCTTTTTAGCACTCTCTCTAATTGAAAATTTATTTTTAGTCACATCTGTAGCAGCTTTCTGAAAGACAATAAGTGGTATTCTTCCGCGATCAGTTTTTTGTTTTTCCATTGTTCTAAGGCAGGGGTCCGCAACGTTTTTTTTCCAGTGTGCCAATTTGTAAAATTCAATGTCAAAATATACGTTTGCGTGCCGAAGAAAAAAAAAAAAAAAGGTCTTCACCTAAATTTGGTCATTATTTTTTGCAGTTGATCATCGTCACCTCCCTATATTTCCTGACTTTGCCCAAATTTTTATAACCACGTGTTTCGCGCCGAATGTAATTTTTTTTATTATTTTAACATTTTAAAACGATCTGGCTCAGCTGGCTCAACTAAAGATCGGTGTAGCGGCTCAACTATAAAACAGCGCTCAATATGGACATATCTCAAGATTTTATCACTGCCTTTGATCTAGTAATTATAAATCTAACCCTATTTAAAATGTAAAGCTTTATGTTATACTCATAAAAACTTTCATTTTCTTAGCTGCAGTAACTTCAGAGATAATCGAGCTTACTTTAAAAAAAAAAAAACAACAATTGTATTAAAAAATTGCACAAACTGATCTAGCACATGGTGTTTTCATCACAACTGCGTAACTATAACAACAAAGAACTGCCATCTTGATACAAAAATATTAAAGTTGTTACGGTTGAAAAAATTCAAACAAGGCGGAAAAAAAGGCTAATTGATCAATTATGGAACCGGCTCAGGTATGGATACTTTCCCCTATGTGCCTTAATTTTTGCTAAATCATTTGAAACCATTGACAGCTAAAAGTTCAAGAATCACACTTTTTTAGCGTGATCTTTTGTTGGCATATTGTGAAATTGATTCCGAAGTAGCAGATGTTGTTCTGAAATATTTCTACGAGCATGCTGTACAATGGATATCGCCAGTAAATGTTGCTCTTAGCGTTTTCCCAGAAGTATCACCGTATTCCATAGAAGCTGTGAAAACATCTCATTATCCAGATTCTGTAGATGCCCGAAAACTACTTCAAGGTCGAAAAGCTGGCCTAAGAAATTTTTTTACAAGTGAGAGCAGAACCGCTTCTTGCATTGTATGCTCCGAGGTACCAGTAGCACATTGGAAAAGTATCGAAAATAACAACAGAGCTACTGAACGGTTGATCGGCAAACCAAAAAGGTGTCGTTCAAAATATAATTTTTGATTCCCCTTCACATCCAAATAAAACCGACATGCGTATTTGTGCGTTTTTATGTAACATGGAGTAAGTGCTGGTGTTCAATTTCTGTATATTTATAGCCTATAGGCTTGTGGGAACCTTTACTAGTTTACAAGTTTAATACCTTAGGTTTTAATAAATTCAAAAAACAACATATTCTGCAAATAACAAACTAAGAAAACAATATTAAATTAGTTATTACTTTACATTAATTATACTTATAAATTAAACCTTTCAAGTTGTCTCAAACTATGCCGCTGACTACTGCGTTGAATGATACACGTAACAACGCGTGGGCAATAAAACTCAAATTGGCGTGCAAGGTAATTGCGATAGCTTCGGGAAACGAGTCGATCAGACAATTACTGCAAAGTAAAATGAACAGAGTAAAGTAAATGAAAATCTTCACAAGGCTAAGATTAAACTTACAGTATATTGCAATTTTTTTTTACAAACGATCACTGTTATGCTAAGCCATCAACAAGTTTATCTTTTTATGTACAGTAAGTCTGCATTTTGTTAACCGAACAGCTAGCCCAGCTTTTTAACAACTTTGCCCATTTCTATTTAGTAAAATGATAGTTTCGCCTTCATTGTTATGAATTGCATTAACTATTGGTTGCTAGTTACCACTTCTGCTAATGCTATTATTTTGTATCCTTATTGAGTTATGGTCGTGAGTGTACCATTTTTGTGTTATCGTTGTTTTTTGTAAATACTGTAGTGTTGTTGATGTTATATTTTTGAATAAATCTCTATTGCTTGCAACAATTCATCCACTCTAATAAATAAGTAAAGTCTAAATACTACAATGCATGACACTGATTTTTTTCAAAATTTAGCAACTATAATGGGTTTAGCAATCAATCTAAACATTTTAGCTGAAGTTTTTGTCTAAGCCCCCCCCCCCTTAAACAAGGTATTGTTATAATATTTAAAAGTTTGTTCAATGCTGTATGTGTAATTGATAAAAGTTATAACAGTTTATGGCAATTTGCTAAGTATTTTATGCAGTATGATTTAAACTCGTATTGTCTGGCATATAAATTGTCCCAAATCATAAAAAATACGTTTTCGTTAATAACTATTTTTCTCGTGCAGATATGACTAAATAATGTATTAACGACAGATAGGAAATTGACCATTATGGGTCAATTGAAACAAACTTCATGCTTCTATCGCAAATGATTCTCGAGATACTAAAAAACAGCGAAAAATGACGTAATAATCACACGGGGCACCATGAAGATGACGTCATAATACAAAAATAATGCCAAATTCGTAATCAGTGCCGAAAATCCAATCAGAAAAATTGGTAGCCGTTTGAAAAGTCGAAAGTGGTGAAATTATAAAACACCCTAATGGTATGCATAAGCCGGTGGTGAAGGATCAAAATTTGTTGTTTTTTTTTAGCTATTTCGTTCCAATTTTTTTGCGAGTGGCCAATTTAAAAAAACAAATCTTTATAAAAGATGTTGATGCCTTTCCTCGCACGCATTTCAGATGTACACTGTATGTAAAGTTTTGGGGGTTGGTTTGAGTCGAATGAGGCTGCTCGACGACGTCAGATGGGCTTTCGCAAGAAGTTAGTTCTAAAGTTGAGCTACGCTTTGTACTCTGTTGGGTTTCAGTCTAGTTTCAATTGAAGAGAAAAGCTTGTGAAATAAGACGAAAATCTCGAATGTTTTAGCAACCAGAATAACGCGCAATTCCTTTGCTATTACTGCAGTTCCGGATTCGAACCAATTTGGAATTGATGTTTGATGCTGCCTTGTGCTGTAAGCGAATGGAGATAGGCCTCGACAACTTGAAGTCTTCAGTGTGAATTCGTCGGGTTTAAGAAATTTTGAGCTTCTTGAAGTAATGATTATGTTTTGTGGTTTTCACTGCTTTATTAAGCCAGAACTTGCTGCTTGGAATAGATGTGAAAATTGGCAACGATATTGTGATGTGAAACGTCGTCGTTTGCAAGGGCATCCCCTCTGGTTCAGACTCAAACAAAACAAGGACCAAAGGTTTGTTCTTTTACTCCCCAAGACTGCTCTACTGTCCAGATCAAATGCTAATAGTGGTGGTGTTCAATTGCCATCGGGTTTTTTCAAACAAAATTGTCGGACCACGTGATGCACGATATATGGGGCACGTTGATAGAACGTGGTCTGCAGTTTGCTCAGCGGCGCCACAATTGCAATTCTATGTAGAAGCGAGAAGAATGGAAATGCAAAACATCAATCCCCAATCGACTGAGCCTAATTGTTCAGGGCAACATTGTCTCAATAGACTTTGTATCCAGTAGTGGGATTCAGTAGGTTCGTTAGAACCGTCTTACGAAATTTTATGAATTTGACGAACGAGCTAACTGGCAAACCGACCAGACGCTGTTGGTCATGATTTACACGTGAAATGTACACGTCACACGTACTCAGACTCCTCCTAAACATGCTGCAGCATGTCTTGTGTAACAATCTCCAGTTTAACTTTCGTGCAAGACAAGTAGTTAACAAAGAAACACCACCGCGCTGGAGGTACTTACAGGCATATGCACGGGGGCGGGGGAGAATTGGAGGTCAAAACCCTCCTTAAAGAAAAGTAATCAGCGATACGCACTTATACAAAAATAATATGTTGGTGACTAGTAGACTATAATAGTATGGTATAAGTTTTTTGGTTTTTGCGCTTTGTTCTTTTTAAACTTTATTAGTAATTTTATTAAAGATCGTTTTTTCTATTGCCCCAATTACGTCAAAGTTGAGTAAAACTTTCAAAATCGAAAAATATTTTAATATTAAATAAGGTCTTCTATGCTTCACTTTTGATGTCTATTGTTTTATCGCAATGTTTAGGCGTGAGATGTAAGCCAATTCTACTCCACTAAAGGATACATTGCTATAAAAAGCGAAAAAAGTGCTAAGCATCTAAGGAGGACCTCTAAAAGAAACTCGATTATACTCTGAAAAACACGATAAAAAAATTAAAAATATGCACAAATTTAACGAAAATGGCTTTTCCTTTTTATGCTAGTAGATCAATGGTTTTCAAAGTGTAAGTTGTATTTTTCCCTTATCTAATAGCAAGCTGCTGAAAATTTTGTCGGAGAAGCACATGATCAGAAGAATAGAACAGCTTATTCAGAACATAAGTTTTAGTCCTATTATTTGACAGCAAGCGAAACAAGCTTCGCCATCAAAGAAACAACGTTCCTCTGGGATCGGTATTGGCTTATCTTATTTTTAATGTCTATGCGTGTGATCTGCCTTTCACAATCTTCAGAAAGCTTGTTTTTGCAGCCGATCTAGCATTGTGCACTCTTTTGGAGCTGAAAAGACTTGAAAGTTAAGACATGACAACAGTTTCTGCGTATCTACACACCTAGAAGTTGAAACTCACTTTTTCAAAGACGGTGGGAGCAGCCTTTTATTCAAATAAGCGAGAGGCCAAACGTGAGCTGAAGATTTGTAACAGCAATAAACGTTTACCATTCTGTCCGGTCCCGACTTATTTTGGGGTAAAACTAAACAGATCGCTCATATTCCGTCACCATCTTGAGGCATTGCATAAAAAAAAACTATTTCCTCGCGTCACACTTCTGAGGTGATTTGCGAAGATGAAATGTTGGGCCAAAAACATTGTGTACAGCTACCCTATCTCTAGCCTACTCGACAGCTAAATATTGTGCGCCAGTCTGATGTTGTCCAGGGGAGAAATCATAGGTGGAACACGGAGTACTGTGAGAATATATCCAGGCTTCATTATTTCATACCCAGGACCAGTAGCAAGCCAGTTGGAATGGGCTTGCCTTGAACAGCTTGGGTTAAGGTCAATCGCCTGCAGGCTGATGTTGGGCGATTCCATTCGGTTATGCACTATGATGTCTTGCTCCTTTACTGGATTGCGAGTGCGGCGCCATTAAACAAATCGCAGACCGCGTGTTAAGAGCGTGCATAGGGCATGATATAAAGCATTTAGTCTAATGGCATTTGATCCAGGCAGTGCAGAAGCCTGGGGTAATACAAGGATAAACCCTTGGCCCTAGTCCCATTCGTGTTTGACCCAGAGTCAATGGCCTTCTATACTACGACGACAACAACAATCTTTTTTTGGTCTTCATTTCAGTAAAACAATTTTTATAAACTGTCATGGCCAATTAAAGAACGTGCCAGTTTTTGTTACCAGTTAATAATTTTGAGTAAACTTACTTTTTATTCAAATTTCTCCCTCAAAAATTACTTCTTTCCACAGACTATCAATTCCTTTTTAAAGAGCCAAGTGGCTCACTTTAAAAAACAAATGTTCAATAAGGCAGTTAGAGCTGAGTATTTCTAAATCGAACTATCATGTAATTAAAAAGTAATTTATTAAAAAACCTAATATTCTGTTTCACCAAAGTGCGATTATCATTTTATTCAAATACAAGTCAAGATGCAGCTATACAAGGTGAATTATCCTCATACTTTTGTAGCAATATTTTGTAATTCTGATCATTAAAATTGAGTTCAATTTGAGCTTAATTAATTCAATTATACGAGTGGTTAAGAGTCCCATGGTTATGATTGATACGTTCTCGGTTTGAAACCATCTTGCTCCATTCTTTTGTGTCCTCGGCATTTTCCCCTGCTCTGCGATATTGGCAAGGACTTCTAAATTTCAGTCATATTTCTATAAAACTAAAATAAAAATTTGTTAATTGGACAGCAATATCTTGGCATCTCCGGAAGCAGGTCGGGTTAATTGCTTGCCCTATGTATTAGCGCCTCAATTGCTTTTCTGTGAGTCAGGAAGATAAATATAAAGATGAAATATAAAAAGTTATTTTTTTGGTATTCGAATATGCGAAATGAAAATTCTTTGGTTGGCAAACTTTGAAAGTTAATTGAAACGAAGCAGAAAATAGTGCTTATTGTTGATCGTTAATTGATAATTTATATTGTTCATATGTTTATTGTTTGAGACAAAAGCTTTCTTGGTGGTTATGCAAGAGCAAAGGGTGAGCGCTTTGTGGTGAAAACAGCTAAACGCAACATGTGAACACCGCCATGTAGCTGCAAACCAATTTGAGGGCTCTACAATATCATAGCCCGAGTCGAACGATCATAATATGAAAAATTTGGAAGGAGTTGCAATATGTGAATTAGCGAACAAAAAAGAAGCGGTACGAATCATCAATGTCCGAGCTGTTAAAAAAGAATTTTTGACAATTTGGATCGATTTTTTTTACCTAAATGTCACTGCTTTTTTTTTTAACAAGCAACAATTTTGATTGCAATTGAAAAAAGTCAGATAAAGTTTTACAATACTTGCAGTAATGTCAATACTTAAGTCGGCAGCGTAGTGGTTATATCTCTGTGATTGTGATCGACACGGTGACGGTTGAAAACCTACTCGCGCCATTCTCTTGTGTCCTTGGAAAAGACACTTATCGGCACTTTCCTTGTTTGGCGGTCTTAGCAACCAGTTCTAGATTTCGGTTATATCTCTATAAAACTAAAAAAACGAAATAAAAAATTTTAAGCGGACAGCAATATCCTGGTATCTCCGGAAGCAGATGTGAGTAATTGCTTGCCCTATGCATTAGCGCCTCCGTCACTTTTCTGCGAGTCAGGAGGAGAAATACATGTATAGAGATGAAATAAGTCTCAAAGAACAAGTTTTTACAATTGTTACCGTACATATATACACAAATAATTAAATTACCGCACCACAAAAACTATTTTATCATTGATGTACAGTATTTTTCCGACAGTCTTTTTCGCCTATTCAACTCGTCAGAAGGGATTTAAAATCTGTAAATAAATGCAAAAAAACAAATGCTTTGTTTGATTAAACTGCAATTTTTACCAAAGCGATCAGAAGTCGGCAAAAAATGTTTTCGGTCTTTGCTCTTTTTTCTCCATTGTATTCTCCATATTAACTTGGATCGAACCCCTTCCCCTCAAAAAAAATTCATTATTTGATCCTACGTATTTTTTCCTAAATGAAGCTAACAAGTTCTTGTTGTAATGAAATTTATGTATGCAATAATTTGAACACCCTATTTATGTATTTATTAATTATGGCCTGCAATTATTTATAAAGTAAAAAGGTGATGGCCCTCTGAGTTACAACGCTTGCTCACCCCAGTGGCGTACGCAGAAAGTTTCCGAGGGGGCCAAAGTTTCGTCACAATGGTGTGACGTCACAAATCAGCTTGGGGTGCCAAAGACACGACCATTATAGGGTAGTCCGGGGGCATTCCCCGGAAAATTTTTGCAAAATTACACCTAAAAATACGCATTTTCGTACCGGTCGAATCGGAAGCTTCTCGAAAACCAAAAAAGCGTTTGCATATACTTCGAAATCCCTGGCGAACCCCGAATACTTGCGAAAAACCAGCTTTGCTTTTGCTAAAACTGTTTGGTTTTGGTTTACAGTTTTTCATTTTTAGGGTCTGAGGGGGCCATGGCACAGTGGCCTCCCCCCTCGGTACGCTAGTGCTCACCCCTATAGTTTGTTAATTTTTTTATTGTCATTTCAATATTTATCCTCCTGGCTCGCAGAAAAACGTCGGAGGCGCTATTCTTAGGACAGGGTAATTACCCTGGCCCTCTTTGGGAGATGCCAAAAGATTTTTTTTTTTCTATTTTATCTCTATATTTATCCTCCCGACTCACAAGCACAATCATCACGCTCTAAACACTTGACCACGCTGCCCAGGACCCGTTAACAGACGGTTAAAAAGTTGTGATCAATGAATCCATGGGTACATGCGCAAAAGGGCAGGAGTTTTGGGGTTAAAAAAATCTTCATAAAGAATAATGGTTAAAGGTTCTTAGTACCACTAAGACAGCTTAAAAACTGTTAAATTGAAGTGGAAAATTTATTTAATTAAAAGAGATTTAGGGCTAGAAAAAAGTGAAGAGCAAAAAAAGGATCTTCAACTTATTTTACAATTGTCGGTAGCGTGTTCAAGTAGTTAATAGCGCTGTGGTTGATGGCGAACGTGATTGGAATTGTTCAAAGCTTACTCCTACCATTCTGTTGTGTCCTTAAGAAAAACACTTTTACGGCTTTTTCCCTGCTTGGTCGTCTTAGTGAGCAGTCCTAAATTTCGATCATACCTTTAAATATAAACTAAAAAGCAAATAAAAAAAATTTCAACCGGACAGCAGTATCTTGGCATCTCCGTAAGCAGGTCAAAGTAATTGCTTGACAGCTGCTTTATGTATAGTGGTTCCGATAATTTCCCGTGAGTCAGGAAATCAGGAAGACAAAAATAATGATAAAATAATACTATCAAAGATAAACGAATAATTTTAGTTGTTTTTTTATGTGAATTTTTAAAAGTGGCTTATTCTTTGTTGTTGCACCAAGCCTCCTTTTTGCAAAAGACATCACAAATTATAATGATCGTGTTTTCGACTTTCAATCAATAATAAACTGAACTGAAACTGAAACAATAGCCCTCCAAACAGATTTCTGTAGACACCACTGTATGAATTTAATTGCTTAAAACAAAATACCAAATTGCTAATGTGACGAAGCAGAAAAATAACTAAAAATTTCTCCCATTAACCTACCCACTGATATACAGAAAATAAACAGGGTTAATACTGAACAAGAACCAGAGAATTGTTAAGCAGTTTTTACTCGTTTGCATAATTTGTCATTATTTCTATCTTTTTGAGGTGATTAATTAGGCTAATTCTATTCTATGTAAGCCAAATAGAGCCAACAAATCGAACAAATACAACACTCCAACACTGATAATCGAGCTAATCAAATATTTGAATGAAGTTTCAACCATCCCCTTGATGAACGTGCCTTCAGCATTTCTGAGTCTTGAAAAAAATTTTTTAATATTTATTAAAAAAATTTTGGGTTTCTTTATTCGACATTGTTAACCAGCGTGCCTCGTGTGTTTCGGCTTTCTTCTGCTCTAAGTTGAGCTGGTTGTTTTATGATGCAACGACTTTAAGTAAAGTTTTTTTCAACATGATACAAATGCTTGTTTTATGAATTATTTAAAAAATAAAAATTTATTGTTTTTGAATTAAAAATGGAGTATATTTTTGTAAAATTTTTCAGTTTCGGTCTCGGTCTCGACTACATCACTGATAGTATTTATTCTCAGTATCATGCTAAATTTAACACAAACGAAAATCTATAAAACATAGAAAAACACTCTGACAGTAAGTAAGGCTGTGAAGCGACAACAACATAAAGGGTCTTCTTGTCTGCAGAAACTCATTTATCCTTAATAAAACTAACAAACTTAAGCTTTAGAATGTGTTCAAAAATAATCGAATTTTGCTTGCTTTTAACAACGTAGTTAAGCTAGGTTGCATGCATCCGTGCGGCCGAGTAGGCTCCTCTAAGAGCAACTCTCCGCTCCGTGATTTTATTCTCATCTCTAGTACCCTACTGAGGCCGTTGCTATGGCTTTGTTCAGAGCAGGTCAAGTCAAACTTAATCGCCTACTAACTGGTCGGGGCGTTTCTATTCATTCATGTAGGCACGTTGTTTGCGAGTTCGTTGCCAATGATCAAATCGAAGACAACGTTGTATCGACGGGCCATAAAAAAACGGGCACCACGAAAAGCTAGAGATCTGACGATTTTGGATGACAAAAAACTGATGTCAGCGTCTGACCGGACAGTAGAGCAGCCTGGTGCAGTAAAATGATAAACACTTATTTTTAGTGCTATCAGTGTTGGACTAAGAGTGGATACCTTTCCAAACAAAAAAGCTGCTTGTTCCAAAATCAAAAGCAATTTTAATATATATCAAAAGCAATTTGAATAATAATAATACTCAGTTTATTGTCGCCTTATTAACATCAAAAACGACGTTTTGAAATCAAAAGCCAGCCTGGCGCAGACTCATCGCGCGACATGTTGACGCAGTTAGATACAGCGCACTGGTATGTTTGCTCAAAAAGAGAAAAGAGAAAAACAAAAGCTAGAAAGAGTTAAAAAAGCTGACAGTGAGACGTCGCGAAGCGTTGTGACAAGATGATAGTTGTGAGATCAAGCCGGCTGTGACGTCACGCGTGACAAAAAAGCAGTTTTGACAAAAAGCGACCTTTTTCAAATTTGCAAACACAAACCAATGAGAAGTCGAAAGCGCTTTTCTCCGCATTACAAGCGCGAACCGTTTTGTCGTCAATAGATAAATGAAAGTGCCGAGATACAACAACGAACATAGGAGAAATGAAAATATGACGTCATAAAATGTACAAAAAAAAAGCAACAACAACAAAAAAAAAAGAACGACGGGCAATGACGGAACGACCTAGTAGAAAATGCAACTTTTAATAAAGACTCGAGAGCCTGGGACCGCCCGGCACGAATATTCAACATCTCTCAAAGCGATCGTTCTCGCCACGACAGCTGACATCATCGTTCATCACATCACGATCCGTTCTTCTCCGATTACTTTTTCGGCGATTGCGTGCTGTCACGTGAGCCTTGCGAAGAAGACGCGAAGGCTTGCTGCAAAGAGGAAGGAACTAGGAGCGGATCAGTGTTGGAGCGCATTGCGGAGGGAAAGAGCGAAAATGGAGGGAGCGGGATGCCTCCTTGGGTCGTACTGACGGCGTTCATGTGCGCCGCTATTTGGGAGGTAGCGGCCGCCTGAACAGAAGACAAGTGTTAAAAATCTGACCTTGTCAAGTCTCAGGCTCCCGATGTGACGACTTGGTTAAGAGCAACGGGTTCAACATTTCATATGATCGGGTCGAATATAGCAATATAACAATGGTGGGCAAATTACGGACGCAAGCCAAATCCAGCCCGACAAGTCATTTTAGCCGGCCACCAAAATGTTCAGTGTTATATCTAGGAAAGCAGCAATATCCATTAGTTTTCAGTGCAACCGGAAAAAAGTTGAAAAGTATGCATGTCACTTCCAATTTGCTGTAAACATAGAACATTTTTTTCTTTTGTTTTAAGAAGCTGAACTTGGCAGGACTTCCCCTTTTTTCAGATTATAAATATTAGTCCGTCTCTTGGTTTGGTAAAAATAAGTTTATAGCCTTTTCCTTAAAATTTTCCCACCACTACGATTTCCATATCAAGGACATGGCGAAAGGCATGTGCAACAGGATGTCTTCTGTTTTTCAATCGTTTCAATTTATTTAATTTTCACGAGGCAAATCACCATTCAAATGCAATGCAATTCTTTATTTGGGTACAAAAGGTTTTTTGAGAGGCAACAAACACTAATTCAATGCATTTCGAAAGCAGCACCTATCTATATTATTAATTTTGTTACCAATCGATTCAGGTTTCTTATCTGCGTGTAATACATTATGGTACTCTAAATCAGAGCTTCTCAAACTATGGGTCGCGAAACAAATGGGCATTTTGTGCTTTGTGCCGCGAAACTTGGTAAATCCCAGTAGTGCCACGGAACTTTTAGAAAAAATTATGATTATTGCACAGGTAATCGGCAAATCAGAGAATTTAAGGACAAAAGCTGACAAATCGGAGCTTAATTTTGAGTGGGAAACTTTTTTTTTGGAGAACACCTAAAATTGGCGACGAAAATAGATAAATCGCAGTTTGATTCTGAGTTAAGACTTTTTTTTAAGAGAACACTTAAAGTTGGCGACGAAAATCATGAAATCTCGTTTAAATGCCCCGCGATTTTCGAAAAAGTCCCAAAAATTGCCGCCCAAAAAAAGTCCCAAAAGTTTAAAATGGGTTCGCAAAACAAATTAGCTTTTTGTACTTACGAAATTGGCTTTTTTAAAATAATATTTATTGTCAATCAAAAACTAGAAAAGGTAAAGTGTCATTACAACATTGTTGCTTAAGGTTAGCACGCATTTAATCGACAAAATAAAGTCTGAATCAGAGTGTAGACCTATTTTTTTCAGAGAACACCTGGTTTCTGTAATTTTGTTAATTTTCTTTAGGTTACTATTTCCATTTCTCGTTCGTATTACATGGTTTTTCATAGAAAAAATTTAACGTAAAATTAGCCTACACATATTGGGATCACAAAGAGATAATTAGAATTTGAGTAGGAAGAGAACCAGGTCAAAAAACGCTAAGGTGGATGCGTGTACTTAAAAAAATTCAAAAGCCATGCGTTACCGATCATTTACTTTCCATAAATTTTCTCTCACTTGTACAAAGTAAATCTACAAAAGGCAAATCAAACGTTTAGCAATAGTACTTCGCTAAAGAACAGGTGGATATGCTGAGTTTTTTTACTGTTAACTGTAAATGGAATTTGCACTAGACTCCACACGACAGATGGAATAGACAACCAGAGCCGTCTGCAGCTGCTTTGTGATGAAAAAAAAAGAAGAGAATATATGTTTGAACTCCAGAATTTTGACGAAAAAAATTCAGTTAACACTATCTAGTCTGAAATAATGAAATATAGAATTAGTATAGGATCATTAATAAAAAATTTTGTTTTAGGCAAAAAATAGAATGATTGGTTGATTGAAGATTGATTGAGGAATGTCAGCCACAGCTGATGTGGTATTTTGATCTTAATAAATAGCATTGGTCAATAACACTTTTTAAGCAAGGTTACTATTGTCTCATCAACTGCTTATGCATCTAGCTGCATATCTATAAAAGGCCCACCAATAATTGATCGCCACTGGTGGTGATGAGTAGGTAGGTCCTGGGTTTTTGCTGGGATCAGAACGATCATTGTACATTGTATATCAGCGTATTTTACCAAGCATGATTCTTGAATCACTTTCGGTCCAGGTATTTGGGCACCTCGTTCAAGAAATTGAAGAAAATGTTTTTTCTTTGGCGAATGACGGCATCCTGTGTAGCGGCAATGTCCCGAGAATGCATAAGGTTTCAATCCCAAGGTGTCTGCCGGTTAAATACGAATTGACTAAGAGGAAAGGATAAAAAAATTAACACACGGCTAGCTCCTCTTTCCGATCTACTGATAAGGATATCAACTTCATATGCTGGAATGTCAATTTTATATGAATAAGATTTTATTAAGCCGTGTGATAAAATGAATTGCAGTTACCGTAAGCTTACAATGGAGATCAAATTCAGTTTGCAATTTCATCAAGTTCTTCAAGTCAGAAAAATTAAAAATAGATAATCAACTTCATCCCAGCATGCCAATTACATAACGAGCGGTGAACAGTGTTTGAAGTGTTTTTTTTAATGCTTTTGGTCGGATATAGTGATAAAGTCAAACGTGAATTTAGACGAAAATTGCGATACATACAACATTGATTTTTTTTATTTTGGCATGCAGCTTGATTGGAGATAAAGTTCCAGAAAAGAATTTTGTACAACAAGCTAATACTTTTTCATTTTCTAGATACATATGTGAAATGTTGTTTAAGTATTGTTGATCTCGTGATTTTACATTGGCAGCTTACTACATCAATTGGTTACCTGAGACTTGTGTTTTAAGTGCTTAGGAGTGGGAATCAAAAAGCCAAGTTTCTAGGGATAGCTTTGTAAATTGTGTAGTGTATGTGCCAATCTACTTTCGAAGCCATCTTAACCCACGTGCACGGGAAGGCCAATCATAAAAGGTGAATTTCAGTGACAAAAATAAAGTTTTGGTAGAGCAAAGCTTATAAAAAGACTTTTGCGCGGGAAAAACCCGACAAACGTTTCACTGAATCGTCATTTTAAAAATTTTGCTTTTTAACTGAAACATTTGAGAGATATTTAACAGCATCAAGGGATAAAGTAAGCAGTAAACTATTTTCAAAAAAATTAAAAAGCATCTTTGAAATCTTATTTTACTTCCTTCAGCACGATTTATTTTACTTCCTCCACCCTGTATAAAATTTAACAATAGGTTTTGGAAAGCAATGGATATCAAGATATATGATCAATTGTGTGACCGATACATTGGTCACGTGTCAGCTTGGTGGAAAAGTAAAAGATCTTAAAACCTTGCTGAACTAAACAACAAGTAGAATGAAAATCAGAGGATTTTTGGCCATAGAAGCAAACAGATAAAAAAACCTGTCTTTCTGAAAAAATCGATTGGTGCAGAAATTGCCGCTCGAGTGCTGTATTTCTTGATACACAACAAATTAACTGTTATTGCCTGCGAAAAATCTGAAATGACTTTGCGTTGCTTTTCGTTGGTGAGTTGTTTCTCAAAATGAAGTAAATTAGGCGATTAGAAAAAAAGGGAAAGTGAACACTACAACCTGCGACCTGAAGGCGCAGAACTTCCAATCTGGTGTCGAGTTTGTAAGACATTGAAAGCTTTTTTAAGGTACAGAATATTGTATTTTATATTTTTCTTCAACACAACGAGAAACTGATTAAGAGAGGAAAGGTTTGTGATCCCCGGAATTCCATTCGATGAGCTGGTGAGTAGTTACATTATTCAATATTTGCTTACCCTGGCGATGGGATCCACTTGCAACGCGCCTGACCACATCCCGGGCTGGACAATCCCAGCGCGAGAAACCGCAGCCAACATCACGTTGTCCCGGATGTCTTGTTGAGGAAGAGATTGCGACGAACCTGAAAAGTGACGTCATAAAAATCAAAAACTTAATCGCAACGAAAACTGTTAAAAGATAAACGAGTTTATAATAATTTGTTCTACGAACCTGTCGCCGCTACGCTCGGGGGGGCTCGGGAATCCACCGCTTTTTGTCGGACAATTCGTAAAATATTTCGCTTCTGACGCTTTTCATTAGGAGTCAACTGCATGACGTTGTCGAGCTGCCTCGACTTTCTTTTCAAATCCTGCTCATATTTCTTCTGCTCGGCCAACTTCTTTTCCAGTTCTGTACAAACGAACGCACGTAATAAATCAAATTGTTTTAATATGCTTTGCTGATTAGCTAAGATTCCAGAAATTTTCAACCAATCGCAGCTATTTATGACCGGCATATACGTAAGAAAAATTTTTTAGCCAATGCCCGTTTACGAGCCTGGGTTTTAACAACAACTTGTTTATCTTACGTCACATCTTGTTTAAGATTAAGTTTTAAAACTACACGGCACAGTGACTAATGGCGTTGAACGTTAATTCGGAAACGGCATTCAAGAAATTTAGGCGGTGACGATAATGATGCCATCGCAAATTAAACCAAAATCAAACTTTGGAATCTAATCGCACGTAAAGAGTTTTGAGAAGATCTAAAAGTTCTAACTTTTATGCATTATATTTATGATTCGTCAACATAATTGCAAAAACATAGTCATTTACCAAAACATGCAAGTCACAATAGATTATGCAAAACAAATAATGAAGATGTAGTCTTAATGTCGTTTTAAGTACGTCACACAGTCATGCGTCATTTGGTATGAACAAAAAACAACCAATTATTGTTAAAAGACTTAAGAGCAATAATTGAGATTACACTTTTATGAAATTCGATCTGTTATTATAGCTGCATCGAAATAAATCAATATTAAGAAAAAATACTCTAAAGCAAAAGAACAATTTTTGAAATGCGATACAAAAAAAGCAACACAGGATCGATACCTTGTCGGGTCACTGACGATTCTTCAGTTTCTTTTTCGACTTTGTGCTTATGAAGCGACATGAGGTGAACGATGCTCGGGAAAAGTTCGAGACAATTCATGAGGTTGGTCAGTGTGATCGCGTCTGCATGGAAGCACCGATCATTAACATCTTCATCGTGATAATCAAGTTACATCATCACAATCGCGTTCCCTTTTCCGGAAGTGGTAAAAGCTTGGGTCGCTTCAAAGCAGCGACCGAACGAGGAAAAGCGAGCAATCCGTTGTGAGAGAAAGAACTACGGATATCGATCCCAAACAAGCAGCAATGCAACGTCGTAAAAAAGCACGGCATCATCTACGCGCGTCGTTGACGGTCACGACGCGCTGTAGAGCTGAGCCGTGCATAACACGACATACGACATAACATGCGTATCACGTATTTACAAACGAGCGCAGATTAGGAAGAGCACGACGTCGTGTACTACAAGGGACAAGCTTTCAAGCGCTGGCCTGTAAGCTCACGTTCGAAGCAGTCTCACACTGTCGCCTGAAATAATGTGAAACTCTCGGAAGCGATTCAACTCCGGCTTGCTCCCGCGATAAAGTTTATTTGAAAACTGTTCGATTTTCAAACCAGACAGAACAAAAGAACTTTCTTCACTTATATAACGAGTCGAAAAGAGCCTTATACTTTTTTTGCGAAGCCTGAAAGTGAAACGGATCCGTAGCGGGAAGAAAGTAAGGCAAACAAGCAAAGGCACGTCAAACGCATCGAGGCGAAAAAACCGAGCCACTGACTGAACCAGAAAGACCTTGAACGTGACAAGGAATTAAGTCGAGCGCGTCGAGACAATTCGTTACGTGGCCACCACAGCACGAACAGCAGCAGCGCCTCAGGCGTATGCTTGTCGCTTTTTCTCGATTCTCTCAGCAGCGTCGAGATACTTCCGGCTGCACTCAACCGATGAGAAAGAAGCTTTTCAGCTTGGTAAGATCGAAACGCTTCCTTGTCAGGGCCATTCGACCGTTCAGGCGATTCACTTTTTACCTTCGACGTTCATAGACTGGGACGACTTCGTTCGGGCGTGAATGTTCTTGATGTTCGTAATCACGTCGTACATGATGTCGTCGAAAAAATCGAGCCGCGACACAGCAGTCCAGAAGCGTTCCAACTCTGTAGCGCGAAAAAATCGGTTAATAATTGATCGGAAGTTCGCAAAAAATTGACCGGAAAAAATCGGGAGCTTTTTCAACACTTTCAACCACAGTTTGTTGTCGAACCCAAGCCCAACAGTTTTGACTGCGGAATGTTAGAAGACATCGAGAAGAAACTGTCACTTAACGTTGTTTGAGCACGGAAATTTTAACATGGAAGCTGACGTCAAATGCGTCATCAGTGAAACCTTACTTATAACTAGAGGCTTATATGGAAAATATGAAATTTACAATGAGTTTTAGGCCTTATAAAAATTCAACTGTTTTGTCGCGAGAAGTAGGAAACATTAACAGGATATTTAAGTTTAATTAGAAGGCAATAGTACTTTTTTCTGCAACAAATTAGGTTCTAAAGCCAAAAACTCTTTAAAAATTGAATGGTTCCATTTAAACCTTTTATTACAAGCAAATTATTCCAACTTGGTTGACGCATTTGACATAAGATTTTGTTGCTTGTCAAGAGTTTCATGACTAACATGTTACTCGATCAAAATCCAAGTCATATCAAATACAAACCAATGTTGAGGTTTACAAAATAAATTTCCATAAAGTAAAGTTAAAATAAATGTCAAAGGAATTTAAAAGCTCGTACGAATTCTCGAGTTTAATTACGACCCCGTGCGCGAAATGCGAACGAATCGGGCAACACAGTTATTTTCAATTGTAAGACAATTCAAAGCACAAGGCAATTTCGACACCTTGAATCTTATCGACAGTTACTGGGATATCTCTCATCAGCATTCCATCCAAATGCGGAGAAGCGGCCAGTCCAGAGTCTTCCGAGCTCGATCGCTCCAATGAGTTGCGCGCTGCCGAACTGGACGCGTCTAGAACAATCGTTTGTTATGTGACGACCAAAGTATCTCAGCAATTGTAAAACAACAGTAGCAGGCCCCGCGTAGAAGTCGGGATTGCTTTAACGATAAGTTGCCGCCCAGTGCTATAGATAAAATGCGAAAAAACCAACACTGTTTTATCAAAAATATAAAACTCACTTTCGTGAGTTTTGAGATAGAGACTGTGGAGAGTCGTTTTCTTTGCTGGATAATGAGCCGGATCTTCACTGCTTGATCGCGTCAGCTGGTGATCGAGAGAATGCTAAAAAAGAGTTGAAGAGCACGTGAGCACATTGCGCATGGGCTGATATTCGTTCCTGTTCTAAGTTTAAATATAGGCGCGCAAATGCTAGAGCAGATAAGTGAAAATCTAAAAATAAAGTTGATATATCAGATGTTTAAGTGGTCTTAGTTTGCTTCTGATTCAGTTGTGTTAGTTTGTTATTGTTAAGATAAATGTCTTTTTTCATTTTCGCTACATCACCGATTTTATAATTGCAAGCTAATGCCATAATGATAAGTAAAAATGCGCTTATCTATTTACAAAAAAGCTATCTTTTGACAAATTCTGATAAACGGCTCAAGCGCAGTTTTTTACCGCAGCCAAAAAGTTCGTGTAGTTCGAACAAATTTTTCTAAGAGCAGTTGGCAAAAATTGGTGAGAAAAAATGGGCAAAATTGGTTAAATTTACTTGTGTTGTTTAACCGAGCGTTTCTAGTGCAAAACTTTCTGGACGAGACGTAATAACAACTACAGTACTACTGATTCAACGAGTTAATGACACTTACAACAGGCGGGTTTGCCTTGTTCAAGGTGTCACGGAAAAATCACGATCACCAACCTTAACGTAATAAAACGTCATTCTGCGCTTACAAACAAACATTTTTCCCACAAAAATAGGAAAAATTTGAAGTGTTTTAAATTAGTTTATAAAACTGCTTTTCAAAAGCCAGAGCTGCTAAACGCACTTTATCACGACGTTAAACTGTATTACTAAGTATCAGATAAATTGGAATTGCTACTTCTTCAAACAATTCCAAAAAATTGACTAAAAATTTGTACACTGCAAAATCTCAACCACTGCTAATCCTTATTTAAAAGCAAATTCCTTTAATCCTTAAATGGTTAAAAATATTCTCCAAAGAAACTAAGTTCAGGTCCGTATTAACCTTCATTTGATGGCTACCGATGAAATTAATTTTGTATGGGACGACCTCCAGTAGTTTTTCGGTAAAATTTCGCTAAATCCGTTGCAACACATTTACGCTACAAATTAGTCTGGCAAAAAGCAGATGTGCATTTCTAACTGGGCCCACGTCAGGTCACGTCGCACTGACATAATAGTCGATGAGTTTGAGGAAATAAAAGGCTCATTTTTCGCTTATTGTTCCGCTAATTAGACTTAAGGGCAGTTTTTTTTAAAGAATTGATAAAAAAAAACCTTAAAAATAACCACGAAATATAATCAGGATAACAAACATATCAGAGTGACAAGGTCAAATCGGCTGTCAAGCATGTAGGGAGAAAGCGATCGTCGTTGTGTGGGAGGGCATTCCCTCCGGATCAAATGTTGGCAGTGACAGTGTTGTGCCAACGTCGAGTTTCTCATAGCCAACGAGGTGTCACTAGCATAGGCATGTTGAGAAAAAATACTGTATTTGTGGTTCGTTCAGAAGTTACTTGACACTGACCATTTGATAAAGAACCGAAAGCCAATCGATGCTCGGGCAAATAAAACAACGACAATTTTATTTTGACCCAGGTCATCCTGCGCAAACCCCTTTTCTAATTTCTATTCGGAAACGTATGGACGAAGTCTGGATGCGCTTCAGAGTATTCTGTTTCGAGTTTGTTTACTGAGCCACGAATGCGTGAGTCAACGTGTAATATTTGAACTTATTAGTAAGAGCTGGTTCGGTTCAAGTTTGATCAGCGTAGCGACGCCAAGACAGCCAGACAAAGTCACTTCCTGGCAAATCAATAACGAAGCGAGATTTCAACACGACGTGGATGTGAAAAAGTCGAGATTCGGTTACCATCAATCAGTCATCAGACGTTGCGCTATCTTATTCGGCGTTTTTTTTTTCATCTAAAAACTTGTTACACCAAAAAAGCCAGGCACATGTGATTTGGGTGCGAAAGCCCGGTTATAAACGTTACTAATTAACGCTTTAAAACGAAGCACTTATTAATATTTATCGTTCGAATAAACGTTGAAATTACGGCACAATTTACCAACTGGCGACCGGAATTCGCAAAACTACTTTCTAGCATTAAGTTGCGTTTCGGAGACGATCAATCTAGGTTTGAGTAAACATGTAATTTTTATCACATCTATTCTTAACGGCGACATCACCGCCACCGACCGACGTCTTGCGCGTTAAATCAGCGCGTGATGACGTAAGTGAAGAGCAGCAACTGGCTTTGTTGCGGACTTGGCCATCTTTCTCTGACCCGCGCGCGAAAGAGTCAAACACTAATGGTAGAAAAAACTTTTAAAAAAATCTCATCGATGACACGATTGATTGGCGTGTTAAGAAGCGTGACGCATTTAGCAGGCGCTATTTCTGTTCATGATCGTTTGCGGACGAGCTATTCTTGGAACCTTGCTTCGGCAATGACGCGCACGATCACGTGACTTGCGCGTTTTTTTGTTTTTTTTTTACAAACGCTGCTCTATGTTGTTTGGCGTAAGCGACGACGTCATTCCCGCAAGCGATGCGGTCGATCTCAAAAAGGCTTTAATTTCGCGGTTCGGAGCGTATGAAATCGAAGTAGAAATCTTGTGTGCGCAGGGACGAAAACAATTTACTTCCATTTAAGTCGCGATCGAATTGCTTAGGCCTCGCTTCAATCGCACGTCGTCGGCAAAAGGTCGCATGATCGTCATCGACGTTGCTTTATGAAGTGGACTGGGCGGCGCGCCGCTTCGCGCACACACAAGCGATCAATTACTACCGTGACAATACGACGGTTGATGACGGTGTGCTGGGCGTATTTAACAACCGAATCAGCAGAAACCTACGCTTGCGCTTTTATTTCATGAAGTCAATAAACGCCTCCAAACAAGCGAAACAGGAATCGAGCGACTTTATTAAGGCAAAAGGAAAATTATGAGAGCTAATTGCAGCTTTTCCCAATCAGCGGTTTCACGGCATTAGACACACCAAGTCAACTCACTTCTCGGCCGTTTGATTCCGAATCCATGGAGCCATAGAGCTTTCCGTCCGGTCCGTACTCGAATGACAAATTGTTCTTATTGCTGCGGCATTGGTTGGAGCAGTTGCTCTCGTGCTCGTAGTAATTCAACTCGCCGTTTTCGATTAGCCGCCTAAAAAGACACGTGACGGTCAGCGCTCGACTTGAGAACACTTCAAGAGGCTTTTACCAGAAACGAAACGTGCCCGCTGTCGCGGAAACGCTTTGAAACTAAAACCTTGCACTTACAACAAGCGCTACGCTTCCTAGTCAGCGCCAGTACGAGTCAGAGTGACGGAGATCATTAAGCATTTAAATTCGAAGACTTAAACCAGCGCGAGAAGTATCACGTTCGCAGCGGCAACGTCAAAAATGCAAAGTGATCGTATCATTGTTATGCATGGCACGGCATCAATGTTTGCATTTGACAAATAAGAAGCGGTTTTACACATGAAACGCTTTCACACGGGGTGTGACGTGCGCAGAAGCGCTTCGATTCGCGTTTCATCAATTCAAACTAGAAAGCGCTGGTTTTCGACTGACCTCAGCATTATTCCATTGATGCGAATGGCTCTTTTCCAATCTTTTAAGGTCGATTTTCCAGCAAGGTTAACGAATTCCTTCGGAGTGTACCAGTTATCGCCACACTGTAAAAATCAAGCGGCAATTTATAACGAAACGAAATTAAATCCAAAGAAAATTCCAAAAACTTTAATTCGATTGGGTGCAATCGCGGCAAACTTTCAACTTTCGATTGTTCCTTTTTGCAATGACGCCACATATTAACTTAGTAATCACGTTTTCTTTTTTAACAAAGAAACGAAAAGAATTTCTGTGAATGTGTCATTATCATTAGCAAACAAACGTAGAAACATACGATCATCATCAAATTGCCGTTAAAATTTTCAAACTTAAATTTTCGATCAAAAATTAAAAAAAATTTTTTTTTTGAACTCGTATGAAAAAAAACCAACTATGACAACACCTTAAAAAGAGCTTCTACAACATGGATGGTTTTCACTTAAAAAAATTGTAACTTTCTTAATGTTTGGCAAAAAAATTAGTAAAATAGTAATAAAAAGCAAAATAGACTCAATCGTGCTATTCAAACTGTCCAGAAAAAACTTTCCAAAACGTTGGATGTCACTCAAATGCTCTACAGTTTAGAGTCTAAACAACAGTGGAAAATTAAAGACTAAAAAACAAGCCAGTGTGAGTAGGCGAGATTTTTAAAAAATGAACCCAAAATATCTCTAATTTTAAATCTTCTAAAATGCCTCGTTGGCAGTGATCCATATCGAGAATTCCGTCTACACAACAAGCAAAAACGAGTTCTAAAGTGACTTCTTTTAAAAATCGATATCGCCAGAACAGTACGGAGCAGGAAACGGATACAAACGAAGAAAATCGATCAGGTCGCGCGGTGAGCAGCGATGGAATGCTAGGCAGAGTGGCCGAAGTTTATATATACACGAACAAATTTTACGTGATCGAAACTTTGAAAAAGCACGTATGACAAACGTTCAAATCACAGCAGCTATTTCGCTTAAAACAAGCTTGTCAAAACAACGTTGTTGCGCAACACCGATATACTTGGGGTATTTCTGTCAAGAAATAAAATGAATCATATTTTTGGATTATAAGAAAAAGCAACAGCCAGCGATTTTCAAGATTCTCATCATGAAACATTGGAAATAAACAACTTCTTAAAGAGATTGATGAAATCTCACCCAGCGGATCATGAGTGATCGCTTTGCGGCCAGCGGTTAAAAAATCCCAGACAACTACGAACTTCAAAAACTGGCCAAAAAAACCTACGGCGACGAACATAACGCAGAGCGCCGAACTCCACACAAGCATTGTTTGACGACCGACGGCGCGAAGGTGCGTCACCAAAAGACGTCGAACAGGAAAAAATGACGTCATCGAGCGCGATGGCTTTGCACAATGACGACTTGCGAATTTCCGAATCATTGCAAGTTTGATAGTTGACCGAATACGTCGCGGCGACGAAGTGTTAAAGACGAGGAAATATCTAATTTGTACCTTGACGCATTTGGCGTTTATTCCAGGACAAATAAATTTCTTCCACACCAGCTCCGCTTTGTTAGGACCGCAGGTGATAGGATAGGTTGTATCTTCGCTTGGTTTGGGACGTCTGGAAACGTGAAATGTCATAAACAATGACAAAAAACTACTTGCCTTTTTCGTTTTTACTGAAATCAATTCTGATGGAAAGCCCTACAGTTGGTTAGAAAAAATTTTGAGAACATAATTAACAGAACAAAACGATGATTTTCTATGAATCATGATTTCTTCGTGATCATCAAGAAGAAATTTCAAATCTAAATTACTTTTCTTTACGATTGGCACAGCTAAAATTAAAAACCTACAGCAATTAAAGCCTGAAACAACACGCATCGAAGGGTAAAAAAATTGAACCTAAAAACTCATTGATTGAAAGAGGTGCTACTCAGCCCATGCAAGCCAGGATTTCAACTATACGAACATAACGAAAACCTTTAAATGTAGTATTGACGCTGTAGCTTATATTAACGGAAAAGCTTCTTGTAAAGCACATGTACAAGAACATTAATTTCAGAAACTTCCGAAACGCGCCAATACGTAAATACTACGAAAATAAAAAAATCTTTAACTCGTGCATTTTATAACGTATAAACACACATTTACTGCGTAAATCTATTACCATTTATACTATCACCAAATGTAGAATACTTCAAATTTAAACTAAAAATACATAAAGAAGCTCTAAAAATTCAAATATAAAATTTAATCAAACCAAGAAAGTTAAAAATCTACACAAAACATGGCATTAGCATCGAAACTTACGCTACATCTGATGTATTAACTCCAGGTTTTAAACTTGTAGAACTGACTTCCATTGCCACGTTTATTAAGTTTTCATCAGTTGAACTAAATGGATTTCATTATAATACCCAGAATACATTCAAATCTCTTAACCATAAAAAAGCCACAAACACATCTAATTACGGTCAACTTATAAAACGAAAATTAAAAAAGCAAATGCATAACGCAAGCAAAATTGAGTGCACAAGAATGGAAATTCACGAAAAATACTTCCTTCTAACATTCGATCATTTGTTTAGCGTTTATACAGAAATCGAGAGTTTGCAAAGCGTACATTTGCAACCCCTTAACCAATTAGAGAAATGAAAATCGTCAGTCCTTAGCGACTATCACTTAGCGATGCAATTAAATATAGAAACGTAACTTGGACAAAATGGAGTACTGAAAAAATAAAACATTACTGAATACTAGTACAAAGTGCAAAATCCCATAATGACATCTGGCATAGACCATCGTTGTAAGTGTCTTTCTCAATACAAGATCTAACTGTAAATGCTTTATGTTACGCTGGTCTCATTTTATACACATTAAAGCAGTGTTTCTCAAACCATGGGTTGCCAAGACTATGCGGATGGTCGCGAAGGCTTGTAAATTACCGCACGTAAAAGAAAAGGATCTGCGCGCACAAGATTTGGGAAGTGAAGAACCTTCTTGAGATATTATTATGAATTTAAGAGAAAAATGAAGAAATCAGATTCAAGATGAAGACCCTGTTTTTTTTTTAGAGAACACTAGATTTTTGAGCTGAAAATCAAGAAATCAGAAGTAGATTCCTACGCTCACTTAAATTTATTTGGGTCGCAGTCATCTTTGCAAATCGTTGTTTTTAGCGATTTTGGGTCGCAGAAAAAAAGGCTTGAGAAACACTGCATTAA
Organism: Diplosoma virens; assembly: GCA_963680785.1. NCBI lineage: Eukaryota > Metazoa > Chordata > Ascidiacea > Aplousobranchia > Didemnidae > Diplosoma > Diplosoma virens. The sequence continues at coordinate 23,188,899 of OY796892.1, read as the reverse complement.
AGGAAGACAAGTCTTGGAGTGGCTCTGTCCGAATGCACGTAAAAAGAACTAACAGCTTTGAAAAGTTAAATCTATTTTTGAAAGGGCACGATTCATAATTGCTCTACAATCAGAAGGTTATCTCACGTATACTAGTATTTACACGCAATTACAAGAATAATAACAATCCGAAGCCACTTTAAAACACAACTTTTCTGAATAGACGCAAAAACACTAAACTAGTTGTTACCAATCTTTTAAAGCTATGGCGCTGAAAAAGGCTCTTTTTGCAGGAGCATTCGAGTTTTGAGTGAAGTATTGTTTTTAATTGGTTTTCAAGAAAAAATAGTCTCTAAATTTTTGATTATAAACCAAAAGTTTACTGCTTGTGATAACTACTGGATGGTATTTATATATTAAACTAGGGTGACATGATTGCTAAGTTAGTAAACACTGATCTAAACTCAGCTGACTAACGTAACTTCTTATGCTTTTATTAAATATCAACAGTCGCAAATGCAAAATAAGACAACCAGAAAAGCAAGTCTTAAAATAAAATGCATTCGACAAAATCCGCAACTAAGAAACGGAGATAAATCAATTTACCTTCCACAAGACAGCAGTGCTGACTTGTCGCCATTCATTGCTGGAAGGGTGAAAGTATCGGACGATGTCGACACAGCGGCACTGTTGGTCTTCATCACACTTCTGAAAGTAAGAAAAAATTTGTTGATTACAATGCAAAGTCAGAACGCTGAAACACTATTCTAAAAACAATGAAAATGCTCACACCAAAAATTTTTAATAAGGTATTCCATTTTACCAAAAAAGTGGAATATTCCAGTTAATTAATTTCGGTTTCGCTCAAGCCGTTTGCGTCATTTGATGTTTTTCAACCTAGTTGAAGTTCGATTTTGCATTTTTATTAACGTTTTTCGCGCAGCAATTAGTTTATAAATTTCCACGACGTTGTTTGGCGTACGCCAGAGAGCTGTTCTTTCTTTATTGTTGGGTTTTAGCGGCAATTAAAGCATAATGAGATCAATAAAGAAACAAGCTTTTATGCGCAGGCTGAAGAACATACTGTAGATAGTGAAAAGCCCGATGGTGATAGAATTTAAAATACAAGGTTTTAAGTTAAACTCATCTGAAAGCATGATAATAAAAAAATTTTGCGTGCTTTTAGATGAGCTAATTTCATATAGCAACTGAGCCACAGATGAGCTAATTTTATATAGCAACTGAACCAAAGAGATTACGCGCAGAAGACAATGCTTTATTAAAATATAAGTGCATAAAAGAATATCAAAATCGCAATTCATATTATAATATATGCGTAGTAATTTTCAATCTTTTTAAGGTGTAACGCAGCCTATAAATTTGCTAAAATCAACAAAGACGTCAAAATTCATGCACGTAGACAAAAATTACAGTAAGTATTCAATTATTTACGTTATATTTTGTTTTTAGTAATGTTTTTCTTAAAAACTTTTACTCCGAAGTAAAGATTCGTTTCCACTACAAGCGTTGGTCGAAGTATTCTTTCTTTGTTTATTGATTTTTTTGCTTCTCTTAGCGCTTTAGCGCTTTAGCGCAGAAAGAGTTCCGCAAACGTTCATAGTGGAAATAGGCCTTTAGTCGTAAAAATGTTATTCAACGCCTTTGAAAAATCGAAGCGACGGAGCGTCGAGACGCACAGTTTCAGAAACATTATTAAAGGATAAAAATTAAAAATGGAAAATCATAAATAAATGTCAAGGTAACTTTTCTTTTGCTAACAACTTAAACTAAATTAACGTTACGACTAAAAATGAACGAAGCTTGGATTTAAAAAGGTCTTTCTTTTCAAGCTGGATTTCAAGTTTGATTTATTAATATAAGTGCAGAGACGCAGCATGCAAATAATGAAGATTTTAAAAATTGTTCATAACATACCTTGAATCGAATTTGGAAACTTCCTCCGTCGCGCTTTGTTTGTTGTTTGATGGTGTCGTCAGTGTGACATTGATCATGTGTCTTGGCACTGGGTCGCACTCCTGAGAAATAGAAACTTTGGTTGAAAATTAAAATGCCATGCACAGCAATGCACTTTTGCACATAAACACGGCATTCTGCTATTCAATGCAATAGATAAACAACCAAACAAGAGAAAGACGCAAAAAAAGAAGTTTACGGTATTCAACCTCTGACAAAATGCCAATAACGATAATCCTCAAGAGACTCGGACTTTCTAAAAACGCTAAGCACGGAAAGAGAAGAAAGCAAGCCATTGTACGCGAAAACGGCCACACGACAAAGCAAACCAATTTTTTAAATTCCAAAACCAGCAAACAGTGTTTGTTAATTATTAGGCGTTATTGCCTTTTTCTCGCTTTGACGGCTTCAAAAACATTCTAACACTAAAAGCGTCATTTAAAATACTCAATAAGCTCATATTCGAGAGTACTAAAGCGATGATCAATGATTCTGTAACAAAAACTCTATACCAACTTTAACCATACTAAAGCCAGGCCCTTACAAATATTTACAAACAAATCAACACCAATAAAGATACAAAAGCTTTCGGGTTTAAAGAGGAGAGATTAATAAAAGGTTATTTAAAAAAACAACAATCCAGCGATGTTGTAAATGATGCGTGTTTTGTAACTTAAATATATGATTTGGTACAAAAAAATAACTTCACAAAAGGCTTTTAAAAGTAGATATCAGATTCATTAACGGCGTTAGCGCAACATTCCAATTACAATATTTTCAAGAAATGCATCGAATTTCAAAAAATCAAAGGGCACAACAAAATTTGAATGGAGTTTTTACAAAAGTATGCAAAAACTTCATGAAATATTTAAACATTGACTACATGAGAGTTATTTAAAAGTTGAGCAAGCCAGTGCGAGTGGCAAGCTGTGAATGAAAATGGCTAAAAATGGTCGAAAATTGAGAATGACAGACCGGAATCGATCAGCAAATCAGCCGTTCAATGACCTTGATTCATTGAAACGCAAAAAATAAAAGTATTTTTAACAGCCACAAGCAAAATATAATTCTTCTTGGGTAGCATATCCTTCGTCTACAGATACTGAGCTTCTGCGAGCGTTCAAGTCAAAAGTGAAAATTTAATCGCTTAAGTCGCTCGAGTATTTGTGCGACAACAACTGCAAATAAAAACTTACTGCTTTCGAATAAAGAAAATACTAAAATTTACAAAAATCATTTTCTTTCAAACTTATTCAGTCCAATTTCACCTCGCACATGAATTCGCATGTGGGCGGAGAGATAAAAAGACTATGAATAGGAAAGTTTAATATACAAGTATTACTTTGAATACTCCAAAAAAATCTGTTTTAATTTTACGTCATACTGTAAAACAATGTTTTAGTTCCGACTTGAGTGACCCAATGTTTTGTTTTTGTTTCGCAAAGTGCATAATCGTTAAAGTATTTCAGGAGAAAAAATTAAATTGCAATATTAAAAAATACTTAATTTAACTCTAAGGCTATAAATAAAATGTATAAGTTTATAAATATGCTTTGAGATAAAAACAAAAACAAAAAAAACGTAACGAGATTCATAACTAATAAACAAAAATAGTTTTTCAGCTATAAATCTTGTTTTGCCTATCCTATTAAACCAAAAATTTAAAAAGATAACTTTTAAGCAACAAAAACGAGTTACTAATCGTTTCAACGAAAGCAAAACAACTATTTAATACAAAATAATGGCTTTTTTTATTAGAAATCCTCCAAAAAGACACAAGTAACAGCAGTACCAAAAATTGAACAAAATATTCCAGAAAAGGTATCTAAACAAGGGAAGCAAAATATAATCAAACATAATATTATTGAATACTTAATAAGATCAGAGAAACATAGTAGCATGTCGAAAACAAAACAAAATTTTTAAAAATTTTCAAGTGCTCTAAAATAAACAAAAATTTCATGCTCCAAAACCAGAATTTATAATAGACAGGTCATAATAAACTTCTATTGTGAAATAATGTCAAAATAGCACAGGTACTTTCCGTAAGTCGAAATGGTCTAAGTAGAAACGTTTATTGTAACGAAGCGATAAAGGAATAAAAATATTGATAAAAATGTCTTTAAATATGCTGCGTAATGAGAAACAGGAAAATAACTTTGGTGCTTCTTGATATGAAGAACCGAATTTCAACGAATGATAATCAAACAAGGGAATTGAGGAACCAGTAAATTATTGTTGGAAATCGAAAAGATTACTTTCTTTTTAGACAATTTTATATCAAAAAATGAATTCTTAACTGGTTGTTATAGGACATTACTAAAAATTCAACGTAATATCACATCTTAATCTAATTGCTGTGCAGTTGAATAATTACTTGAAAAATATTAGCAACTAATTTGATTATTATCATTATATGATCATTTACAATGGCGAAATCACGGAAATAAAAACAAAGCTAAAACTCAACAGACTGTTTCACCCATAAAAGGGATCATCAGGGGTATCTAAAAAGTAAAATAAAATAAAGTTAAGCTAAAACTGCCAGAAAGAATTGAAAACAATTGAAAAAACTGAAACTGAAAAGTTTAGAACAGATTTTCCAACATTGTTATGATCATCTACATATATTCCCCTGACTTGCAGGACAAGGTCACAGGCGTCAAACCCAGGGCAACCGTAAAGCAATTCCCTAACAGGCTTTTGAAAATATTAAGATAGTGGTTAAATTTTTTATTCTGTTTTTTAGTGTCGTACCAAAGTAGGTAAAACTTAAAAACCATTAACTTTAATTACAGTAATACCAACAACTACAGGGAAAACTGCGTTAATGTACAAAAAAAATTAATTGCAGGGCACACTGCATTATCAGAATAAAATTTTGTACCTTTGAATGCTGCAAAAAAAATTTCTAAACGTGTACCGCTTAAGAAACGTTTTCAAATCAAGACGAGTCAAAAAAAGTTCGAACTAAACATGTGAATATATCACACTGGCAAACGAAACCATACCAAAGCTGCCGAAAAATGACGATTAGCAATTAAAGCAATACCACAAACAGTCTGTTTCAGACATAACTAACCTGAGATGGTTGTCGAGTCAGGGCCCGGTTCACAGACGAATGTTCGGTGGTTTCCATCTTTTCGAGCTTTGTGGGAGGGTCACAGCTGAACGAAAATCAACAGCGCATAGAATCAGACGCTCCGCTTTTAGACGAGTAGGCAAACTTAAATTGTGCTCAACAAAAAAAAGCTTTCTAATAGACGACGTTTTACCACGTATTTGTTTGCGAAGTTTTTTTTGACGCACAAATACTTAAAATGAGACGAAACTAAACTTCAGTTCATCCGGTCATAACAAATTAAAGATGTATATAGGTATGGCGTCAAATACTCCAAAAATAAACGCAAAATTTTACCTATTACAGTTTAGGGCAATTCGCAGTTACAAGTTTTATTAAAAAAGAACAACCAACAGTTGATTTCTACGATGACTATCTTTGAATTAAAAAATATACGAGTGTGCGACATAACTTTATTTTCTAATTAGTTTTTTATGTACATTACTGTAGAAGCGTCGGCTGAATAAAATATTTTTCTCTCAACAATAGGATTGCCGTTTTCCTCAGTTTTACGTCACGCGCGCAAACGTGTATGAGCGCGCTGGTGACAACGACGTCAACAATGACATGAGTACATAATACGCATTTGCGAGAGACGAAATGTGCGTGCATGTTAAAAATATAAACAGGAATGAGTAAAACGCGTGCAGTTCATGCAAATATGGATGAAAACTTTGCTTCAGGGCAGAGATTTATCTTCCCGCTAGTTTCTTTCATACGTCGCAAAAAGGCTTACACTTTTAATTACGAAAACTGTAAGGACACCAATTCGAGTGTTTCTTAAAAACTGCTATTTTGATCATAAATTACTAACGTTTTTTTACATTGCAAATCATTTATAATTAATGCAACACATAAATCAAACAAGGTTTTGTAAAATATTGCTTGTTTGGTTTTTTTATAAAAAATGTAATTTTTCAAATGAAAGCAACTTATAATTAATGAAAGTAATTTTGTGCCCGATAGTAAATTGAAATGTAAACAGTAGACGGTACAAAGAAAAACCATTATCACCATCATATCATCTATTTATCTGTCTGACTGTTAGGACAACGTCAAAGACGTAATTCTATTGTATCACCTTAACCGGATCAATTAAAATATTTTTATACTTAACTGAAATTCACTGCAATATTGACAGAAAGCGTAGATTTGCATTTGAAAAAGGTATGAAATAAATGCTATTTATACGGCAATTTTTGATAAAAATCCGAACTTACTTTGTAGTTTGCACTTGGGTCGGCGACGGGGCAACTGGATAAACAGAGGATGATGAAGTGACTTCGGTCTTGGTAGTAAATTTAGAAAGCTCTGACAAAATCAAGTAAAGTAAATTACAATTGACTACGTAGAAATGTGATAACAGTGTGTACTTCTAATAATAAAAAAAGCAAAAATCGTTTTTTCATTTATTAATAAAATACAAGAGAAAATATTCAACGTGAATATAGTTTCAATAGAGAGATTCCTTAAAACAGCAATACAATTTAATGGGACAAATTGGATATAAATATAAATGAATCATACTGGCAAAAAAATTACTAAATTTATTTGTAGAAACAATGTTGAAGCAGTTTAAAGCACACGTCATAACAATATCATGATATAATAACAAAAGCTTAAATTTATAATATATATGCGTAAAAGTCTTTAGACAAGTTTTGATTCAAATCAAAAACTGGCCAATACCTGATTTTTCAAAAATGATGACAGGCACAGAGCTAAAAGCTTTTGTAATTGTGTTTAAAATTCTTGCTTTAACCAACTTAAAATGTTAAAAATTATAAAAAAACTTGCTTTGGAGTTATAATTAAAAAAGAAAGCTGAAATGCCCCAATTTTACCTAAAACAAATCAATGAGATATTAAAAAATCTTTAAACTACATGGACCTACAGTACAGCTATAACTATCATTGAACCAGATTAATATGCTTAATTAATATTTACAGTATATGTACAAACAAAGATATTTTTCTCAATAATTACTTTATTTTTTTCTTAAAGCTAAGTGTAAACTACAAATTAAATCATAATGTAAAGAAACATAATATAGGTATTAATAAAAAAATATATTTTTTGGCAACTGAATCAAAATATTTTGGTGAAGCAGGTTGCTAAATGAAATCAATCATTCATGTTTAAGCTTAAAAAAAAAAAATAAAACAAATCATAAAGATAAATGAAAAAATGTTGTAGGCACTTATTAAAATTGATCTGTAGAAAATACAGATTCTATATCTGGCTTAGTTCTTTCAGAACTCATCAATAAGAAGTAGATAGCAAAATAAGCAAGTTAAAGAGATAGTTATTTACAGCACTTCTATTCAATTGAGCACAACTCTTTTTAAGAATATACTTAATCTAACCTAAAAGGCAGGGATTCTCAAACTGGGGTAAGAGTGAAAAATTTTGAGAATACAAGTTTACACAAGCAAGTTTCTTATATTTGCACTTCAATAACTGCATTTAGACAGCAATATCATCATCATCATCATCACTTTTTATGTCTTTTTTCCCTTACAAATTAACATATCATTACAAGGTAACTCAGCTTCCATTATAGACTTTACAGACAAATTAAAAACATTTTCAATAAAACTAATCTGTGGAAGGAATAATATGTGGTTGATACACATCTTCAAGAATATGAGCAAAAGCTTTTCCTTACTGCAGAAAGATGAAACACTGATATTAGTGAGTTGGTGCAAAACCACTTGTCATTAACCTCATTGCAATCATTAATGCGATCTGTTGGAAAATTATTTCCCAGATTTTATTGATTTTGATTAGAAGCTGATTCACAATCTCTTTGGGGCTGATCCCAGGATTCTTTAATACAGTTTGCAACATGAATTTGTTGAACTTTTGATTGATTCAACAGCCAAAGATATCTTTGAATCCTCATTCCTGCAGAAATTTTAGTCATCAATGGTAAAGTCATGTCCATTGGTGTCAAACAAATGTGTGAAAAGTCTTTTGCTCTTTCCATCAACTTATCGTTGTGAGCTAGGTTTCTCTACTACGTGTACGATAAAAAACAAGTTTTGTGCAAGTTTTTAGTCGAACATGACTTATGCATGTGCCTTTCAAAAATGCTTTCAAGAATTGATTTACGAGTACTTGTGAAGCAAAGCCAAGCTCATCTATTTCATTAAATTTATGAAGAGAAGATTAAAGCAGTTAAAAGATACTTTTTGTGTTTTTTATATTGAATCATATTCATTTTTTGGTAAATTCTTTTTAAGGGGTATGCCACATATTTAAGTTCAGCAAAGGTAAAAAAAAGCTATATATCGTAAAACCTCTTTAGAGGTTGATAAAATTGAGCACCACCCTGTTTTTTCAAAAGTCACTGTAAGTAATATTTGTTTGTGCAACTAACCCGATTCCCCTGCGGTTACTATCACTTCTTCAGAGATCCATTTTCTCTTGTTTTTTTTTTTATTCCATGCTAATGCTGATGCTGAAAGAGAGATTTCAGGTAAGTTTCACTGCAAAAAAAAATCGCTTTTGGCGACTTCAGGGTGGCGCTAAATTAGAGGTTTTACGGTAGCTAAAAAAAAAGTTTGAGAACCCTTGCTATAAAAGATCATTTTACTGAGGATGAATTATGGTGGGTATGGTGATAGAAGTATGAATATTCAAACTCTATGCAAATTGGATTGAAATTATTTTTCTAATGGTCTGATGGATAAATGGCTGAAGGGGCATTTCTGTAAGCAAACAACAAACATGCTTTGAGTCATTAATTTGATTTTAAAGTTCACCTACAAAGTTGTGAAAAAGAAAACTGGACATAGGACTGGTGTTATCAACCCATTAATGGTTAGTATTACTTAAGGTTATATAGCTTCTCTGCATTACAGTATATAATAGACACACCAATATACAGTCAAGGCTGTGGTGTGGAAAAATGGTGTTGTTTTTTAAAACTTGCCAACACCAACACTTTTTTATCTTTGCTAATCTTCTGATAATGTAAAATAATTTAGTTCTGACATTCCAGAAGGCTTTTGATTGTGTGCAAATGACTAAGAAAATTTCTAGTTAAACCTTAAATGTCAAAGTTTAAAAATAATATTTGTATTTAAGAAATATCTGAAATAAGAGTGAAGGATTAGTTGGTTAGTAGTATTTAACTATTTATAATTTTAAATTTCAATAGATTATAGTAGTGCTAAATAGTGTGTCGATGTTAGCACCAGCACCAAGTAGTTATAACTTATAACTATTAGGTGCTACCATGTTGGTGCTGACATTGACTGAAACCACAGCCTGTATAAAGTAAAATGGATTTAATACAAAAGTAGTTTCAAGTATTACGTACCATTAAATGCATATCAAAGATGAACAATGAAAATTTAAAAAAGATATCCTTTCAATACACACACATATCTCAAGCTCTACAGCAAAAATAAAAATAAATATTTAAGACAAATAAATAAACTCAACATAACTTAGGTTGTTCACAACAACCAATTGACCCTGAAACTTCTTTCACATTGCTGTACAAAAGAGCACAGCACAACAAATCTATGGCTACACTACCACAAAACAGCTTGCTACCACCAAAAATAGCAAGCTGTTTTGTAACTGTAGAAACCCATTCTACTGTCCACTCAATGGAAAGCGCCGAGCAAAATCGATTATCTATAAAGCACCAATCAGTGTCTACAACTCACCCAACCAGCATTACTTTGGATGCTGCAAAACTGAATTCAAAACCTATTTCTACAACCACTGGCAGTCTGAAAATCTTTTAATAACCATGGAAAAGCAAATGCTACAAAACTTTCTCAAACAATATGAAAATATAAAGATAAAAGAATCAAACCATGAATAATTTGGCCAATTGTTTGCAAGTCATCTGCATTCATCAGCAGCACTAATGCTGCAATCTTTACTTAGCAGAAACTTGCCATCCTGCAACCTGACCAGCAAATGCTTTTAAACAAGCAATCAGAGTTTGTCTTCGAGTGACAACACTAAACAATTTTAAACTAAAAACAGTCTTCAGAGCAAAAATGTCTGGAACTTTCAACAAAAAGTAAAGAGCCAATGCAGTTAAAAACATTTTTATTTAGACGCTGGCATTACAAGAGTTGGCAATTTCATTATCAAAGCAGTATTGAGTTTTGTTTCTCCAAAAAACTGTATTTTGCTTTAACAATGAGAAAGGTCAGCTCTTCAAACATCATTGTCTAAATAAAACTGTTTTTAATTGCATTGACTCTTTGCTTTTTGTTAAACAGTCTGGGTCTCATTATTTTTTTATATTTTTTGTTTACACTGTGCTTGCTGTTTGTTGTAGTGGTTTTACAAGTTTATTTATATTTGTTGTTATTTTCAATGTTCTAATCTCTTCCGAAGTTATTTCCCTACTATCTTTTCAGGCCTTGTTAATTTCCAATTTTCCATTTCTTCTTTTGCGCCTTTCTCTTTTTTACAAGCAATTGTATGTTCATATTTTAATATCAGCAGTCAAACCCTGCAGTGTCAGATACAAGGATAAAAATGTTTAGCTTATTATTTTAGAAATCTATTGGCTATATAGACTTTTAGTTTTTTTTTTTTTTTTTTTAGAACCATTCACTTTAGCTAGTTATTCTGTATTTTTATTTATGTATTCTAATTATACACTTTTTTGTCATGTTTAGAGTTTTTTCCTGACAAGCTGTAAAGGTGAAACAGGCTGTTAAGGTTTTTTTAATTGAATAAAAATTCTTTGTGTGGCTTTAATATATATACACGCAAATTATATAAATTGTAACAATTAAATTATTTTTGACATGATATTTAACCTATTAAAAGAAACACAATTGGAGTATAAATAAATTTGGTAAAGTTAGTCAGAAAATTGAGTAAAAGATTAGGCTATGATTTGAAACAGAAAATAAGCAACCAAAATGTTTTTAACCTAAATTTATATAAAATTATTGGATTTAATCTTGGCAAGCATAAACTTAATGGATATAAATTTGATTGAATTTAATCTAAATTTATATATATTTATATGTTATTGAGCACTTTAGAACTGATTTTCCAACATTGTTATATATTTATATCTTCTTCTTCTCCTTTCAGCCTTTCCCTTCAGTCAGGGGTGGCCACAGCATATCATCATTCTCCACATCTTTCTATCTTCAACATCCATCTCCTTTACACCAACTTCCTGCATATCTTCCTTTACTGCATCTAAAAATCTTCTCTTTGGTCTCCCTCTTCTCCTCTTTCCCGGTAACTCCATTTCCATCATTTTTCTTCCTACATACTCTTGGTCTCTCCTCATGACATGTCCATACCACCTCAGCCTGCCCTCCCTCATCTTCATTCCTAACTGTTCAACCTTAACAGTACTCCTGATGTGCTCGTTTCTAATCTTGTCTTTTCTCGTCACTCCCATAGCAAACCTCAACATTTTCATCTCTGCGACTTCCATCTCTTCTACATTGTTATATATTTATATAAATTGATTTATAAAATATAATTATATATAATTAATCTTGGTAAGTCAAATATTGGCAAGCCCTTAAGTTATATAAATTGATTATATTTAATTTTGGCAAGCCCAAATATGTATAATTTTATTTTTAAAAAATTAAATAGAAAGCTTTTTTTTTTTATAAAAAATTAACATTTATAATCAATTGTCATATTTTAAATCAAAAATCTAAACTACAAAAAAGATTTCAAAGAGTTTTTCACCTTTGCTTTACTAAATCCCTGCCTAAATGGACTATCTATATTATGAAGATCTAAAAGACACATACATCGTCATTTAAGGTTGGCTTGCATGACAAACAAAGTAGTGGGTATGAGTCTTTAAAACAGCCTGCTTTCTATTTAAAAAAATGTTTCCACAAACTTTAGGTTCTTAATTTTTTTGAGAAATTAAGGAAAACTTTTTCATGCTAGTATTAAAAAAATTGCTACTGCTCTAAACTTTACATAACAAGCTTATCCGTATAACTCACTATGCTATTCAAACAAAAAATATAAACATTGTCAATGTTATACTATGAACTTCATTAAATATTTGGCATCATTATTGCAATAAATATGATTGAAATTCATAACAAACCAATTTCATAAACATGAACTTACCAGGTGGTATTGTAAGATTAGCTGTTGACATTGCTGCAGCTACTATGTTGGTAGTGGGAATAATAGGACTATCCATTTGATTATAAATATACAAACGTAAAATAATTTTAACAAAAAACTTTAAGAAAATTACAGAGAAAACAATTACAACACTGTTACTAATTTTATGAAAATAAGTGGTACATAAGCTAATACTGAAACTTTAATCTGAAATATAAGAATAACCACTAGTGTCAAAAATTGTATATAAAAAGTTATTTAGATAAAATAATGGTTTGTTTAGTAATATTCTTTCATTATAATATTTTCAAAAATCAAAGCAGTAACAAGTTTACAGAGCCCACTGCCCATCTACACAACATAGTATCAAGGTAACAGTAATTCACATGATGCTGCTGCACCAGCAACAAGCTATTTCAAATGTAGTGTTAGAATGGGCCAAGCCATAAATGCAGCACAGATTTTCCATGTCAGAAACAGAAATATTTAACTGGCTAAAAAGTACTGAGATGCTTATATCACTTTAATTACGAAGTGTCAGAGATTGGCAAATAATAAGTTTATTAAGCTTAATGTTCTTTGGCTCAATAAATTAAGTAATTAAACAATAGGACTACATTAAACAATTAGTTACACATATAAATTTACTTAACTGTATACAATTAACAATACATTGAAGCTACAATATTAATATTTGAATGTTTGCACATATAATCATTTAATGCTATAGTTTAATAATAATCAAAAAAAATTTAACTGTGAACTAAAAATGAATTCTAAACCTGTAGTTTTATTTAATTCTATTGAAAAATTGAACAGCTAAAACAGAGTACCATATAATAACACCACTAAACAATCATTCAAATATAAACTAATCAATTATATTAACAATTTAAAATTTCCAATTAAATAATTATTAGTCTATTACTTGTAATAAATAGAACAAACTTTTTATTAGCCAAAATAAAACTTCGAACTTATGTTTTATGTTCCTGGATTTTACAAAAACATTTTAGTTTTTGTAATTAAGTTTAAGTGTAAATCTAAAAGCAAAACAAAAAATAAAGAAAACTAAAAAAGATAATTTAAAAGTAATGGGAGCTATAAAATTTAAAGCAAAATATATTTCATTAATATTAATTGAAGGATTATTCAAAAAAAAATTTACAAGTCTTTTAAATTTGCATTCCTTATAGTGCGGTACCTTCAAATACTACAGGAGCCACATGGAGATCTTTTAAATGAAGTCTAGAAATGCATGGAGCCACATGGAGTTGCATGAAGCCACCGTATAAACTTCAAATACAACAGGAGCCACATGGAGACCTTTTAAATGAAGTCTAGAAATGCATGGAGCCACATGGAGCCGCATAAAGCCACCATATAAACTTTAAATAGTACAGAAGCCGCATGAAAACCCTTTAAATCAGTGGTCCCCAAACTTTTCAAGCAAGGGGCCATACAGAGATTTTTTGGACCTCCTCAGGCCAAAGCTAAAGACTAAAAACAAAGGTCTTCACTTCGATTATATCTCTGATTTCATTAATTTTCTCCCAAAATCATAGTGATCTCTAAAAAAAAAAGTCTTCACTTCGATTCGATCTCAGATTTCACTATTTCCCTCCCAAAATCATAGTGATCTTGAAAAAAAAAAAAAAAAGTCTTCACTTCAATTCAATCTCTGATTTCACTATTTTTCTCCCAAAATTCCCGACATAATTCTATCCAACTGTGGCTCAGAGTGAGTGCATATATTTTTCAAAAGAGCTCCATGGGCCAGATAAAAAGTCTTTATGGGCCATAGTTTGGGGACCACTGCTTTAAATGAAGTCTAGAGATGCATGGAGTCGCATGGAGCCACCATATAAACTTCAAATACTACAGGAGCTGCATGCAGACTTTTTAAATAAAGTCTAGAGATGCATGGAGTCGCATAGAGCCACCGTTTTAACTTCAAATACAACAGGAGCCGCATGAAGACCTTTTAAATAAAGTCTGAAGATACACGGAGCCGCATGGAGCCACTGTATAAACTTTAAATACTACAGAAGCTGCATGTAGACCCTTTAAATAAAGTCTAGAAATGCATGGAGCTGCATGGAGTCACCATTTAAACTTCAAATACTACAGGGGCCACATGGAAACCCTTTTAATATAGTCTAAAGATGCATAGAACCACATGGAACCACCATGTAGACTTCAAATAATACAGGAGCCGCCTGGAGACCCTTTAAATATAGTCTAGAGATGTATGAGCCACATAGAGACCCTTTAAATATAGTCTAGAAATGCATAGAGCCACATGGAGACCTTTTAATAAAAGTCTAAATGGAGCCACATGGAGCCACACTGTAAACTTTAAAGACTACTGGAGCCGCATAGACACCGTTTATATATATAGTCTAGAGATGCATGGAGCCTTATGGAGCCGTTTGGAGCCACAGTGTAAACTTCAAACACTACTGGAGCCACATAGAGACTGTTTAAATATAATCTAGAGATGCATAGAGCTGCATGAAGCCACATGGAGCCACCGTGTAGACTTCCAATACTACATGAACATCATGCAGACCCTTTAAATATAGTCTAGAGATGCACGAAGCTGCATGAAGACCTTTAAAATATTGTTTAAAGATGCATGGAGCCACAGTGTATACCTTAAATACTACAGGAGCCGCATGAAGACCCTTGAAATATAGTCTAGAAATTCACGGAGCCACATGGAGCCACCGTGTAGATTTCAAATAATACAAAAGCCGCATAGAGACCCTTTAAATATAGTCTAGAGATGCATGAGCCGCATGGAGCCACAGATTAGACTTCAAATACTACAGGAGCCACATGGAAACCCTTTAAATATACTGTAGTCTACTGTAGTATAGGTTTCCATGTGACTCCTATAGTAGTTGAAGTTTATATGGTGGCTACATGCGGCTCCTGTAATATTTGCAGGTACTCCCTAATAGTGATGTAATGATTACATACTTTTGACCAATGCCAATCAAAAGAAAAAAGTCGATGCTGATACGAATGCCAAACTTGATGACAATGCAATTTGCAATCTAATTCCAATATATCAAACCTATATACGGTATAACTATTTTACATTATGGAAATAGGATAAAATAAGAATCTAAACAAATTGCTATTTCTTTTATTGTTTAATAATAAATATCTATTGATACTCTATATTTAATTTCAGTATGAGTGGATCATAAGTAACATAGATATAAATATAAATTGCACCTTGCCAATACATTAAATCAAAAGTCAATTTTGGTTAGAAAAATTTTTAGTATCAAAATAAATCAATTTCAATTGCCACATTTGTATCAAATGTTCCTAGCTTTTCTTTAATTATTCTTAAAAAATATCAAGGAAATGAAGGCAATAAGCCAAATGAAGTGATACATGTAAAGCTATTTCTTTTTCAAAATTTTAAAGCAAACAGAAGAATTGCATTAGAATAAACAACTAATTTCTTTATAAAATACTGGCACTTGTATTAACAGTCTAGATATTGTAAAACAGGGTAACTTTGGTCTGTTGGGGTAACAGTAGTACTATTTGACTTGTAATCAAGAAAACACACCTAAGGTTTCCTATGAGCCCCTGCCCCTTTTTAAAAAACAAAAAGTTACATGTCCTCACAAAAAACTAAAAATTATTTTTTTGAATTCTTACAATATTTTAAAAATAAAAACAGTGTTATTAAAGTTACCACAAATTCTGTTCACTTTATTCTTATATTGGTTTTTAATGTGTGAGTGAAGTTACCCCAAAGTATGAGGTAACTTTGTTTAGCAGTTTGTTTGAAAGCATTCAGTTGCAAAGTTGTAATAGCATCATCAAAATATTTTATTCAATGGCTCAGAGGCAAAGTGTACAATAACTAATTACAATCATAATTACAACAGTACACAATCAGTAACTAATTACAATCATAACTAGTTATTTTTTAGTAACTGTAACTTTATTATTTTTGCAAAAAATATAACTGGTTATTATTTTGACCCTATTAAATGTTACTAGTTACAGTAACTTTTCAAATTGAATGATATTTTTTGTCAACAGAACACATTTTTAAAACTGTATACCTTCATGTGCAGCAGTTAAAAAACTCTGTAATGTGGAAAAAGACATTTTAAAGTCAAAGCATGAACAAACCAATAAACATTTTAAAATATTTATATTAAAAAAAGAAACAAATACCACACTCTTTATTTGTCTATTTTCAATTACTTTTTTTGTTGAAAAAAATGAAGAGCAATTTTTGTTGGTGAAACAAACTCAAAATCCCCCTACAGCACCAAGAGGAAATAAAAAAGAAACCAAGAGAAAAATAATCTCATGTCTTAATTTCATAAACAAAAATCACCTACAGCCACACAATAGAATTTTAAAGAGACCAAACATTTTATAGAGCTTTAATTATAAAGTAACTAGTTATTTTTTTTAAATGGTCACTGGTATTTGTGACTAGTTATTTTTGGGTCTCTTTAATAAGTCACCGTAAGTATTTTTTTTTGGGTAAAACTAATCCAGAATATACCAAAAACACCAGAATGGAATAGAAAAGAAACAAAGAGGAAAAGAATCTCTTCATAAAATGATAGTAATGACAGATGGGATCCAGATTAGTTTCACAAACAAAAATTGTTCACAGTTACTTCTTGAAGAGCCCCTTATTTTTTAGGCTGAGCAATGGTAACTTGAACAAGATATTTTTACCAAGCAACTTGCTCACCACTGGGTATTAGCAAAAGTTAAACATCAAACTAGTATCTGACAATTTGTAAATAAATTGTTTTAGTGTAGGTATTTGGTATTAATGTTAAATTTTAAAGTTTAAAAATTAATAAGTTTGTATTGGATGCTCAGATAGTACAGTAGAGTTTATCGGCACACTGTGAAACGTCAATACTCAAACTAAAGAGCAATAGCAATTAACACAAATGCTTTAATCAAACTTTACATCAATTTTATTACCAAACATTTCAAATTTAATTGCTTGCGGGTAACTGTTTTTGGAATATTAAGAACTATTTAAATAACAAAATTATCAGAATAATAATATTATTAATTTAAATTTAAACCTAAGCACGCCTCAATTAGGACCATATAGCGACCGAAGGCTTTTCGCTAAATATTAAGTTAAATGCATTTATTTACAGTATGAGTGATCGAAGACCAAAATTTTCTCATAATCTATTTTCTAACACTAACAATCGCAATGGACTAAATTTGATAGGATTTCGCGGTTTCGTATTGATTTTATAGGATGCCCTATCAGTGTCTTTGTCCTCAGAATTAGGATATATATCGCATGAATCTAAGAAGTGCACAGATTTAAAATTTACTCCAGAAAGCAAAAAATGAAAAAGATTAAAACATTGAGCATATCTTTATTAAAAAAATGTACATTGTATAAATACAGGATGCTACTAAAAGCCAGAATTTCGGTATCAAATCAACCCACCTGATTTCGGGGTCAAATTTCAAAAAAATTTCTCCTGAATATGCTAAAAAATTCCGATTTCAAATCCAAATTATAGGACTTTGGAAATGTTTGGAAAACTTAATCCCAAACTCAACACCAAAAATTCATTCTATTTATAACTCCTCATCGAATATAGGAAAAAACATTAGGAAAAATTCTCATGAAAATCGCTGTTTGTATACTTTTGCCACAGAGCAAATTATTTTTCAAAATATGACCATCAAATTTGTTAGAACATCTCATAACCAGTTGTTCTCAAACATGTATCAAATGGAGCTGATGTGAAAAAAAACACAAAAAAAAACAGTGTATGACTGCATGAAAAATTGTACTATTGTATTATAGTTTTTTGGAATCGGAAAAATTGTACGCATTTTTAATGTAAAAAACATTTTTTCTTAATTTGTGATTGCAAGGACGGATGTAGCCTACTTCTGAAGTGCATATTTTTTGACACCGTTGTTGATTATTGAGCTATATATCCAGTGGCGGCTCCTACATATGGGCCACAGGGGCCGGACCCCACTAAAAATTTGACTAATAATATGAGGATTTCTAAAGAAAAACCCTATATTAAATATCAAAATGTTTACATGCATGCCAAGATAATAGTTAACAGAAAAACAACGAGAAATATTTTCAAATACTTCCTGAAGTCTCTTGAAAACGATGCAGAGAGGCCCACGTATTCTGGCCCGTTTACTCCTATATATTTACACCTAAAGCCAACCTCACGCGCCGCGCTTTGTGAAGATTTTACTATGCAAGTCAATAGCACAAAATTGGGACCAGCGATGTCTGGCCCAAACAGCAATCGTAACTTATAAGCCAACGTTAGCTGCGCCTGTGCCTGCTTATGTGCAGCCTTAGAGAATTAGTTGTTATTCATGGAATTTACTAATCTTCTTGAAGAATATGGATATTGTCAAAAAGTCCCCCATGCAACTAAAACTCATATACATGGTGGAACTTTAGATTTAATTATTGTTAGTGAAGATATGCCAGTGAATATTAACAACATAAGAATTTTTGACCAAAGCATTCCATCTGATCACTTTCAAGTATGTTTTGACATAATTGGTGTAAATGACTTCAAAATCCAAGAAGATAATACTTTTTATCGAAACTATAAAACTTTAAATTTAGAGAATTTCAAACAGGACCTCTTGAATTCTTATTTACTAAAAATTGATTTAACTGAAATAAGCCTAGATGAATTAACAAACAAATACCACTATGAACTTCTGCATCTGTTAAATAAACACAGTCCATTATTAATTAAAAAACCTTATAAAAATAAAAAAGCTAAATGGTTTGATTCAGAACTAACAAACCTATTAAAACATTGTAGAAAAACAGAACGAAAATGGAGAAAGACTCAGTCAGTCATTCATAAAGCTGAGTACAAATATTTTCAGAAACTGTACAGACAGACAATCCAAAAAAAGAGACAAGAATTTCACTCCAACTCTATCACACAAGCAAAAGGCAATTTAAGAATGCTGTTTTCAAAAATTCGTAAGCTTCTTGGAGACAAACCTAATACTCTACCAGATGAAAATGACAATTTCATATGTGCAACCAAGTTCCAACATTTTTTTAAAGATAAAATTATTAAAATAAGAAAAAATATTGATGAAGAAAGAAAAGAACTAACCAAAGAAAACAAATGTGAGCCTTGTTCTTCATGTATGTATACTGGTGAACCTATGACAGTTTTTAAGACATTAGATACTGATGATTTAAAGATACTTTTTAAATCTATAAATTATAAATTTTCAATACTAGACCCCATACCAACATGGTTGTTATTAGAATGTTTCAATGAACTAGCTCCTATACTACTTTCCATTATTAACAAATCCTTAAGTACTGGTATTTTTCCTTCAACATTAAAACAATCTGTTGTAAAGCCAATTATTAAAAATTTTCATAGTGATCCTAATGAACTGCTTAATTATAGACCTATTTCTAACATCTCTTTCTTGTCAAAATTATTGGAAAAAGCAGTATTGGTGCAACTGAATAACTTCTTAGTGGACAATAAACTTTACTGTAACAGTCAATCAGGATATCGTCAATTTCATAGCTGTGAAACATTAAACATATGCATGTTTAATAATATCTTTAAAGAAATTGATAATGGAAAAATTGTTTTGGTACTTTTGCTTGACATATCAGCTGCATTTGATACAATCGATCATGAACTCCTGCTAAAAACTCTTAAAAATTCATATGGCATAGACAAACTTGTACTTAATTGGTTATCTTCGTACTTAAATCATCGTTCCTTTTCAGTCAATATAAATGACAGTTTTTCAGACCCTGATTCTATGTTGTATGGTGTTCCACAAGGATCCATACTTGGACCTATATTATTCATTTTATATACAAAACATCTACAACATATTGCTCATAATTTTAATTTAAATATTCAATTGTATGCTGATGATACTCAATTATATATTAGCTTTAATCCAGATGATCAATATTTGTGTACAATGTTATGTAACAAAGTTGCTGAATGCATTAATGAAATGAAAGAATGGTTTTCTACAAATTACCTAAAACTAAATGAAGACAAAACAAAATTAGTGTTATTTTCAAAACCATCTGTTTTCAAGAAATTTAAACTAAGCCAAAACTGTTTCACAATTGCAACAAAAAGAGGAGAAATAAAGCAAAATGATTGGACAAGCATTAGTGAAGTAAAAAGCTTAGGTATTCGACTTGACCCTCAACTAATAATGCATAAGCATATCATGTATGTCAAACAATATTGTATTAGACAACTTAAATCCTGGAAACATATTGCAAATTTTTTAAATGAAGATGTTAAATTACTCCTTGTAAAACAAATAATATTTTCTAAAATTGATTATTGTAACTCGTTATTTGTTAATCTTCCAAAATCCTTACTGCGACATTTAGACTGTGTAATAAATAGTGCTTTACGTTTTGTATATAATGTACGTTACAGTCAACACATCACACCATATTACATAAAAGCTCACATATTGCCTTTAAAATTTAGAATAGATTACAAAATTTGCCTCACTGTGTTTAATTGTTTGAATGATATTGCTCCTCAATATTTACAAATGCTGTTATCATGGAATGCACCACTGTCTACAATAAATTGTAACACAAATGTCAATCCTAGAAAAACCAAAGATCCATTTTTGTTAGTAATTCCATCTGATTTCGGAAAAAAAACCAGATACCACAGTAGATGTTTTAGTCAATATGCTCCCCGCTGTTGGAATAAACTTCCATATGATATTAGAAGTTGTAAATTAAAATCCGTTTTTAAAACTAAACTTAAAACTTTCTTTTTTGAACAATTTTTATCAGAATCATAAATAACCTATTGTATTTAAATAAGGTAATATTTATTGAATGTTAATAATACTGTAGCTTTAGTTTGTATATATTTACTTTTATGTTTTGTTTTCTTTCTTTTGTATATGTTTGTACATTTGGAGTTTTGATGTTTTGATGTTTTGCATGTTTTCTGTCTTTATTTGTATCTGCCAAACCTGAACTAGTATTTATTTTATTAACACTTATAATTCCACTACCGCTCTGATACAACCACTTCTTTGAAGTAAATATTTGCCTGAGCGGGATAGAAAATTGTTTATTATTATTATTATTATTATTCAGTTGATATTGGGTGATGTTGTGTACTCTTTTGTGAGACAGCAGTTTCTGCTTCTCAGCACATGTTTTTTCACAGCTGTGGTTGTTTATCAGTTATTGGTAACGTGATTTATTGTTATTTTGCTGCGCTTGCCTCGTTGGCGAAGGAAAAAAGGTTAAAAGGTTAAGACCATTAGCATTGTGATTCAATCATGTTACATGCGTTTGAATTTAGGTCGCTTTGATTTTCTCTGCCTTTTTTGACTTAAGCGTGAGTAATTGTACAGTTTAATTTGCTTTAATTTTGTGAGTTTGAGTTTGTTTTCAATTCGACAGTTTTAATTTGTTTTTCTATTTGAATAAGATATTTCAACTTCAACTTAAAATAAAGAAATAATTTGTTAAAGAATAATTTTGGTAAAACAAATATTTTGGTTTTCTATTTGAATAAGGAAACAAATTGGTTAGTAAGAATTACCTCAAGTAGAAACAATTGCAGTGATTTCACTGCGCCAGTTATGTTCATTTTCGTTTTTGAATAACATGCTTAGTTTATTTATATTTAGTGAGATTTTCGTATTTCGAGATCAAAATAATTTAACTTCAAACAAGCTATTCCAGTAAGTAGTGTCAAATTGCTCACTAGCGATTACTACATTGTGGTTTGTTTTCTCGTAATTATTGAGCTTAGACGTTACGTTTTGCATGGTTTATATTTGTGATTCAACATCCCTCACCATGAATAAGGTTGATAATTTATTAAAAAATCCATTTAAAAACTTAAAACATGAGGAACAACTAGAAATTAAAAAACTAGGTCCATATCAACCACGTGACATCAATATCTTTCAGAAAGATGGTAAAAAATTGAGGACATTTTCATCGACGTGGTTTGATAAAAATCGTGGTTTACGGCCTGCAATAAAAAAAAGAGTTTATTTTGCTTTTGCTATCTCTTATTTGGAGGTGAGAGTTTATGGACAAATAAGGTTACAACGACTTAAAACATTTGTCAGAACGAATTTCTAAGCACGAATGCAGTAAGGCTCATATGAACAATTGCGTTTCATTACAAATGTTTGGAAAAGTCAATATATTATCTGCAATTGATGCTGGCTATCGTCGAAGCATAATTAAACATAACGAATTAGTTGACAGAAATAGGCACGCTTTAAACAGGATCATTAACTGCATAAAATTTTGTGGCTTTCATGAATTACCGCTAAGAGGACATGATGAAGTGGAAGGGTCTGCTAACCGAGGTGTTTTTCTTGATCTTGTAACGTACACGGCAGATTTGGACGGTGCATTTCGTGATCATCTTGAAAAATATAATGTGGTAAAAAATATATCAAAATCTATACAAAATGATCTTTTGTCTTGCATGCTTAAAGAATATACTGAAGAAATAACAAGGGAAATTAAAAATTCTAGTTACGTGTCTGTGCAGGCAGATAAAACTACTGACATTTCATGCAAATCTCAATTTGTGATTATAGTGCGCTATGTGAAGGACTTTGAACCTGTCGAAAGATTTCTTAAGTTTGTTGAGCTTCAAGATAGAACAACTAATGGACTTACTCAGGCATTGAAGGAAAATCTTGATTCGCTTAATTTGGAAAGCAAGCTTATTGCTCAGGCATATGATGGCGCGGCAGTAATGAGGGTTCCATAAATGGAGTCCAGGTTCAAATAAAAAAGCTTTTCCCACACGCTCATTACGTTCACTGCTACGCTCACCAACCTGATCGTAAAGAAAATGGCTTCTTGCAACACAAGGCTTAAGCTGTTTTTTTCAAGTTTAAATGGAATTGGAGTGTTTTTCACTGTTTCACCAAAGCGCAATAGTCAGCTCAAGACATTCTGTTCTGCTCAGATACCGAGAGTATGTGAGACACGCTGGAATTATATATCTAGAATAATCTCCGCAATGCGTAGCAACAGGGAGCAAATGTTAGAGTGCTTTACCAGCATTCAAAATGGAGAAGGTTGGGACCAGAAGAGTTTTTATGAATCAATTGGATTAACAAAAATTTTGGAAGATAAAGAATTTATTTTCTTTGTGGAATTTTTTGATGATTTGTTCTAACATGTTAGTGTACTTTTTGGAATCTTACAGTCTAAAAAATCAAACAGCATAACTTCTGGAAAAGCTCTTAAGTCTTTTGTCACAGCTGTTAATCACTTGCGTGGAAATGTGGTCAAATATTTCAATAACAGTGAACAATCAGAAGCAATAACAGAATATATAACATCCCAGCAAGCAAAGAGGCCTAGAAGAGCTGCAACTCATGCATCTATTTCTCATTTGCAATTGCAATCATGTGTAACGGAAGCATGTGATACAATCACAGAGGAAGTTAAAGAAAACTTCGGATCTTCGGATAAATTTCGTTCATTTTCCATAGTGAATCCAGCTGAATTTGAGGTTTATAGAAACTCTTTTCCCGACAATTATGTTAAAGAAATTGCTTCGAATTACGCAATGCTTAATAAAGATAAAATGAAGTGTGAATTGTCCGTTTTGTATGCAAATGATAATTTTAGTGGAATTTCCAATATTAGCGAGCTCTTAAAATTCATAAATGAAAATGGACTTGATGAAACATTTTCTGAAGTGTCTAAACTGCTTGAAATTGTTCTTGTGACACCAATTTCAACTGCTGACTCAGAGAGAAGCTTCAGCACAATGAAGCGAATAAAAACGTATCTTCGAAATACCATGTTGCAAGACAGACTGAACAGCCTCGCTTGCCTGTCGATACACAAGGAGTATATTAGCAAAATCAGAGATTACAACAACAAAGTCATCAGCATTTTCGCGCAGATAAAGGACCGAAGAGCTGACTACTTATACAAATAAAGGTTAGTGCTGAATATTGCATTTTTTGTTAAAGATTTATTTACCCCGCCTTTGAATTTAGGTGGTCTATAAATGGAACTTTTTGACATTTCAATAATTATTTTGCTGGCCCCACCATTAATGAAAGACACGAGCCGCCACTGTATAGGGGAAAGTATCCATACCTGAGCCGGTTCCATAATTGATCAATTAGCCTTTTTTTCTGCCTTGTTTAAATTTTTTCAACCGTAACAACTTTAATATTTTTGTATCAAGATGGCGGTTCTTTGTTGTTAATGTTACGCAGTTGTGATGAAAACACCATGTGCTAGATCAGTTTGTGCAATTTTTTAATACAATTGTTTTTTTTTTTAAAGTAAGCTCGATTATCTCTGAAGTTACTGCATCTAAGAAAGCAAAAGTTTTTATGAGTATAACATAAAGCTTTACATTTTAAATAGGGTTAAATTTATAATTACTAGATCAAAGGCAGTGATAAAATCTTGACATATGTCCATATTGAACGCTGTTTTATAGTTGAGCCACTACACCAATCTTTAGTTGAGCCAACTTTGGTTACTTAACATGAACTAAATGCTTAATTAAATTTAAATCGTAAACATGAAATAATCTGAACTTAGTTATATTTACATCAATTAATTTTGTCATTTTCAGTTTAAATACTATAATACTAAAACTTATTGTGACTGGAAGCCTCAGAATAATGGAAAAATGAAAAACTGATCGCGGAAGAGTACCACTTATTGTCTTTCAGAACGCTGCTACAGATGTGACTAAAAATAAATTTTCAATTAGAGAGAGTGCTAAAAAGCACAGCATTGATAGAATGACCTTAACTCGTTACCTTAGAAAAGCAGCTGAAAAAGGACCAACAAATGCTAATATGGGCTACAGTTCTCACAAAAAAATTTTATCAAAAGAGATGGAGAGTGATTTGGCAAAGCATTTTTTAAATCTATGCAATCGCTTTTTTGGTTTGTCGACTGATAAAGCTAGATCACTAGCATGGAAATTTGCCGTTAGAAACAAACTTGATATTCCTGAAAATTGGAAAATTGACCAAAAAAGTGGCAAAAAGTGGCTCCGCAATTTTATGCAACGCCACCACTTGACTCTACGAAAAGCAGAAGCAACATCTTATGGAAGAGCAATGGCTTTTAACAAAAAAAATGTCAGCAACTATTTTGATAATTTATATAGTGTAATGGAAAAGTATCAATTTGATCCAGGAAATATATTCAATATGGATGAAACTGGCTGCTTTACTGTACAAGTACCAAAAAAGGTTTTAGCTCAACAAGGAGTGAAGCAGGTAATCTAAAAACTGTATTATTGACATCGTCTAGGCTTAACCTACTTATATCACACCTCTAATTGAAGTTGAAACCTGCATTGCATAAACATTGTAAAGTTGTATTGTGCATAGAAAACTATTTTAATTATTTATAGTCTTCAGAAAAATGATCTTAACTAACCTTATCATTAACAGGTCGGAGCTGTGACATCAAGAGAAAGAGGTGAACTTGTCACAATGGCAGCAACAATTAACGCACTTGGAAATGATATTCCACCAATGTTTATTTTTCCACGAAAAAACTACAAACCCTACATGCTAAATAATGCTCCTGTTGGTTCTTTGGGCGCTGCTAATTCATCAGGTTGGATGACAACCGACTTATTTGTTGATTACTTGGATCATTTTAAAAAGCACACAAAATGTTCACCAGAAAATCCTGTGCTGCTTATTTTAGACAATCATGCCTCTCACATTTCTTTAGCAGCTGTAGAAAAAAGCAGAACATACGGTATCGTAATGTTAACGATCCATCCGCACACTTCCCACAAACTGCAACCACTAGACAAAGGGGTGTTCGGACCTTTCAAACAATATTACAACAAGTTTCTGGATAGCTGGATGAAGTCAAATCCTGGAACCCCTTTCACAATTTACAATGTTGCTGGCATTGCTAAGGAAGCATACAATATTGCTTTTAGCAAAAAGAACATGGAATCAGCTTTTAAAGCAACTGGAGTCTTTCCACTTAATAGAGATATCTACACAGATGAAGATTTCTTGCCAGCTGAAGTTACTAATAGACCCGACCCTACTGTTTCTGATGAAACACAACAAATAGAAAAAACTTTTCTTCATTCTGTTAATCCTCCAGTGACAGACCCTTTTCCAGAGCAAACACAAAATCTGCAACTAGAGTACCAGCCTGTGCAAATAAGCAATACTGAAACAAATAAAATTTTAATCAACAGAACACCCATTCAAAATAAAAGAGGTTTTTCTAATCCTAATTACGTTTCTCCATTTGATATCCTGCCAGTACCAAAGGCTTTACCTCGAAAACGTTTTGCTCAACAAAAAAACAAAAAAAAATCGCTTGTTATTACTTCGACACCAAAAAAAGAACGCCTTGCCGCAAATTTAGTTTGTTTGAGCAAGAAACCATTAAGAAGACGTAGAGAGGTTGGAAATAAAGACAAGAAGTCCAAGACCAGACAAGACCAAAAAAAAAAGCAAAAAGCTTAAACACGTAAAAAAAAGGCAAAAAAATCAATTGTTTTCTCGAGTTCGTCGGAAGAATCTGTTACTATGACACTCGATGACAGTTCTGATCTTTCTGAATTTAATGATGAAAACATTTATTGCATTTGCTCGGAATTATACTGTAAAGATGTGGAGGATTGGATTAAATGTAGTTGCATCGGTTGTTTGTATTGCAATCCTAAAAATGCTGCATGCAGCATTGTTGGTCCTTGTAAAAGCTGGGCACATGAAGCTTGTACAGATGATACAACAGTTTTTAAATGTCAGTATTGTAAAAACTGACTACTATTTTATAAAGCACTCTCAATTTTTATTTGAAAGACATTGTTACTTTTTTGTGTACATACAGTAGTTGACTCTGATTGAAAGTTTGTATATGTTCTTTTCTAATATTTTGAATAAAGCTTTTTGGTTCTAATGTTTCTCTTATGTGATGACACGCAATACTCGACTTAATTTTATAAACTAGAGAGTGGCTCAATTAAAGTTACTGGGTGGATCAACTACGGAAATCCGACTCCATAGTTGAGCCAAATTAGTAGGCAATTTTAACCCCCCAAAAATACCACAAATAATATGCCTATAATGATTCTAAAAATTTAAATCATTACCACAAAGAAGGTAGTTTATGAATATCACTTTGTTTTGATAAAAATACTACTGGTTTAAATTTTCTGATCAAAAATGTAAATTTTGGCTCAATTGTGGATACTTTCCCCTACATCTAATTACTGTTTTCTTAAAATTCTTAAAATCTTAAAAAATTCAAAATATTTTTGCTTTTATTATTTAGATTGTTAAACACTTTTTTTCATTACGGTGGTAGGTCTATTAATTGAAATTGATGTTTTTCAACCGACTTTTATGTAATGCTATTTTTGTACCTAGCCTACATACAATTCAAGCTGGTTTATATTTGTTTCTTAACTTCAGAGCGACAGCAAAACTACGAATAGAAACAGACCAATTTCAGTTCAGTTTCAGTTTCAGTTTATTTTGTTTTGTGCTTTAGAACAAAAAATACACTAACATACAAATGCAACAAATAAATTTTTCAAACCACAGGAAGTCAGCAAAATGACCATACGTTCTTCTAGTTAACTGCCTCCCTCTAAATAGTGGGATAAAAACAAGATAATTTTGTATTAATAAACCACAACAATACACTTACGAAGCACACAGTACATTTAGAAAAATGATAAAGAAATAATAGCAATTTCAGTTGTTATTAAATAAATTTCCACGTGCCAGCTGACTTCATCAAGTTGTTGTAGCATTTTATCTAACATTGACTAGTCAAAAAAAGTTAAAATTTCTTTTTAAATTTTGGCTTTAGCGCGGCTCGGTTGGGAGAAAGTTAGCAAAATTGCCAACATTTAACCAGCAATGCCAACTTGCTGCTGATGATTTATTTTTGAGTTCTGGTTTGTTCTATTTGTTGCGTTAAGTAGAAAAGTGAAAAAAAAATTAAATTTACGCTCAAAAAAGCTTTTTTGTCACTGTTTTTTTGCTTAGTAAAATTCGTGTTCACAGCTGCTGGTGTTGGAGAATCAGCTTTCTAAGTCATACCTTCTATAGGTTTCGAACTCGTTCTCATCCCTGCCTTTGACCTTTGTCATAATTACGCGCCTTTATTTACATTTTTGTTTGATCATTGGCTTTTTGGTAAAATAAGTGGTTTTTTCTTTTGGTTATCGCTTTAGACTTTGTATTCGTATTATTAACTTCAGTTGTCGTTTTGGTTGCCAGGAAGAGCCATAACTTTTTGAATTTGCCAAACTGTATTGTATTTAGCTGTGCCGATGTTCTTGGATTTCTGTTTACAGTTGACTTGAAATAAAGATTTTAGTTTTGCTTTCATTGGTATTGCTTCTTGGAAGTGCAGTTGGTGAAGGCCTTGGAGTTCCCCCGGTCCACGTTGTAGTCAATTTTAGCTTATTGCAACAGCTGGTAATGTGTTGGGCCAACGTTAAAGGCAGCATTGGCTGTCTCCCCTGTAACTAAGTTGGTGATACGCTGGTAAGAAGTTGGCCAAAATTTTTTATTCAAAGACATTACCAGTTGTTTGTGTTAAATATTAATGCAAGCTTTTTACAAAACAGCTACAATAAGTAATGTACTTCTGCTACAGTTCTTTACTTGATGAAATTTCAATTGCTTTGATTGTTAAATAATAATAGAACATTTTCTGATGAGGGATAGCGTATATGTTTTTGTTATGCCTCAACGTTTAAAAAGAATATAAAAAATGTTAGTCTTTATGGTTTAACAGTTGAAAAAAAATTCGAACAGTTTTTGATTGACAGTAAAAAGTTGGAAAAACTACCAACTATTTGCCAACTCTGCCAACAAAATGCCAATGTAATTTTGTTCTCCTTTGTTCAAGTCTATATGAATCAATCTTATTTGAGCGGCATGAACCCGGTGCGTGTTGCACAATGCTCCATTTGATATGCGCATAATTTTATTTGAAATAGTTAAAATTTTTATTAATGATTTGTTTTTTAAGCATTTCTATTTGCTGAATAAAAATAGTTTTTAGTTAATTACCTATGCTGTATGGGCATCCGATGGGGGGTAAAGCGAGCATATGCCCCCTGGAAATTGACTTTTTATTACGAAATACTCGAATTTCGCTACATAAAATGCATTTTCGCATAATTCTGCCCCTCCCAGAAGTTTTACCCCCCTGAAAATTGGTCATGGGACGCCCATGTATGCTGGCTTCATAACCAACGTCAATCGTCGCTCAAACAACGTCAACCAACACGCAATCAACGCATTCGAAAACATGAAGGAGGAGGACGAATATAGCAACTACGTCGCTAATAAAACCACAAATGAAAGATTCCAATGCAGTCTACATTTATATACAAATATCAACTACCATTATTTGGGAGTCAACTCCAAGCTGGTCGATCGTCAACTGCCGGACGCGTCCAATCATTCATAAGCATCGTCTTAAACTTAACATAAGAACTTAACGAGGAACCGTCAAGTGACCAGCACGAAGCCAAGTGGAACATTCCAACAGTTCGTTGGTTAAGTTCGCTACATTGGTAATGAAGCATGGTGGTACAATTGAGTAAACGTAGGGTAAAGGTTGGCGAAATAGTAGAATCCACCTCACACAACTTTGGGTCAAAGTTTAGCACCAATATCTTGCCAATGTTTCTTAAGTTGGCAGTTAGCGTTTGCCAACGTTGGTAAGATTGCTAAAGTAGTTGGGAAGCTGCAGTAGCATGCGCTGGTCGTTCATAGTTAGCCAACTCTCTACAGCGTCTAGAATTTTAGTGTTGGCTAAACGCCGGCAAAGCGCAGTTTATCAGTGTTGGCGGAAAATGTGATTTTGGTGCCCTCGACTCTGGGCCAACTTTGGACGCCATCATCTTGCCAACATTTCTGCTGCTGGAAAACTACCTTTCGCCAATGTTGGCTAGATGAAAAATGTTTACTGGAAGAAAGTGACTTTAATTTTGGGGTAGCCTACTTCTTGCCCAGGGACGTGCCGTCAGGAAAGGCAAGTGAGGCAGTGGCTCACCTGTGGAAATCAAATAAAGTAGAAATGAAATATTGAACTCATAGTCTTTGCAAAATTGATGCAACTTGCTATTAGTTGGAAAAAATTAGTAAAAACGATACCGTACTTGTTAATTAGTTTTGCTCTTTAACCTTAATTTCTGACCGTTTAATCGTTGTATTTTCAGCACTTTTAATTTCAATCATTTTGTCAAGCGTTCTCGTCAACAAGATCGTTAATACGCGCCAGTGAGGCAGCTTCAAGAATGCCTCCCTTCAGATAAAAAAAAAAAAGTGAAACAATGTCACGATATTTTTTTGCTTTTGGTGAAAATATTTGTTGAAATGCGAGAGATTGAGGCATGCCGAAATTGTGGCGTCGTAGACTAGAAAAAACTTTTTCTTACTCCCGACATTTGCTAAAACAAAATAAATCGTTTTTTCTCGGTAAGTCGAAATACACGCATTAATTCAATGTTTAAACCTCAATTTTTGGCAGAATTTTTTTATAACATACATTTCTAACTAACACTAATTATAAACTAATCCTTACCCATAATTTGTAAAAACTGATAGCGAAATTTTTTACTTCCATTGTGAAGACAATTGAAAGTAATGAAATAATTGCCATTGTGAGCGGCAATAGCCCTTCCAACTTTTAGTTTGTATCTCTAGAATACCGTCGGGGACTTAGTTTCGAGTTAATTTAAGCCGGTGACTCTTACCTAAAGGCACGTCTTTCTTAAAGGGAGTTAAAAAATTTCGGGGGGGTCAGGTTTAATAATATATTTTTAACAATGCATATATTCTGCCGACTTCAAAAATATTAAAGAATTAAAGCCTCGTCTTCCATTTCAAGAAAATATTTTTAAGTCTTCTTTCCACGATTTCCATTTTTTTATACTACGACGTTGCTTTTTACTTCACCAAAAGAAATTTATTGGGAGACACTAAAAAATTTTTGAATCAATTTTTGAATCGTTAGGAGGTCATGGGTCAACGCACAATGAAAAGTTTTTTGGCGACCTCCTAAAAGGCGGTTAAGTTTGACCCATGCAGTTCTGGGAAAGCTAATTCCAGGTGGCGTTGGGCTAACATCTTTAATAAATGTATGGAGTCGAGAGGCGTTTTCTCGCCACTCCATGCTTTATTTATATTCCGCATTGGGCTACATTGGTGCCTGACTGAGCGCGGTCGTTCAGCATTTCCAGTGCAGCAGGCACAAATGGGTGTCTTGATTTAAGTTGCAGCAGCTGTCCACGAAATAGAGACAGGAGCATTTTCATACAAGAGGTGTTCAGGTTCCTTCCTTGCCTTTCATACTGTCTCAGGCTCGAGCGTAGCAAGCCAGATACAGTACGGCATTTTGACGGCGAAACTCAGTTGATTGAATGTCTGCTAAGATAAAAGAGAGTATGGGTACCGCGACACTAAACAGGCGCCAGTACCCATCCGTAAAATGGACTGAGGCAAGGGTGGCTGTGCGAGTACTGTGGCATCCGCACTCCCAACTTGATCCAGCAAATCACTTTTTAAAGCCCAACGCGAGATGTTGACTTCTTGCGCAATGATTTTAAGTGTCGGCAAAACGTGAGTGCCCTATCCGGCTTTATGCCAAGATAAGTGGGTTCAGTAATATACGGTAGGGCCTGTCCATTGGCAAAGATGTTAGGCTCACGTCGAGCCTCGTTGCTTTAAAGATGGAAGACTGCGACACAGCCTTGTTGTACTGAGCTTAAGCTTCCATTTGTAAAGATAGAAGGAAAGGGTTGGCATATCCTGAGTAAGTCCAACGCCTGCCAGTCGCTTGCATAGTACAAGATGGCCAGGTCATCAGCATAACCAAAATTTCTGCCGACTGTTAATGGCAGGTCATATGTATAGACATTAAACAAGAGGGGAGTCAGGATTGATCCTTGTAGAACGTCATTCTTAAGGCGTCGTAACCTGCTTTGCTTTCCGGCACCGGTGGTGAGGGTAAAACTTCGATTACGAAAAAGTTCCATAATCAATGAAATCATGTGCCCGTCCGGATGAAGGCGGCCGTGTCATGCAGTAATAACGAGCCTGGCTGACTGGCGGTTTCTTGTTTGGTGTATTCTATTTTTAACCAACTGCAAGGCAATCGAGTTGGCGGAAACAGGGCAGAGGCAGCGTGTGTGTCTGGCTCTGGCGGTCAAGTTGTTAATTATATTCCATGCCAGCCGACTGGAGTGCGTTAAGTCGAAGTTATTGACACCTCGGACCAGCGATCTATTCGTTTTTCATCAAGATGGGACAGCAAAGGCAGAAGTAGCTGAATTAGTTGATTTACCCTGAGAGCTTGCAGAAAAACCTGATAGAGGTGTTCGCACTCCGCATCCCAACACGATCTATAGTTATTTCTGCGACCGCAGGGAATTAACAATTTTGCTGCAGCAAAGATGATATTGCAGAAGTCCTGGTATGTCTCATCAATAGAGCTAGAGTCAGGAGACAGTAATTCCTGAGATAGCTGGTTTTTGATGAGACCGTATAGTTTGCACCCGGGACTGGGGTCTTACTTAGGTTGACTTGATACTCACTTGGGACTGGAGCCAGATTTTTTGAGGCTGTATAATTAGCGATGGTCGATGTTGGGACCTAGGAAACTTCTCGTAAAATGTAAAAAAATGAAATATTGCTTATTTATGTTGTGTATATTCAGTGGTGGATATTGGGTGAGGCGAATGAGGCAGTTGCCTCGGGCCCCCCTCGAAAATAGCACATACAGTTTCATTTCGCTGCAGATGTTTTTTAGAGATCATTATGAAGTTGGGACGAAAAGTGGGAGATACAAGATCGATTCGAGGTGAACACTTTTTTTTTTTTTTAGAGAACACCTTGATTTTGGGAGCAAAATAGGAAAATCAGAGATGAAATCGAAGTGAAAACTTTCACCATGATTTTGGGAGAAAAAAGTGAAAGACGAAATCAAAGCTCTTTTTCTTTTTTAGAAAACATCAATTTTTGGAAATTCTTGCCTCGGGCCCCTGAATTTGAATATCCACCACTGCGTATATTGCTTATTTATGTTACCTAAAAAAAATAAAAATTATTTAAATAGTTTATGTTATGAAATATTGCTGATTTATGTTATGCAAAAAAATGATAATTATTTATATGGTTTATGTTATTGTAATTTTTTCTTGCAATAGGCTCACCTACTTTTTTGGTTTTTCTCTTATAAACGGTTGATCGCCTTTAATGTTACAATTCGAAATTTTTTTATTTTCAATAACTCAAAAAACATAATCAACAAATCTGAAGTAACTACGACATTTCAAGGCCAGGAAGTTGGGTCTTGCAACATGTATTGATTTTTTGGCGGATGGGAAAGGTATATGAAAAAGTTAAAAATCGTAAAGCTATCAATTTATATAGTGATGATTATTCGTTTAAAAGATTAAAATTTAAAGTTCGGAAAAAAAATAGATTTAAAAATTTTTAACCGTGTGGTGAAATAAGTAAGCGATTTTCATGTTTTCGTGCTACAAATGCTTTTGAGGTTGTTTTTTTTTTGATACTTAGTTTAAAAAAGTAGCAAAAATAAATAAAAACTGGAAATTTAATGATAAAAACAAAATAGTTTGCAAGCCGACTGTAGACAAGACACATAGAAAACGTACAAAAGCATGCTTTGTTAAAATGCATCAAACAAAAACAGATCAGATAAAAATAGAACATAAAAATTAAGTTAGGATTTACTTTGATTTCTACGTGTTGATCAACACCCGACGTACACGCCCAGTGTACTTTTATTTATTTATAGATTTTCGGCATTGACGCTCAGCGTAGATTCTCGCCTATATCTTGCGCTAAGTAAAATTACTCATCGTCACAAACAAAACAAATTGAAGCATAAAAAGATCAGACTTGCATTTTCAAGCATCATTAAAAATAAATAATGACAAATCTACTTTAGAGTGAGCAGCAATGTTTTATTGTGAAAGTCTTCAGCAATTTGCCGAACAAATGCCTCAGTTAATGGGACTGCAACAGTTTCTTCTTCCTGACTGCCCTCTTCTGAAGAATTGCAACTTGACGAAAGCTCGTCTTTCGATTCAAATGAATTCACTTTCGAGGTAGCTGCGCTTCTATTTTGGGGTTTCGACTCGATTTTTTTACTTTCGATCGTATGTCTCTCGTCACCGGTGTCCGAGTTTTCCGAGTCCGTATACAGTTTGCAATGGCGTTGACGGAACACCGTTCGTTTCATTTCCGGGGATCCTTGCATCCGCGGAACCTTGTTGATGTGCTTGAAACTCTTTTGTTTTTTCTTTGCGTGCAAGTGATGATGAGGTCGAATGGCGAACTCCCGATACGAGCCTCCCTTTGTTTGAAAGTGATTGATTTTTTGTCCGTGCTTGTAGGACTTATAAAGCGACACAAAGACTTGCGTGACTTCTTCCATCGATTCACGCACTACAAACAAACAAGTTGAAATTGTAATACAAATTAACTTGAGTCTTTGATCACTAATAACGATGTCATAATTTTCGATTCAGCCTTTAGAAAGAAAATCATTTTGTCGCAATTGAATATGCTAAGGAATTCTACAATGAGTCAGGAAACATCCAGCACTTTGCTGCACATTTCTTTGATTTGTACACTTTAATTTCGTAGCACTTTGCTTTTAAGTCAAATCAAAAGCTAAACAGAAAAATTTCAGCCTGCGTGTGGAGTAACTGAGGAAAATCGTTGCAGAAATTTTGATCAAAGACAATTTTAATTAATGGAATTATTATATGGTTTTCTGATTTATTTTTGAACATTTTTTACATTGTGGGCTATTTGAAAAAAACTGCAAATACGAGTAGGCCTATTACAAAAGTACTTGCAAAGTAACCGATAAAAGTATGTTTCAACGCACAGAAATATTAAAAACAGTTAATATTTGGCTAGCATGTTATTTTGTTTATAACTGGGGGTCATTTTAAACAGGCCGTCCATATAGAAAAACAAAAGCAATGAGGAGAAAAATGTAAGCCTATAACTTTTATTTGAAACAATATTTTGCTAGTGATTTTCCAAAGTTTGCTTTTAAGAAAAAAATATTCAAAAAAGTTCAGCTGAAACTCCAGATTTCTTAATAATACTGTTCCAGAAGTCCTCGACTAAGGGCGTGGGAAACCAGTGGTCCTCTGCCGCTTTCTAAGTCTTCTTTAAAGTATATTTTCACCATTAAAATTACTTCAGCTTTTGATCGTATATTTTTAAAAAATTTTAATTGCTTTTGGATTACGGGTCAAAGTAAAAACCTTTTTTAATTTTGGTTTAACATTGATAGACAATTTTCGCTTTGCTGGAAGTAAAAAACTTGTGCTGTCCCCAATGGACATTACGTTTTTCTAAATGACACTTAAGTTAAAGGTACCCATTCATACCACAAATCTACCTTGTACCGATCATTATTTCATTATTACTTTTTTATTATAATTTTCTTATTTTGTTTTATATAATAATGATTTTTTTCAAAAAAATTTATTTTTTTTGTAAATAACTTTCAGTACAACTTCTTGTTTTTATATTAAAGACAATAAAAATTGATAGTTTTCAATGTTTTATTAAATGCAGTTTTTTAAAACAGCATTTTTATTGAATTGTTATTTTAAATTTCGGTTTGCATTGTTATCTAACTTTTTTTAATTGTAAACTTATATAGTTTTTAAAAAATGCAAACTCTACAGTAGCTATATCTGATCAAATATTGAATAACATTCAATGGCTTAGCTTGGAACTTTAAAAATTTTTTGCACTAGACAGTGGTTATTTGCAGGTAATATTTTTAGAAATGAACATTTAAAGTTTTGTGGGCAAAAAAGTTATACAAATACTACAAAAAATACAATAAAAAAGTTCATGTTAAATGTGGTAATTAAAAAAAATTCTGTTGGCCCCTTTTGAAATTTAAAAAAACTCGTACTTTGTTTAGAAATTAGAAATTAACTGGAAAAATTCTTTTTCCGCAGCCAGGTAGTCGTTTCGTGGACAGACATCTGGCCGCGGTCTAGTGTTAAGAAATTATA
Source organism: Diplosoma virens (assembly GCA_963680785.1). Classification (NCBI taxonomy): domain Eukaryota; kingdom Metazoa; phylum Chordata; class Ascidiacea; order Aplousobranchia; family Didemnidae; genus Diplosoma; species Diplosoma virens. Next base: position 23,152,593 of record OY796892.1, on the reverse strand, counting down.
AAAAAAATTTGCTCAAATTTTGAAAAGTGTTAACAGGAACATTACAATTACATATTGAACTGGTCAGTTTAATTAGCAGCTAAGCAGCAAAGTAATTTCACGTTTTTGAAATTCCTTGATTGAAACTTGGATGAATTGCTGATAAGAAATTAAAGCGCAACAAACGTTGGTATACCTTTAGACTCAGCAAAAAACTTGCGATAAGGTATTCCTCATCGGTACATATTGCAATTTCATGCATTTTTTAAGCGTTTTCTCCTATTTGAGACCTCCTAGACGTCATAAAGCTTAAACGCTTGAAGAAAGAAAAATCATCAGCACTTAACAAGATTTTAAAACACTTGCCGCACGATTTATATTTACACCTATACCAAAGTAGCCTACATACAACAACTGAACAAGATTAAAACACCAAAGAGCTGTAAAGTTTTCAAACTTGAGCTCTGAATTCTTGTCAAACTTTGTTGTGGATATTTTTCTTCGTTAACCAAGCTTTTTTATTAAAACTTCTACTCCACAAATTTAACTGCTATTAGAGAATCGATTTAAAACAGGAAAATTTCCATTGTGTTTATGATTCAACCAAAAGTTAATAAAAGCCACCTGTTTTAAATCCACTTTGGATAGAGCAATGAATAATATTTAGTTGTAAAAAATGAAAACAAAATCGAGATAAAATCTACAAATCTTCAAATCCTTGTTGTGATTTCTTTATTTGTTCAGTCAGATCTTAAAAAAGTATGTAGATTCAAAGACAATTTTAGATCTTTGTTGAAAAGACCAGTTGCTTACTTTATCTGTAGATTCTGTAGATCTGTAGATAAACTGAACTGAACTGAACTGAACTGATTCGGATATCGATAGCCGAATGCTTTGTTTTTAATTATCAACTGCATATTTCTAAACTTCTCGATGCTTTTGGTTAATTATTTAATTGTATTGACTGAATCGAGAACGTCTGGTAATAAAATTTCGCTTCGGACATCGCTGTATTACGAGCGTCAATATAGCCATACCTACCGGGGGGAAGGGGGGCAATCGCCTCCCTCCAGTTTCCAAAATTTATCAAAATCATAATTTTTTTGGGCAGCGAAAAGGAAATATTTGAGCAAAACCAGAATTTTTCAGGCAGCGATAAGAAAAATTTTGGAAAAATCAGGAATTTTGGGGCAGTAACAAGGATCAAAAAAGTTTTTTGTGTCAAATACGGGAAGAAAGTTTACAATTGTTGGTGAAGACCCCTTTTTTTTAAAGTATGCTATGTTTTTGGGACGAAAATCAAGTGATTAGAGACAGATTCAAAGCGAAGACTTTTTTTAGAGTGTACAATGGTTTTGGGGGAAAATTGAGAAATCTAATAGAAATTTTTTTTTAGAGAGAAATTTTTTCAGAAATCAAAGAGAATTTTTTTCTTTTTTTTTTTTTTTTGGTCTTCAACCTAGAATCATAGACAATTTTTTTCGTATGCGTAAAGGGCTAGAAAATTATTATTCGGGAAAATGTCACGAAATTCGGGGAAAACCCATTGCCCCCAAATTTTTTTAGGCTGAAACGCTTACGAGCGTCCAGCAATTAATCCTATTTCAAACGCGTTGCTTCCTGATTAAATTTTATTTTTCCATCATTTTTCTATTAAAAAAAGTGATTTACTGATTGAGACGGCCAAGCCAGCAAGTCTTTCTGGCTAAGTGCCTTACCTAAGAACACAACAACACAATAAGGGTGGCGTTGGAGCTCGACCGTTCGATTATATTCGTTGTCTGAATTGCGATCCGAACACCTTTGTTTCAAGTCAACTCACCTGATACTTCAAAGAACAAGGCGCGAAGGCTATCAGCCAGTGCTTTTCCGTCTTTTTTTGGAACCATTCGGTCATTTTCAACATCTTTTTTATTTCCCACTATTGCTATAGGCGGACCCGTGTGATTGATTTGCTAAAAATAAACAATTTAAAACTGTTTTCATTAGTGAAATTTTAATAGTGTGTTCAGTTTTTTACATTTGCTTTGTATTTTTATGAATTTGCCATGTATTGATAACCGGACTGAATAGCCACAAAGATTTGTAACGTAGGTCTACTTCAACAATCGTTGTCTTAGAAATGTACGTGGTAAAGTGCTTATTTTTCGGAGCTTAAATCTTTCATTTTGGTAAACATTTTTACTTTTGGTTTTGCTTTTCTTAAAACGTACTTATTTTATGTTTTCATTTGGGTAGATTTTTCTTCTTCAATTGCGAATAAAGCCAACGAAGCGTTACGCAAAATATTAATTCAAGTTAAATCTTAAAAATTCAGATTTGGTTGGCCCTTAAATAGGAATTTCACTTTCGGCGCTAGCTATCAGAATAACAGAGCGTCATAATATTGTGAAAAAATTAAGATGAAACAAAAGCTTTATCATATTGGTAAGATTTAAAAAAAAGTGCCTTTTAACTTGTTGATAGCGTGGTCGAGTGGTTAGAGCGCCGTGATTGTGATCGACAGTGTCTTGTTTCAAAACCTACTCGCGCCATTCTATTGTGTTCTTGGAAAAAACACTTTACGGCTCTTTCCCTGCTTGGTACTCTTGACAAGCAGTTCTAAATTTCAGTCATTTCACTACTATATTTAAAGTGGACAGCAATATCTTGGCATCTCCGGAAGCAGGTTGGGATAATTGGTTACCCTGTGTATTAGCGCCTCTGTCGCTTTCCTGCGAGTCAGGAGGATAAATATAGAGATAAAATAAAACAAAAAACTTTTTTCTTGTTGAAGTAAGGTTAAAGATAAAATTCTCTTGAACCCTCTTTGTATCAAGGCCAAAACAGGATACAGAACATCGGCCAATACATCGGCAAAATAGAGCGATGTCGACACTGAAGTTTTTACGGAGTTTGACATAGGCATAAATAATCCTCCAGTCAAAAAATTACCGCAAAACAATAAATCGATTTGTTATCATCGACAAAGTTAGGAGCACCTTACTATTTTGCGTAAAGTTGTACTGATAAAAGAGGATTTAAAAATAGTTATATTAAGCATTTTTTTTTATAAGAAACACCAATTTTGCATGAAGTTTCTCGTATAAGCTGTTTGTGTTTGCCTGAGGTAACAATAATTAGCATAAACTTATTGCCAAATCGAAACATAAACCTAAGTTTAAAACAAGTATGCTCGATTTTACAAGTTTGACAGTCGACAGTTAAGTCAGGTCAGACTATACAGGTAGAGTCAAACAATCCCGGCCAATCATCTGTCAAAATATTTGCATTTAAGAAAAAAGTACAAACTAAAAATTCTAGTAAAGCTTTTTTATTGTTATAAATAAGTGGTTTAAAAAATCATCAAAACATTTACAAAATTCTTTGAATCATAGACTTGATTAAAAAATGAATTTTAACGTTTTAACAATGTTTTAATGTTTTAATGAATTTTAACAACGTTTCAATAAAATTCATTAAAACAATGTTTTAATGAATTTTAACGTTTTTGACAACGTTTTAACGCAAAAATTTACAATCTTATACATTGATCAACGAATTTAGCGTATTTCTATTTACAAAACATATTGAAGCGTAAAATTACTATTTAAAGAACTCTAAACGTAGAATATAAAATAAAAACAATTGAAACTCTGACCGATCTCAACCAGCCTGGTCGATCTTTCCGATATTAGCCCAAAACTATTCTATCAGTTAGAAAAAAGCTAGTTATTTTTCGTGCGCAAAACCAGTAGTTAGTTTTTTCTGGTCGAAATTTTAATATTTGGCCTAGTTGGGCGTTAACGTTTGAATTGAGATAGGTTCGTTGAACGCATAACCTGAGCACAGTGAGTTTCAACGCGGGACCCAGAAAAACTTAGAGGCTTAAAAAACTTATATGAATCTAATTTCTCGCCCTGCCTATTTGTCACAGTCGTAGCATTTCAGTTTTTTCTTTCAAATTATCAAGCACTATATCATTTTTTTTCATCAATTTCTCCCCTTTCAAATTAAAAAAAAGATTGTAAAAAATCTTCACTTAGTCTAAGCTTTAGCAGAAGGCAAAAAATTTTTTTTTCTTTTGAAAGTAGGTAGAGTGAGGACTTTTTGCTCTTCACTTAAGAAAAAAACACTTTTCGACCTACAATTAAAATTGAAGGCTTCCTTAAGTCTTCTATTTCACGGAAAAATGTGAGCAAAATGGGATTTTCTCTCTAATCCTTCGATTAGAACAGGGATGTACAATCTTTTCGCTAATGCCAGCCGCATTAAGTTTATTTGTAAGAAGTACGCCCTCCAATTAGTTCGAGTTATATTCATGAGTTACGTTTAATTCGAAAATTGGTTTTATCCGATATATTTCATTTACTTGTGCCTAAAAGTATAATTAAATGGCAAAAATTGCCCGCTTTATTTTTAAAAAAGTTTCCAAAGCGTCGTAGCAATTAATGACTCGCTTGATCTTGCTTGTTGACAGATAATTTTGCAAAGTCCGGTAACACGTTGGATACCATTAGCCTCAGTTCAGACTCCATATTGCCATCTAACAATCGGGTTCGGTACTTGTTCTTTAAATACTTAATTCTTGAAAACGCTGCTTCGCAAACATAAGTTCTTTCAAAAGAACAAGAATTTTTCTTGCCAATTCTTGTGGCATTGAATATTCAACTGCATCCTTTCATATGTTCAACAGATTCTCTTCGTTTTTAAACTTCTTCACAATTTGCTCATTATTCTTCAACTCCACCAGTTCCAATTAAAGATGCAATGGAGAGCTTTCGGTTATTAGACGTGGAAAAGCAGCGAGTCTTAATGTTGTTAAAATCCTCTCAAAATTTTGAAAAAGATCGGCAAAATCCTCTCAAAATCTTGAAAACGATCAGAAAAATCCTGCAACACCGCATTAAAACGCTAAAAAATAAGATGATTGGCATTTCATTTACTTTTATTTCTTTGCTGTTAATAAGAGCTGTTAGTTGTGAAAAAGGAAGAAATTACGCTGCTGAAGATGACCTTTGAGGAGACGACATTTGTCACAAAATCCTGTATTTTTTTGTACATGAGACATATTGTTGTTGCTTTTTCTTGTAAAGTTTGATTCAGGTTGTTAACATGAATCAAAAACTCCACCAGAAATCCCAAAAATGTGATGAAGTCCTTGTTTGATAAAGGACAGTCCTTGTTTTTTATGGACTAGTATTCTACTATTTCCTTGCGCAACTGCAGAACTCGCAAGATGTTTCTCCCTGAGACAACCAACGAACTACAATGTAATATATAATGTCCTCAGCAGACGTTTCACTCGATTGCAAAAGTTCTCTAAATTGCCGGTGATGAAGAGCATTTGTGCGAATAAACAAGATGATGCGATTCATGTCTTTAGAAACGGCACTTAAAGCAACAGATTGGCCACACATTGCTTCCTGGTGAATTATACAGTGAAGGTTCAATGAGCTGCTTATTATCACATTCCTTTGCTTCGTATTCTGAAAATCGTGCCACAAAACCTTGCGTGTTATCCGTCATGGCAGGTGCGCCATCCGTGCAAATGTCACGAAGATTTTTCAAATCTGCTCCCTTGCGCATACATGTATTCTTAACTGCAATAAAAATGTCTTCTCCACGGGTGCGAGTAGCTGGTGTTTTCATGGAAAGAAGATAGATGCTTACACAGCTCAAAGCTTAAAGATAAAGAGCGAATGAAGACTAGTTGCGCTGAGTTGTTGATGTCAGTTATTTATCGACAGCCAGTAAAAATAAATCTGCTTCCTTGTTAACCTTTGTCTGCAAAGAGAGAAATAACTGCTTGGTAATATCATCTTGCCGGCGTTGTATGGTAACAAGCGAGAGAGGAATTAATGAATAGACAGTTTCTTTACAAGGATGAATGCACTTACGTACCTACGTCTATGAGACATCGCTTAACGAGTTTCCCATCGGAATAAGGCTTTCCAGTACACCAAAATGATATGCCATTCTATAGGAAGCTTCGCAGCAATTATTAGTAGATTTAATAAAATTAGAGAGACAGGATGTCTGCTGTCGCGCACTTTTTCTAATTTTCTGGACAGATCTTCCTTGACGCGCCTTTCAATTTTGCACAAGCGTCTGACGTATGACGACAAAAAATTGCTGCTTTGCATTATCTCCCTTCACAATTTGCACAACTTGACTGCATATCAGCCACATCATGGCATATGCTGCTGTCTCGATTATTGGGTGATTAGGGTGGGCTGAATAGAAAATTTTATTTTTATTTTTATATGGAAATCATTCTAGTTTTTGGATTCTTGGTAAAAACACTATTTATGATGAAAAAAAGCGATGTTTACCATAAATAGTCAACCTACTCCACATTATAGAATTAAGTGCAAATTTTTTTCAAATTTTGGTGATTAGAAAAAAAAAAGCTAAATTTTGTTTTTATTTTACATGCAAAATGAAAAGTTTATACATCAGAAAGATGCAGAATTAAGTTTTAAACATCTTTTATTCAATAACATTTTTACATAAAACTAATATTTAAAGTCATATTTTGCAAAAAAACTGTATTTTTAAAAAAAAATTAAGTAAAATTATAATTAGTGTTGGTCTAATAATTATAAAAATATACAAAATAAGAACTGAAATCAATTATACACTATAATTTAAAACTTTTTTTTGACTCAAAGTTCTTCATCAACTTTCTTGATCTTATTTTATTCCGAATCAGACCATCCCTACGGTCATGTCCAACTACTATTAATATTTAGTGTTTCCGGGTTTTTTTTGAGTGGTTAGACTAATATGAGAGACCACTAACTTTTTTCATTATAAATGGTGTTTCTACATCAAAACCCAAGTACTGGGTAGGTTGCCTTTTTAATTTAAAACTTTCAGCCCACCCTATTGGGTGATTTATCTCCCATTTAGAATTAAATATTCTTTCTCTTCAGCCACTGTTCTTTTTCCGTTTTAGCGACATGACGCAATGTTTATCAAGTTTTATACGGTTTATAATTGGCTAACGCTGTATTAAACAAGATAAAACCAAAATTATTTATTTAAAGCAGAATAAATGTAGGCATTTTATCAAAAAAACCTAATCGTCTCGGAAATATGGCTGCCAACAAGCTTAAATTAGGCATAAAACTTGAGCTATCGTTTTATCATAAGTGCTACAGTGTACAACTCGCAAAGGACTCACCTACTGCTTTGATTAGCCGTTTCAATCATAAGCTGACCAACCCATTGAAACGTAAATTACCTATTAATTCAATAGATCTTTGTTTCATCACCATTTAGATCAGGGGTCACCAAACTTTTTTTGAAAGGCAAGATAACTGTGAGGGCTGACGACAGCGGGTCGGTTACAAACAAGTTTGAGAAGAAATTACTATAAATCATTGCATTTAGTTTCTTTGAGATAACATGCGGCGTGTCGGAAGAAATAATGGAGCCGCGGGCCGTAATTTGGTGACTCGTGATTCTAGATTGTTACGCACCGTGTCATCGGATTTTCTTGCCTTGTGTTTGTTTTGCTTCAATATACGCCAGCACGGGCGCCAAATTCGATATTTTAAATTACACGTGGACGGCGGCAAATATCATTACCGACGGCCGCAGGTTGGAAACCGTTAGACATATGAGACATTAGGACATCTTTTGTAAAAGGTGAAATAAGGTGTAGCCTACCGTTTCAAAAAAGATGACAAAAAAGAGTCTATCTTTGTGCGTCTCGGGGTGATGTACCGACCGGCAAACTGAGTCTACCTTAGTAATGTTAAGGTCGTTGTTATATATATAGTTTTTAGAATTTTGTTCAACTTGCTATTTCAATTTGATTTCTACCAAAATATTGCTTATCCCAAAACCATAGGTTTAGACTATAATTTGTATGAAGGACCTGAGCAGGGAGGACGCCAGCCAAAGACTTTCAAAGTCAAAAGAAAGGCTAACATGCCCTTAAACTACTTTACAGGGAGGTTGCGGCAATGTCTTACAGGGCTTGGCTGGCGGAGCATAAAGGGAGTGTATTCAGTAGGAGGCTAAAAATTTTATGGAAGAGCCTACAGCCCCCAGTCCTTACTTTTACATTTATACTCAAAATCACATCACATCATCGGATAACTTACTTTTTGCGATCCGCTGTTACTTGTTATATGTGAAATAAGAAATTTTAGTCGGTGAATTTGGGAAAAGCTGCATGGATCCGTCACAGAGTAAAGTAAAATGAAAGCGTCCGCCCATCGAATTTTTTCCTCCAAAATTTCCGCATTATCATTCTGCGAGAACAGAAAAAAAGGAGCAAATTTATTTCATGTCTGGAAAGAAAAATAAACTTAGTTTTTTTTAACAAATTTTTATAAACGTCTAGCTATAGATTATAGGCTAGGATTAAAAAAACTTTAGGACTGGACAATAGCCTACCAAACAGTAGTCGATTTTTTATTAACGATTTTAAATAAACTCAAAAAACTTGTCGAATTTGCTCGAAAAAGTAAATTCTCAAGAAACAACTTTCGACTTAATATATAAAGAAAACAACAACAAGTTCTTTGGACGATCCCGAACCGGTGTTCTAGCAACAGCAAATCTTAACAATCGATTTGACCATCCACAAATTACTTTTTATCTTTTTGTTTCCGCAAAAACAGTGTGAAAAGCTTAAAGGCTACACAACAGAACACGGCAAAGAAGATTTCGTGTTTTTGAAATAAAACACTTGCCAAGTGTTACTTACGTGTCGACAGGGTGTGTCCAAGATTTCAAAGAAAACGGGATTAAACTGAGAAACAGAATATGTATACTGATAAACGAACTCTGCAAACAGAACATTAGAATATTTACAAAAATTTGACTAGCAAATTGTTTTGACTTTTTAGAGTTCTAAGTTGAATTTCAGAATGTAGTTTACTTTATGTAGAAAAGATCTTCATTAGTTTTTTGAAAAAAAATTCTCAAATAAACCCAAAAACAAATAGGCCTACATATACACAATATACGTACACAAAAGCAACTCCTTGTTTGGCAGTCAACTATAACAATCGTCTTTGCATCATTATAACATCATATCTTGCTTTCAGTCCTTTAAATTTATTGACATAGAGATGATTTACTTTAAAAGTCAAGGGTTTTCAATTTTTTTTAACCCATGGATCCTTCTTACTCAATTTTTCTCAAAAAATTATTTTGTAGACCCCCATACAAAAACATGCAAAAATATTTCAAAAACTCAAAGACAGAAAACGTTTTTTTAGTCTTCACATCTTTGAGTACTAGAATACACAAAATTTGTACAAAAATTTAGTCGAAGACCAAAAAAGGGTCATCAAATCAAAAGAGTTGTAGGAATACACAGAAATTCTTTCATAAACCTGAGTAAGACCTTTTTTTGAATTTTGACTAAATTTTTAGTACGATTTTTGTGTATTTCTAATACTCAAAAACGTGAAAGCAAAAAAGTCTTTACTAAATTTCGGAGAAGAAATTTCCAAGACAAAGCGAAAGAATTTTAGAGTATTTCTACAAGCCTATTGATCTTTTTTTTGATCTTTCAGGCTGGGATTGTTTCGTTGACTAAGTTGTCCTGTGGACCACCAAACTAGTGTCATTGATTTCTAATTAAATATTTTTTTCTGTGGACCCCTTAAAATTTTTTGAGGACTCCGGTTGAAAACCCTGAATGTACCTGTAAATTATAAAAAACGAGGCTAACAATAAATTCTATGTAACATGGATCATTTCTAATTGACGAAACTCTAGTGGTTGTTTATCTGGGCTTCAAATTTTATCAACACTTTAGAATGGGCCACAAGAGAAAAAAGCTTGATAGACGCAGCGTTAAAAGAAAGGAGTCAAGCTGAAGGTTTTTGTAAATTTACCCAAGAACTTCTTAAAGAATTTATTTATCTTCATATTATTCAGAGCTAAGAAGACAACTCTTCAACGCAGTGATGGCCTAACAAAAGGGGGCCCGGTGCAAGAAAAATGGGAGGCCGCTTTTTTCGCCCCAAAAAAGTAGAGATCCCCGAAGAAAAAAAAGTCATCATTTTCATTTAGTATCCAAAATCTTCATTTTCGTCCCAAAAAAGTGGTGATCTCAAAAAAAGTCATCGCTTTTAATCGAATACATGTTCCCTACTTTCGTACTATAGTTAACACAAGGGGACCACCGTGAAGGTGTTTTTGTGAAGAAATAAAGCAAAATTTTGCTTAGGGTGGGTTCATTTTTTTTAGGGGGGCCCGGTGCGGTCGCTCCGTACTAAAGCCATCACTTCTTCAACGTAATGTTCGCTGCGTTCAATCTTCATATATTTAAACCTACACAGCAGCCATCAAAAGTGTTTGAGATAAAGTTCAGAAAATGATTGTTTTGAAAAACTGCTCTCTTTTGTTTAAAGTATAATTTCAACAATTGCAAAACATTCTTTACGGGCACCAAAGTCTTCTAAAAAAGTTCTAATTTCTTTTTTATAACACCTCAAAGCACCTGGAAGTATCAGGCTAAAATACATATGTTTTGTATGTGTTCGAGCAAATAACTAGCTGTTGGATTTTAAAACGCCAGCTTTATGTCTTAAATTCAATTTTAATGTCATACTCGAACCAGATTCCTTTTTGTTTTCAAAATCGCACATAAACGAAAATAAAGTCTAAAAACATTCACTTATCAACGGTTTCCTTTCATAGTTCAACAATTTCTCCTTAATACAGCATAACCTTTTATATCATCAAAAAGAAAATTGATGTCTACTTACTTATTACTGTAGCCAATTTTTTAAAACCCTAGTTTAAGCACCTGGCTCAGTTCTATAAGCTGTTATTCATTGCTTCTCTTTCCATTTACTATTGACATCCTTTGCTATTGCTTATTGACATATTGACATACGAAGAGTGGGAAACTTAATTGCAATCACGGATTTTATAAAATTAAAAATAGTACAGCGGGCTGCAAGTTATTTCATTAGGCAAATGTGCCTGAAAGTTTCAGAAACAATCGCAGCGACTACTAAATAAACGTCGTTTCAATTCAAAGTTTTTTCCCAAAATTTTGATAGTGAATTAAAATAAAAGGTTCTAACTTCGATTGAACGGGCTTACAACCTAAAACCCGCATAACATCATCACTTTAATTTGATGAGGTTACATGCAGTGATGGTTTTAGTACGGAGCAAACGGAGCGGCCGCACTGCCCCCTAAAAAGGGTCAAAAATGGCTCTCTCCTAAGCAAAAATATTACTCTAAGTAGCACCATGACAATGGCCTACCCTTTCTGCACCTCAATTTTAAGACGAAAGTAAGGATAATGTACTCGATTGAAAATGATTGCTTTTTTTTTAGAGATCGCTATATTTTTAAAACGAAAAAAATTGACACACTAAAAACTGGCCCCTCTTTTTTTTCTTGCCGCAGCTTCCTCTTTTGCAATTGCAAGGCCATCACTATTAGCATGGATCTTATCAACAACGGCAATAAACGCTTTTCTGGGCCAAATACGGCTCTAACTGTAGGCTCCCCAGACCCCAATACTCTATAAAATTAAACAGCAAAACTAAATCGTTTTCTACAGCCTAATCAAACTTAATTTCGGTTCTAGCTACAATCTTATAAAGTTTGATTATCATTCTTCTTTTTATCGCTATAGGAAAATTCGTGTTTAACTTATTTCTTTGCAAAAGAGTTGCTTTTTGGAACACTATATGAGATCTATTCTGTCGTTTAATTTTATCTATTTGGCCATTGTTTTTCGTGCTTTTGTTTTTTCATTGTATCTGTAAGGTAGATTTATGTATATGATTTAATATGTGTTGTTTTAATATTTTTTATGCTTAATAATCAATTTTACTCACCAAATACTTAAATAACTAATAAATTAAATTTTGTGTTGTAAAACTTTCGAAGAAGCTAGGGGTAGTGATTAAACAACTTTTTGTTCCTTCCTACCCCTGCATCATATCTTTATAGTGCATTTTGGTTTAATATAAATTGCTTATCATTATTTAATCAATTTGTTTAATTTCAATATGTAAAAATCATAGCGTTTGTTTTGACCGTTAATATATTGAAAAGATATTGATGCAAATAAACAGATCTCTCTCTATAGGTTTGCCAGTACTTATTAAAAAATAGTCAAAATTCGATGTAATCAATCAAATGTCGGTTTTAACCATTTCGACCCAGAACTATAAGTTTTCTGCTTTTGAAAAATAGCCAATAAATTAGAAATAATTTCTTTTTGAACAATTTTTAAAATTTCTTTTTAAACAATTTTTAAAAACAGCCGAAGCCGAAAGTGATATCACTACAGTTTGTAAGTAAAAAAATCAAAAAACTGAAATTAATTCGACCGAATGACATTTTGATAACTTTGAAATGGGGTCAAACCAATTAGTTGACAGATGTTTGTTGTATGTATTCATCAATCGCTTTCGATCAAAACATAACATATGACAAAAAGCAACCACAAATTAGCCTGAGTTCGTGTTGATTGCTTATGCTTGGGCAAGTACTTTTTAAAAGACGCAAAAGTTAAACGTTCAGACCAAAGTTCGCCAGCAGATTAAAAAAAGCAAAAAGCAATAAACCTGAGCTCAGTTTCAAACAAAGCGTTTTAAAACAATTTCGATATTTGCTAAAAGCGCAAAAAATTTTAGTAAAAAAGAAACACCAAAACGTGAAAAGCATTTCGTTATAACTTTCAAAAGGTTCGTACGTATACTATATTCTAAAAAGTAAGTTTTCAAAGAGTTTAAGATAAAGAAAATACCAATTTTAATTAGAAATAATAGTTTAAGTAGAAAAGCAATGTGATTAAAATATCTTTTTAATGAAGTATCAATTTGAAAAATCTTACAACTAGATTGTCTCTAGTCGTAAAAATTTCGCATTAAGATTTTCCTCAGATCATGCGCAGGATTTTGACAATACCTTAAAGTCAAAAAACTAAAAAAATTGGATAGAAATTAAAAAACCAATAGCAACTTTCAACGAATGTCTTTGCATTTCTAAACGCAGATTGGAATAATCGCTTGGCGATTCCTTTGAGGTTGACGCAACGATGTTGTCCTATGAGTCATGAGCGTACAGCTCACTTTTAAAGGGTCAGAATGCCACGAAAAAAAGGGCGACACATCGGCAATACTGATTATTTCAAATACCCTCTCAAAATAATGAATATACTTAGAAATAGAAGTACTTTACCCTAATCAGTGTATTGTTATACTTTTTTTTAACAATCTTAAACCTCTAAATCAAAAACATCGAAGACAACCCGTTTCTACTTACCCAAAGCTCGATCGTATTCCCCGATAAACTTCCTGGTAACGAATCGTACGATAAACGCTGTAAATAATCTTTTTAAGTTCACCTTATAAGAGCACATGCAATAAAGTTTTTAATATTTAGTACTTAGTAGAATAATATTTAACAGACAAATAACAACAGAAGTTTTTAGTAGCGTGGTGAGTGTTAGCGCTATATTGATTCCGAACGTGATCGACAATGTTTGGGAGCAAGTCCTATCAATCATTTTGTTGCAATCTTCAAAAAGAAACGTCACTGCGCTTTACTATGCTTCATGATTTTAACAGCTCTAAATTTCAATCCTACCATTATATATCTAAAAAAAAACAGTAAAAAAATTTCAAATGGACAACAATATTTTTATATCTCCGATTGACACTTATCCCAGAATCTAAATTGACGCCTCTGATGCTGTTTTGCAAATGAGGTAAAAAAATAGAGATCGTGGTAATGATGAGTAACCTACATTTTACACTATAAGCTTTTTCTATGGTTACATGCAGGGTACTATTAATACTTAATTTACTTAAATTACAAAAACATTTACTACTAAAGTGTGCTATAAACTGTAATTTCTTTTTTTTTGGAAATGTCGGAGCTGTTACAAATAAAGGGCTTTTGTTGTGAATACTTATAACAAACTTTTTTTTTGAAGTAAATAACTTAAAATTCTAATTAAAAATTGATTGAAAAGCTTTAATTACAATTAAATTACTTTATTTTAAAGATGTTCAATAAAATTTAACATTAATGCAAAATCGTATAATTAAATACAATATGTTTAATTACAATTACTATATAATTCTTTTATTCCTGGTTATGACAACTATTTTAATTCAAGAAACACAGTTTGTACTGTTCTTGTTTTTTAGTTTCCTTATTTGTTTTACAATAAAGTTACGTAGGAAATCACAGGCAATTTTGCTTTTATGTGAATAAACAATTTTTTGTTTGCTTTTTTATTTACGGTACTCTATTACAATATCTTTTGTACAATACCAGCACATGTTAATCCTTGTTTAAAAAACACGTAAAACAACTTAAAAAATGTATTGCATTTTCAGAAACAAAAAACAAAAAATTTAGGGAAAATGATTACCTGTTTTTCCTACCCCAGTCTCACCGAATACAGCAACCTTAAAAGTTGGAATGCTGTTGACTTCGCTGTTTTGTTTTTTTAAGAGTTTTAAAGACGACATTGTGTTAAATCAATAATCACTAACCCCTGAAACAAAACAAAAAAAATTAAATATATTGCAAAATAAAATCAAAAATTCGTAGATTAAGAATTGCATTCTACCATTTTGTGCTTGCACTTTCTGATTATCTTATGCACGTTTTAATATCTCAAGTTGTGCTGCTCCTTCCTTTTTTTGATCTTTTCTAATATTTATGATTTTTTTGTGTGAACTATGTAACAGAAATCGAGAATAAAAAAATGAAATGAAATGAATGCAATCAATCTAGAAATCACTACAAAATTATCTAATTAATTCACAGCAATGCAATTAGTTTTATTAAAACCTGAAAGGCTACATTGGTCTACAACAAAAGAAAATAACGACAATTTCACTGAGAACCAATAAGAGTTCTTGCAAATCATCAAAAAGGGTTTTGTAGCTACAATTGAAAATAATTCTCTAGTTTAGTCACAACTACAGAGGCAAGCTGATCAGTTGTAAAACTTGAATTTTTTTCTCTGAATGAAAGTATTTATCCATTACCTAATTTTTTTGCTGTTAGATAGTTTAAGCGTTTGAGTAAGATTTTTCTTTTGAAAACTGCAAACTAATTGATATGTTTGCAGGGGATTGGTTTTATTTTTGTAGTTAGTGAACTTTTTTTTGTAAAAAATGCAATTTTGGTTCAACTAATCAATATCTTTCGCTTAAAAAAACACGCAAAATTTTTGTATAAAAACTTGATATTTTTTCAATCTATCATCTTTAGCCATCGATTTTCTTGTCACAATAAAAAAAAAAACTTTCTACATTGGTAGCCATTAATTGAAAGCTACTTAAAATCAAAAAACTAGTTTATGAACGGAAAGAACCAAGTGAAGTCAAGCAGTGCTGATCATAACCTTGATAAACCTCATCAATAAATTTTTGGCATTTTTTAAAGAAAATAACAAAAAACTTCTCATCTTCATAGACAAACATTTGACAGCGACTTGTAATGTGGTTATGGTTACATAATACAAAAATCGAAAAAAATTTTCAAAAACTATACATACGACTATTGCCAGTTTAAGGTTTCTAATCTTTATTTCAAAGCTATATTTGGCCTGCTCATTTATGAACCGAACAGAAAGGTTATGAATGCAAAAGCGAGTATAGCATAACGTTTAGCGGCTTTTGCATAGAAACCTTTTTTTTTTATTAATTATTAATGCGAAAACGAATTAAAGTCCGAATGCTGAAGTTCTTACCTACGTCTCAAAGAGCTTCTTAAAAATGAAAGGCAAAAAAGCAATTTATCAAATATAATTTACCGTATATCTTCGTGTATAAGACGTAATTTTGATCTACAAAAATGTTCTCTAATATTGACTGCGACTTATACACACAACATACGTAGCTAAATAGACACTGATTTAAGAAGTTTTGATGCCTTTTATCGGTTCCAAGTTTTAAGGCTTTAACCCTTTAAGAAACAGGGGTACATATGTAATTTTTATAAGGCGTATGTATTTTTATAGACAATACCGATAATTTTTATAAGACGTAGTTAAATTTAGAATAAATTTTTATAAAATCCTATCTGTCTTCATTACGGTAACTATGATAAACTCTAGAACAGTGGTTTTCAACCGGTGAACCATGGCGTTGTTTTCAGTGGGCGATAGATCATAAATCAGAATGAAAGCAATATGAGACTTGTATCATGATGTCATTATGATCGAGAAATCGGAAACAAAGTCCAAGTGAGGACCTTTTTTTTTAAAGATCATTATGTTTTTGGGACAAAAATTAAGAAATCTCAGACAAATCCCAAGTAAAGACTTTTTTTTCTTAGAGATCACCAGATTTTTGCGACGGAAAATAAATTCTGTTCACCGAAGTGGTTCGTTAAGTTATTTTGGATTGAAAAGTGGACCACGGTATGAAATAAGTTGAAAACCACTGCTCTAAAAAAATGTGACTATAGGAAGTCAATTGAAAATACAGGTTATCCCCGCGTTTTATACATAAACTATGTGTACTGTATATGCTATTCTGATATGTCGGGCTCAAAATGATGTGCGTCTCATACCTGGAGATATACGGTATTTTTTTAGACCAATATATGTAATTTCAGAAGGCTTACTTTTGCTTTAAAAAAACAAACAAAAAAGCAAATTACATTGTGCTTTAAAAATTCAATTTTTATTCTTCCAACACATAAGAATTTTAAAGGCACAATAATAAATCTATAAAAGACGTTGTTTCGCTTTTAACTTTTTTCCCAAAATAAATTAGTATTTACTATAAAAAGATGAGTATAGGGAATCACTCCTAACTCTGCCACTGCTTTAATGAATATAACCAAAATCACTTTTGGCCTGCAATATATTCAATTGATCGAGAAAATGCACACACAGGGGTAATTAGTATTTGTTAGGTTCCAATTAGTATTTGCTCAGTAACATTTGATTGTTTGTTGTTGTTTACGTTCTAAATCAAGGGCCTCCAACCTTGGCCTGTAGGCTACATCTGGCTCGCCTAAAGGTTTTGCCTGGTCCGCACGATATTTTACGAAATGACGTAAACTAAATAAGGTGATCGTATTTTCAAAAAAAACTTTTATGCGAAGTGAAGACAGAAAAAAAGAAGATCTTTATTTGTAAAATTCGGCCGCAGTGTTTTATTTACTTGGCTATAACCGAATCAGCAAAATTTTGGGGAGACAAAACAAATTTTCCCAAATTCTATTGACGATTGGCGATCGGTCTTGTGGCATTTCATGGAGATAACAAAATGTCACAAAATTTTGTCGAAAAAACTAGTTAAGACTAAAAAGGTCTTCATATAAAATCTTAATCGTATTTGCTCAATAATCTGGATCGTTCTAAATTGGAAAACTTTATCTTGCCCAATAATTTGTTCTCGGTTTCCGAAAAATTCTGATTTTGGCCAAATATTTTGAATCTTGGAGGGCAATTGCCCTTCTGCCCCCTCGGCTCATACGGCTAAAAAAATGGGCCTTGGCTCAAAAAGATTGACGCTTCGATCTACATGATGGAGTGCTCTCACGAGCTTAGCCAACACTTTCTTAAAGGATCATTTGTGAATAATCCAGATGTGACTAAATCCTTATTTAATCCTCCCAAATCCAAACTGTTTTTAGATTAATTTCTGCTAACTTGACCAAATGAATTTTTTTACGGTAAAGTTGAACGTTAACATTTACTCGGCTAATATTATACACGAATATTTTACAAGGAAACTTATAAGCTGTAGGCTACAAAGTGCCTTATGATGAGCTCTCGATAACAACAATAAAAATTAAGCAAAAAGTTTTGTTGCATCTGTATAAGGACTCCGTCTACAAAGATAAAACGCAGTACTTTTATATTAGAAAACTTTAATCTTGGTAAATGTACTCAAAAAGGTAAATTTCTTTATTTTTTGAAGTATGGTACAAACAACAACTACAAAATATTTTTCCTGCGTAGCGTACTCTTTAAAATCCTTCTTACCAGTTTACCTAAACGAGCGGTTCTCAACCTTTTTTAGTTCATGGACCCCACTGCTTTAAATACAGTGTTGTTCGGTGGACTCTATACAAAAACACGTGGGATTTTTTTTTGCAAAAACCACAGTAAAGACCTTTTTTGTCTTATTTAGATTTCAACGTAACATTATTGAATTTACTACGCTGGCAATTAAATTTCGGACCTTAAACTCAGTGCGGACCAAAAAAACGGGTCATCACTTCAATTCAAAAACTGTTTTACAAATCAAAGTCATGACGGTTTTTTGGCCTTTCAAGCAAATATGATGTTTAAATTTTAGTTTTCAGGTAGGTGAAATTAAAAATATTTTGTTGACTTAGTTGTCCGGTGGACCATAAAAATATTACCACAGACCCCAATTTGAATGGTTTTTTCGTGTGGACCACCTGAAATTTTTTGTGGATCTTTAGAACCCTTACGCTAGACTTTGACAAGAGTTTATAAATTTAACAACAGCAACATCTGCTGTTAAATTAATGAGAGTGTACCTCAAATCGGAATCTGGAATCCAAAAACTTGATTATCTGGTGATAAAGTTTGATGTTCTACTCACATTCGAATTTCAAATAAGGGAAAAATCTTATAATCTTGTTTGATAAAAGATAAAATATGTAAAAAAAGTTTAAAGAACCACTGTGTCTGTACTATGGCAATTCGATTATAACTAGCTTGAAGGACAGTACAGGCTAGGCCTTTTTCATAACACAAACACTTCGAGAAACAATCAGTACTCTCATGCGACTCACAGCTTTACAACAGAAACGACTATTCTTGTCTAATCGCAAACAGCTGATAATCTTGAATTTCGAAATCTTGTTTAGAGTGCTATCAAAATCAGCCAAAATTTTTAAGCTCTTTGAAGGGTCAGCATACATTGTTTTCAACCGTTTCACATTTTTTTGAAGGTTTGTATGGAAAATGTGGATCAATTTTGGTGCTGCCATAAAGGTGCATTCGAGACAATTTTATTTTTTATTTGTATAAAATCCCACGTGCAGTGATTAGTTGAAAGGTCAAAAGCAGCTTACACATAAAAAGGTCACGGAACTGAAAAAAGCTTCTGCACCTCTGGTGGTTCGTAAACTCCTAATTGAAAACCAATGCACCAGTACAGTGGTTTCCAACCTTTTCTTTACGGCGGGAGCGAAATTATTATTAATAAGCACAATGGGATCTTCGCTTTGAATGAAAAAAAAAGGTTCAACTTTTTTTGAAAACTTAATTGAAGAAAAGTCTTTGCTTTAAAGTTTAAATTATACACAAAAACGCGTTTTGTATTATACAATACATCACAGATGAAAAATAATTAAATAGAAAAAAAAAATAGTGTAATCTGTTAAATTCAAGATTAATCCATTTGATTCGATAGAAGAAAATTTTTAACCGAAAAATTCTAGTCCCATTTAGTGACATTCTGCTACTTATTCTTCATTGTTCTTTAAAATCAAAAGAAACGTAACAATCAAAACTGATGCGTCATAAAATAGATTTTAACTGCATATATAGAAACCGAAAAGTTAGCAGCGTGATCAAGTAAATTGGACGCCGTATTTACAGCGATGGCAATTGGCACTGTCTGGGCTCTACACCATTTTTGGTCATTCTGCTGTGTTCATAAAAAAACGCGGTGCATTTTTCTGTTTGATATTCCCGGCCAGTAACACCGAATTTCAGTCATATCACTACATAAAATATAAAAAAATCAATTAAAAAAAACTTTCATTCTGACAGCAAGACTTTGCATCCTCGAAAGCAGGCGAAGGCAATCGCTTTAATAGTTGCCCAAGTTCGAGGTCTACGACATGTCCGGCAAATCAAAAGAAGAAATAAAAATGATCATGATAAAGTGTAGTCATTTTGGCAAATACGGTACGTGTAAAGCGCTCTACTGTAGCGACCCTTTAATCGGGAAAAAAGCCAAAAAATAAAAAGAAGAATTAATATCACGACTTAACTTATTTTTAACCCAACTAGGACCCGAACTTAAACGTATCTCAGTGCTGCACAGCCTTTTCGCGTCCACGGCACACTTAAAAAGCTTTTGAAATTTTGCAGCCCACTTCGACCAAAATAAAAACTTTGTTTGGTGATCGCTAGTTTTTTATCTATCGTTAGTTCCAAGAAGCCAAAAAATTAAAAGCTTAAAAATTTTAATTAAAGGTCTTCTTGTAAAGTGAAAACTTTTTTGATTTTTGCTAAATTTAAAGCGTGTGTTTTCATCTTAAGTGTTTGAAAAGCGCATATCAAGTACAAAACAAACTTGAAAAACATAGGGAGACCAAAAAAAGTTCTCACTTTACAAAGCGACAAATTCTTGAAATTTCAAAGCTTAAATTTAAAAAAACAAATTTTTTTCTGATTTAAAGAATATGTTTAAAATATCGTTTTTCCGCGGCACAGCGGTTGGAAGCACAGAAATGAATAATACATTGTTCGAATACAAGTATATATAAGTTAACTTATATACTTATATTCGAGCAATGATATTCGATATTCGAGCAATAATTATACTAAACCTATATCATTGATATCAATGATATTCGAGCAATAATTATACTAAACTTATATAAGCAAATGATAATCAAAAATGTTAACAATTCGGTCTACGGCTTAAGAGGACTGGGGTCGATTTCAGGCGAGCCAAATTTGATACAGTATCGCCGACGCTCGCCACCGCTACGACAGAATCACGCTGCCCAAGCGCAAAATCGCAGAGACGAGCACCGCAAGCTTGCTCTACGATTCGGATCAAACGAGTTTAATGAAAGGTTCGCTTTAGAATATTTATTAAGGAAAAAACGATTACATTACTACTGAGATCACATACAAAAGTAACACCTGCTGTTTTGCTAACTGAATCCAGGCAGAAATTATTTCCTCGAACTGAGCCCCAGAAAACGTTAAAAAATTTTTAAAATGAACAAGCTGCACAAGTTTGAAAACATAAATTACATATTACTTCAACTAAGAAATATTTCAAATAAGATGTGTTTCAATTTTTAAGTTATTTGGTTTTCACTTTGATAGCACAACTAATTGCCTCAATTGAATATTTTACGAAGACATTTCAATCTTCAACGGTTTAATGCACCATGGTTTAAAGTCATGATATCTACCACACACTTATTAATCTTTGCCGACGATAATCCGGTTATCCTTATCAGCGCTTTTCGATCGGGGTATACCGGAAGAATCACGAAGGTGAATGGGAAAATTGGGGTGCTTAGGGTCATAGCCGTATCAGCAAAAAAAATCTGTGGGGGGGCGATGAAGTTTTGCCCAAATTTTGTCACATTTGCCCGAATTATGATTTTCTAGTACTTTACGGATATGACAAAAAATTGTCTGAGATTCTAGCATGAAGACCAAAAAAAAAAAGGCACTTTGAATCAACCTCAGATTTCTCGATTTTCGTCCCAAAATCATGGCGCTCTCTAAAAAAAATTTTATTATTGTCGCTGCCTAAAATTCCTGATTTTGCTCCAAGTTTTTTCATCACCGCCCGAAAAATTCTGGTTTCGCCCAAATTTTGGAAACTTGTTGCCCCCTGCCCCCCGGTAGGCACGGCTATGCTTGGGGTTGACTACAAAAGTCACCAATAGTGCATGAAGTTAACCATCATTGAGTCACTTTTTTGTTTTCACAAGAGTGCATAAAATAAATTCAAAGGCAAAAGTTGCTCTTAAAAGCTGAACTAATTAAAAGCTCTATAATAAGATAAAAGAGTTCTTTTGTCCAAAACTTACAAAAGCTTTCCGATTTGTTTTTAAAATTGCAATTAGATTTTTAAACAGTGAACGCGGATTATAACCAACGACGAGTTAGAATAATAAGTAGGGCATTCATGTTCTGTTGTTTTAATTAAGAACTATCTTCTTAATTAAGATAATAACTTAGTAAATTCTATTGCAAACATTTTATTTTCGCTCACGAGAAAAATTAAGAATCTTTATTAAACAATTAACTTTGGAAGAGATTCTTTGCAATGTAAAGAAAAAATATACAAGTATCACAATCATAATAAAATAATCACAATGTGTACATATACAAGTCACTGTAAGACCGCTTATTTGCTTTCTATTGCTTCATGATGGTGCTGTTTTTTTGTTTTTTTACGAAGTACTCTTACGCTTCTTTGTCTGAAGGTGGCAGTGGACATTGAAGACTGTATAGTCGTTTCTGCTATCTCCATTGCATAAGTGCATAAATAATTTAAAATAAATTGAATTGAAATAAAACAATCGCTGGGCAAATTTACGATACAATTATCGTAAGGCTTCATGATTTGACGCTGACGTCAAAGAGCTTTTCGGTTTAGGCGTATTCTATTTTTTTATACCTTCGTTGGAAAAAACATTCAGATTACTACTATCAACTCCGATTCCAAAAGTGTTTTAATTCTACCCAAAAGCTCAGCCTTAAAATGCTGGGATAGATTAACTTTCGATGTCGAAACTCTAGCACAAGTAATACAAACAAGAAAAGTGAAAAAAAACTAAAAAAATCTTGGAAATTGAAATAAGAATGACCATGCGCTCTCTTAAAAATTTCAAAGAATTCACCAAATAAATATTGTTAGATCAGATCGCTCGAATTTGAAGACATTAATCTGATATTGTTAAAAATAAGCCAATGACAAGTATTTAACAATGCTATTTACTTTTGGAATAATTTTTTCACAAATAAATATCACAAATAGTTCGGGTTTCAAAACTTCAAAAATCATTTTGAAAAATTACTTCAAAAAATTTCTACGGATCAATGATCGACGATTGGCTACTGTATAAAAACGTAAGAAATTAGATTTCTTGCCTTTACAAAGATTTTTCTAACTTTCCAACTTTCATCACATTCAGCAATAAGTTATTTCACGACAAAAAAAGATTTAACATTGACGCGGTCTTGTTTTGAACTACTTTAAATAACTTAACTGCCTCCAAGCTCAATAACATTTTTTTTCAGCTTCAAACCAAACGCTACAAAACATTTTTTACAGTTATCCTTTGTTACACATTTTTCAAAAATAAAACACAAAAATAAGATTTAATCTTTTTTTCGTACTCTAAAAGGTCAGTCATTTTCTTGTTTGGTTATCTTCAATTTATTACTGGGTAATCTTTCTGGCTTTCGTCACCCTTCAATATAAAGGTTTAACAGACTTACTCTGTCGCAATTCTCTATTCTTCTGACCGCCAATTAATTTCGACGAAGGGAAAGACGAGATTTAGAACTGTCATAACAACCGGATAAAGAGACAATTTCTGAACTGGCGAAAAAAGTAATTTCAACTACACGTTTACCTAACTTCTTTTGGTTGTTAATTTGTAGATGTAACAGTTGTTGTATTAGCATCGAGCAGACAAGCTTTTTAAGAAAAAAAAAAAGAAAAGCGACTTCGCCCAACTTTGCTGAACGTCATTATATGTTTGTTGCTAAACATTTGAAATTTGGTCAAACCCAACCAAACTATCCATTTAACTGAACGTGTCCATCACTTCGGACTGTTCTGGTAGCTTTCTAAATAAAAAATTCTCATGCTATAACGATAACCTTATTGGTTTTTTTTTATTTAATTAGACTGTACCTCAAGGTTTTGAAATCTGTTGATATTGATTAACTATATCAATATTTTTGTAAACTCACAGCTGAAAACGTCGGTCAAAAACAATCTTCAAACAGACTTTTTTTCAGTTACTGGAATTATTTTTTCTTGATTTTATGGTTCATGTATTTTGAAGATTTCGTCGGGTGTTAAATATTAGTTTTATCTAAACCAAAGACCCTTAAATAATCTGTCATCATTTTGTGTTTCTAATCTCTGTTACATAATCAAGAAAAATGTGTCGTGGACTTCAACAAATAATCGTAAATATAGGCTAAACGTCATTGTTACTGTAAGTGAATGCTTCAATGAATTTCAATTTTAACCATGAAACCTCTTCTGAGAACCAAGCAGGTCTCTATCATTGAAAGCTGTAATTATCACATCGACCAAATTTAAACAAAATTGACCAACAGTCGTAGCTTTACAAATAAACAATTAAACAACACCAAGTTGGCAATCCACTTTTCGTTTCGATATTTCGCGATCGAATGTCACGTGTCTAAATCAATGCTGATTAAATCGAGAGAAATCAAATTACCTGTTCCGGATGTGTTAAATAGCTAGCTTTATAATATTTTCTAAAAGCTTCTTTCAAAAACTACAACGTTTGTTGTTTGAGTACGGAAGCAGTAGAGACATGAGATTGCAGTTTAAACATATTGGTGGATTTGATTTTATATTGTGATGTTTCTCTTTTTTGATGTATTTGCTATCATCAAGAACAACTTTTAATTAAATTTGAATGGCAGCTAGATCGGCTGGTTTAATTAGCCAAAATTAGTGAAAAATAAAAATTTAGAAAAATTGAAGTGTTGCTATAAAAAAAAAGAAGCTTTTTGTTTATGGTTTTATATTAATTACTTAGATCAGAAAAAAATTTAAGATGCGACAAAAAATAATCAACTCAAAACATTTCTATAATAAAACAATTTGTTAAAATTTATAGATTTTCTTTTATGTGTTTTTTGTTAGATTTTTTCTTGATGACGAAGCGCATACAATACAAAACAATGTGAAAACCGGACACGTAATTAAGCAAAAAAATCCTTGGACTACAATTATGTTTTCAAAGGCGCAAATTGAAATATTTTTACGCCAAAGCGACTTGCCTATTATCATAATAAAGTCCGTTTAGATATCAACACCTACACAAGAGTTTTATAAAACAATATTTTAATTTTCCAATACTTCCGTCTATAATAATAATAGAAAACTTCAATTTATGTTTTTTTTCTGTAAACCATTCAAGTTGCATAACTACTTTTAAAAGCCAAGGAATTTTGAGTATTATTTCGATATACTTACCTATTAGAAATGTAAATGATAAGACATTTTCAGACAAATGCTTTCTAAATTTTTTGATTTCAAAGTTTAAATAAACAGTAACAAAATGCTTAAGTTATGGCCGTCTGTATAGAGATCTTTTTCGAGCTAATTCTACCCAAACTTAACTCGGAAACGTAGGTCAGAAAAGAAACCTTACATTCTGTTACTGTGGTTAGTAGTTGCTATCTTTTTATTCACATCCAAAATTACCCTAAAAAAAGTGCAAAATGAGTTAAGTTGTACTCAAAATGTCAAAATATTAGGTGTATAACTAAGTTTTTGCCCTCTATCAAAAATAAAAAAATATCAGAAAAAGATGAAACTAAAAAATGATTTTTAATCAAAGTATTAATATTCTGCTTTTGAATAAATCCAATTTGTTTTAACCTTTTGGATATTGCTGGTTGGGAGACATTAAAATGAGTTACAATTTCCCTTTGTGTTATAGTGGGGTTTTCCTTCAATTTTTTAATGATTTCCTTATCAGATATTTTTTGAGGCTTACCTTCTCTTAGTTTATCAGTTAAAGAAAAATCACGATCATTAAAACGAGAATACTAATATCTGATAGTTCTTAATGATGAGGAATCGTCTCTGTAGCATTCAAAAATAATTTTGTGAGTCTCTAAAGGAGGGATTTTTAAGTCAAAATAATGTAAGACTATATTTCTAAAAAAATTATCTCTGTTCATGAAGTGTCGATTCTTTTATAAATTTTAATCTGAAAAAAAAAAATAAATAAAAAAATTTAATAACACTTATGCAAGGTACTAAAAACTTCATTAGTTAGAAAAATAAATTTGTAAATTTTTAGATAAATTTGAAACTATCAGCGGGCAAAAACTTAGTTATACATCTAATAAATAAAATGATAACTATAGTATTGGCTCTGTGTTTTATTTTAAAAGAAACAAAAACTTTTAGGAAGACACAAACATTAAATCAAATTATTTGCAAACTATAATGCTACAGAATAGAATAATCATGCTGCAGAATAGTTCCGCTTTTGTACATATATGTTAACGTTATTATCAAAACTATTCAACAATTATGCCATTGTTCTTTAAAAAGCTATAATCGTACCGCCAGGTGTCGCATTATGACTATGACTTAAAATCGTTACAATGTTAGATTTAGTAGTAGTAGTAGTAGTGGTAGTAGTAGTTTGTTTTTATTCGCATCCAAAAGAAACAATTGATAATAATTGAAGACAAAGTACAGCAAAGGTTACAAATGGGGACGTTAACTAAACGATATACGTTATAACATGCACAAAAAATTGCGCATGATCACCGCACCTGTGTTGCACCTGTGTCACCACAGATTTGAGTGCTTTCAAGTTTTCAACTAAACAAAATCGCTTAAATTTTAAAGTTAAAAAAAAAGAATAATAAAGGAGTTGAACTTTCTATGTTAGTTGACTATTTGTACACTCGATTAATGAGTTAGAACTTCCGGTTAACTGTGTAGTTAGTATTTTTATCTTGTTGCTAGAGGTCTGGGTTCGATTTCTACTCCGGATGATGTATCAAATTATGTTGCCAACGAATCGCCGTCGCTACGATAATTAGAAACATAGGCGTATGCATGGGGAGATGGAGATCAAAACCTCCAATGAAGAATGTACGCAGATCACTTGAAAAAATTAGGGAATGAAAAAAAGTGAAGATCAAAAAAAAGGTATTCACTTTATTTTAAAAGTGAGTAATCATATTTTTGAGTCGCAACCCCTCATGACAAATTCCTGGATACGCCGCTAGTTAAAAGTAACAGTATGAAAGTAGCAGCTGTTTTTCCCAATTTCAATGTTGTAAACATTTTCGCGAACTTCGAGTTTTCAATTAAGTATAATAAAAGAAAGGGTAAATCAAGTATTTTGTACTTTTGGTTCAAAAGTTGGCATGGTAAGCAAGACAAAAAAAAATTAAAAAGTTAAAAACAAAGATTGGACAACGATATTCGTAAATTTATCAACAAAAGCATTTTCAGGTTGGACAAAACTTAATTCTTGAAAAAAAGTAACGTGAGAACGAATAAGGCTAATCCCCTTTTCAATCATTTAAAACCAAATTTCATTGCCAAATTTTTTGTGCATTTCTCGAAAAAAGAGTATGGTAATTTTTTGAACAAATTTTATAAGTATACTGTACGTAAAACAACGTTTTTTAAAGTTTAACGTATGGCCTACGCTACAATAAGAATGTTACAGTACCAACAAACGTTTCTGTAACAGCTGTTTTAATTTCTTTTATCTGGAGAGTATTTAGCAGCCCTAGTTTAAAAGTTTCCGATCCAGTTTTTGCAGATCTTACGATGATTTTAAACAAAACATTTAATAATAGTTTCATACACGAAAAAAGTTTGAATTTTTAAATAATTAACTGCTTCGCTGATGCTTTTGTACTAACGCGCGATTTCACTAACTAATCCTTATATTAACTAGCCTACAAATAAGGGCCGCAAACTCGAACTCGCAGAATTCGGTCTTTATTGCCAAACTCGAACTCGAAAAAAAATGCTCAGCTCAAACTTGAACGCGAATTCAAAAAATATATAATCGAATTTGAGTTCGTTAACTAAAAAACTTTGAAAAGAGAATAAATAATATTTTGGATTTTACTTTTGAAATTTAATTGTTTAAATGTCAAATATAACTGAGTTGTGCTTTTACTTTCGATTGGACAACTGAGTTGTAAACTTACATTCGTTACCTATTTAATTTGAACCCATTGTATGAATTTGTGTCATTTTGTTAGTGACAGCCAATTTTATTATTTCTTTTTATTTATCTCTTCGTGGTAGCTTTCCAATTTTTAAAAAAGTTTAAGTTATGGTAAAGACAAGCTTAATAGAGCTTTCGTTTTTATAGTATAAAATAAACTCAACTGAAACTCAAATAAAAATTTGTCAGGTTTGAAGCACTGCTACAATTTCACAATAAACTGCTTGTATGACCCAAGATGATCTAATACTGTTTTTTCAACAGAACTATTTTTTTTAACTCTAAATCAATATAATTAATAACTGTTTTTTGTTCGATTCGGTCGTTTTTCAACTGTTCTCAATTTCTAATCTCTCTATTAAATGTAATTGCTGTAAAATATTCCGAAAAGAATCAAATATTTTTTGTTTGCTTTTACAGCTCGTATTTGTCTTGTTAATATTAAGATTATATAAGCTTTCTTCCTTTTTTAAACAAATTAAAAATGATTCGCTATTTTTGCATTAAATCAAACGAAAAACGATTTTTTTCTACTATTAGTTTTTTGAGTGCAAATCAAACTACAAAGACTATTATTGACTTTGACTAAGTTTGCATGTCGTACTAGCAGTGTGTACACCTAGTTAATTACACAAAATATTGCTTCCCTATTGTGATTACCCGCGTAACTTGGGTCCGTGTTTGGGATAGCTTTATTTTTTATATTTTATATTTTTTATATTTTCGTTTTTCAAACAAATATTTAAAAAACTTAGCCTATACATGTGCTCAAGTTTAAAACATTATATCACAATTTTGATTGCTTTAAAACTTTGAAGAATAGACTAATATACTATAAAACAGTGGATGACAAACTATATCCGCCAAATCGTTTCATCCGGCTCACCAACCATTCAATGTAAACGGTACATTACCTCAAAGTGTGGTGAAACTAACCAAGAAATCAAACAGATAAAATTTTGTTTGGAAGTTACAAATTCACGTTGTATATGAGCCTACTAATTCAGCCCTCGATCAATTTTATCATCTGAATCCGGCCCTCTAGCTAAAAAGTTTGCCCACCCCTGGTATAAAACAACAAATTTTAACTAAAAAAGGAAGATACAATATTTAATCATTAACATCCGCTGTCACTTTTTGAGGGGTAGCAAACACTGGTGTACTAAAAATTTACAAAATAGCTACGCCATTTCTTATATTTTTGAAAAATATTAAAAATAAAACAACACCCTAGCAAGTCATTTAGGTCTCGGCTGTAAAACTGACTCTTTATATTTCGGCCGGTCGCAATTTAACATTGTAATGCTTTTGCACATGTTGTAAGCGCAAACAGAATTTTTTTGCTTTTTAAGGTTTTCGAGACTGTTTGCACCAATATCAATAACTCACAAGTTAGCTACTTCTAAATAGTTGTTCAGTGTATGCGTTTCTTCTATTCCTTTCTGGTGGCCAGTAACAAAGCTATAGCTGAGAAATCCTTTAGTGGTGGCCGTAAAAAATAGGTTTATAAATAAACAAATTTACAATTATTGTGTCATGAAAAGCAAACACTTAAAGATAAATTGATTGCAATCAAGTTATCTCTTTCGCAGATGAAGCAAAACATTTTAGCTTTATAAACACAATAAAAAAATGAATGTACAAATGAAAATTTTTTTGAGTAATGAGCTTTTAGGCCGAACGCAAAGAAAGCACAATGTCTTCTTTTTAAGTAAAGTGAGTGGAGGCAAGATTCATCCAAGAAAAAAAATTATGCTAAAATTTACATATTATTTAGTAAAATTAAAAAATCTAAGGAAGAAAAAAAAGCTTTTTTTTGTATTTACTACAGAGGAACTTTTTTCTCTTCTTTCTTCACGCACTTAATCAGTTAGAATCGCGGGGGCAAGGAAAAGTTGCCCACCACCACAATCTTCAACCACCTCTTTTGATTTTCTATGCCTATAGGATGAACTTTAAAGCGATTAAAACTAAGACTTTAAAGATTTTACAACCATCGTCACAAAAGTTTCTTCCCACTTACTTTGAAAAATAATAAGATTAAGTATAAACAAAATATAGCTATACGAAAAGAACAAGCAATGATTACAAGAAAAAAACTTTGGATGCTTTAAGTCAATTAGCTTAAAAAAAAAGGTAAAGTATTTTACAAACTTTACTTGTGCCGAACAAAAAGTTTTTCAATTTTCGCACCCGTGCTAAAAAAAGCATGAATTACCATCTGTATCACAGAATCTTTTATTTCATAAAAAAAAACAGAAACTGTATTTAATTCATTTTTTATGAAGCGAGTGCCTTATATTGTACTTATTTCGTTCACTACAATTTATCTTTTAAGATACATTGTTCAAGCTGATTGGTTATTTTGAAGGTGCTTATTCAATTTAAAACGTTAAGTAAGACTAGGTACAACCGCTAAATAACAAGCTACTTCCTTAATATCATCACGTTATTGTTATATAAGAACAGTGTTTCCCTTTTAAATATCAACAACGTAAAAAATTACATATATCATTTATGTTTTATTTAAATTAAAGTGGAAAAGTTACGAGGTTTTTCTTTAGTTAAAAAACTTCAACAATTTTAGAATGATATACTTGCATACTTCACCCGCGTTTATTCTACGAAACCAAATATTTATAAAATTTTCTGGGCAACACACACAGTTTCTCGTTGTATAACAACATACGGTAAGCTATGATGTCAAAATTTTTGCGTAAGTGTTATTCAGATACAATGATAACAGAATGAAAAAAATTTTTAAATTGCCAACAAAAAAATAACTCGAGGGTTTCCCAATAGTTGACAATTGAAAATGTTTTATCAAGGTATAAGTAACTTAAAGTGATTGTATTTTTTTTAGTTGAAATAACTTTTTTATTACAAAGTTTATTTAAAAAGTGAAAAGGTGTAGGCCTACAAGAAAATGAGCTGAATAGAAAGGGATCAGCTCGTTATTAGTTATATATATATTTTTTGTAATGGAATAAAATAGAAATGGATCAACCCGTTAATCAATTTTTTATTATAAATGTCAGTAAACAGTTTTTATTACGATGTGAATACAATGTGAATAAAAGTTTTTTGAGTCTTCGGAGCAATTGCCCTTCCAAGACACAAAAAATTTTGGCATAATCAAAATTTTTTGAGCACCGACAATGAACTATTTGGAAAAAATAAAGTTAGGTACCCAATTTAGAAAGGGCCGAATCAGTGAGCACGTACTACTAAATTTTGATATGAAGACTTTTTTTGGTCTTCAACAATTTTTATAGACGTAAATAGAGAAATGTCACATAGAAATGGTCTTAACTAGTTTTTATTGAAGAAAAATTAATTTTCAACCAAAAATCTGGTGAAGACCAAAACAAAAATAAAATAAAGGTCTTCACATTAAATCCGTGGGACATTTCGATTAAATTACTGCACAAGATCTTGATTCGGGCAATCGTAGATTAAACTTGGGCAAAAATGTACTGACCTCCCTAAATTTTTTCAGCTGGTGCGGCTATGGTTCTATGTTAGCAATTTACAGATCTATCACCTATAAAACTAAACAAACAAAAAACAAATTAAGAACCAATTATTGCACGGCAATATCGTGGCAAATTTGAGTTTAGGTTTTGTGTTTGTGCTAGTTAGTTGACTGCCGCTATCGCTTCCTTGAGGTTTTGCAAGTCAGGACAAATAATGGATATAAGATAAATTTACAGTATTGCTGTGTATTAGATTATAGTCTACATTTTGTCGAGTGAGCAAAACTGATTTTTTTTATCTTTGTTTTGATTTTTCTGGCAAAAAGTCTAACAACTCAGCCAAACATAATAATCACTGTACGCCATGATGCAGCCGATGTAATTGTATTTTTTTTACAAAGCAATTTTTTTTTTTTTTTTATCTCTATATTTATCCTCCTGACTCGCAGGAAAGCGACAGAGGCGCTATACATAGGGTAAGCAATTACCCCGACCTGCTTCCGGAGATGCCAAGATATTGCTGTCCGTTAGTAATTTAGTAGAGATATTACTGTAATTTTGAACTGCTTGCCAAGACCACCAAGCAGGGGAGAAAGTGCCGTAAAGTGTCTTTCCCAAGAACACAACAGAATGGCGCAAGTGGGTTTTGAATGGAGACCATGTTGATCATCAGTCCGGTGCTTTAACCACTCGACCACGCTGCCAATTTTACAAATGCGTACTAATTCGTCAAGCAGTTAGTTTTGATTTAGACCTATCAAAGAGCAGTTTTTGTTTGGAATATAGCTAACGACCAAAAATTTTGATCAAAGGTTTATGACATTTTAAAACAGTGGTTTGCAACCTTTTCTGTACCGTGGCCTGTTTTTCAACCCAAGTTAACTTCATAACCCACTTTGGTCAACAAAGTTAAATTGCCATCCCAAAATCATAGTGTTCTCTAAAAAAAAAAAAAAAGGTCTTCACTTGGAATTGCTGTCAATTTTCCCCATTTTTGTCCCAAAATCATAGTGTTCTCTAAAAAAAGTCTTCATGTGGTTGACTGTACAGGACGCCAGAAAAATGCCTAAAAAATGGGACGGATGGCAAGCCTAATTATACATATATATTATACATATTGCTTTCATTTTGATTTATGCTCCATGGCCCACTAAAAAAACCACTGTGGCCCACTACTGGGCCATGGCCCATAGGTTGAAAACCCCTGTTTTAAAACGAATGTATAATTTCAAAAAAACTGCTATGAAATCAAAAAAGTTTTGCAAAATTTTGCAAAAATCAAAAACGCCGACAGTTATGATCAAAAAACAGGTAGCAGTTTTTTACAGGGAAGAACATTAAATTTTTTGGGCTTAAGCACAGGTACTATTACGCAACCGCTACATTTTGTCTTTTTCGTAAGCGTGATGTCATAGTTCTCTCGTTTCACTTTTTTCTAAAAATCATGCCATGATGCAACGCTTATGTAAACGTGGCGTGATTATGACGTACGAATGAATGATTAAGCCTTAAGAGTATTTTAAAATTTTTCAAACGTTGCACTGTTAAGTTCGGAAAGTTGTCATTAAGAGTTGCAGAACCTTTTATATTGTGAGCAAGTTAGTAGGGCAGAAAATTCCAAAAATTTTATCTATCTTTAAAGGAAAAATTAATCATGCAGGCCTAATCTTTCCCTTTGAGGTTGTTAAAAATACTTTAATAAGTTTGACATGTGCAACCGACAATGGTCAGCAGTTTTGTTAGATAAAAATTTTACTTCACCTAATCGCTTGTAGCATGATACTTTTGTCCGAGCCAAAATCTTCCAGCAAGAATAATGCGCGGTACGAAAGACGTTTAAAATCTTATACCAGTTTTTGAAAATGCCAAGGTATTTTTGTCTGAATAATTAAGGGCTGCTGATTGAGACTACCAAGCAAAGGAAATTTTCAGAGCAACGTGGTGAGGGCAGCAGTTGATTTGAGGCCAATGTCTGCATAATGGCACCACGGTAGTTTTTCCCTTAGTCAAACTTAGAAAAAGAGAGAAAGAGAAGAGATTGAGAAAAAAGGGATGATTGTTTCAAATGTTCTCACAATTGGCTAGGTGTTTGCAAAGTGAACCGTAGTCTCCTCAGCCTCTGTAATTGTGTGTACGTGCGCGAAAACACACACACAGAGACATGATAAAACTATGTGTGCGCGCGCGCGCTTAGGGTACGCGCTAAAGGCATGTCAGCTGATCAACCGGCTCACACGTGTTCTCTTCAAGGTTAATCCGGTCAAGCTAGTTGGTTATAATAAAAAATGGTTTCATTTTAGGCTTTGATCAAATACTAGCCTTATTTGATAAAGTGCATTTTTTGAAAACTGCAAGTTACAAAACAAAATTTGATTTTATTGCTTGAACATACCTCTAAGATTGAGCATTACTTAACTGGAGCAGGTATGCAATAGATTTAAAACACTTAAGGGTTGTTGGACCTATAAAAAAAACTTACAAAAAGACAAATATAATTTTCTTATTAATCTATGATCAATTAATTTTTCTTGGTGTAAATTCATTTAAGTTTTATAAAAGGCAAACTTCTTGTTAGATTAATGTTCGTATAAAAGTTACTGATATTTGGTATTTTTTTATTTAAAATTATTACTAAAGGAGCAAGTGTCAAAACACTAGATCGAGAAAACAACTAAATTATTGTACAAGTGTAATTGTTCACTAATAACTTTTTTTTATTCAGCGAAATAGTATACAGTTTCTTTGCTGTTGCATCAAAATAGTTGGTTCTTTTGTATAAGTTGCTTTTAGTTCTTTTTTTTTGTATGTAAGTTTTATCCTTTTCCTCATTCAACTCTCTTGTAGTGTAGTGTTTATACGATGACCTTAGACATGAAAATTCCAGAAGATGAATCCAAAACTGCTGGTATGAAATTAGAGTTTTGTAAATATTTAAATTACTTTGTTTTACTATTGCTTTATGATGTAATACTTGAACAATAGTATTACTAAACAGTAATTTAATGCAATTCTGAATATTTGCTGTTTTTGCACAACTGGTTAAAGTCAATTAAACTATGCTCTTATAAAATTAAGAAATAAAAGTTTGTGTTAGTTGAATAAGTTTTTAAATCGCTGTTTGATAACATTAAATGGATCTCATTCACCTTTTGTGATTACTAACCTTAAAGGCTTCAGAGATTTCCCCAAATTTAAAAGTTTATAAAGTAAGCATAGTGAATATTGATCAAGAACCTTTTAAATTTAGCAAAACAAATGATTGTGCTAATAAATTAATGTTAAAGTAAATTTTAATAGTGTGATAATTAAGGGCTTGTTTTAACTACAAGTTTTCATGGGAGTATTGTTTATTTAATTGATTTTTTGGGTCTTTTCAAGAAGTCGCCACAAGCAGTTTTTGTTTGTGAAACTAACCCAGATCCCCCTGTGGTTACTATAGCTTCTAGAAAGATTTTTTTTCTTTTCGTTTCTTTTTATTCCATCCTGGTGCCAAAAGGGGGATTCTGGGTTAGTTTCACCAAAAAATTCACTTACAGTGAAATTTTTTTACTTAGAGCTGAAGTATGAAAAGAAAAAAATCAATAAAACAAACTAAGAATACTCCCATCAATGCTTGTAGTGAAAACAAGTCCCAAGTATTTTCAACTATAAATAAACTCCATATAAAAGTTATCAAAATTTAGATCTCATTCACTGTTGGCCATTTTGACTTATTTATCTTTTACATTTTTGGAAATCCCCAAAGCCTGCAACATTAGTGATGACAAACAGTGAACAACACCCAAATTTTTATACTATATATATACATATGGGTCTCTTCCATTGCAAGCAATTTTTATTCATAAAACTAATCCAGAATCCTCCTGTGGTTACTATTGTTTCTTCAAGAAATTCTTTTCCTCTTGGTCTCTTATATTTCCTCCTGGTTCTGTAAGGGGTTCTGAGTTAGTTTCACAAACAAAAATTGCTTACAGTGGCTTCTTGAAGAGACCCAAACATATTGCCTAAAACTATCATAGATTTGTTTCCATTTGTTTAATTTGAAAAATGTTGCATGCAATAAAGTTTTTAATTAAAATTTAACACTTAAGCATTTGTTTTAAAACAATAGTTGTAGTTTTGAACATAAGATTTTTTAAAAATGTTGATCAGTGTTGTGTGTAAAAAATTTGTTTACAACATAGACCTTGTCCAGCTTAGTCTCAATATTTTTATAGATGTTTTATCAACTGCCTTTTAGTAATGCATTTCAAAAATTTTTATGAGTAAGCTTTTAAGGGTACATTGCTTTTGAGGGATCAAAATGTTATTTTAATGGCCTTAAATTATTTTAGTAAACTTTAAAGTGTTTAAGCTTTTCAAAGTGTTATTATTAATTTATGCCAGGACTTTATTTTTTATCTATCAAATGATTGTTTTGTGGCATTTAAAAAATTGTTTATTGAGATTGATTAAAACTTTTCATGCTCAATTTTTATGATTAAGAATTTATACATTGGTTTGTACATGTATGATCATTGGTTTTTTTGGTCTATATAATGATAGCTACCTGAATACTTACTAAATGTGATGAAGTAATTTTTTGTGTGCAGTAGCTGCAGTAGGTAATACCCAATTGTATATACTGGGTGCACAAAGAGTTCTTGAACTTTTTTAAAAAATAAATCTTTAACTTTTTTCTGAACAAAGCATTTAAATATGTGATAAAATACTAACCACCTATTTATGTACATTTCCAATTAAAAAATTTGTGATTTGAAAATGGGCAAATGAGAAGCAATAATTGAACTACGTTTTTTGGGATAGACAAATTCTAAAATCTTTAAGCTCGATGAAAATCTACAGGTTGCATTATTGAACTCTGCATTTCTTAGAATCACTCTAGAAGTGTTGGAGACAGAGGTATGTTCTGTTTATCACACTAGTGTTGATGCTTTCAATAAGTCTCTTCATAGGGGATGGGCCTAATAACTCGGGATAACTGTGGCCACATTGAGAAGTAATTTTGTAAATTGTTTCTTAAGTTTACAAATTAATATTTTTCACTTGTTGTTTGTTTTTTAGAAACTTTTTATCCTGAAAAGATTGCTCTTTAAATTAGTCCAAGAACTTTATGTTCACCCTGTACAGTGCAAAACCATGAATTTTTTTGCCTTGGTTATTTTTTCATTGTGTCAAGTCTTTTTGCATTGCTTTGAAAACAGTGTAAGGCAGTGTCTCATACATTTTAAAGGTTTTTCTTAAACCATTAATTCACAAAATTGTATGAATTTCTATTGTATTTAGTCTTTATCTAACCAACACCCTGTAATGACCAATGACCATGGTGATAAAAATAAATTCTTTAGATTTTTTGTAGCAATAACCTAATAAATTACTCTGTTTATAGAGTTTTTAGCTATATAATGGTCTTCCTAGTGCAATGTCTCATCCTTATACTTAGAAACAATGTACAGAGGTGTGGATACCCCAGATTTAAAAACTTCTGTTTTAAGCTTTTGCAGAAGATTTAGCTCATATGTTTCCAAGGTTGCCAGACCAATTTTTCAAAAAAAGGCCAAACAGACTGTCAAAAGAAGCCGAACATAAAAAATAAGGCTAAAGTGAGGACTTAAAAAAGGTCATCACTTTCTATCAGTGTCCAAAATCTCTATTTACAGCCCAAATTTAAGGTAAAGATGTTTGAAGATTTAGTCAACAAAAATTCTAAGACTTCTGTTTATAAACTTTTAATTTTTAAACAGAAATTGTAACTTAGAATATGATTTTGTTTCATAAAAAAGGCCAAATGTTAAATTTGGAAGCCAAACATCTTAGAAAAAGGCCAATATGGCAGCCCTGTATGTTTTCTGAAAAAATTTTTTTCATCTTGAATATAAATGTCATCGGACTTATGGTATACGTAAATCGTTTTATTACCAATATTTTGTGCGAACTTTGTTTTAAACTTGTATTTTTCTATTGTGCATCTTTTAGGGTTGATATTTCTTTTTCTTTTTCTTTTTTTGCGTGTGTGTGCATATATGGACGCTTTTGGGTCTGAGATAAATAAATAAATAAATATTGATTTTCTTGAAAGTTTTAATTTTTGCTTGTATATCTAAAAATGGTAAAATTTAATCTCTGAATCAAACTAAATTCTGAATCAAGCATGGCCTGATTATGTTGTTTTAAAAATGCAAAAGTACTAGTATTAATTAATTAAATTTGACGAAAAATGTCTCAAGTCCGTCATATGTTTTTAAATTAAATAATGATTAATTCAATCAACTATAGTAGAATTTATAGTTCAGATTAAGAAATTCAATTTTTGTGTTTTTACCCCTTAAAGCTAGTTTTGCATACACAGGTTCGAGTTCAGGTTCCGCCCTGGTTATCTTTTAATCTCCTATGCGCTTATTGAAAAACTTTTTGTTTTCATTGTTCATATCCGCGTAGCCTTCTTGAGACCCATCGTAGTTGCGGTAACTGTGACCAGCGACCTCGGTCAAAATTGCTAACGCTACACTTGCTGCTTGTTTCAGATGAACAAGAGGAATCCTGCAAACTAGAAGAAAATAACGTCGGCGAAACAGCTGCGGCTATGATGTCATCACTAGGAAAACTTAAAGATTCAGCCATGGTGCCGTCAAAAACACAAAATGGTGATTCAAACCACCAGGACTCGAACGACTCTGCCTGTCACAGCGACTACGACGATTCTGCCATCGATGAAAATGCGAAAAACGTTGCTAAGACTCTTTCTCAAGTCAACGAAAAAAAAACAAACGCTTTATACAATTCTACTTCCGCCGTATCTAACGGAACAGAGAAAGAACAAGAAGTTATAGTTATACAAGAAAATTTATTTAACGTCAAAATAAATGCTCCTGGGGTGGAGCCATTTGAAGTACAAGTGAGTTTGCGCTAATTTTTTTAATATTGCTGGTTATTCCGTGGTCAAGTGGTTAAGAGCGCCGTAATTGTAATCAATATGGTCTCGTTTCAAAACCTCCTCGCGCCGTTTTATTTGTCGTCGTCGTTTGGAAGAGCATCCACTCCAAGTCAGACACAAACAGGACTGGGTCCGAGAGTTTATCGTTTTACTATCCCCAGGTGCTCTACTGCCCGGATCAGATGCTGGCAGTGATGTTGTTAAGCCAGCATCGAGTTTAGTCGTAAAAAACCGTCAGACCTCGTGCTCCATGTAGTGCCCGATGTATGGGGCATGCTATTAGAACGTGGTCGGAGATTAGTTCAGCGGCGCCGCACTCGCAATTCGGTGAAGGAGCGAGACTCCATTTGTGCATGGACGAATGGAATCGCCCAACACCAGTCCGCAGGCGGTTGAGCTTAACCAAGCTGCTCGGGACAAGCCCATCCCAACAGGCCTGGCACCGGTCCTGGGCATAAAAACACGGAGCCTGGAAGTATTTTCACAGTACTCCGCATTCCATTTATAATTTGTTCACTCAGAAGCGCGGATGCCAAGTCCGGCAAGATTATCCAAAAGATTCCGCGCAGCTGGCACAAACTGGCGTCTAGATCTTAGTCTCTCTTGGTGAGCATCCGAGGACCACTTAAAAGACTATACAAGATATGATCAGGGTCCAGAAGTCCACGGTAGGCCAAGGAGAGTGTCGTTCCCAGTCGGCAAAGCTCAGCTGGCTGAATGCCTGAAAGTATGGATAGGTGGTCCGTTGGAGTGGGACGCAGGCATCCAGTGACTATGCGCAAAGCGTCGTTCAAGACACTGTCTATGAAGCGAGTGTGAGCACTGCGACACCAGACTGGCGCGCAGTACTCAGCTGTTGAGTAGACTAGAGATTAGACTAGAGATAAGGCGACTATGCGTAGTGTTTTGGCACCAGCACCTTAATTCCGAGCCCACGAGTCGCCTCAGCAGTGTGACGCGCGAAGATAGTTTTTTGCGCAATGCCACTAGATGGTGACGAAACGTGAGCGATCTGTCCAGTGTTACCCCAAGACAAGTAGGGGTTGGACAGTAAAAGTCTATTGTTGTTATTGTAGACTTTTAGCTCACTTTTGGGCTCTTGGTTATTTAAATGAAAGGCTGCCGTCACCGTCTAGTGTGACTAAGCTTCAACCTCCAAATCTGGAGATACGCAGAAAGTGTAGACATGTCTTGGCTTAAAGTCTCGTCCAAGTCCTTCCAGTTTTCAGAAGAGTGCAACAATGCTAAATCATAACCATAAGCAAACTTTTGGAAATCATGGAAGGCAGATCGTACGTATAGATGTTGAATAGGAGGGGAGCCAAGACCGATCCCTGAGGAACTGCGTTTTTTGGACGCGTAACCTGCTTTGGTTGCTGTCACCAGTAGTAAGGGTAAAACTTCGGTTTCGGACAAGCTCCATAATCATTCTTACCATGTGCTTATCCGGCAGAAGCCTCAGCAGCTTGCTGGTAAGGCCACGATGTTAGACAGTGTCATAAGCAGCTGTCAGATCGACAAATATGGCACTGGCCTTCTTCCCAGCCTCAAAAGAATCGTCGATGTTCTGGGTCAGCAGAACAACTTGATCTACGGTTGACTTCCTGTGTCGAAATCCAGCCTGCTCTTTAGGAAGCAGTGGATCGATTAATAATTCAACGCAGCGTAGATAAGCCTCTCGAGGATCTTGTAGGGGACACAGAGCAGAGATATCGGTCGATAACTCTTTGGTCCTCCACGGACTTCATTTGCTTTGGGATTGCGAGTACAAGCGCTTTTTTCCAGATCTTGGGAATTTTGAGTCAGTGCAAGCAGGAAGAAAGGAAGTCATGTAACCAAGACTTCAAAGCAGCTCCAGCATGAATTATAAGCTCTGGGCAGATGGAATCAGGGCCCGGAGTTTTACCTGGTTTTAAGTGTTCAAGGGTAGCAGAAAATTCTCTCTGCGAAAAAGTGTCAAGAGATATTTACTAGGTCTGGTGTTGTTGCCCTTCAAAAGTCATCGACACTTCTTGAGAAACAAGTCGAGAAGACTTGCGGTTAATAGCCTCGTATCTCCCGTTTCTAACCAGCTGAGATGCAATACCATCATCTGAGACGGGGCAGTGACGAGGAGAGTGTCGTAACCTACCAGTAAGGTTGTTCAAAATACTCCATGCTTTTCGACTAGAGTGTAAAAAGTCATTGCTCCGAACTGCCTCGGACCATCGATCCCTCCGCTTCCTGTCAAGCTTGGCAAGCAGAGCTGTAGCAGTCAAACTTGAATCGTCTCCCTGAGGAGACTGCAGAAAAGTTCTATAAAGGGATTCACACTCCGCATCCCAGCACGGAATATAGTTGTTTTGATACCCGCGTGAGATAGTCTTTTTTGCTGCTTTCTTAATGGTGTTACAGAAGTCCTGGTAAGCCGCATCCACATCGAGTGAATCAAACGGCAACAAAGTCTTTGCGAATTTATTCGTGAAAGCAATGTAGTGACTCTATTCGGCCTTGCGGAAGTTCCATCCATACTTAACAGGCATGCTTGGCACTGCCAGAGAAAACCTTGGTGGTGTAATAAGCGAAGGTCGATGTGATTTGGGGAACTTTTCAAGGACGCGTCTATCCGGTAAGCGACTGTTAAAACTTACGATAGCGAAAGCTAGATGTGGATTGGTGCCAGTGTTCCAGCAGCTGTGATAAAAACTGGCGGCGTCCTTGACATTATATAGGAGGGCAAGATAATTAATACTTGTCCAGCCAGCCAAGCACTCACCGTTCGGACTGTTGTCATCGTAGCCCCAATCAGCATGACGACAGTTAAAATCGCCAGCATAAAGACAGGAGTGAGAAAACTGGAAGATTCAGAGATCGCAATCGCGTTGGCGGTGGTTTGTAGACTTGACTATTTTATAACCATCAACGTCCACGCACAACCACTCGATCTCCGATGTTGGTGGAGATTGGTTCAAAAGCGTGTACCTTAGTCGCTTTTGGACAAAACCGTGGCAAGGCCATGTTTCCTGCTTAAAGAAGACCAAGCTAGTTGGTAGCTTGGAAGTACTAACTTCTCTGCATCAGTGCAGTGGGTCTCTTGTAGTAGGATGATAAATGCCTCAGACTGCAGAGCAAGGTAATGAAGAATGTCATCTTGCATGCAGTGACGCCTTCGATGTTCAGCCGAAGAATAGTGGGACTTCGGAACTTGTTGGCAGTGTGCCTGGAAAAGTGCAGTTTTATCCAGGCATTGCCCCGTCTTGAAAAGGACGTTTGCCGATGAGCAGACCCTTGCTGAACATCGGAATGGATGAATACGCTTCCGATCTGTCGTGTTTAGAGCAATAACAGACGTACTCACGTCCCAGGCTACGAGAAAGCACCTGCCATCTGGGACAGTTTTATGGCGTCCTTGGGAAGGACATTTTACGACACTTTCCCCTGTTTGGCGGTCTTAGCAAGCAGTTTTAAATTGCAATTATATCTCTATAAAACTAAAAAAACAAAATAAAAAGTTTCAATCGGACAGCAATATCCTGGCATCTCTGGAAGCGGGTCGGGGTAATTGATTACTCTATATTATAGATCAGGGGTGGCCAAACAGTGGCTCGCAAGCCGCATGCGGCTCTTCGGACCCTTGCTGGCGGCTCTTTGAACGTTTTGAAAAATTGAAAAAGTATATGGAAAATCTGAGAATGATTTGATGCGACGACTTTTTTTTTTGTAGAGAATATCATGATTTTGGGACGAGAATAGGGAAATACCAGATCGATTCGAGGTGAAGACTTTTTTTTTTAGAGAGCACTATAAATTTGGAAAGAAAAGTGGAAATCTGAGGATGATTTCAAGTAAAGACCCTTTTTTTATTTATTTTTTAAATAACACTATAAATTTAGGAGAAAAACTGGAAATCTGAGAAGGATTTCAAGTAAAGACTTTTTTTTTATCAGAAAATGAGTAAATAACTTCATGTTTTTAAATTTTTGTGTTGCGGCTCTTTAAAAGTTTGGATTTATGATATGCAGCTCCAACATGGTATAGGTTTGGCCACCCCTGTTATAGATAATAGAGATCACATAACATAACATAGAGCAATCAATTACATGTTATTGCACCTCCAAAGCTTTGTCCTGCGAGTCAGCAGGATCAATATAGAAATGAAATAAAAAAATTATTTTTACGTTTTGCAATTCATTTTCTGGCTCAATTTTTCAATTTAAGTCCTGTCTGTCCTTTTAACAAAAAACAATTGCACGCGTTCATTATTGAACGGTTAAAAAATTGAAGACAAACGTTTGAAAAAAGGAAATTTAATTGATAAATATTCCTCTAGTTTCGTGAGAGTTTTTTAGAATGCCTGATTTAAGATGCCTAGTTTGAAACAAAGACTTTGTTAAAAGCGAAATTCAACCTTTGTGTCTTTGAGCAGTTTTTCTGAATGTAAACAGTAGAATAGATGACAAATGAAACCTGAAACCATTGGCAAAGTAATTTTTTCGTTTGATTCGGAATTAAACTTTTTGTGTGACCAAACACAACCGTTTTGTGTTCGGCTGTTTTCAGTAACCTTAAAAGTTTTATTTTATTATAATCACTGTGTTTGCATTTCTAGGCATTGTTTTATTGCTCTTAAAGCGAGAAAACATTTTTTTAGGTTTCACCTCAAGAAATGGTCCAAGAACTTCACCAGCTTCTTATGGACCGTGAGGACACTTGTCACCGTACTTGCTTTTCCTTGCAATTCAACGACAGTACATTGGACAACTTTTCAGAGTTAAAAACAGTGGAGGGAATTAAAGAAGGTTCTGAAATCAAAGTCATTGAAGGTAGACCATGAAAGCTTAAACTATTTGAGAGACGATTACTAATTATGTAATACTTTGAGATTCGTGCTAAATTGACTCGGCCAATTCAAACGAAAATCTAGAGATAGAAAGGTTTTGAGAAATTTTGATTAAATTTTTAAGATTTAATACTCGGCAACCTGTGTTGACGTATGTGACGAAATGGCACGTGTTTGCCATTTTGTTTCAAAAGTGTATGTGTCGCTTTATGCATAATCTGTTCCTGGCTGTAAATCACTTGGGATTACACTTCGCTTGGATTATTTAATTTTGAACAAAGTAAAGCCTTTTTTTATTGAATTTTATTTGATTTATTCAGTGATGGACAAACAAAAGTTCCATCTATTAAATTCAAAAGATATTAGCGTTGGCTCATTTGGTGTTTTAATCTTTTTGATCCTTAAATTTATTTCGATTATAAAAACAAGTTTTGTCTAATTTCTAGCCGTTGTCACTGATTCACTCAATGTAATTTATTAATTTTTTTGGGAAAAGTTTTACAATCCATTGGTTGATCGCACACCGTGTAGCAGTTGCTCTGGGAGTAAATATATGGTACTTCTGTTTGCTATATCCTTAGACGCTTATAGTAGCTGGTGTAATTATGATTCATTGTTGTGTAGATGATGGTGGTATGACGGTTAGGCAAATAAGAAACACGCGATACTTTTGTATCGGAGGAAATACGTAGAGTCGCTGATTGGATAACTTTTATTAAATGTAGAAAATTTGATTTTTCCCAAGCATATTTCACCCAAACTGCAGCGACATAGCTTAGTGTGATAACACCAATTTGTGAGCAGAACAACGCGGCTTCGATGATAAG
This sequence comes from Diplosoma virens, assembly GCA_963680785.1. Taxonomy (NCBI): domain Eukaryota; kingdom Metazoa; phylum Chordata; class Ascidiacea; order Aplousobranchia; family Didemnidae; genus Diplosoma; species Diplosoma virens. The sequence continues at coordinate 23,108,922 of OY796892.1, read as the reverse complement.
TCTAAATAATTTCCATTTTGCCCTACGGAAAAGCACTGACAAACTTTTAAATGATGATGATTAAAACTTATTTAATTTTCTGATAAACTGATTTAAACTATAAATGAAACCTGACAATTGCGTTATGCACTAAGTTGTTGTTGTTGCCCTTCTTCCAAGTATGTCTTGGAGTAGTCTTGGAGTAGTAGTAGAAGTCTTGGAGTAGAAGTCTTGGAGTAGCCATCTCTTAATCCCTCAAAGAAGCCAATCTTGTTTCCTACTCTTGGATTACCTCTGCTGCCTGCAAAGGCTTTTTTCGCAGATAAGCGGTGTTGTGTTGTGGTGGTACTTATTACAGTTGAAGAGATGATTAGTGTCATCTGTGTGTGACAAGCACAATGGGCATTGTGGCATGTAAATATCAGGGTTTACTGTACGTAGGTAACTTTGCAAGAGTGGTGATTTGTTGACTTTGAGCTGTACCACTTTTGTACGCATATGACGTGGTAGTGTTTGTTCTGAGGTATTATGCATTAAATGAATGAAGCAAATACAAACCGTCTTTGAAAGCAGAATGAAAACAGTATTAAAGCAAATGATGCTGTGGCTTAAATACATTTTGAACCATCTTAGATGGAGTGTTGAAGTTCTTGTAGTATTGATTTCTGTCTGTCTGTCGAGTCATGCCTACAGTGTCATCTTTCAATTCCGCGTTCTTGTCATATTAGCACTTGGCGCCTCTTGCGGTTATAAAACCACGTGGTCTTTGGTTATTCATGCGTTAAGAACTGAGCGTTGCAAACAAGTAAATATGACACCCAACTTGGAAACTGATTGCAAATGATTGTAGCATATCGAGCAAAGATATAACAAGCCTAGTTAGTTTCTACATTGCTTTTGTTTATTGCTATAACAGAAGCGTACAGCGTGCGTGAGGCACGTCTCCATGTTCGTCACGTGCGTGAATTGCTACATTCGATTGACTGCGTGGATGCTTACAACGGTTCGGACGGTAACAGCCTGTCATACGTAAACTCGGTAGTCGAAGAAGACTTAACGACAACAGGTAATATTAACGCCAGCTTATCGTGATATGCACTCAGTATTTCGTGCGCTTGTGGCGGTGCTGGGTTGTCATGTGTCGTCGTGCTTCGGTTTGCGATGGATATTTGCTGATATTTGTAAACAATATTGCTTTACAATTTCGAATAAAACCACCATGCGTTTTTCATTTGAACAGACTTGACAAACTTTTTTCGCCACCAGATCAAGCGTTGCTGCAAAATGGCAACAGCCCTCCCGACTCACCGAACGCTGCTAATCTTTCTGAAGCAAACAAGCCTCCGTCGTACAACAACGAAACATCTGCGTCGACTAAACGAAGAAAACATGCGCGAGCACTGGAGCAGCTACTTGCTTCGGTTGAATGCACTCCACCAGACCACGTGATGCCGGGTTTCAAAGACAGGCCGTTATTACCAATGCACATTTTACCAAAAGAAACTAAGGTGCTAAAATATAAACTGATTTTGGTTTGTATTTTCTAAAATATTTCCGCTTGTTAAATATAGTTGTGTAAATATACAGGGTTTAACAGATAAATCCATACAAATTTAAAATTGTTATAAGAATGTTTGGTAACAACTTATGATTTTAGTTTTCTTAAAATAGTGTTTAATAGGACCCATATTGTATAAAAAGTATATTAACTTTTTTGAAACAATTCGTTCTGCAATGGAACAAACGAGAAGATCTGCAATATGCGAATTGCGCCGCGCGGGGCACACACCATTAAAAATAATAAAATTACTTAAATATCCGAGACAAACAGTTTATGATGTTTGCAAAAGATTTGATGAAATCGGCAAAGAACAAAGAAGTGCTCACAATAGCAGAAGAGACAGGATTTTAAAACCTACTTTTTTAGCAGGATTAAAAAGAAGCATTAAAGCAAAATCCTGCGGTGCCTATGACTGAGTTGGCGAAAAAATACCAGTTAGTGTGATGACAATAAAAAGAGGCATTAATAAATTAGGTTTTAACTCTTATACAAGAGGGAAAAAACACCATTTAACAGAAAAAATAAACACTAACTGATCTTTTTTTCTCCAACTCAGTCATATGCACCGCAGGATTTTGCTTTAATGCTTCTTTTTAATCCTGCTAAAAAAGTAGGTTTTAAAATCCTGTCTCTTCTGCTATTGTGAGCACTTCTTTGTTCTTTGCCGATTTCATCAAATCTTTTGCAAACATCATAAACTGTTTGTCTCGGATATTTAAGTAATTTTATTATTTTTAATGGTGTGTGCCCCGCGCGGCGCAATTCGCATATTGCAGATCTTCTCGTTTGTTCCATTGCAGAATGAATTGTTTCAAAAAAGTTAATATACTTTTTATACAATATGGGTCCTATTAAACACTATTTTAGGAAACTAAAATAATAAGTTCTTACCAAACATTCTTATAACAATTTTAAATTTGTACGGATTTATCTGTTAAAAAATATGTTAAAACAACACAAGGTTCGAGTAATGTCTAGGTGTTTTGACGAACCGGCTCATAAGTTTAATAGTGAAGTCATCACAACTCGATTCCAAGACTCGCATAGTCTTGTTAGTGAATGCTTCTACTGGTATGCTTTGTTTTGCCGTTCGCTTGTATGATCGCTGAATAACTCCCGCTTTCGCCAGTTACTAATATATTCGCACCAATTTCAATGACACGGTTTGGGCAAATCAGGAAGCGTGAAGACGTACAAATATGATTTATTAAACTAGGGCGACAAGGATAATTAATGCCGACGTGTCAGGTCACACTCGACTATTCATTTCGTTTTAAGCAACTATTAATCGTTCGCAGAAAACCGCTTGTATTAAAGTGCTGACTATGAGCATGTGGAACCCTCCACCAGGAAACCGGAAGCTCCATGGAGATCTCTTGTACCTTTACGCAGTGACCATGGAACAAAAACATTTCCACATCACAGCCAGTGCGAAAGGCTTCTACGTCAATCAGTAGGTTGCTTTTTTTCCTTTGTTTAAGTGACTGTTGTACAGCGAAGTCGATTTAAAGTTTTTAAAGTTCACTTCAAGTGTTTTCAAGACTTTTTAAAATTCTTTTGTAGCTACCACTGTTAATAGATTATTGCAACCCCCTTAAAGTACTTTTTTAATCTGCTCGTCCAAATCCGATAAGTTTGGGTCCGTGCAACTCTGGTGTTTTTTGACGCAGAAGTGACATGGAAGTTTTCAACCCAAAGCGAGCTTCGGGCGCACAGACTCATCACTCCCTCATCGATCTTCTCAGCCAGCTTTCCACAGCCTTCAAGAAAAATTTTGCTGCTTTAAACAGGCGAAGATTCGCGAAACATCCATTCGAACGGATAGGAACTCCTTTTCAAGTATGTTTGTTTCATTTCGGCAATTATACCAAGCAGAAGTCCTTAAGTTTTGCTGTTTGAGCTACATTTCACTCTTTCTAAAACTTCGTCGAGGTACGGAAACTAATTTGCGATTTTTAAAAATTTTCTGTTAAGTTGAGAATAGCTTGATTTTATGCTGGAAAACCTGACTGAAATGGTAAATATTGAAGCGAATAATGCGTAACGTTCATCATTCAAGACAAAGCTTGTTTGTACATGAAAAAGCAATTTAGACAGAAATAAAACCGTTTTTTTTTTAATTAAACCGCTGCGGATACGATTTTGGAAAGGTAAAATGTGTTTTATTACTCGAACTACTGACTAAAGTAACCACCAACTGTTTCCGCTGTTAAGCGTAACATCAACCTCTAATATTGGAGATGACACGAACTGGAAAAAATCTTGACTTGCCGCATTTGAAAACCCTTTTAAACGGTGTTTAGTTGGTTTTGAAAGTCCTTTTTTTACTGCTTTTGATTTCTTCGTTTTGTATTTTGCTTTATGTCTTGGTAATCCTTTTAGAATTGTTTAAAGTTTCCTGTTGAATTGTGCCGGTTAATAGCACAGCAAGACATGATCCCGAATAGAAGCTACCCTCAAGCATGCGGCCATTTATTGTGTCCAAACGCTTTTTAAAATCGTTTTTTTATAATCGTTACTTTTAGAAAGTTAGTTTAACAGTCGACCGTAAACAAGCCTCTGTTGAATCTGGGCTCGACTGCTCACCGTTACTGTTCTGTATTCTCGTAAGCGTTATTGACGTCCGGTTTGATATGAATGTTTGTTTTTGAGGTCTATAGCTGGACAGCGCCCGCAGTCGAGCATTCAGTTGATCACGTGAGAGCCGAAGATCTCTTCAGTTCTCGATTGTTGGTTGAAGAGCATATTCCCGGGCAGGTAGTGTTTTCTCTTCACTTGCGCCGGCCGTACCCGCGCGGCTTAACTTGCGTGTTAACAAATAGAAACGAGTAAGGCGTTTTTAAAAACTCGGTTTGATTTTTGAAGTTGATTGGTGCTATTTTAATTTGAGTTCTTGCGCAGCAAACAAGAGATTGGAACGAGGAAATCGCCGCGACCAAAGAACTTCCTCGGAGCAAGTTGCCCGAAAGGCTACTTCGAGAAAGAGCCATGTTTAAAGTAAGTCTATTGATCGTTGATATTCGTTTGCTGATCTTTTTTATTACAAGAGTATGAAGTGTATAGCTTTAAAAAGTTCTACTTCTTAGTTTGTTAAAATAACTTGATTTGCTGGTTCGCCGAAATAATGAACGACAAATTATTGATTGATTGCAGAGATTTTTCGTTGTTGGTCTACTTTGCTTTTTAGCGATCCTTTTTAATATTGATTGAAACGTGATTGGTTTGCTCTGGTCACGTGTTTGTAAGCAAGCTTTCAAATTATCACTTAAATCATAGGTGCACAGCGACTTTGTTGCCGCTGCAAGCAGAGGAGCGATGATGGTCATCGACGGCAACGTAATGGCCATTAACCCGGGTGATCCCCCCAATATGAGAATGTATATATGGAATAATATTTTTTTCAGGTAAACCTCGTGACGATTTTTTCTTCACCTACTGACTGTTGCCGAGCAAAAAAATAAACGAATGCTATACTTAAGTAACATGTCCAAAATTTATTGCAATAAAACATTCAATTAATGAGTGCATATGCAACTTGTAAAAGCTTTTGTTTAGTTTTGGTTTTCGCGTTAGAAATATTTGTTTTAAAACTTAAGCTAATTTTTTAGTTTGTTTTTCCACAAATCCTTTTATATTTAAATTTTTTATGCTTAAGACTCTTCTTACTTTTCCCAAGAAACTTGATAATGTCAAGTTTGCTTTTTTGTAAATCTCCGAAATTTGTTTTTAAAAAGAAAGCAAAATATGTTGGCCCCTTTTGGGTCTTGACCCTTTTGGTCACAGAGTTTGTTGTTTCTTCCACCCATGATGATACAACATTCTTTTCATATGGCTCGGATATCTATACTTGATTGCAACTAATATTAAATTGAATTGAAGTTGCTTCTAGTTTATATTTTTCTCTTTTTTTGATGACGCAGCCTTGCTCTGTAGTGTTTTTTACTTTCCGTGTCTTCTTGCTTGTTTTAACGTCTGACTTTTTCTTGTCACTCGATTACTTTTTAATGTGTAAAATTTACTATGCTGGTCATCAAGAATAAAATCAAAATAAATGAATGTTTGAGAAGCTTCCCGTCAGTTTCCGCAAATCGATCGGTGCTGCTGGGTCGGTTTTCAATCAAGTTCTTTAAGACAATTCAAACCAGTTCGATCACATACACGCTCAATGTTTAGTCTCGGATTCGACGTACGAGATCACTACAAAGATTTCGGCGGCAACTACGCCGCTTTTTACGCCCCGAGCGCTGACATTTGCGGCGTGAAGGCGTACAATATGCTCGACATACCCGAACTCCACACTCTGGGCACGGTCGTCATCGATTACAGAGGCTATCGCGTCACTGCCCAGTCCATCATTCCAGGTCAGTGTTTCGTCAGCGTTCTCCCCATTGGCTTTGCGTTCAGTGTATTCGATTCTTTGTTTTTCCTTAACTTTTTCCTTGTTAAACGGGATGCTTATTGCTGAAAAGTAAAGTTCTGTATTTTATCAAGGACTTTAAGCTGGGGCCGAAAACTTTATTTTTTTTAAAAATATAAAGTTTATTAAACTATTTATTAGACTTAATCGTTATTTTTAAATGTCAAAAAATGCATAGTTTTGTCAACAATGTTGGTTTTTAATTCCGACTGCACATTGATGATAACACGATCTTCCACGCACTGCCGAGTTCAATTTCAGAAACGAATGTTTTGCTTTTCACGAATTCGAACATAGCCGACAAAAATGCGGTTTTGTTTTTGAAAAACTCAAAAGCATTTTTGATATCAAACTTGATTGGTTTGTTTTGTCACAGGCCACTAATTTTGTGTAGGGCAACTAAAAGGCTGAGAGTCGAGCATAGGGCTAGTCGCAGTTAGTCATAACAATTGATTGATTGTACGATTTAGAATGTTTTCGTAATTAGATTTATGTATTTACGTAATTAGGTTTTTTGATATTCTTTTGTGATTGTATCTGGAACCATTACTATCCCGTGCTTCAATGCAGTATACTTTTTTCTATATTTTCTTGTTCTTCATTAATCATTTTATTAAATTTCACGGATACACATTCTAGCGCTTAGGCTACCTTTTTTAACCGAGGTATTACTTAGATCTGAGTTTTTCAATTTTTCGTAGTTTATGATATTTTAAAGAATTTTCATGTTGCGACACTCTTCCCGTGGTTTGTCTTTGAAAGTAATTCTCGCCTAGTCGGGTGTGGAAAAATAGCTGGAAGAAAAGAAATACCTCCCCGATCATATTTTAATACAATACCGCCGAAAAATAACAAAGCGTAGCATATGCAGAAGACGTCAATTTTTTATTCATATTTTAAAAGCATACTTTGTCAAAGGCTCAAATAAACGAATTTTCATGTTACTCAGGACCCTGTTCTAACATTGCGTAGCGCATGAGATGGTTGCTGTTGAAATGAAATGTTCGGTTTTTATTGGTGACCGGTCGAAAACAAACTCGCCCTGGACGCCGGCACGTTGAAGCCGCTATGACGCGATATCGAATTTCTTGTTCTCCACTATTCTCGATGAATCGATTCATCAAGAACAATACAAGAATCGTCTTACCCGGCAAACCTTTCTTAAATTCAACCGGTGGCTGTTGTCACGGGACAATCTAACAAATCACTCTACACTTACTAATTAATTACGGTTTCTCCGTTCAGTTTTTAATCCTGATTTCTATCGATTTGTCATCGTTTCTGTCGTCCGCCGCCGCGCGAAATCGCGACCACACAGTCACCAGTTTATTACTAGAACAGAGTACTTGGTATCGCAAAAGAAAGCGGTTGCTTTAATTTGAAGCAACTTCTAAATACAGCCTTGAAACAGAATCGTGTTATTTACATTTAGCTTTTCTCAATTCATAGCTTTTGTGCGTTGATTTTCACTTTATGACGTTGATTTGTTTCTTTGTAGCAATTAGTTGTAATAAATATTTGGGACCGACGTCCGGCGGAATCGAACCCGGGCTTTAAAATGCCGATGTTTCTCAGGCATCCTGGAACGCGAGCAAGAGCAGAGTGTCGTGTACGGCTCCATTGATTTTGGAAAGACGGCTCAAAGCAACGACAAGTACAAGCAGCTCCTTGAAAAGACTTGCAAACAACTCCACATCTGTCCGCACAAGATCAAGAGTGACGACGGCAAATCTGTGCAGCTATTTTCGTCGCTCGAATGCAAGGGCATCATCGGTAATTTCATTAAAGCTTTCGTCACCTGCCGCTCGATGGCTGAAAAAGATCTTTTTGCGGAGAATTTGTAGTTTTGAAGTTGATCGCAGTTTGTTTCGAATCGCTTCGACGCGAATGCTATTTGATATTGATTGGCACGACTTGAGGCTTGTTCACAGAAACTGTCGTTCCGTGGTGGAGTATTCAATTAATCGTATTTCGACGTCATTCGCCACATATTTATTTGCTTCCTGTCATAATTACTTATGAATTGCGATACATGAATTTATTAATAAAATCGGTCAACTTTCAATTTATTATAGAAAATAAATTTGAATAAGAAACTGATGATGACCTTTATAGGTCGAAATCGATTTTTCATAATGATACAGTTGGTTTTAAATTTTTCTGTAATAAATTGAAAGTTGACCGATTTTATTAATAAATTCATGTATCGCAATTTGATCAGTTAAATAAAATCGTCTATGTAACTTTACTGGAAGAAGGGTAATAGATTTCCGATAAAAGACTTTAACATTTTATGTATGAACTTAGTAGTTTAGAGTGACTGCATAATTGATCCGCAATTTGCCTGTAACGCTCGGCAGACGGAAAGAATCAATAAAAGGTCGAACCGTTTTGTATTTCTTACAGAACAAGCGTCGATCCCGGTTGCAAAAGATTGACACGTAATTTCAAAGGTTTCTAAGTAACGCCGTGACAAGCCGGTGGCGATTGTTCGAGTCTAATGGCATCGATTCGCGTGATTTTGCGTTTGAAAGTCGATCTTTGTAAACCTTGAAACCACTTGATCACATTGATTACCGCATGTTGCTGTTTTCTTGACATCCTGGACAATTTTTAGGTCTACCAGCTGTATAAACTGATCGAATTTTTTTTGTTAACTTGGGCCCATAATTTTCAGAACAAACGAATTAAACCACAGAATAAATTTTATTTGCACAATCTAAGGTAATCTTTTTTAATAATTACACCAAGGAGGAATTGCGTACCCGTCGAAATCAAGTCGATTTAAAAACCAGAAAAAAGGTTAACGGCAATCTGTAAGAAATTTTCATAAAAAACTTTAAAAAGTCGGACTGTAAGTCAGTTGGTGGATTAAGAAATTGTTAAAAAAGAAGGAATTGTGGATTAAGAAATCCCAAGGATTTGTTGACCTTAATTTAAGAACCTCTGCTCTTAACCCTCAGTCTGCGTGTAAAATGAGTTCATATACTTGAAGGAAATGATCAGCGTCATTACATACTGGATCTGCTGAAGACTTACCCTCCGGACGTCAACTACCTTCCCATTGAAGGAGAAGAGCTTCCTCAAGAGTGCACCCAGCTCGGTTTCCCCAAAAAACACCGACACAAGTTGGCGCTGTTACGTCCGGAATTGGTGGAGGCCTTCGTTGATCACCTGTAAGCAAATAGACAAATGTATAACTTAATCCTCCTAAGTTGTGCTGTGAGCTGCCGTACTGGAGCGAGGTTTTTTACTCGAGTGCTTGTTTATCGCTGCGATTGGTTGGAGCCGGTTTAGTTTAAAGTCCAATCAAAGAAGCGACAACCTGCTTGCGGTTGAGAATAAACTCGCTTTTATTTTTTTTTGCAAATATTTGCAATTGTTATCTCCTGATAAACCTTGTTGCACTGCTGCATTATTATCAATAAAAGGTTCAAAATCAGGCGCTGCTATAAAACCGCTTTCTTAATGTCGTCGTTCTCCTTCACCGTAACGTCGTTTGACTTTGTACTTGATGCAAGACAAAAAAATCAGTTCGTATTATTGTGACAGGTATAAGCGAAATTGTTTTCGTTTTCTTTTTTCGTAAGAGAAGAAATTGCAAAATCAGTTTTAAGCAATTCGTTTCGGGCCGAGCCAAGTTAGCTCGTGTTTTTATTCTCGAGTAAAAAGTAACGCAGTTAACGTTTTGTCTTGTGCTTTCCAGGTATGTTCGCTTCATGCGGCAGTGCGCCTCTCAGATCATGTCATTGCGTAACGTCGCCATTAAAGAAGACAAAGGAAAGCTTGAAAACGACGAAAACAAAGGTGAATTTGTGTGATTTGCTTTATCGATTTCGCAAATACGTTCGAGTTAATCTCATGTGATGTAAAGTAAATGGAAACTGCATTTAGTTTGATGTAACTTTTCTTTTTGACAGAAACAAAAGGCGATTTGAAAGAGAGCGAGCGAAGTGAGTGTCACAATTTTGCTAGGCAACGTGTTCGATTGTATGTTCTTCACGGCTGCACTTATTTGCGTCTTGCAAATTCCGCTGAAAAATATTAGATATATTACTGTATGGCGAAAAGGTTTGGAGCTTTTTAAATGAACTCTTTCGACTTTTTACTCGCTGTTATAGAGGGATTATAAAAGCGCTTGACGGTTGATCGAATTTGCTTGACCCTTGGCCTTCTACCTTCTTGACGCTTCACCCATTTCCTCTACACTTTTTTGTTTGATTCTTGCCCTTACTCTGTCAAGCCGAATTGCTGCCTTTTTAAATGTTTTTGTTTTTTCAGAATCGTAAGCTTAATTAAAACTAAACTTTTTAGTGTCGCAGTGGCAACAAGAAGCAGTAAAAAACGCTTCTCGTCTTGTCGGATCTTACTCTGACTCCGAATTCGATATCCGCTTTAATCCGGACATTTTTTCCCCGGATGTCAAACACGATGCTTCCGAAGAAGAAATAAAAAATCAAAAAGAAATGATCAAAAACGCCGCCAAATTTCTTATCACCCATCAAATCCCTACTTTGGTAATATGCTTGTTGTTAAAGAATTTAATATAAAATTTTTCCATTTTTTCTCTTTATCAATTGCTCCCTGGAAAGTGTCAATGAATGTTACGTTATGTATAGTCTTGTTTTGCTTTTGCTAATTGTCGACAGCGTGGTCGAGTGGTTAGAACGCCGTGATTGTGATCGATATAGTCTCGGTTCAAAAGCTACTTGCACCATTCTGTTGTGTCCTTCAGCCTTGGGAAAGACACTTTGCAGAACTTTCCCCTGCTTGGCAGATCTAAATTTTAGTCATACCTCTATAAAAATTTAAAAAACTAAATAAAATATTTCAACCAGACAGCAATATCTTGGCATCTCCGAAAGCAGGCCGGGATAATTGCTTGCCGTATGTATAGCGCCTCCGTCGCTTTCCTGCGAGTCAGGAGGATCAATGTAAAGATAAAATGAATAAATGAAACTGCTGATGAACGACCTTTGTTGCATTTAGGTGAAGGATTGTTTGGAACATACCGGAATGCCCGGAGACGGCGCGTCGTTAACCGATTCCTTGCACGAGCGCGGAATCGGAGTCCGGTATCTCGGAAAAATCCTCAACCTGATCGCGGACACAAAATCCCTCCATCACGTGCATGTGCGTAGAGATTCTGTTTTCAAAATTTAAATTGTTTCGTGACCGATTGCGTCTCTACCATCGGTTTTATTGCTTTTGCTGCCACAAGTGGGAAAACCTTAGATTTGGGGCTGCTGACAATGTATTGCTGCACTGAACAGAACTGCAAATGAAAAATAATTTAGTTTTTGCGATTGTGGCTGAATTTTTTTACCTTTTACATACGGGTTTATGGTTCATTTTATTTTCGAAAAAAAATGAGCTCAGTCTGCAACTTCTATCTTAAAACTGAAAAGATGAAAGAATTTGGGCCCATATATTGTTATCAACCTTTAAGTTTATTCATCGACATAGCAACTGCTGTGGACTTGGATTTTCTGCTGTTTGACTATCCAGCAAAAGCAGCAATTTCCGTCTTACCGCCATTATCACGGAAATAAGTAAGCAGTTCTAGCCGACAGTTGCAAGTCGATTAAGTTTCGTTTTTTGTCGTAAGTACAGCGCCTAACGGCTGTCAAAGCCGAGCATTATCTGAAGCGACGAAAATTTTAACAGAAAATCGGCGTCATGGAAATCATCGTCCGATCAACCAAGCACGTGGCCCGTTCCTACCTTCAGCAAGTCGACCAAACCAGCCTTTCGAGTGCGATATCGCACTTCCTCAACTGCTTCCTCAGCAGCTGCTCCTCTCCGGCACCGACGATCCCTGACGACGAGTTGTCGGGGTGAGAATTTTGAAATTCGTTTTTGTTGCTGTTGCTTGCTTTGTCTATATTGTTTAGTTTTGTCTTTTAAAGAAATAGAAAAGGCAAGAAAAAAGGAAAAAAGAATCGTCAAGTGGTTGCAAACGGTTCCAACACTCAGTGGTACGCTCTCTCGCCATCCAGTTTGTGGGTTCAAATCCAGACGGAAGCGATGGAATATTACGATTTTGAACTGCAAGTCGAAAGCATCGAGGACGTGATGGAAAAGTACGCGATTCAAAGGATTTCTCTTCTTCGGCGTTTCTGTGTCGTGATGGGAATACAGGTACCGCGTCTGTTGATCTATCAAGGTTTCTAGAGTCGAAATTTGACGAACGACTTTTACGTAAATACTACAAACACATATTTCCCGTAATGTTTAAAAGTGCAGCTATTTAAAGCTCGCCCTTCTCAGGAGGTATTTGGATGCGTTTTGCAGCACTTAAAAATTTCAAGAATTATATTTCAAGTTGTTAATTTTTATACCTTGCATTTTGCACGGTCCAAATATATACCGCTTTCAGCTTCTGATGAAGAACTACTCATTCGAGAGCAAGCAAAAGCCGACCTTCACCGAAGATGACGTTAACAACGTTCACCCGGTCGTGAAGCACACGTCACCGCGCGCCAGCGACGCGTATCAATTCTACACAAGTGGACAGGCAAAGGTTCAGCAAGGTTGGTCAAGGTTAAATGGCTGCAGTTTTATTTTTCATTACGACCCCTGTAATTTGCGTGAAACTTGTCGAACGATATTGAATTTTTGGTATTTCCGTATCAAATTCGTTCGGTTTAGGAATCTAACTTGGATTCTTTTGCGTCAAGAATAGGAATAACCACCACTAAATAGACGACTTGTTTCAGGAGAACTTAATAAGTCTGATTTCGTGCGACAAGAACCACCCAGTAAATTTTAATAATCCTGTTAAAACCAGACGCGATTCTTTGCAGCACAAATTAAACCCCGTCGTTCCAGGTTTCCTGAAGGAAGGACTCGAACTGCTCGGCGAAGCGTTGAATCTTTTTAACAACGTCTACGGAGCAATCCACTGGGAAATAGCGGCTTGTTACCGGCACATCGCGCGTCTCAACTACATGATGGGCGACCACACCGAAGCGATTGCGAACCAACAGAAAGCGGTTATCGTCAGCGAGCGCATTTTCGGTACGTTTTGCCATTTTGAACACAAAACAGTGTTTATTTCGATAGTTTTCGATATCTACAGTTAGCTTGTTGTATGAGATTTTTGAAGCTTATGTTGCGATTAGCGTTGCATTTAAATGCACTAACCGTAGCAAGTCTGCATTCTTCAAAGTTAATCAGGGCATCGCGTCCTACAATTTAATGTAAGCTCGAGGTCTTGCCTGTGAAGTCATTTTTCGAAACGATTGCTGCATAACGGTGCGAAGAAAAAAAAAACAAGAAATTGATTGCCCGATTCCAGCTTTCAATTGAACTTGTTTGCGCAGGAATCGACCATTTCACGACCATCACCGACTACGTGAGCTTGGCTCTTTACTGCTTCGCTCAGTACAAAATCAACTCGTCGCTGAAGCTCTTGTTCCGAGCCCGCTACCTCTTTCTCGTCAGCTACGGCAACGATCATCCCGAAACCGCCCTGATCAACGTGAGCGTTGTTTGATTGATTTATTTTGGTTTTCGCTGTTTGTTTTTGTGTTTCATCGTGTTTACGCTTGGTTTGCATTTACGTCATCGTTTGTATTTTGGCTTTATATCAGTCAACGATCAAGCCGCATCTGAATTGAGTGTTGTCGGAAGTCTGCACTTGTGTTGAACTTTCTGATTTTGACTTGAAGTCGGTTTACGACCCCTAAATGGTGGCAATGACCTGATTTGCCGTCAAGTTCCTTTTACAAGGGTACAAGTCAAGAGAACAACCGGCCTTAAAAGAAGAAGACCACCTAAACGTGTTCCTTGCTGCAAGCTTGTAATCTCGTGTGTACATTGACGACAGAGTAATATCGGCCTGGTGCTGCACGGAGTGCAAGAATACGATCTCTCGCTTAAATTCCTCGACGAAGCCTTGAAAATCAACTTGAAATATCACGGAGAGAAAAGCTTAAAGGCCGCGATAAGGTGAGTCGTGAGTGTCGCGATCGACAATGATCTCGTGTTTTTGCGACGGCGAGGTGGTCGAGTACGAAGAAGCGCCGCTTGACCGCGTTTGCGATTGACTTGGTTTCGGTTCAACTTTTACCCTGGCCATGTTTTTGTGTCCTTCAAAAAAATACTTCGCCTTATTTTCTCCTGCTAGTTATAAACAAGCAGTTATGAATTTCAGTCATTGCATTTAACATATTTGTATCCCCGCGAGCTGGCCAGTGTTATCACATGATGATCATTCTAATTTCATCGTCTCCCGATTTCCTGCAAGTCAGGAGAATCAGCAGTTTGGTATGACTTTCGACCGTTTCGTTTGACAACCAACAAAATCGTTTTTGCGGTTTTAATTTCCGAATTATTTCCAATTCGCACAAAATCGGATTTCTTTTTACCGAGTCGAATAGCGATAGTCGTATCGAGGCGAGCTTTCTAGTTCTGATCGAGCGCAAAAACTTTTCGCAGCCATCACCTAGTGGCTCGGGCCTATTCGTGCAAGGGCGAGTTCCGACAGGCTCTCCAGCACGAGAAGGAGACTTACAAGTTGTACAAAGCTCAGCTCGGCGACGAGCACGACAAGACAAAGGAAAGCGGCGAGTGTCTGCGCCATCTCACACAGCAAGCTGTCACTCTGCAAAAAACGGTGAGTTCTTACTGTTTCAAGCTTCATTGTTCTCAAACTGCTCTTGAAAAGCGGGTCTTTGAAAGCTTTCAAAACCTAGAATCATCTTTGTAGTTCTAGTTTCGTAACTTACGGCTCATTTAAGTTTCTGTTGAAGTTTTTCGTCGCCAAATACCTTTGTGGGATTGGTTTACACCAGAGGTGGCCAACCTTTTCTACCTCAAGCGCCAATTTCATTCAAGTCCAGTTCAATGCGCCACACAAACGAAAGATTTCATCAACTCAGAATCGATCTCTGATTTCCCTGTTTTTCGTCCCAAAATCATAATGTTCTCTAAAAAAAAAATGGTCTTCACTCAGAATCGATCTTCGATTTTCCTATTTTTCGTCCGAAATTTATAGCGTTCTCTAAAAAAGATCGTCTGATATAGTTAGATATAACTTGTGGAACGTTTTTTATTTGAAATATTTTCCCCGACTGCAATGCGCCACCACTAACCCTCCAATGCGCCGCAGGTTGGCCACCCCTGGTTTACACCAATCCACTGTTAATATGCATTTGATCGTTTACTCTGCGACCGACTTGCATAACAGTTCTGTCTTTATGAAGGTGTAGCGGCTATAGTCGTACACTTTCGAAATTGCTGACGCAGTACAGGCAACTAATAAAATGGAAACTTCTGTTTTTAGATGAATGAAATCTATAAGAACGGATCCACTGCTTCGATACCACCGCTGCAGGTTTGTAACTCGTCATCTTGTTTTCTTCATTAGAACCTTAAGCGGAAGTTGTTAAAACGCCCCCGGTAGGATATACAGGGTGCGGCGTAAGTAACGCCCTTTTTATATTTGTAAGTAACACTTATACTTTCATAAAACAATGCTTAAGAACTTTCCAACAAGTTATTATCTTTATTTTCTTCAAGTTAATGCAATAAATATTTTTGAATACAAAAAGGGCGTTACTTGTGCCGCACCCTGTATATTTTTTGTAATAGGTTTTTTCAAAATGCAATCTATTATAATGATTAAATATGCACTTGTCTAAGTAATGTTTTTAAACTTTTTTCAATTTTAATAATTTTAAATCGCTTCGCCTTTAAATCGGTTTCTTAGCTGTACAAAAGAAAGTTTTGTCGTTTTTCCATGAAAAACGAGTAAGCGTATTTTGTCTCTTCCAAGATGATAAGCTAAGGAAAACTTACATTTTTAAAGTTATTTTCGCTTGCAGATCGACAAAGCTTTTTCTCTTCCATGTAATACTTGTCGATTTAGGCAAGGCGGTCAAACAGGAAAGACTACAATTTAATGTAATTTAGAAATAAAAACTGGAAACACTCGCTGTTCAGACAAGATGCCATCATAGTTTTTTAGAACGTGGATTTGTAAAAGAGATCGATAATTCGTTCAAAAAAATCAATCCCGAAGTAAAATTTTTTGGGAACACGAAACACAAAGCTATTTCTCAATTGGGTTTCAATCGATGTTTAATAAAGATTTGATTTAAATTTGTGTCGCAGATCACGCCGCCGAGCATGAACAGCGTCCTGGATTTATTGAACGTTATAAACGGAATTATATTTATTCCTTTGAGGTAAGAAGCCACTTGGGTTTGTCGCTTGTCTTATTTTTCTCTAGTTGTTGCTGGAAAATTCGAATTTTACGATTTGCCTGTGTTCGATTTCCGCCGGCCGCTGTCTGTAGGCTACAGCATTGCGCACCCTGCCATCGGAGTTTGCCTTTTACGTCTTTTGGCGTAAAATTTTTCATCCTGTGCCTTAAAAACAATACTGCACCAAAAAAGTAGTTACTGAAAAAAGCTTTGCGAATAAAATGAAGTTATCCCTTATCCCTTAATATTTCAGAATCAAAACAGGTATACTCATTATGTATAGCTGGACCAATAATTTTACCCCATTTGGAAATACTTTGCCTCAGGTTACTCGACTCCTCTAATTGTTTGCGATTTTCAGTCCAAAAGACCTCGAAGCGATTCGTAGCGAAGTGCAGCGTCAACAAAACGACCACGAGAAGAAAGTTGCCGCGATGGCTTCGAAATCGAGCGATTCCAAGCAAGCTCCGGAACTCAACGACTTGAAGGAAGTGGAGACGGACTTAGATTGAGATTCCGACAGATTGCACGGCTCGTTGCTCACTGTTATTGGTTTGTGTTTGCCTTTCCTCAATCGTAGTCGAAATGCCCGGCGGTCTTCGGTGCTACTCGACTCGTGATCGTGCCGGACGTCGTGTGTTTGTTTCTTATTCGCTTAAAAAAACGAAAGCCCCGGATGTAGCAAATGCATTGCAAAATCGAATGAAATTTTTTCGTTGTATTGTAACTTTTATCGTATTTCGTGTTGTTGATATCTCGAGCGTCACCTGGTGGTCGAATGTCAAGCGCTATCGTGTTGGCCAAGAACAATTCATTAAATCGCTTGTTTTTCGAGTATTCTAATTCTTGAGCGTTGCACAAATTTTTCAATCGAATTTTTCGTATTTAATTTTTGTAACGAGAAACGCCCATTAAGTGTTTCTGCTCACAAAATTTGATTTTGTTTGGTTGCTGTATTGATCACGTAGTTTATTTGAAGTTGTTAAAAATTCGGTTGCAAAACCTTTTCTTTTGCCATTCATTGATCAGCTTTTGGTTATTCGGTTCTTAATTGGCTCTCTATTTTGTGTTAACACGCTTTTGATTGGTTGCTTTGTGCGTTTTTATTTAATTTGAGTTGTGCGAAATCGGTGTCGGTTTTTGTGAAACGTTCATTAAATCTTGATTTTTTTAAACCAATATGTTGTCAATCTGTTTTGGTCCGGTCGCGGTGTAAAGCTGATACACACTCAATTTCTTTAATTCGTTTTACTCTGCGGAACTTCACCTTTCCATTCAGGTTAGTTAGTACTTTTTCAAGGAATAGTCAAAGCCAAATTACCCAATTTTTAGAGTTGTTTGGAATCAAAGTCGCATTATGACAATTTTTCATTTAAGATGCTTATTTTATTAAGGATACCCCATATCTATCAGTGAAATTTCGATCGTTTTTAACTGAAAGAAATTCAACAAGTACAGTAATAGTTTATACAGGTTTTTGTCGTTAAATGAATACAGTTAAAGAATATTCAATAAAGACAAAAACCTTATGAATTTTGTTGACAGTTATTATCATTTTGTTATCATCCTTACTCTCAAGGAAAGGTCCTAGGCGTTGTACTAAGGGCAAAGTCTCCCGACGTGCTTTTGAAGATGCCAAGATATAGCTGTTGAAATTTTTCACTTCGTTTTTAGTCTTATGACTACCAAGCAAACCAAAGTGTTCAAGTGTCTTTTTTCAGTACTATGACGCGAGAAGTTTTTAAACTGCAATCTTGTCGATTGCGTGATCATCAATATGGCGGCGCTGCTACCTCACGCTGCCAACAATAAAAGATCATCGCGTTACGAACAGGCGTTTTGAAAGATAATTAGTCCGGGTCAGTCGTAAAAATGTATTGGTCCGTAAGCTGGATCATTTTTTAAGAGGTGACTAAATAAAAGTTGGGAACACCATAGTTTTAAGAGTAGAGGTGTCGGCTTTCCGGTTTTTTGGTAAAGTTATTTACATAAAAGATGTGAAAAGTTTTTCAAAGTTGATTCGCCTTAACCAACTTAAAGTAACGACTCTGTACAAACTCGATTAATTTTATTAAAAGTAAGAAAATTGCAAAAATAAATTACATTGGAGCTCTGGTTGCTCTACGACGGATAAGTGGCGTAAGAAGCGCGGAAGCCTCCGTGTGTTGCTGTCAAGTTTGAAGCAGAATGAGAAAAAGAAAGTGTGAGGTAAGATCCGCTGCTGGTGAAAGAGACCGGTTCAATGCTGTTATGAGTCAAACTCAGCAGCTCTCTGCTTTGCTCCGTCGATCCGTCCGACAACTGATCAAAAAATTTTATTGAATTAGACTTGATTCTAAACCTGGTTCTCTAAAAACGAAACCTGCCAAGTACTGATAAATATATCGCAAAAATTTTAACATATTAACAAGGGTTTGAAAACCGGGATCTCGGTTTCGGGATTCCAGGAATGTAGTGTCTTTTGCAATTTCCATTCCCCGGTTCTATAGTTGACACAGAAAAGCCGTGTCATCTATAGAAATCAATTAGAAATGAAACAAAAAATACACTAAAGTTGACCAAGCTTGTTTTTTTGTTTTTTTAAAACTTGGTCAAATTTAGTGCATTTTTTTTGTTTAATTTTTGATTGTTCTAGTTATATTAAGCAATGAAACAACGTAACCTATTAACAATATTTTTAAGTTCCTTACTTTTAAAACTGTTAATAAATAAGGCTTAAGTACATTCTTTTCTTGTTAGTGTTACATGTTTTACTCTTTGTAATTTATATTTAAAATTTCCGGTTTTTGAGTTAGATCTTTCCCATTTTGCCATATTTTTTTAGCGGGAAAACCGAAAACCCTGGTATTAACGTTGTTTTAGGCGGAAGCCTTCTATTTGTGCTAAATTAAGACTTTAACTTTTGCTGTCTTCATTTTTAAACCAAGACATATAAAAAAGCGGATATCAATCTAGATGCAAATACAATATTTTATGTAGAGTTAAGTAATTCTATTACCTTAAGTTTATGTTGAAATGGATTTGCAAAAAGTCCTAAAAGATTAAACTCTATTTTTGTTGATCTGAGATCACTCCGAATTCGCCAAACGCATTTTGTGAGTGATGTGAGTGGAACAAAAGGTTGGGGCCAGTTTGGCGAAGAAATGAACTGAAACGAAGCATTTGCTACCAGTTCACCCCCGCATGTGCTGGCCGCTGGAATGTCTGCAAATAGAAAGATTTTGTTTTATTTTTCGCTGAATTTTTTTATGAAAAACAGTCGAATTCTTTTACATGTTTGAAACAAATATACATGAACTAAGTTTTATCAGTCCTTAAACTGAATTGCAATTAACATAGGTTTGCTTGATAACTCGAAAATAAGCGCAATTGTGAAAGATGATTAAGAAAGTTTAAAAAGTTTTATTACTTGTACTGGTTAGACCAGAGCTACGCAAACTTTTTTCACTCACGACACAATTAAGTTACTTTCAAAACTTTGCATCATATCCTAATCAAATAAAAACCTTTCTTGTTCTTTGTTTGAATATTTAAAACAAAAAAGGGTTTAAAATCAACCAAGACCAAAAATAAAAAATCTTCATTAGTTAAAGAGGTAGAAAAATCAAAATTTCAAGGTTTTTTTATTTGCCTTTTAGCCAATTTAATGACCCACATAATTGTATTTTTGTTGATATTGTCATTTTTTGGCCCGTACTATTAAAAATGTTTGCTATCCCTGGTCTAGCAGCTGTAAAGCTTAATTTAAAAAAAACCAAGGTTTTTCTTATTTTAAATAGAATATTTAGAACTTCAGAATCCTGTTATATCGCGATACACTTATTATCGTCTTGCGGACTTAGTGGTGTGCCATGAAGCATCGGTTGCGAGCATTGAGTTAGATAACCAACAACGGCTTACATAGAACAGAAAGTGAGGAAGAGACACAGTAACTGAATTTTTGGAAAGAAAAATCAGTATCGTAAGCCTGACCTTTACCGAAGAAAGAAACTGCTGTATCGTGGTTCTTTTTTTAGACACTTAACGATTCCAGGCTTGCTTTTCCGAGCATACTTATTTTACAGGCTAAAACGTGTCGTTAGTTCGCATTCTCTATTTCCGCAAGACTGCGCCTGGGCAACATAGCCACTTTCATGGCAGAGTTGCTGCTGTGGCAACCAGTTGGTAACAATTTGTCAGATTTAGCTCAACCTGGAATCGAACCCAAACCTTTCTTGCCAAAAGCAGAAATGCTAACCCTAAACTAAGCTGACGTTGACAATTCATACAAATCTCTTAATTACGGGCAGGCACATAATGCCAGAAGCAAAATGAACAAAAAACAATTAATATGCATGAGTAAGCCCACCTGTTGGCACCACTTCATAATATGCAATAAAGCCTCTTCTATTGTCGTCTAGATCGGTGTCGAACTCGAGTCTTATTGAATTAGCCGTTGAAACGAAGCTTTGAAAGAAGTTACTGTCTCCACTTAACACTCCTAATTTTTCTTGATTGCGATCCCTTCCATCTCTTACCTTAAACAACAGTAAAGCCTCAGACTGGCAATTTTAAATAAATCATTTTAATGAAAAAATTATGTTTACAAATATTGGCAACCAGTGATAAAGGTCTCGAGACCGAGTTTTTATGGTCTCGGTCTCGAGGTGATGTGATGTGATCTCGGTCTAGTGTTTTTCAAATCGGTCTCGAGACCGTACATTTTTCGATATGTTTATTATTTGATGTTATTGTAATAAATTTTGCAATTTAGTTAAAAAGTGGACTGAATCGTCAGTTTGCCGCAATTTAAAGTAGCAAAAACCTTGGAGTCAAACTAATCTATATAGTTTTGCAACTTTTTTACATATCAAGATTTTTATTGTAATTAGGGCCATCTGTTACAAGATAATCCGATTACAAAAAATCTTTATTTAAATTTTTCTTTCAGCATCAAACAAGTCTGGTAATGCTTTGATTGTTTGTACTCAAACACTTGTCTGCAATCGGTACAGTATTACAGTGATAAATTTTTTTGGTTTTTATTTTGATTTTAATGATTATTTTAAATTTTTTTTCTTGCGAATTTGGATCGAACTCTTCCCCTAAAAAAGTAATTTCTTTGATCCTACTTATTTTTTTCTTAAATAGCGGGAACAAATTCTTGTTGTAAAAAAATTTATGTACCATTATAAGAAATAATTTGAACACCATATTTATATATTTATTAATCATAGTCAGCAATCTTTTCACAAAAAATGTAGAGTTAATGGCCCTCTCAGCCACAACCTTTGCTCACCCACATAGTTTGTTTGTTTATTTATTTATTTATTTTTTATCTTTATATTAATTCTTCTGCCTCGCAGAAAAACGTGAAAGGCGGTATAGTTAGGACAAGCAATTTCCGCGACCTGTTTCCAAAGATGCCAAGATATTGTTGTCCGGTTAAAACGTTTTTTTTTGATTTTTTAGTTTTATGGTGATATGACTGAGATTTGGAACTGCTTGCCAAAACCGCCAAGTAGAGCAAATTATCGTTAAATGTCTTTGTCAAGGACACAGCAGAATGACACGAGAGCGTTTTGAATTGAAGCCGTTTTATTCACAATTACGAGGCTCTGAACACTCGACCGCACTTCCCTCAACCCGTTTAATCACCAGTTAAAAAGTTGTGACCTATGGTTGAGCGTGGTCGAGTGGTTAAGAGCGCTGTGATTGATGGCGAACGTGATCGACCCCGTTGCGGTTCCAAAACCTACTCTCGCCATTCCTTGAAAAAAACACTTTACGGCAATTTACCCTGCTTGGCGGTCTTAGCAAGCAGTCCTGAATTTTGATCATATATCTAAACAAAAATTAAAATAAAATATTAATGAAGAATATTAACCAGACATCAATATTTTTGCTTCTCCGGAAGCAGATCAATGTAATAGCTTAACAGTTGTTTTTTGTATAGCGCCTCCGACAACTTTCTGTGAGTCAGGGAGTCAGTAGGATAAAATGAATATGAAATTTCAGACATTGCTCTGTCCTGAAAAGCACGTTTGCCGATTAGCAGACCGGGAAGTGCATCACTGACAGCATCTTACCCCAGGTAGTACAGCAGCCTGGGGTAGCAAAAGCATAAACCCTCGGCCCCACCCCTATTGTGTCTGACCTGGAGTGACCTGGAGCCCTTTCAAACGACGACGACGAAAGATTAAATAATTAATATTAAAATTACATAAATAATTTTATTATGTGAATCTTTAAAAGTGGCTTTCTTTTTTTGTTGCATCAGGTTTCCCTTTTGTAAAAGACATCACGGATTATAGTGATCGTGTTTTTGACTTTCAACCGCCCCCTCCCCATGTAGCAAATTTTTGTATACGCCCTTGTATGAATCTAATTGCTAAAACAGAATACGAAATTGTTTTAAGTTAAACTAAAAAATGTTAATATTTAAAATAAAAAAACCTTATTAGTTAAAATAAAAAAAAAACCTCTTCTTTGCAACACTTAAATTTTACAAGTAGTTGTACCTGTAGCTTTGCTCTCAAGGGTGGCTGCTGACTAGAAGACCGAAAGGTCAAATGGTAGTCTCCCTGCGGCTAAATTTTTTTTTTTTTATTCTATTTTAGTTTTTCCTTTTCGTTATGTGTATTATTTTTTCCCGCAAATAAAAGTATGTTGATTGATTGATTGATTAATATGAAGAGGTAGGTATAGACGACGTCCTAGAAACTGTTCCGAATAACCTACCCAAAAGATGCACAAAAAATAAACAGGGATAATACCTCACGAAAAACCAGCGAGCTGTTAAACAGCTTTTACTTTGCATAAGTCGTCATTATTTTTAATCTGTTTGAAATAATAGATTAGAGCAGGGCTTTTCAAACTTTTTTGTGTTATGGCACACTTGCACATTCTGGATAAGGCCACGGCACACCCACTTTGCAAAAGTTCACAATTCAAGTAATATCAATATTTATTGCATACCAGCAGCGCTGTTTTAATGAGAAGGGTGCGACTGCATACGTGCACATATTGTTTTGATACGGGGTTGAATGTCTGATAAGCACACTCTCTGTTCTTCCTCCACGCTTTGCAGTCCGGACCTGTGTTTGTTTTTGATTGAAGTCAGAGAAGAAAAGGCCGATTCTCAAAGGTACGTCTTGACGAACGGCAATAAGATAAGAATTACTTGTTGGAAAAGGTCAGGATACTCATGCCGAACGCTAATCCAGAAAGTGTCAAGTTCCATTTCATTGTGTTTTAGTTGTAAGGAGCGATCTATGCTTAATTAGAGAAGTTGCTCTTGTACTAACAAGTCCACAACGTTGGCAGCTTTTATCGCAGACTGATTAAACGGATTTTTCACCCAATCATAGTGAGAAATGTCAAGATCAGTCAGGAAAATAATGAGAAAGCCTTTGTTGAAGAATGTGCAGGTGGTTGGTTATAGACTTTTTCAAAACAGGTAAGTCATCAATTTCTGCTGCTTTTGTAAGAGGAAACATTTCTAAAAACCCTTCCTTAGCTTTTTGACGTCAAAGTTTCAACTTTAGCTGAAATGCACCAAGCTTGTCTGTTGCGGTCAACACAGATTCATTTCTACCCTGCACCTATTGGTATTAAGCATGTTCAAATGATCAAATACATCTGCGAAATATGCTAGCCTGCTCCACCACTGTTTGCAACCAAGGTGATGTTTGAAGTTAACCTTCTGATCAGCAAAAAAAGCATCACTTGCTCCTTAAGCTCGTAGATGCGCAGAAGAACTCTACCACGACTTAACCATCGAACTTCAGTATGTAAAAGCAAGCCTGTGTGCTCTGCTCCCATCTCTTTGCACAAAATTTCAAACAACCGTGTCTTTAAAGGACTGGCTTTAATAAAGTTGACTAGCTTTACTGCTGTATCAAGCACTTCTTTAAGATCATCAGGCAAGGTCTTCGCCATCAGTGCTTCACGATGCAGAAAGCAATGCGTAATTTGAACATCAGGATTTTTCTGTTTAACTTTGGAAACAAATTCTTTGTTTTTTCCAATCATCGCTGCAGCACCATCGGTGCAGACACTTACACAGTTCTTCCACTGCAACATTTCCTCTTCAAAAAATTTTTCTGTTGCATCGAATATTTCAGCTCCTGTTGAGCGAGCTTGAAGTTCTCGGCAAAAAAAAATACTTTCCTGGATTGAATCATTTCCAATAAATCTTACGTTTGCTAAGAGTTGGCATTTTCCTTTTATATCAGTCGACTCATCCAACTGTAAAGAAAAAAACTTGCTCTCTAACAATTTGTCTCGAAGCTGTTCCAGTATGTCAGCCGCCATGTCGTTTATGCGCCGGCTTACTGTATTGTCAGAAAGCGGAATTTTTTGAATTTCTTTTGCAGCATTTTCACCTAACATAATCCTCACTATTCTCGACAGCATGTTACAACTAAATTCTCTGCGACAGTATGGGGTTGCTTGCGTTGTGCAATTACCTGAGAAACAACGAAGCTTGCTTCCTGGCATTTATCAGACATAGATGTGTAATCACTCATCAATCGTGCTTGTTTGTATGTCGGTCCAGCAAACGCGTAAAAAACGTCGTAGTTTTTTCCTTAAGAGTCGAATGCTGGCTGACGAGATGCCGTTTCAGTTTACTCGGTACCATTGCCTCGTTTGCTAATTTAGTGCCACACGCAAGGCATAGTGGTAGGGGAACAGCGGCATCTCCTGTCCAAGTAAAACCAAATTGTAAATAGCTGTCATCATACTGTCGACTGCTTGGTTTTTTAAACTTTTTTGCTGGTACACTCTTATCGCTAACACTTGCTTCCTTTCGTTTGCCTATTATATCAATATATTTATCCATTGCTTTGTACAAGATGAATTTTAACTCGTTTAAAATATTTTCAAAACAATTCAGCAGTTACCGATTTATGCCAATATTATTGTGATGTCACATATTGAAATTGTGAAGTCACTATGACCGTTTTAAGGTATAAGGCTTTGTTGTTTTTGAAAAGAGCGTTGGCAAAGCAACACTACGGGTCCTAAAAGTTTACAGCACAAGGTTTTGTAAAAGCTTGAAATTTTCGCGGCACACTTTAGCCTCTTCTGCGGCACACAGTTTGGGAAGCGCTGGATTAGAGTAAGACAAATTCTATTCAATTTAAGCCAAACATAGCCAACAAATCGAACAACTGCAATACGCAGCGTTTCTCAAACCATGGGTCGCCAAGACTATGCGGATGGGTCGTGAAAGCTTGTATCTACAATTAATTTTAGCCAAACGTACAATTACTTTAGACAATTTGATTATGTCAGTAACTTTTAGACGTTTATAGTCAAAAAAGCGCCTTGTTATATTATATTATCCCAGGCAATATCACATTGTTTGTTTATTAGTTTATAGCACCTTATTGCACTTGCAGGCCGTATCCAAAAATCATAAAATTGGTGCAGTATAAAACTTTGGGGAGCAATTGGTACGGGTCGCATAATAGTTTTTCCCAAATTTTATGGACATTTGCTCGAATCATGATCTTTTAACACTCACGGATATGAGAAATTGTATTCTAAATTTGTGGTGAAGACCAAAAAAAATCATCACTTAGAATCTGTCTCTGATTTTTCGATTTTCGTCACGAAAAACTAGTACTAGCATTGCTTCTTCGCAACCACACGTGGGGCGCATGAAAATTCTTACGTACCGCAGGTTCCCGACCTCTGGTTTATATTGAGCTGTAGTGAGCTACATTTTCAAAGACTTGTTAAAGGTAAATAAACGTTAATAAATACATAACAATTTCATGTTGTTTCAATATGCTCTCATTCAAATTTATTTGGGCCGCAGTCATATTTCTAGATCGTTGTTTTTAGCGATTTTGGGTCGCAGAAAAAAGGTTTGAGAAACGCTGCCAATGCGGCAACACAAATAGCCGAGGTAATTAAACACTTAAATGATGTTTTAACCATTACAGTGATGACCTGCCTTCAGTATTTTTAAGTTTTGAAAAAAAAGTTTAATAAATAACCTGCTTTTTTCAACATTGTTAACAAGCATGCCTTGCATGTTTCTGCTTTCTTCTGCTCTATTTGAAAGTTTTTTTAAACAGGGTGGGCAAACTACGGTTCGTTACGGTTTTCTGTGGGTACCGCGAAAGCTTCGAGCAAATAAGTTTACTCTCCCTTCGCATACAATTGTGGCGATCTCTGAAAAAATGAAAAAAATTATTTATAAAACATTTTTAATCAATGTCCAAAATTTGGGATCACCACGTTTTCGGGAGGAAAATGGAGATTTTGGACGTTGATTGAAAGTGATGACTTTTTTTTAGAGATGACTATAGTGCGGCCCTCGAGCAAAATCAACTTATGAGTGCGGCTTTTGAGCTAAAAAGTTTGCCCACCCCTGTTTTAAAGCGAATTGTTTAATAATGCAACCACACAGAGCAAAGCGCTTTTCAACATGTTGGAGATGCTTGTTTTTATAAAGTGTGATCTTAAATTATTTTTTAAAAAATTATTGTTTTTTGAATACGTAATTAAAATAAACTGCATTTTTGTAAAATTTTTCGGTCTCAGTCTCGGTCTTGGTCTCAATTGTTTCTGGTCTCGGTCTCGAAATTTGCCGATCTCGATCTTGGTCTCAGAAAAATTATCGGGTCTGGGTGTCGGTCTTAACGTTTGTGGTTTCGGTTACATCATTGTTGGCAACAATAGCTTTTTCACTGATTTTCTTCAAACATTTTACGAAAACGGTGGTTTTGACCCAGCTTAACTGCAATATGAAAACAACTTTCACTTGTTTCTTTAACAAACCTTAATCCAATCGCAGCACGGTTCGGTGTTGACGTAGGTAAACCACAGTCGGATAGTGGTCCCAGGGGGTGAAGTAATTACCCAGGAACGAGTCAGATAAGATAAATAATTGTGCGGAAAATCGGGAGAATAGATGACGTCAAATCCTTCCGTGATATTGTAATAGTTCTCTGCACAGCAAACAAAAAATAATAAAAATACAATAGTTTTTTTATGGCTTCGACAATGTCACCAGCCATTAATATTTTCTTTACAAGCATCAATATTCGCTTTTGGGATTGCGATCTAACTGACTTTTTGTTTGCCTAATTTTGGGATTTTTTAAAACTTTTCGGAGAAAAAACATTGAATCAAAGCTTGCTCCAGATATCTTAAATAGGCCACGCTTGCTCTGCACTTGATCAAACAGTCCGACTGTATGCAAGCTAGTTTTAAAGTTTAAAACTCTGAAGAAAGCAAAAACCTATTCAATAAATAGCATACTCTGAAAGGCAATTAAATGTTTAATACAGCTTTGGTTTATCCTTTGAGTTTTTTTTGAGGCATTACGCTAGATGATAAATACAAATTTCAGAACAAACATTGGTTCTACACATGACATTGTCTTACACATTTCATTTGATTTTACTTCTGTATTTATCCTCTTGATTCACACGAAAGCCACGGAAGCGCTAATAGATAGGTAGGGCAAGCAATTAACCCGACCTGGTTCCGGAGATGTCAATATATTGCTGTCCGGTTGATATGTTTTATTTTGATTTTTTAGTTTTATAGAGATATTACTGAAATTTAGAACTGCTTGCCAAGACCACCAAGCAAGGGAAAGTGCCGTAAAGTATCTTTTCCAAGGACACAACAGAATAGCGCAAGTAGGTTTTGAACCAAGATCAAGTCGATCACAATCACGACGCTTTAATTGTTCGACCGCGCTGCCGACAATTGCAGACAAGTTGAAAATTAAATACTAACCTACAAGGCAGTCTGTTTGAGAACTTGTTCTCTTTATTCCAAAAAGTGCTTCATCAGACTCTGCAAACAATATAAACTATTAAATTATAAATCTAATAAAAAGTTTCTGATTCACTCACGTGTTTAAAGCCTTCAACAAAAATGACCTTGTCAATATAACAAATTTTCGCTATTTAAAATGATTCTTTACAGTTTTTGCAATCGTTTTCTATTAATCATATTAAAATAGGAAAGAAAACAAAAAGAAATAATGAACTAGTATGAAATACCATAACCATTTTCGGCTTACATTAACCCTCTTCAGATAAATAAAATATAAAAAGAATTTGCCATAAAATTTAAAGCAATATTTTCTTTATCATTAGTCATAACATTACAGTATATACTGTACATTAGGTAGCAGATTTCAATAGCATTTTCTTGGATTTATCTTTGGTTAATCACAAAATGATAAAATACGCTATCCCAACCAGTTTTCATCATTTTCTTTAATTGCTTTTAATGAATAAGCATTGATATTTTAATAAATTTTTACCAAGGCGTCATGGTGGATTTATTTGGTAAAATAATTTATAAAAGATAAAATTAAAATTAAATTGATATTTTTAGATCTCTCAATATTTTTTTTCTCATCCTAACTTTTCTTCTAACAATTTAACTCTATACCTTTGATTACACCAAGGGCTCTTAAACTTTCTGAGACGCGCTTTTCTTTCATTATGAAAACAAAACTGGCGCCTCCCTGTTGATGATATCAACAAAACCCAAGCCCTAAAGTATTAAAAAATGTAACAGCAAACAATGGTTAATAAAAAGGATGTTGCTGTTTTTTGGAAAGCAAAAGTTTGGTTCATGACCTTGTAGCAGATGACGCAACTCAGATCAGCTTCGCAGTCAAGTTCGTTTCTGTGTTTTGTTTTTATACTTAGAAGAGCAGAAAAGACACTTTCAGTCAGGTTGGTCAATGAAACGGAAGGAGTGTAGGTATAGCTCTTGTATTTACACTCTTGTATATGTGCACATATTTCGCTTAGAAACCAGTCAGTGACATACGGTAATAGCTTCAAAATTGTTTTTTTGCAATCGAGTTACATTTCATTTCCGAAAATTCTTTCTGCAAATCTTTGAAAAATATCGTTGTTCAGACAAAAATGATTGCTTCTCAACTTCAATTTTAAAAGGTCAGTGTCAGTCATATCCGGGAAGTAGGGTTAGAATTCTTCTTTTAAAAGTCGTAGGTGACCCTCCATCTCGACTTTAAGCTCGCCCTTAAGTTCAATTTAGTTTAGTAAAGAAAGCTGCATTACTTTTTTAATTCGACAATGTCCTGCTCCAGTTTTGCGACGAAAGCGTTGATGGCATCACAGTCATTGATACAGTTGATATTCTTACCCTGCATACTTAAATTTAAAACGTTTAACGTTTCGCAAAAATATACACAAGATTTGCCAACGTAAGATAAAACTCTTTTTACATGATTGACAAAAGGAGATCTTGTTTTCCATAAACTTTAAAAAACAGATTAAGTTTATCTTTCATTTCATACACAGGGCTAGGATGTTACCTTTTTGATAACTACCGAATGGATGTATGAAAAAGCAGATTCTCATGATTCGAATCCATGTCCTTGCAAAGCTTGGTAAACAGTTTCGTATTGGCAGCACTTGCTTTAACGTTGTTGACATCTCGTATGATTGTTGCCAGCTTATCTTTCTCGGCAATTGGTGAATTTCTGGAGCCTAGAGCCTTTCGGTGAATCACGCAATGAGATCCAACAGCATTGAAGATTTTTTCCTTTATCTTCGCAATGAATTCACTTTATGATCCAAACATTGTCAGATCACCATCAGTGCAGATACCCACAAATTTTTTTAAAAGTATAATATTGTTGCGATAAACGTGGGGCCTACTTTAAATACATCTTCTGCTCTACATGTGGTCTTTAGGGATCCGCAAAACAGTATATTCTCTTTAATTAAAACGAACGTAGAGTAACAACTGCGGCATTTGGGAAATATTAGTTGTTTCATGATATTTAATTGAAAAAAAGATACTTAAGCTTTGGCAAACTTGGCACTCGATGCCCTTTGCGAGCTTATCAATGGTTGTTTTGATCGTACAATCCGAGAGTGAAACCTTCAGCATCTTTTTGCTATATGTTTTTTCCAACACAAGACCAGCTGCCTTTAACATACCCGGTTAAATTAGTGTTTTACCAATGTTATGAGCTTTCATCTCTATTGCAATCATATGAGCAATTTTGAATGACGCTTCTATTATTTCTGAAAATGAAGGTTGGCGAAAGTATTCAATTTTTTGGAAATTCTTAATTTTTTCAGGCAGTCTTTCTTGCTTTGAAAAGAACCTGGAGGCTTATCTTTATGGCCAGGGTGTTTTTTCTGAAGATGACACTGCAAACGACTTGGTCTCATTACGTGATTGCTCAAAATTTTCATAGCATATCCTGCATTGTGGTACCACTTGACTACTCACCATGATATCTATAAAACAATATTTTTTGGTTTATATGAACTCCTTTTTATATGAACTGCGCCTCCCTTATGAACCTTTTACGCCTCACTTGTGGGGCGCCCCCCCCAGTTTAAGAAGCTCCGGATTACACCAATTAATATAAAAACTATGCTGTATGTTACTCACAAACCAACATTTTCTTTTTATTACAAGTTTTCCAAAAAACAATGGAAATAATAGTAAAATTTAAACGGTTCAAAAATTCAAAAACTGTTTTTGGAATTGTCAATTAAATGGCGAATCAAATTTTTTTTGTCAACTGCATTGGCTATTATTGTACAAGTTGTTGTTACATATCATTATTTTTAGTTTAAAAAAAATTAGTTGAGCCTACTACAATTTGGAAAAGCTAGTTAAAGAAAAATTGGTAAATAAAAGATCTGACAAAATGATACCATAGCGTGTTCCGTAAAGTGCGCCGAATTTGACATTTTACCAAAATGGAGAATGTGCGGCGCAAGCCGTGCAAAAACTCCGAACCATTTTTGGCAGAAATGAAACTCTCTGCGAGTTTACTGTACGCAGACCAGTGACAAAGTCTGAAACAATTACTGTTTCTCAGTTCGACGAGAACGTTTCCGCCCAGACGATTTCATCATGAAAACTGAACCAGTTGCGTAGTTGAAATCGCATAACGAGTTCTTATTGTTAAGACATTATATTAAGACAATTTAAACTCGACGCACTTTATGGAACAACCTATATTTAAAAAAAAACATAGATTTCTAAGAAATACATATATATTGATAGATTTCTAAGAAATATCAATATTATTTTCTAAGAAATATCAATATTTCTAAGAAATAGCATAGATTTCTAAGAAATATCAATAACACCAATTATAAACAAAAACACTTGATTGAAACTTCTTTTACGGTCAAAAAGGCGCACGAGAGAAAAAAATTATGTAACTAATACTTATCTGGCATCTTTCGAAAATAAGTAATCGAGAAAACGTGTTTCGCATCTTTTTTGTATCGTGTCATATTTTCACAAAATATGGGATTTTTTTAGAATAAAAATTAGTGTCAATTAAAATTAAACGATCATATTTCTGGCAACGTTTTCGCATTTAGTTTGCTTTTTTAACTTCAAGGTTACCTTAGCTCAAGCTCAAGATTTAGTTTGCTTATTTAAGCTCAAGGTTACGCGGAAAAAGTTTCATTTTTAGTCCGGCCAAATCCAACCGAGAATTGCCAACGACTAGCCCTTGTTAAGACAGTTTCTTGCATGCAGCTGTGGTTTCTAATTTAATGTTGTGAATACGTTTCCCCAAAAACCCAAACCCAAAAAACGTTTCCTCAAAAATTCAAAAATCCAAGGTCGAACTTAAACAATATTTGAAAATTTGATTTAAGCTAAATACACCCAAAAGTTTAACTAAGAAATGAATGAAATTGTTGGGTTCTTGAAATGAAATTGTTGGGAGCTGCTTTGAAGTCCTGGTTATGTGACTTCCTTTCTTCCTGTTTGCACCGACTCAAAATTCCCAAGATCTGAAGAAGAGCGCTTGTGGTTACGATCCCAAAACCAACAAAGCCCATGGGGGACCCAAAGAGTTATCGACCGATATCTCTGCTCTGTGTCCCCTACAAGATCCTTGAGCGGCTTATCTACGCCTGCGTTGAACCATTAATCAATCCACTGCTCCCTAAAGAGCAGGCTGGGTTCCGACGCGGGAAGTCAACCGTAGATCAAGTTGTCCTGCTAACCCAGAACATCGAGGATTCTTTCGAGGCTAAAAAGAAGGCCGGTGCCGTATTTGTCGATCTGACAGCTGCTTATGACACTGTCTGGCACCGTGGCCTTACCTGCAAGCTGCTGAGACTACTTCCGGACAAGCACATGGTCAGAATGATTATGGAGCTTGTCCGAAATCGAAGTTTTACCCTTACCACCGGTGACAGCAAGCAAAGCAGGCTACGCCGTCTTAAAAACAGCGTTCCTCATGGATCGGTCTTGGCTCCCCTCCTATTTGACATTTATACGTACGATCTTTCTTTCATGATTTTCAGAAAGTTTGCTTATGGTAATGATCTAGCATTGTTGCATTCTTCTGAAAACTGGAAGGACTTGGAGGGGATTTTAATCCAAGATATGTCTACACTTTCAGCGTATCTCCAGACTTGGAGGTTGAAGCTCAGTCACACTAAGACGGTGACAGCAGCCTTTCACTTAAATAACCAAGAGGCCAAACGTGAGCTAAAGGTCTACAACAACGGTAGATTTTTACCGTTCTGTCCAACCCCTACTTGTCTTGGGGTAAAACTGGACAGATCGCTCACGTTTCGTCACCATCTAGTGGCATTGCGCAAAAAACTATCCTCGCGCGTCACACTGCTGAGGCGATTCGTGGGCTCGGGATGGGGTGCTGGTGCTAAAACACTACGCATAGCCACCTTGTCTCTAGTTTACTCAACAGCTGAGTACTGTGCACCAGTCTGGTGCCGCAGTGCTCACACTCGCTTCATAGACAGTGTCTTGAACGACGCCTTGCGCATAGTCACTGGATGCCTGCGTCCCACTCCAACGGACCACCTACCTGTATTCTCAGGCATCCAGCCAGCTGAGCTTTGCCGAATGGGAACGACACTCCCCTTGGCTCATTGTGGATCTTTGGACCCCGATCATATCTTGTATGGTCTTTTAAGTGGGTCCTCAGATACTCGCCAAGTGAGACTAAGATCCAGACGCCCGTTTGTGCCAGGTGCGCGGAATATTTTGAACAACCTTGCCAGACTTGGCATCCGCGCTTCTGAATGGACAAATCACAAATGGAAAACGAAGTACTGTGAGGGTACTTCCAGGCTCCGTGCTTTTGTGTCCCGGACCGGTGCAAGGCCTGTTGGTATGGGCCTACCCCGAGCAGCTCGGGTTAAGCTCAACCGCCTGCGGACTGGTGTTGGGCGATTCCATTCGTCCATGCACAAATGGAGTCTCGCTCCTTCACCGAATTGCGAGTGTGGCGCCTCTGAGCAAACCGCAGACCATGTTCTAACAGCGTGCGAGTGTATACCTCGGGCACCACATGGAGCACGAGGTCTGACGGTTTTGGATGACGAAACTCGATGCTGGCTTAATGACATCACTGCCAGCATCTGATCCAGGCGGTGCAGCAGTCTGTGGTAGTAAAAGGACAAACCCTCGGCCCCAGTTCTGTTTATGTCTGGCCTGGAGTGGATGCCCTTCAAACGACAATAACAACAACAAACATGTATTAAGCGCTTTTCGGAATTAAATGGGAACAAAAGAGTTTTTAAATTTATGACATTGCCAGTGCACTTAGTTCTGGGACGCATAAACTAAATCATCACACTGCGTGCGTACAGTACATTACGTGTGATAATTAGCAACACAAGTATCACCAGTGAGTACCGAACCCGTAATCTGTTAATGGCAAGACCAGTAACTATCAAGCCGAAGGAAGTATAAGTAAGTTGTACACTTACTGCAAACTCTCATGCGGCGTAAATCGGGTATAAACTAATTTAAAAATTTAATCCCGCAACCAAACCATACCCAAAAATCCACCAAATTTACAGCTTTTGACACTTAAAACACGTGACACACTTTAGGTCAGGGGTGTCCAACCTGCGGCCCGCATGTGCCCCATGTGGCCCCCGAAGTCTTTTGGTGCGGCCCGCGAAGGAATTTTTAATCAGATGCTCCATCAACTTGAAATATTGCAGTGCATTTAAACCTCTACAACCTGTGTTGCGCAAGAGATGCCGAAGCGTGCCCCAAAAGCTTTTGGAAAGCACTAATTCAACGACAAAATAAAGTCCACAAGCAGAGTGAAGACCTTTTTTTTTTAGACACGTAATTTTGCAGACAAAAATTGTAAAAAAACCTTGATTAAAAGTGAAGACCTTTTTTTTAAGGAAACATCTCCTTTTGAGACGGAAATTTTCGTACAAACTCGCATGACAACATCACTTTGATTGTTTTAGCGATTGCAACCCGTGGTAGACTTTCAGACAAAAATTTGGCCCGCGACGAGCAAAAGGTTGGACACCCTGCTTTAGGTTATTCAGTGAATAATTATCGGGGAGCTTTTGCTATACAATATTAACAGATAACTCTACCCTGCTCAACATATTTCTGTTTTATGGAAAATTATCGCTTGAATAACAGAAGGACTGCGTTTTTTTGTAATTTTTATAATTGTTATCCTTTTGATAAAATTTGCTTGAAACAAAACTAAACAGCTGAAAACAATAACGCAGAGTAACGAAAGTCTGCAAAAGAAAGTTATTGTGCGGTTCTTGGAGATTCATCACTGCCAAAAAATATTTTTAAGTTTTTGAACTTTCTTTTGACCTTTTAATGATTAATGTGACGTATGTTTAACATTATTGTAATAATGAAATTTCAGTCTTTGAAATGCTAGTACAAAAGCGCTGTAACTGTCAATAATTCAAATTTGTGGCATCACCATTATCAGTTGCTGAACTTATTTATCAATCAAATTCTTATAAACCTCGAAAAGTCGAAAGTCGCATAAATGAATTGAAAAAGCGAACAAATTAAAAGTTTTCTCCAAAATATTTTGGTTAGAATTTTGAGGAGGCATATTTAAATGCCATGACAATAGAATAATCCAAAATGTTGTGAGTGATTTTATCTTACCCAATGAGTTTTCTTGTTTTTATCCAACAATACTTTGCTCAGCTAATCTATTTTTTAAAATTTGGAGCTGTATTGGCCATGACATAGCCTAAATATATCTTAGATCATTTTTAAAAAGCACAACTAACTCCTATCCTCATAACATTTCAAAATAATCAGATAAAAAAAATGATCAAGCGTGATAAACCGTAAGTAGGACTGGAATGTTTGGAATGACTGACATTTATCTTGATTTAAATTGCCGAATAACAACCGTGAGGCTTTGCATTGAAACTTTATTTCAAACGAGTGTCACATAAAGGGATGAAAACTTTTGGGATACTTTTCTCAAAGACTGCTGATTGAAAGTTATGCTTATTCGGCATTCCGTTCGCGTTCTTCTACTTTTCGCCAATTTTTGATTGATCGATCAAAAAGAAATTCTCTTATGCATTTAATTAAAATAACCACTTGAATTTGTTTTTACTAGACCCCTGCTACATTTTTAAGTGCGTAGTTTCTTTTCATTTTATTTAAACCTTAAGATTTAGAAAAGATTAACGTCGGTCTTAATGAAGGTAGTAAGTAAAAAACAATAGCGAATACAAAACAAACTTTCTGATGCAATCTTATGCTGATGCATTTGCTTATTTCTTATTTGTTTTAACGGAAACTTTTTTAATATACTGTATGATTGCGATAAGAGTGCCGGTTATGTAGCCGTTACTTAATGGACAATCGGTCAGTCATTTGCTTACAAGATGACCAATTTTCAGCCAGATCCTTTTTTTATGATAAAGAAGTTCAGATGTTTAACTTTTATGTGTGTAGCACATGTTTTTATTGTGTAATTACCAATAAAAACAATAAAAAAATAATAAGACAGTAGGCAATAATAAAAATTAAAAAAAAAATTCTCACTAATCAATTTTTATTCACGCTTTTTTTCATTTAGCTATAAAAATAATTTCCTGAGCACCAACTTGTAAAATAACTCAAAAAAAATCCCCAGCTGGCGTTAGTTTCGTCCGAGTAAAAGCGAAGAGATAAAGGATTTCCGATTGACGACGAAAAAAAAAGTCCTGATTTTTCTCCTTGCAAAACTGCAAGTATCGGCGAAGCTTCCAAAACTCCGTCCCTAATCTGAAATAAATTAAAAAAGTTAATAAAACGTTTTTACGTACACACAAAACGCTATTTTGTTGAAAAACTGAAGAATGTGATGGCATTTAGGTATAAAATTAATGCCAGTTTAAGTTACTACCTGAAAGCCTTTTAATGCCAAATTATTAAAGAAGAATTATTTTTTTAAAGGGAAATAAATGAATTTTGATTTAAAATTGAACCACAGAAAAGGTTCTCCTGTCATTTGCTTTTGTAATCGCGTTTGAAGTCCAACGAAAGTTGTAAAAGTAACGTTTTTTTGTCCCTAGATACGGCGCTTTAGAAACTTTATTAACTTTCGTTTCAGAGAACTATCCTATTTGAAAACTGACTTCAAAAAAAAAAGATAAAAGACCGCTTTGGCAATTCGTCTAATAACCGAGAAATTTTTTGAACAGCTAGTTGCAATAATGTTTAAATGATACCTCTTTAACTAATTAATACGGAATAAACAATTACACGACTCTTAAAAATGTTTTAAAAAACACTTGTCAATAGAAAGCAAAAGTACAGTTTCGCACAAGCAATTTTTTCAATCCAATCTTTTGCCTGAAGACAAATAATAAAAAAACTTTATTACTCCGATAGTCGCAAGTTTTAATCAACAAAATCATTAAAACCCAGAGTGAAATTTCGTAGAAGTGCTTTTCCAGACTAATTGCAAGACAGCCTTGTCGCTCGAAAACTAATTGACCGCAAATTGTTGGAAACAAATTGAGCTTTGATGCCTGTTTGAAATGAAAACGTTGCTGAAACATCATTACAAGACACAGTATAGGATTGATTAAGCCAAAGGTTCTAACCTTTATTTCGGATTTGATGTCTTTGCCAAGCCTTGTCCCGGCTTTAGGAATTGTTATGATCAAAAATAGAAAAATAAATTACTTCATGAATACCATCGAGGGCAGATTGAATTGTTTTGTTTGAAATAGATTTTCAATGATTTAGACCGGGGGTTTTCAACCTGAATGTCGCAGCCCCCCGCGTGGGTGGCTGGCTATTTTCTGGAAATCACGGAAGCGGTTGGTGAACAAGTTTTAATTTAAAGTAAAGATTTTTTTTGGAGAAAACTGATACGAAAAATCAGAGACACATTTCAAGGGAAGACTTTTTTTTAAAGATCACCAGAATTTTGGACGAAAATTAAATTTTGTTCACTGAAGGGGGTGATTAAAGTTTCCTTAGGTTGGAAATCGAGTCTGGAATGAAAAAGATTGAAAACCACTGTTTTAGACGCTCAATTACTTTTAAGCAGAAATTATCACAAAGTAAATCAGAATTTTCAAAATTAAAAGAATTCACGATAAAAGTTATAACACCCGCTCATTATTTGAACTCGACGTTATTTAATTTGCTTTATAACTGATAGCAATGATGAATTGCTTTCACAATTTACTTTAGATCAGTAATTCTTAACCGTTTTTTCAGTTATGCCTCCCTGACGAGATTTTACAGGACACTGCGACCCCAAAAAAAGAAGTGGCGCCAAGCTTTTATAGCAGCTCGGGAGAATGTTTTCTGTACTCAAAAGAGAAGCAAAGACCAAAAAAACTTTTCACTTCTAATCAAACGAATGTAAAACCACTAAACGAGAAACGTCAATTCTCAAACACGAGTTTTACTATTGCAATAATTTTTTTAAAAAATTAAAAAGTTGGAAAGAAGAGATATCTAACTTAATACTTGTGCCTCCTTACAAACTTTCAACTTTTTAAGTGAAAAAGTAATTCTACCGGTTAAAAACCACCGCATTAAACGAAACGAAATTTTTTTGCCTAATTGCTTTTGAAAAAATGAATAAAATACTTAATATTAAAAAATTTAATTAACCCTAAAAAGCAAAACCACCAACCGTTAGACCGTCGCAGCAAGCTTCGGTTTTGAGATAAAGAACGGTGAGACACACGTGTTCCGAGGATGGGGCAGCAATCGTCCAAGTATAGATCGAATTCTGGGGGTAAGAAAGCGGCCAGTTGGGCGATACCAGTACCTCAGATGTGACGGTCGCTCGAAGGTTTTCTGCCGGAGCCAATTGAATTTGAGCTGAAAAATCAAAACGTATAACCTTTAACCTTATGCACATGATCGTCATCTAATTACCATTGGTTGTCATTGCGAAATACGTCATAAAGCTGTGAAAAGGCGGATCTACTGTAGTTCCACATGTTTAAGTTATAAACAGTTGGCGAGATTTGGAAGCAAAAATGTACTTTACGTTTAACCAAATTGATATTAACAGTACATCACACACCGATCGGTTTCTTAATACGGTACTAAAGCGCCTTTCAAATTGTTCCTGAAATTAACCAAAAGAATTTTGATTGATTATTTAAGCAGAATTTGTGGATTTTCCGCAGCACAAATTTATCGCTTTTGCTGGTGTGGACTTAAAATACTTCTAACGTTATAAAATTGGCGGTGAGTGAAAATAAATTAAACAGCACTGATCTGTATTAATTATAAAGTATCGTATTTTGTAGCGCTGTTTTATTTGAAAAAACAACTTTTTTGACTGTACCTCTTTGCTCTGGTTTTGATAAGTTTAAATAATTATATTTGCTATTAAATAACTCACCGATTCTAAACCGCAAGGTAAATCCCCTATTAGATATGCTTGTGTCACTAGCGAATATAATTTGTAAAGCGCCGAAGGTGCTCGCAAATTTTCCTCCAGAATAATTTCCACGTAAAATAGCAACTTTTCCGGCTGCTCTTGAAGAGCCATCTTTGATCTATAAAAGTCATAATGTAAATCATTGATTTAAAGTTTATTTATAAATAATGATAAAAATAAATGAACTCGATTCTTATTCGCTGCGGAAAAAAGTAATTAATGAATAATACCGGTATAGCCTTCGCGGGAAAAAATAGAGGAATTAATACAAAGTGAGAGAAGAAAAACTATGGTGTAACTAAATCTTAACCTAAACTTACCCTTCTAACCTAATCCTAAATCCGGTCATAATTTACGTGATTTTGAAAAACTATTTATTACAATTATTTTTGATAAATTATCAGGTTAAATTAAAAGACCGCTTGAGGTCGTGACTTTTAAAAACTTTTTTTATCAGACAAAACCCGTAATTAATGTAATTTTAAAGATAAAAGCGAGATAGTTTAATTAATATCTAAGTGTGTCTGTCTGCAAAACTATTCGAAAAAAAATTGCTTTATTGCTGCTCTCTATTCTACAAATAATTTTCCATCTAACACTGCAATTAATCAAGTTAATTTTTGTTTATGTAAATACATAAACTACCAATCGTTTTTCCCTTAAATATTTGCTTCGTAACAAACGGCAAAAGCATTCCCGAAAATTGTCTTGAAAACAGTTCTTCACAACGCTGAATTATTGTTTTATCAAAACCATACCTTAAGTGTTCCATCAATTAAAAAGATTTTAATCTTTTATTTTGAAATTTTGAAAACAAAACATAAATAACAGCGAAAGTACTTTTCTCACTTGGATTGTTTCAAGCAGATTTTTTCGTTTTTTTTATTTTTATCGAACCAATCTATGCTGGGTTTTTATACAAAACAAAAATGTAACGCGCCAACACTCAGCACTTTATCAACTATTTAAAATGGAATTATATAAGAAATAAATGTTTTTCAACTGATTTTGTCCGGAAAAAGATTTAAAAAATTTAACATAAACTTTGTGCCAATCTCGTTTTAAATTTCGTCAAACAAATTTTGTACAAATTTATTCAAAATATTGATTTAATTTTTATTTCGCCAAATATCATCATTTTCAAACAAATTTTCTGGGCGATAATCATAAAAACGCGGCTGATGTTTGTCCTACAATTTTTAAATCTTAAACCTTTTTTAGGGAAAGAACACTAAAAAATTGAGGCCTAATTTATTTTAAAATTTTCTTAATGTTTCTTTTCTAAAAATTAGTTCTACTGATTGATCAAAGTAAAACAATTAAATTTTGAATTGTTCAGAATAAGTCGAATGTTAAAAATGATTTAAGATGTGCTGAAATTTTCTTAGCATCACTATCAATAAAAACTAAAAAATAATGCAAGTAATGGATTGTTTTAATACAAATAAAAGAGACAAGACATAAGTAATGAAAGCAACAAAACATTTCGCAATAAACCTACAAAATGATTGGTTTTTGTCCGCGTAGAATTTCAATGTTTTTTAATAAGATAAAATGACGTTGTAGATTTTATGGGTTTGTTTATTATTATTATTATTATCTTATTTTTTACATTCCTATTAAATTTATCTTAAAAAATACCAGTATTCACTGCAAAGTAATTAATTAAAATTTTGTGCAATTAAATTTTTTGTTGATTTACAAAAAAACAAAAAAAATAATTAAAACAAAGTTTTTTGCACAAATAGTCTAATTAGTAAAAATAAAATAAATTTTGCAATTCTTAATGCTCTTAGTCAAGCTCATTCCTCTTAAAATTTGTACTTTATTGTCTGCACTTTGTAAAAAAAATACGCTATAAAAAAATAACTCAAGGCATTTTTCGCATTGAATGAATAAAATTACTTCAAGTGTCTAAATTTTAAGTGCAAATTTTATTTTCCCTTAAAAAGATCATTTTAAAATGCAAAATGCCAATAAAAACTACGCAATATATTTTATAACTAATTGCAAAGCTGAACAGAGAAATGTTTAGTCTTAATTATCAGCCAGAAACAATTTGTAAGTCAATGGAAGGACTAAGTCATCATGAGAATGTGAATAAAATATCAAGTATATTTCGTTTCCGCACTATTTCTTTCTGGTAAATTAATCAATTGTTTGCAATCGAATGACGCATGGAAACGCCAGTTTCACGAATCAAGCTCTGTTTTATGCCGACTGCTTCTTCAAAATGGACTTTGATATGTTTAATTTTAAAGACGTTTTTTACCTAATTTGCAACCGTTTTAACATTTGTACGATTGCTTATGCAATTATTGACTTTTAGTCGAAAATAATAAATTGATTGTTCAAATATTTGACTTTGCAACATAGGCTATTCTTGTTTGGAATGGATTTATAACAATTCTTTTATGCAAACTTATATCCCGCCACTAAACAACTAAACATTTACATTATTTATGTTCAAAAGAAAAAAAAAATTATGTTACTCTGATCACTTTCTGCAAATTTTTTCATCCAGCAGGTTGTTAAATATTGAAACCGCTTTTCAATTCACTCCTTTTTAACTTAAAATTGTCGGAAACCCTGCTACGCAAGTTACGCACCAACATGTAATCGCAGCATAATTCCGTCCGTAGGTTCAAGATGCTGACTTCAACTTGATTGGCCGGATTCAAAGAAACTATGGTCCAAGTGCAATTTAAGCCTTCAGAGTAGTTGTTGGGATAACTAGGACTGCTAAGTTCTTGCAAATTTTCGGTTGCCACTAATCTTTCCCCGCATGATCCAAAGCAATTAACCAAATCTACAACGATAGAAATCAGTTTAAACATTTAATATTTGAACAAAACCAACTACCTATTTGGAAAATGCAGTTTTGTAAAGTTTACTTTCACTTAATTTTATTTAAATATTACCATTACAAGTTTTTTTCAATTTGAAGAAAAAATTATCCCAAAGCTTTTTTTGATCATTTTTGGAAGAATACATTAATTCGATGATACGAAATCCGATTAAATGTAATTTTAGAATTTTTTCATCACTTTGATCTTTTATCCTAAAGATTATCAGACAAAAAGTTTTGAAACGAATTTAATTTGTGCTTTTTTAAAAACCTTCTGTGTCTACAATTAGATTAACAAAAAATATGATTTAAATTTTGAGACAAATTTTAAAATTTTCTCTAAGCAACAAATATATTGATGCATTAATTTAAACACGAGTTCTTATTCTGAATTTCAGGGCCTTGAATTCCTGAAAGCGCAATACGGCCGGTCAGCAGTTGCCTCAGACGCGAAGGGCTTAAGTTTGGCTGCGATACAGATGCAATGCTTTGTACGGCGCTTGCCATCACGGGATGTAAGCTCAAGTGGTTGTCGTGTGTATAGACGCAACGTTGCTGGGATGCATAAGTGCGGATTCATTTCTAGCTTCGTCGTATGGAGTGATTGAGCTAATCAGTTAAAAAAATAACAGTTTTAAGCAAAGTAACAGAACGAAAAAAATGTATTTTCTAAAATATGAATAACTGATCAAGCAAATTTCTGATATATCAAATTTCATTGATTATGACCATGCAAATATGCCCATTTTTTTTG
This sequence comes from Diplosoma virens, assembly GCA_963680785.1. Lineage (NCBI taxonomy): Eukaryota > Metazoa > Chordata > Ascidiacea > Aplousobranchia > Didemnidae > Diplosoma > Diplosoma virens. The sequence continues at coordinate 23,066,489 of OY796892.1, read as the reverse complement.
TAAATCACTCTTGTTTAATAAAGTTTTATTATAGCAACAAAAACAAAAAAAAATTTATAATTTTTTCTTATTTACTATTTCTATGACACCGAATGACCTAAAATCAAGCAGAAAAACGACTGATACAAAAAAATTAAAAACACTGAGACAATCCAAGGTTATATTTTACTAATTGATTTTCAGATGATACTTTGCCGTCTGGGTGACGTCGTTAAGTTGGATTCGTCAACTATACAGAAGAAAACCGATCACGATCCCTTGTCACATGCCAAGCACACAAAGGTAATTGGAGAATAATAATGACAATGTCGCCAAACATAATACGGTTGCTTCCTATTTTGCATTTACATTAGTGTTTCGTGAACAGATTAAAAGGTTTGCATATAGTTTGTAATTTTGTGTCTGCATCACATTTTTTATTGCTCTCTGCTTGTGAAACGTTTAAAAACATTGTCAAAAAACGAAAGATTGAAAAAAATCAAAATGTTAAATGCCCGAGCTTTATAAGGTAAATACTATATAACATTTGTAAATGCATAAACTATTGAAAGACAAAAAAGTCGGGCCATAGTTTAAAATAAAAATGTTGGTACAATTAGTTCTTTTATCTTTTATTTCTCAAAAAAAAATCGACCGACTTTGTTTTAACTTAAACTAAGAACAATGATTAAATCATATCTTGTTTTTCAGATTCTAGTTTTTTATTTTCAATCTTTGCATTGACCAGTTTTGGTGACGTCAAGATAGTGCTGTTCGCGTTGATACTACTATTTCATTTTTTTGATGAGCTCATTTTCAAATTTGCACCAAATAACATCAAAAATATCAAAATTGATGAAATTTTAATTTATTTACTATTGCAACTTGAATTCAGTCGTTCTAAATTTAGACCAAGAAGATGAAGAAGCAAAACAAATCTAAATTCTGAAAAAATTTGAACCTGAGCCATAAAAAAAACTTTAATTTTTTGGTCTTAGCTTTTGAATTTGATTATTTGGATATAAACAAGTCATTCGTTCATTTTTAACAACTAAGTAATTTTTTTTTGCTTGGTCGTCAAAGGTGACTCATCAAATCAAATATAAAAACGTCAAAAGTAAAATATTAATTTATCAGTTTTGGAAAAACCAAATCATTGAATTTTGAAATTACCTATTTTGAAATGAAAGTTAAACCTTAGAAAATGTAATAAAGAAAACGTTTTAAACGGTTTTGGGGTGAAAAAATTTTTTGTTGCATGACTTTTTTGCATAGGTTCATAGTAAAAATCATTTACAATGAAATACACTATAAAAAATAGGAAAACTTATATTTATAATAAAAGTTTTATTTATTCAATTTTATGTGGCATAACATTTTACATAAAGCGCAAAATGTCCGAAATTTTAAAAACGTTTTTCAATTCAATAGCTAAAATTATAAATCAAAGCATAACTTCCGCATCAACAAAGACCGGTTGCTTTTGGATTAAAAATTGAGAATACGTTTTATCAAATGTTGAATTTATATTCACACAGCCTATAGTTGCTGGAATTTTAACTAGAGTAAACTTTTTTTACTTAAACCGTTAATTTATTGTAATTTTCGAAGTTAAAGAAAAAAAGATGCAATCACTAGCCTAAATCCAGAGATCAAAAACTAAAGCTATAAGATGAAAACGTAAAATATCACGTCACTGAGTACTTTTTTTAAATATAAACACAGGAAAAAAAATGATTAATTTATAAGAAACTTATTTGGGCAATATTGGGCAAAGGCTTCTACGTTTAACTTTTTTGTATTCGTTTAATCATGTAATTTGTTGAATAATGAGAATGAATAAGCCTTGGATTCCAACGGCCAACAAAAGTTAATATTTATACCACCTAGCTTTTTTAAAATAATTTTAGAACGTAAAAACTGAGCTGAAAATCATAAGCAAAAATTAGTAAAAATAATCAAAATATTCGGCAAGCAAATATTGTTGATATTTGAAAAGTAATAAATTACTTCTTATAGGTCAGAAAGTCTTTTTAGTATATTCGCAATTAAAAAAAGATTTTTTTCGCCAATAACATTCCAAAGCATTTGTTACATTTTCTGTTGAATTAAGCCTCCTCTACACTAGGCGTAGTTTCTCAGCGTAAAAATGTTTATCTGTTGTACAGTATTCTAAGCCAGAGCTAGCGTAGAAATATGATAAATAAACATTTGTAGGCTGAGAAACTAGGCCTAGTGTAGACAACGCCTTAATCTTACCTTCAAAAAGGAAAAGAAAAAAGAACCAAGTCTTTGAGAATTGAATCATTGCAGCATTCGTGGAACTGGAACTGTGGTGTTGAAACTTTACGTTCTTCTGCGACGTGTGAAAGAGTCAACGCTTAAATACCAAACGCAAATGATTTTGTCCACGGTTAGGTCGATTCTTTTTTTCTTTCTTTTTGAAAAGAAAACAAAACGTTAATCGCTAATTTAAAAAATGATTTATCCTATGATTTTGCATTATTAACACTTTATTATTTGCATAAGTCATGGTTCTTGCCAATACTTTATTATTGATACAACGATTACTTAATTAACGGAGATACGCGAGTTCGAATAGCACTTACCGAATAAAAAGAGTAAAAACGGGAATATTACCTTGCGGACGATTTTAAAACAAATTAAAAAATAAAAATTCTATAAATGATTTTTTCTTATGGCGTTTAAACTTTACAGAATAGAACAGAACAATTGAAATATCAATAGGGTTCTTATTACACACTTCGACAATTAATGTTTTCCTAATTGTAACAGATTGGGTGTAAATTCAACAAAAAGCAGAGTGTGCTGGCTGCTTGTTTTCTGCTTTCTTGAATCTTGATTTCATTGTAAATCTATATGAATAAAAAACTCAATTTTTTAAATATTATAAGGTTCTCTTTTTTCAAATATTGAAAAAACACTTAGAAGATGATTAGCCATTAGGAAAAACAATTTGTTTAAAAAGGTTATTATGTTTGAATATTATTTAAAATAGTTTTTAGTCATTTGAGTGACGTAGAGTAGAGAGAAAAACAACTTTGAAGTATGAAAAAAATTGTTAAAACTTTAAGTTTATACAAATCGCAATTAAAACTGTATTTACTAATCACTTTTTAAATTAATTTGGCCTTAATTAAAAATTAGTTTTTTTAGAATTATACAGTAGTAATGTGTTCAAAAGTATCAAAACTTTTATTCAAGTTCTTATCCATAAAAGCAATCTTGATTGCGTCTATTTTGCCTCCAGTCTTTATCATAAGAATAGTTTGAAAAAAAAGAGATGCATTAAGCTAAAAGGAAGTGATTAGAAGAAAGTTACTTGAACTGTGCCCACTGAGCAGCTTTTTATATCTTAAATTTTGTTTTAATTTTATGGATATCTTAAATTTTTGTTTTAATTTAATTCAATCATTTATATTTTCATTGACTTTTTTAGTCGTTTGAAAGGTTAAACTTTAGTCAAAAAATGCGACATTTTTCATCTTCAAAAAGCGACATCTAAAAAGTTGCAAAAAAATTCAATCAACGATCTTAGGTCCGTATATTTGTTTGTAAAATTTTGCAGCAAACAAAAATACAAAAATAAATTTTTTAAAAAAAGTAGAACGCTAACTTGTATTTCGCCGTGTTTGTTAAAAATTGACGTGGTATATATTGAAGTACACCAATGTGATATTGGTCGAAATCTCATAAATTTTTGCATTTTTGGCAAGTAATACGTCGTTTCCCTGAATAACAAAAATTCAAATTAACCCTGTATGGACATTTCCACGATCGATTGAAATATTATATACCACCATCATGATACTACAAGCAATTTTGAAGAAAAATTTTCAAGTGTAAGCGAATTAGAAATGATTTTTTGCTCATCGTTTTATACTCCAGGCAAAACTTTCGATTCTTTTATTCTGCGTCGGTAGTTGGCACTAGAGTGTGATTTTTTCAGAAAAACTTGTAGCATATATTTTAATAAAGTAAAAAACTAATATTTATGTAAAAATTAGGGACTCGGTCGAAAAACATCCGAATCTGCCTCCCTTCGGATTTTAGAATCTAGAAAAAAGATCAGCGGCCACACATACAAGTTAATTTATTCTTCAAGGAACTTTGTTCTGTTGCTGCGATGCAATTTTCCCATCAAATCTATGACGTAAAAAACTACAATTTGTTCTTAGAATAGATTTATCACTTTGAATTCCTAAAAAAATGAAAAAGTAAACTTTTAATTTCGTATCATAAGTAGCTCTAATGCATTTAATTATTATTATTTTTTCATTATGTTAAGTTTAACAAGGTAAATCTAAATGATTGGTAGGGTATTTCGTTCAAACTGCCCGTTTACATTGTTGAAAATTTTTTTGCAATTTGGATGTAACCAAAAAAACTTTCCAAAAACTGAAAAATATTAAAATAGTTTTAACCGCCCGTTTTCGATGCTGTTTTATAATTTTTTCTTAAAATCTAAGCTAGGCTATTCATGGAATATCAAATGCATGTACAACGACAGTAAGGAGAAGCGCCAGTGTAATGGCGATATCGTTCTTTCGTGGAACATACGGGTTTTTTGCTGTTCTGTTTGTTTTTTAGTAAAGCTAAAAACCACAAAAAGCATGCGTTCAAAAGCTATTCTCATTGCGATTTGCTTTTCTCGTAAGCAAAGACAGTTGCAGAAAAAATTCTTGCAAATCGTCTGATCGTGAAACGCCTTTTCATTGGTGCACTGGGAGAAAAGGCTGCATGCTTTCGATTATCTGATGGAACGAAGCAGTGAACGTGAGAACTTGGAACAACAATTCCAAGCATGCTTCAAATTTTCTGAAATTGCTAAGCAGAAACTAGTTAATAAAAAGCTGAAATTGGACGACTTTTTAAATTTTTCTTATTATTAAGAGGCAACGCGAAACCTATTTTTACTATAAATTAACATCATCTTATCATCATATCAACTATTTATCCGCCTCGCTGGCAATACAACATCGGAAGAATTAAACGTAAAGCAACAATCAAGCGATTACCCGACCAGTTTTTGGAGATACCAAAATATTGCTCCCCGGTTGAAATTTTTTACAGCAATATAACTGTAATTTAGACCTATTTTTTAGGATGACTGAAAAGTGTCAAAAAATTATCTTTTCAAATTTTTTATAAATTTTTCAATTATTGCCGCTAAATCTTTAATCTTTAAAACACACTAAAGCAAAGTGGGAGAAATTGATCCGAATCAAGATCGTCTTTAACTTTACAGGCTTTAAAGAGCATTGGGTTTGTACATGATAACGTCACAAACAAATGCTGATATCGCGAAATAAAATATTGGCATGAATAAATGTCCAAAAATGACATCCTTTACTTGGCAGTCTTTAAAAGCATCTCTAAATTACAGTTATATCACTATAGAAACTATACTGTAAATTGTAAAAGCTACAAAATCAAAATATGGAGGTAATTGTTAGCAGTTTCTCTATATTTATCGCTTCGCCGTTGTCCTGTGAGTCAAATAGATGACACGATTATTTGAATGAACGCACAATACTTTGGCAGAATCTTGTATAATCTAACTTTTAAGTCGAAAGTTAAGCTTTTCGGTGTGTCAAAAGAAAAAATAATAGATAGAAGTAAATACGACAATTGTTTTCTTATTCTAATAAGTTAGTGGTTTTCATTAGGCACTGGCGTCATACAATTATTTTATATATTACATTATTTATATTTTATATATTACATTATTTTATATATAACGCGGAATATATAAACAGTTTCTAATCAGTGCAGCCATCAAATTACTGCCCTTTGTCTTGCTGAACATACCAGCTTGATAACAAGATAAAAAGCACTTTTAGAATAATTGAAAAACAAATAAATTATTTCTGAAAAATTTCTCTCCTGGGACACTAAGCTATGTCAACAATTGATTATAATTAGACTTTAAATTTTGACGATAGATAAAGCCTTTTGTTGAAATGCATGATATTTATCCAAATTATTTTTTTAATGGCATTATTTTAAATCATTTTTTTGATGGTGATATGATTTCCTTAATGGCAATATGATTTAAATTGTGTGTCACATCAATTACAAATTTGCGGTCTAACTGCTAAATGAGTAATTAAATCGAATTTAATTTAATGCATAATTAAAAAATGTAAGCCCATCACACAAATATATGCCAAGGTGTCAACCAGGAAAGCTAAGGGGCTAATTAAAGCACCCACTTAGTCAAATTGCGTTAACTCAGGTGAAATTTAAAAAACGTGAAAATTTCAACCGAAAAGTTGGTCTATGCCTCCAATTAAAAATGTTGCCCTTTTCTATTTCATTTTATTCTTGCATAGGTTTTGGGAAAAAATAGGCAGGAACCATAAGCATCAAAAGTTTAAAACGTGTTACAAACTTTCCTACGTACAATCATTATCCCATCATTTTCGAAAACTGACTACCGCTGTGGTTTAAAAGTGAAAAGTAAGAATTTAATTAATTTTTTTTCAATAAAATATTTCTAATTGGTTGCGCATTAGGCCGCTGTAAAGCAAAATGACCAAAAACAATGTTTTTTAGATAGTTTAAACCCCAAAAAACCAGCTATCACAAACATTAAAGTTTAATTTTTGAATTATTTGCAAAAGGTATGTGTCAAATATAGAAATAGATTTTTAAAATGATAAGTTATGTAGGATTTTCTGCTAAAACCAATATAACAAAAGTTGCTGGAAACTAGCAAATCAGCCATGAAACATTGAGAAAAACTTGAAAGAAATCGTCGGCTTGGAACCAGGGTTGCGGAGTCGGAAGATTAAGATCCGACTCCAACTCCGACTCCGACTCCCGACTTTGACTTTGACTACAACTCCGACTCCGACTCCGACTCCGACTCCGACTCCGACTCCGACTCCGACTTCCGACTCCGACTCCGACTCCCTACTATGAGCAAAATATTTTTCTTAAATTAAATTTAACTAAGCAAAAATCATCCTTTTAAGTTGTTAGTTGCACAAAATAAGTCAGGTTTTTTTAAATACATAAAAAAATATTTACTTTAAAAAATTATGTACATGTATATGAGTGTATATACCAGGGGTGCAAAAACACGGTCGCGCGACCAGAAGATTTGCCCGTGCGACGTAAATCAGGGACGTCCAACCCGTGGCCCGCGTAAAGGTTTTGAGTGGTTCACGCAGTATTTTTTGAAGCCCTCTGTCGCGTCAAGTTTGGCAGAAATGGAAAATAGATTTGTGTGAAAACCTTGTTATTTTTTAAAGTTCATTATAATTTTGGGACGAAAAAGTCAGAAATCTGAGACTAATTTTAGGCGAAGACCTTTTTTTTTGGAGATCAAAGTCAAAATGGCCCTGGGCTCAAAAACGTTGGACAACCCTGATGTATGCGCTACTAAAAATTTCTGTGTGCTACTAAAGTTAACAAAAATTTTTGCACCCCTGGTATATACATATATAACTGCAAATTACTGGTGCTAATCGGAAGAGTGTTCAATGGCTTCAATAGTCAGAACAATTATTCCTGATTATCAAAACACAAATATTAAAAAAAATTGTATTAAAATAGTCCCAACAGACTGTTTCACCTGTAAGGCTCATCAGGGGACACAGTTAAAATAAATTTTTACGCTTCAGATTAAAACTCGCATCTTAGAAAAATAACGCTACCAAAAGCTTGGGTTTAAACGATTATTTTACTAAAGTAAGTGATTGATTAGCAAATAATTACTTTTGTTACGAGATATTAAAAGAAAACATGCTGTAATATTGCACATAGATGTATTCTTAAACTTGACCAAGCTGCCGAAAAGATTACCGGTAAAGCGTAAAAAAATTTATGGATTATTAGTTAAAAGAAAGTGTTATAAAATAATCTTTTTATAAAAAAATGATTTTATAACACTCTCTCTTAACGAATGATCCATACAAATGTTTTATACAGTATAAAAAAAAATTTTTTTAGCACTTGCTCTTAACTAATGATCCATAAACTTTTCTACACTTTAATTTTTTCGGCAACTTGGCCAAGTTTAATACATCTAGAAGTATGCGCAACATTGCAGCATGTTCTCTTTTGATATCTTGTAACAAAAGTAATTATTTGCTAATCAATCAATCACTAACTTGGGTAAAATAATTGTAAAAACCTAAACTTTTGGTAGCGTTATTTTTCTAAGATGCGAGTTTTCTTCTGAAGCCTAAAAATTTATTTTAACTTTTAATTTTTGCTTATTTTATTTCTTTCAACGTAAATAATATAAATTTTTTTTAATTGTTGAGCCTCACAGGCGAAGCAATTTGTTGAAACTATTTTTATACAACATGTTTTTTTTGTTATATTTATGTTTTGATAAATACGTATTTATTGTACATATAATTATATTATATACACAACCCATTAACTATAATTCTTACTGTGTTTGAATGAAACATTAATACAAATCACATTTAGAATACTAACTCGAAATGGCATACGTAACTCGAAACTAAATATGTATTCTATACTTAATGTTTATCACATTTTCTGAACATCAAAGTATTTTATGGATAATCATGATGTTATCTCTAGTCTATTTTACAGTTATTGTTTTTCCCATGGTAAATCGAACCCGCGACAAACCTTAATGTTAATACAATTAATGCAGGGGTGCAAAAATTTTTGTTAACTTTAGTAGCACACAGAAATTTTTAGTAGCACATACATCAGGGTTGTCCAACGTTTTTGATCCCAGGGCCATTTTGACTTTGATCTCCAAAAAAAATACATTAATCTCTAAAAAAAAAAGGTCTTCGCCTAAAATTAGTCTCAGATTTCTGACTTTTTCGTCCCAAAATTATAATGAACTTTAAAAAATAACAAGGTTTTCACACAAATCTATTTTCCATTTCTGCCAAACTTGACGCGACAGAGGGCTTCAAAAAATACTGCGTGAACCACTCAAAACCTTTACGCGGGCCACGGGTTGGACGTCCCTGATTTACGTCGCACGGGCAAATCTTCTGGTCGCGCGGTGCGATTGCGCGACCGTGTTTTTGCACCCCTGAATTAATGACTTGTGTAGGGCGTGGGTGTAGGACTAGACCCTGAGTGTTGTCTCCTGCGTGTTAGGACTGCATCACCTGTAGTCGGTTCGAAATTCAATGAGGTATGCATCACTGACGAACTTTAACAAGAGCAAAACTCGAGTCTGGTACTTGTTGTTTTAGGTGGCTTAGTTTTGTTTTTATCAGTAGGCAATGAGGTTAAAACGTAAATATGAAAATTTCATACTTGTAAAAATTTTTACAAATGTTAGTAATAACTATGGAATTTATTGACAATGAAAATTTGAAAACAAAAGTTTATAAAAACAAAAGAAGCAAAAAAACCATATGTAAAAGAATTAAAAATTTAAACCCACAATTATAGACTACAAGAAAAACAATAAAATGCGACTAATTTTAAAATTATCCTGAATCACCAACTGCATAAAAAGAAACTCAAGAGAAAAATGTTGACATTTCCATACCAATAATAAGCTCATCCTTATATCTCTGAAATAAACTTCAGCTATTAGTTTGATGGCATAAAGTCCATCTTCTTCACAGTAATTCATGGTTATATATTGATAGTAAGAATATATATGTGAATTTTGTCGGATTTTGTAAACCAAATAAAAGGGGGTCTGTAGTTTCTATCTCATGAATATTTCAATTATTGTAATTTTGTACAAGACTGAACATGCAGGCTCCCTGCCGTTTATTGACATTCATATTAGGAGATTATTAAAAAATTCACCTTGGTTCTAAACTTTTGGTTGATATTTTTTTGAAATGTTTGAAATAGCAAGAAGACTAAGTTTTAATTTTCAAAAATTTTAATTTAATAATTTGCTCGTAAAAACAAAATTGCTTCTGTGAGTTTCTTCTTTATTGCAGCCCTTTGGTCTATTCTGATGAGTCTTAGTGATAAAAACACACGTTCAACACTCGCTTCTGTTGGAGGAAGTACTTATTTAAAGACATGTCAAAAATATAAAAAAAAAGGGGGGGGCATTTTGGAGGTTGAAACGGATTAATGGCATTTACATTAATTTCAATGGAAAAATTCTCTTTGTCATTGGAGTAAATTGAGGTACAAGCTCGGTCACGGAACGAACTAAACTCGTATGTCAAGGTACCACGTATTATAGAAAGAGGCTGCTCAAGATAGTAAATTGATTATGCACCTGGCATTTGCTTCCTGTCATTGGATTGAAGAAAGGGAAGCAACTAAATAGGCTGCCCGAGCATAGCATTACGCAAAATATTATTTGCTTACAAATTAAAATGTAAACTTTTTATGAGTCGCACGCTGTGTCGCGTGATACGCGGCAAGGTTCTCTTAAAAAGATTACTGTACTGCACTCCACTGGCGCGCGCGGCCGCGTAAGTTGCGCAACTACCATCACTAATACGTAAAGAAAGTGGACATGAGGAGTCGGAGTCGGATAAAATATTCCGACTCCGACTCCGACTCCTAGTCTACTTGACAGTCCGACTCCGACTCCGACTCCGCAACCCTGCTTGGAACAATCAACTTGAACTAGTTGATTATGCTTGTTTGTGGCAGTATTACCATTGGAACTTGAAATATGTACTTAATATAAAGAATACAAGTCATAAACGTGCTATAGAAAATAAAGTTTGATACCGATAAGTTTTACATTGCCCAAAAATTTAGAGAAGCCACAAGCTTTTAGTTTAAACGCTTATCTAAAAAAAAATTGCACCTTGACATTATGTACAGCAGGGGCATGTGGTCAGGGCATGCAAGTTATGCGTTGCATGACCAAAATTTTAGGGACTTTATGACGAACTTTTGCGCAATAAGATATAGATTTTTTAATTTAATTAGAAATGGTACCGGTTTGGGATGAAATTAGAGAAATTTGAGGCCAATCCGAGTTGAAGACTTTTTTTTTCTTTTTTAGAGAAAACCTTGGTTTTAGCATGTAAAATAAAATTTAGGAGAGTGATTTGAGGTGATGACCTTTTTTTTAGGTCACTATAATTTTAGAAGAAAAAGCGCGAAATCTGGCAATGATTCCAACTGATGACTTTTTTTTTTAGAGATCAGTACAAAATTAAGACAAAAATTGCAAAATCCGTCATTGCTTAGGCGATGGCTTTTTTTTAGAGAACACTACAATTTTGGGACGAAAAGTGTAAGGTTTGCGAGTGATTTGAAGTGACGACCTTTTTTTTGTTTTTTTGGAGAACACCGTGGTTTAAAGATAAATAATCGATCTATGTTTTAGAATCTCACACAGAATTCTTTCTGTTACCCAGAAAATATTGCATGTCCAACCCATTCACTACCCAAAAAACACTTAGTTGCATGACCAATTTTTGGCATGCCAGTTGCATGACCAGTCTCAGAAGTCACCGCACGCCATTGATGTACAGTAAAACAAAACAATGGAAAGAATTGTTTTTTTGTAATTATTAAAAAGTAAAACTAAAAAAATCATTTGAACAACATGACATCTTCATTTTCGAGGCGACATTGATTGCTTTGTTCATTGACATTTGCCTGAATCAACTGAAATTACAATAAAAAAAATGGTTGAATGGAAGTATGAAGCTCAAATTTAAATCTTAACCGTTAACCTGTTCTGTAACTCCAACAAAGATTCAAAATCAAACAGATCCTCTCATTATAATTACGTTTTTACCCTAAGTTTGTAGTGCCCGTCTCAACAGCATTGCGCCTGGTTATTCACTTGCGTGAAATAGTTGCAACGGTGGCGAGTCAAGACTATGTCAGATTCGACTGGCCCAGGGAAAGGAACCCAAAACTACTGGGCCTAAGTTACTACAAAATTAGTTTTTTTAAAAGCTTTTATGAAGAAAGTGTTCGTTGCAAAAAATTATTTTTCTGGGGAAAAGAACAAAACGATATAACTTTTTCATTCTGGCGGAACACATACGTATTATACAAATAATATAAAGCGTACAATATCTGTTAGAAAAAAACGAGCCTCTTAAGCATGCAACATCTCAGAAGCTATAATGCAAAAAAAGAATTTTTTAGGCTCTTTGAGTATGTAGGTGCTTTTAGGAATACTAACGTCGCCAGCGAATGATCGTCGGAAGCGAAGATTTTTTTACCTCTAAGTCTTTATTTAACATTCTGTGAATTATGTTGTTTTTTATACCTATAAAACAACTTCAGCTTTTCTCAATATTTTTAGATTGCTAGGTCACTAAGAATCTTACATCTTTCTTCAGTAATTTGATGTGACGAACACAATATCAAGAGTATGTTTCTTTGCTACACGTTGAATCGTTTGTTACATTTTGTATTTTTACTGTAGTGATTTGACGACTAAAAGTCTGTTAGCACATTTTTTTGCCGCCCAAAAAATCTAGAGTGATATTAGCCCATAAAAGATAAAAAATATTGAATTTTAAGAGTTTATTACTAATGAAGTGTTCAAATTAAGAAAAACTTTGATAAATTATTAAATAAAGGGTTTAAAGTGAGATTTTGTGTAACATTTTCTGAACCTTTATAGTTTATTGTGGCAGACTTGGGCAAAATACTCTCCAAAGGTATTTAAATACAAATACAAAATACTTTCTGGCAATGCTAGTAAATACAAAATACAAATACTGTAACAATGTATTTAAATACATTTGAAAATACTTTCAAATATTTTTTTAAAAAAATTATCCACTTTAAAAACAAACAAAAAATTAGCAAATACAGTCGAGACAAGGCCAAAATGGTTATCAATTTTTATGTTTCTATTAAAACGATCATCGTATTATCATTTGTTTATTATAGAAAAAAATATGACTGTAAAATAAACAAAGAATAATTTAATGAATTATGTGAATGGAAACGTAGTAAATAAGTGGGTGTCCATCAAATCGATTCAAATTGTAAATCATTGTATCTCTTATCTTGGTTATTTTACAATCACTTTTTGTTTTACATCAAACAAATAAAGATACATCGATTTACGTTTGAATCGATTGTAGCAACTAAATTCGTGATCGTACAAAAGAAACGGTTCGTCAGTTTATTATCCAATAATGTACATCAGCAGTTTCGCATTTGTTTGCTTTCAGTAAGGTTAACGTTTCAAAGTTCTTATCACTCATCCTTCCCCTGCGTCCTTGTAAAATGATAGAAGCAAATGAGAGGAGACGCTCAACGGGTGCTGACGATGTCAGTGATGTGTTGAATTTCAAAAACACGTTTTTGATTTTCGGATAGCGATGCAGTGATTCCAGATTATTATTTGGGTCTTCCAAAAATTGAAGTACTTCACTGGAAGTTAGATTATTTTTCTGTGTTTGTGAAGTTTCTTCTTCGTCGTCTGACCAGTGAAAAAAGATATCACTACTTTTGTTGCATTTAAAGCCTTTTCAGAGCCTTAACTTTACCAGTACTTTTAAAAACGTCATTATCATTTCCTTGAAGACCGATGTTCAGTTTGTTGAAATGGTCAAATATGCATGCCATATAAGAGAGCTTTGCTAACCAAAAATTATTTAAAAAATTAGTAGCTCGTTGATCCTTTTCCTCCAAAAAAATGTCCCCAATTCTTTTCTTAGTTCAAACACTCTATTGAGAACTCTTCCTCTTCAAGGCCAACGTAAAATAGCAACCTTTTATATGATGCTTCCATTCCTTCGCACAACTTCATGAACATTCTGTGTTTTTTGGCGCGCCCCCTATTATAATTGACTAAATTTACGATTTTGTTGAGAAAATTTTCAAATATTGCACTTGCATTGTTATTAGCCATTCCTTTCATTTTTTTTGCAACTATTGCTTCTCGATGGATAACACAATGGATTGGAACGCAGTCTTGGAGAAACTTACTTTATCTTCGCAACAACCCCATTAATCTTTCCTTGCATTGCAGCAGCACCATCTGTTGTTACCGACTTACAGTTTTCCCAACTCAGTTCATTTTGCTTGAAGTAGTACTAGTAGTCAAGTTTTTGAAATATAGCTTCAGAAGTTGCATTTACACCTAGTGGTTGACAAAATAAATAATGTTCAGAGATTTTGTTTAGTTGTTCTGATATGCTTGGTGGTCTTGACAAGCAGTTCTAAATTGCAGTATTTGGAAGTGAATAAGCGTCTTTTACAGTGACATTGTTGAGTTTGCGAAAGTCAACGCAAAAACGAGGGGACCCATCTTTTTTCTCTACCAAAACAACCGGAGACGACCACGAGCTGGTGCTGGGTTCAATAATGCCTTGTTTTAGTATTCTGTCAATTTCAGCCTCAATTATCTCCCGCTTAGCTTGTGGTAAACGACGTGGAGCCTGTTTAATCGGCTTTGCAGCACCCGTATCTATTTTATGCCGAATTGTAGAAGTGCGACCTAATGACTCCTATTTATCTGCAAAAACATCTTGATAGTCACAAACAAGATCAATTATTTGTTTCCTCTGAGACACCGAAACCCCCTCAATGCGATCAACTATTGATTGCAAGAACTCAGGTAGGACTAAAGTCGGATCCCGACATGCCTGTGTAGAAACAAAGGATGAATGATCCAGAGGGATAATATGCCCACCTAAATCAAGGTAGCCCAGACCTAAATTTAAGACTCCTTTGTGATTATTTAAGACATCTACTCTCAGAATGCCTTCACAGCCATCTAAATCAACATTTGGAGGTACAAAATTTGAAGATTGCGTGAAGTAAAAGATTTTTCTTCCCAAAGCTTTTCATCTGACACTCTTCAGAGGAAATTGTCAGAATAAAGCAGAATTGAAACCGAACTAAATTATAAAGGGGGAAAGTAGAGTTCTCATTGGCTGAAAGAAGTTGGCCAATGAGAGAAAAGATTAAGAAATTTTCAAAGAGTAGACGAATTCTTTTTGTTTACACAGAAGGGGATTGAGAGATTTAATGAAAGTCGCTTTAAGAGCAGAAAGGTGAAAGGAAGAGCGACCTCGAGCGAGAATAGAAAATTTTTCGTTGCTGTAATGAAGGGCGCATTGGGCGTTGTCAAGAAGATGTTGACCAATGTCGGATTCGTGAAATTGTTGTGAGCGTGTGTTGTTCTTGCAAGAGCGGGAAAGACTTTGGCGGTTGGCCGAGGCACGAGGATTGGTGATGGATCTAGGAACGTGTTGTTTAATTCGCTCTTCTAGCCGTTGAGACGTGCGACCAACGTACCGACTATCGCAGTGGCACAAAAACTGGTAATTAACATTGCTGTGATGATGGGAAGATAACACGTCTTTCTTAATCGCTGGAAGGAGCTGTCGGGTGTTGAAAATAACACGTGGTTCGACGGAGAAAAAGCAGCGTTTCACAGCAGACGTAATCTGCTTTTCGAACTTCATCGAGACGTTTCCAATCCATGGGATGTGTAGGTAGACAAGGCAGTTTTTTACTGTGTGGACCGGGTTAGAATTTAATTGTTAAAGTTTTCGCTTGAAAGCCGAATTGATTACATGTTCCGGGTAGCCATTTTCCAAAAGAATTGAACAAATTTTGCCAAGCTCTTGGTCCAGTTTGCTTTTAGAACAAATCATAAAAGCTCTGTGAACGAGAGTACCAATTAGATTGATTTTCCGTTTCTGGGGACTAAAAGAGTTCCAACGTAGATATTGGCCAATTTTCTCCGTCAAACCACGTGTTATTTTCAACACCCGACAGCTCCTTCCAGCGATTAAGAAAGACGTGTTATCTTCCCATCATCACAGCAATGTTATTTACCAGTTTTTGTGCCACTGCGATAGTCGGTACGTTGGTCGCACGTCTCAACGGCTAGAAGAGCGAATTAAACAACACGTTCCTAGATCCATCACCAATCCTCGTGCCTCGGCCAACCGCCAAAGTCTTTCCCGCTCTTGCAAGAACAACACACGCTCACAACAATTTCACGAATCCGACATTGGTCAACATCTTCTTGACAACGCCCAATGCGCCCTTCATTACAGCAACGAAAAATTTTCTATTCTCGCTCGAGGTCGCTCTTCCTTTCACCTTTCTGCTCTTAAAGCGACTTTCATTAAATCTCTCAATCCCCTTCTGTGTAAACAAAAAGAATTCGTCTACTCTTTGAAAATTTCTTAATCTTTTCTCTCATTGGCCAACTTCTTTCAGCCAATGAGAACTCTACTTTCCCCCTTTATAATTTAGTTCGGTTTCAATTCTGCTTTATTCTGACAATTTCCTCTGAAGAGTGTCAGATGAAAAGCTTTGGGAAGAAAAATCTTTTACTTCACGCAACCATCTAAATCACCTACAATCACATTATGCCTTAACACAAAATTGCCGAATTTCAAGGGTGCGTCGCACTCACCATGACATTTAACAGGGCAACCATTTAAAGCAGTAACATATGACACATTAATCGGTTTTAAAGAAAAGCGCAATGTTAATGGAGCTTTTTGAAATAATTTAACATCAATCATACTTATGCTTGCTCCACTGTCTACCAATAATTTAGCAGTTACATTAAAGATAACACAATTAACAAACCAACGAACCTCAGACTGATTGACCTTCATTCCCCTTGGACTGACGCGTCGGTCATCCGGTCAGTCCTTGTTAGTTTAAATGTTTGTTGTTCGACGTACGTTTGAATCCCTCTGATGTTTTGCTTGGACACGAACGAGCAATATGATCGGTCAGTCCACAATTAAAGCATAAAGGGCCGTTATTCACGTCCGACTGTCTACGATTGTCACACATGAGACCTATGTTTGAAACAGCACGACTCAGGTCCGCAATCATTTGTTTCAAATCTTGAACTTCATCGCTTGATTCTTGATATGACCGATGAGATTGTGATGAGAAAGGTTTTTCAAGAGCAACGTGTTCACAAGCTTCCAACGATCTTACTAGATCGACAGCTGATTCCAGAGACAAACAATTATTTGCCACAATATGTCGTCGAATATTTACGTCAGCTATAGGCTACCATCAATAAACTGTTGAATTAGCAATTCTTTTGCATTTGACGAAGGTAACGATGGATAAGCCTCAGCCAAAAAACCACGGAGCCGGTTGCAATTTTCAATTTTGTACCCAAGGAATCGTGATCTACATATTTTCAATCTATCAAAAATCCAAATTTTTTTCTCTGCTCAAAAAATTCTCATTCAGCTCTTTACAGTTCAATCATATTTATCTTTTGGTACATTTGCAAATCAATCATATTTATTTTTCGGTACATTTGCAAACGCTATATATGAAATAGATTAGTTTGTTTATCATCTTAAAAAGTCGCTAAAAAAAACTTTGCCATGGCAACTAACATGGAGTGCTCCTTGATTGCTCCAAGACCTGAGTGACAGAATTTTTATAAGCAAAGAAAAGAATTTTGAATTTTTGATCAGTTGAAAATATGTAGATCACGATTTCTTGGGTACAAAATTGAAAATTGCGAGCCGGTTAGCAAAATCAATTACATCTTCGTTTGTTCTACGTTTGGCTGTATGAAACTGCGTTCGAGCTAAACTAGTTGAAGATGATCCAAATCGATAGCTTAAAGCACTAACAAAAGCAGAAAAATCCCAACGTTGTTTATAAGGCAGACTACTTTGAACGTCCAATGCGGTATCTTTTAAGCTTGCTGCCAGTTGTCGACCTTTAGTAACCTCATTCCATTCATTTGCACACGATACAGTTAAAAAATGTTGAAAATACTGTTTCCAGTTATTGCCGGAAAAACTCTCTTGCAACGCCACACTGTTATTAACAAAGTTTAATTTTCCTTCATTCTCGGGTAATCTAGTTGAAGACATAATGGGTGCCATATCTGGAGCCGACTGCAGAACGAGCACAAATATTTTTTTGGAAACATCCTCTTCATCTTTTGGTAGGTATACATGGTCTCCTAGCTTTCTTAAGAACCTTGTATTCCCACTGCTATTAACCTATTTTAAGCCCTCTGCTTGCTTGTCAATTCCTTTCAAACAACTGCAACGAACTGCTGTACTATTCAAGTCGGCAGGAATTTCGTACAGTTTTTCTTTATACTTAATTTGCAACAAAATTACGTCCGCCATTCTTCACTCGGTTTAATTTTTTTATTTATTTATTTGGGTCCTGGCGTGCTTGCCAAAATGTAGCGTTCTACTAACTACAGTAGGCTATAACTGTTTAAAACTATAAGCTCAAAACAACTGCCCTTTTATTAACATAACAAACAACGACTGAACTGTAGCAATACACGAGGCAAGGTTACGACATACGAGTATTGTGATGTCGTAATACTCTACACTACCAACAATACATAAAGACTTAAATGTTAACTTCTATGACGAACCAAAACGTAAACTTATATAAAAAAGGCTATATCTATTTATTTATTCGGTATCCCATCACAAAATAAATAGTAGATAAAAGTATATAAGGAAAAAAAGGAGAGTAAAGAAACTTTTAAAAAGTAAAAATTATAAAAACTAAGGTTATCTCTGATGTAATTTAGTTGCTATGTCATGGCTACTATCTCATGGGAGATACAAATGTGTGCTGTCCCATTCCATGGGACGTTTTCCATGGGATTACCATGGGAATCCCATTCCCATGGACAACCCTGCCAATTGAGACGTTTGGATCCAGCTACTCCGGCCCTGTTTAGGAAGAGAAATAACTTATAGTTGATATGATGATATGATGATTATCTTTTAATTTCTTTTTTTCCGTATTTACGGTTGATTGAGAATTCTTTTAAACTATTTACTGTAGAACGCCAGTTATCCGAACTAATTAAGATTAGGGGTGGTTCCGATAACTGATTTTTTCGGATAATTGAACAAAATATAATCTTGCAATAAAAAGCATACACATATGGTCATTAGGTAGGCCTAGGCCTACATTATGAGCAGTATAATAATTATTGGTTTTTTAGTTTTAAGTTTGTTACTCTCTTTGTCGCTGCCAAGTCTCTTGTCCTTTTTAAAAGCAGAGCTGTGTTTAATAGGTCTTACATGCTGACGCATAACCAGACGTGCTTTTGGTTATGATCAGAAGGGAAAATTCGGAAGCTCAATTTGATTTAGTAGCTCGTTGAGCTGGTTAGATCAACTCCACAGTAGCTTAATAACCTACAATCCAAAACTTAATTATGGTGTCGGCAGCGTGATATAGGTAAGAGCGTCGTATTGATGGCAAAAAGCGATCGACGCGGTCGGAGTTTACAACCTATTCTCGTTATTCTGTTGTGTTTTTGAAAAAACAGTTTTTTTTTTGCTTGTCATTCTTATAAGCAGCTCTAACTTTCAATCATATCTCTAAATAGCCTACAAAGTAAAAAAGTAAATGAAAATTTTCAATCGGGTAGCAATATTTTGACATCTCCAAAAGTATAATAGATCGGGATAATTGCTTGACAATTATTTTTATTTTATTTTACATTAGCCTGTACTATGTTTATACTCCTGACTCGTAGAAAAGTGACGGAGGCGCTATAGAAAGGGTACACAATTACCCCGACCGGCTTCCGGAGATGCCAAGATATTGCTGTCCGGTTGAAATATATTAGAAACATGACTGAAATTTACAACTGCTTGTCAAGACCACAAAGCAGGGGAAAGTGCCATAAAGTGTCTTTCCCAAGGACACAATAGTATGGCTCGAGTAGGTTTTGAGCCGAGACCATATCGATCACAAACCCGGCGCTTTAACCACTCAATCAGGCTGGCGACAGTTGTCCAAAGTTTAACGCTTCGAAATTTTTTTTAAGTTTAAATGAACGTTTAATGTTTTCCTTCGAGTTAGGAAGATGATTAAAGATGAAACTAATAATTATAAAGATACAGTCTATTAAATTATAACTTATTAAAAAACCCTCAAGGGCCCTCCTTTAAACCCGCTCTTGTC
Source organism: Diplosoma virens (assembly GCA_963680785.1). NCBI lineage: Eukaryota > Metazoa > Chordata > Ascidiacea > Aplousobranchia > Didemnidae > Diplosoma > Diplosoma virens. The sequence continues at coordinate 23,046,659 of OY796892.1, read as the reverse complement.
TACAGAGTGTAATAAGTCCAACATTTGAAGGACTCGAGTCAGTCCGAGTCCAATAAAATTCAAATTCAAGCTTTTTAGACCCATGATTTGAGTCAAATCAGAGTCCCTTTTCTTAAGATGTTCGAGTCGAATCCGAATCCAGTGGTGCACCAAAGCTTAAGCTCCACCGAGTCTAAGTCCATTAAATTTATATTTTTAAAAAATAATTGTCTTGTAAATTCATAGCCGTACCTGCCGGGGGTGCAGGGGGGCAATTGCCCCCCCAAGTTTCGAAGATTTGGGCAAAATTAAGATTTTTCGGGCAGTGAGAAGAAAATATTTGGGCAAAACCATAGTTTTTCGGGCAGCGATATGAAAAATTTGGGCAAAGTCAGGAAATTTAGAGAGGTGATGATGAGGAACTGCAAGAAATAATAATCCAAATTTAGGTGAAGACCTTTTTTTTTTTTTTTTTAGAGAACACCTTGATTTTGGGACGAAAATCGAAAATTAGGAGACTGAATTTAAGTGAAGACCTTTTTTTTTTTTTTTTTTTTTTTAGAGATCACCATGATTTTAGGACAAAATTGGTTTTTGTCTGAGAAACTCAGACAATTTTTTTGTCATATCCGAAATGTACTCTAAAATCATGATTTGGGCAAACGTCACAAAATTTGGGCAAAACTTCATTGCCCCCCCAAAATTTTTTGGGCTGGTACGGCTATGTGTAAATTAGTTGCAAACTTAAGATTTTTTTTAACTGAGACATAATAAATTATTTTGTAAATAAAAGATTTAACTAATGAATGTCAATTTTTTTAGTTTGACATCTGTATGCTATTTAGATAACTTGTAACATTAAAACTTATTGGCAATGGACTATGAAAATCAACAAGGTTTATTGACTTTTGATGAATTTTGTACATGTTATAAAGAAATTTTAGCAGCAAATGGCTTAAGCCCTCACCTTTTACGAAGTCTTCATCAAAAGCTGGAGAAAGAGGTGCTTATTACATGGCATGTTTTATGATGGAATGATGTGTTCCATAAGATGCACACATAGATGTATACAATACATATGATAGTTATTATAGTTATAATAATGGTAATAATACCTAAATCAATGAAAGAAAATTTGTATGGTCTCAAAGCAGCAGGTATTATCAAACATATACATAAAAAACAGATTTGAGTGGGAAATCATGAATATGCATATGCAAAGCTTTATCTAAATGCAACAGCATGTGTTTTCAAGTAATTCTAAATTACTATAAAGTGTCAATGACCAAGTTCACTAAATTTATGCTAAAGATATGGAAAGTTTATGCACAGTCATGTGCAAAAGTTTAAGACCACCTATTAAAAATTTCCTTTTTTTTTATTTCCAGCATTGTGATGTCATCTGGCATGTTCAAGATTGCATCATCTTAATGCATCAGTCTAGCTAGATGTGTTTAGCAATACAATACTTAATGGGTGCTTGGTTAAAGAATATTTGGGCTGTTCAATATTTCTATAGTTTTTGAGAGTTAAAAAACGGGCAAAAAAGTCAGTTTATCAAAAACTAAGCGAGACCAAATTGTAATTTTGCACAAGAAAGGGTTTTCTCAAAGGAAGATTGGCAAAAAAGTGTTCTGTAGCAAAATGTCTGTTCATCAAGCAATTGCTAGATTTTAAAATATTGAACTTTACTATGACAAGAAAATGAGTGGAAGGCCATGAAAAACAAGCCCTCATGATGACAATTTGATTCAGCGATTATCTGTTTGGTCTCCAACCAGTTCCTGCAAGAAAATATATATGGCATTTCTTCTTAAAGGCACAGATGTTCATTGCACAACTGTTAATGGGCATCTTGTTCATGATTTCAACCTGAAAGCGCTTAAACCTGCAAAAAAGTTTGCTTAACCCCAGCCATGAAAGTGAAGAGGTTGGCTTGCCAAGCAATATGAAGACTGGGATAAAGCAAGGTGGAGTAAAGTCCTTTTCTCAAATGAATTCACAATCCAGCAATAACACAGAAAAAATGGACAGTTTGTATGCCTGTTGGAACATGATTTAATGACTGCTATACACAAGCTATGGTATATATCCTCTCAGTGTTGTGATCTGGGAGGCTATATCCAGTAATAACACTGCTGGTCTTTTCTTTTTACCAATTGAAACAACAATAAACAGCATGAGGTACTGCAAAATGTTGGAGGACAAGCTCAAAATTCACATAGCTATTCATGAATGCAATATGTTCATGCAAGAAGGTGTTCCCTGTCACCATTCAAAGTTAATGATTGAATTTTTTTAAGAAGAGTATCAAAATGTTAGGTTGGCCTGATAACAGCCCAGATATCAATTCAACTGAGGATTTGTGGGCAATACTGAAAGACAAAGTGGCAGATGAACATCCCACAAGTGCTAAATATCAGTTAAAAACCTTGATTTAAACAGGCATTACTTTTCACTGCAACAAATATATTACTTCAGCACATTTTTCTCATGATATATATATTATTTTAACATGTTTTTCACATTATTTTATGACCTACTGGTTGAAAAACCATGGAATAAACACACAAGTGTAAAAAAAGTTATTGTGACACAAATAAAACTAAATTTTTACACAAATCTAACAATTTTTCTAATAACACCTTAAAGTGCTACTATGGCTTATTGATTGAGAACTGCTGCTCTATAAAATTTCATCCTATAAAAAAAACTTTAATAATTCAGATTTTAAAAGCACTAAATCTATACTGTTAGTATAAAATGCTTTTTGTTTTGATTACAAGCATAAGTATATTACAAACCTACTGTGCATAACAAATTGAACTTTCAAAGGATTTTGTTTTAGCTCTTTGCCTAATGCTAAATGGTAATGTAGTTGAGAATACTGATATTTGGTTTCACTTTATATCAAACCTATTTCTTATAAACAGATACTCAATAACTTGTTTCAAAATTTTTTTACAGTTTTTATAAATAAATTATTACTTATGTTCTACTATTAGTTTATTTATAGTTGGTTTGCTTTAGCACTATTAAATTTCTGTTAAATTTATATTTGAACAATTAACTTGTTGTTTTGTTTTCACCATAGACATATGATGCTGGTGAGTACTTTCTTTTAACTCATGAAGATCAAAGTCTAAGAGTAGTTGTGGCTAGAGAAGATGGAATTAAAGAATCTGATCCAAATGCTGTTTTTTTAATTGATCATGCATGGACATATGAAGTCACTGAAGCTCGAAAACAGTTATGTGAAATTCCAGGTTAATAAAGTTATTATTTCCATCCAACTAAATACATTACCTGAAAGTACTAAAACCAAAATAATAAAACAATTTTACATTTATTTGTGTTTGGCTCTCTGGTCCTTGTCATTGATGAGCTAACTTATCAGCTGTAAAAAAACACGTGTAGATTTTTTTATTTTAATACTTGTAGTAATGAAAATTTCATAAACATTGCAAAAGTATTTTTTTAGTAAATAAGTTTATGCATATATTAAATGTTCTTGTTGTTGTTGTTAATACCCCCTTTTGCAAGGATATCTTGGAGTAGCCACTGCATGTATTAAATAATTGTAAATATTTAATTAATAGCTAATCAAAACGTTTTTAGGTTTGTTGGTTAGGATAGCAGAAATGATTGGATACTCAGTGCATGGTGAAAATTTCCACCCAGATGACCCAATAGTCAACTACATAATACAGGATATGTGGAAATACAACCAAACTTATACACTGGGTTTAATGGTAATACTTCTATTAACGTTTTTTTTTTTTTTTTTTTTTTTGAATGTCACTTCTTTATGTGTGATCTTTGGAATTGAATCAGTATAAATACCTACGTATTTCTTGATTATTATTTTTACATAATCTATTTTTTTGTGCACAAAGTTATTTGAATTTTATCACTGCAGCAAACACACAATAAAGGATCATTGAAATATAGCCTAAATATTTTTTTAATGTTTTGTAAAATAAAAACATTTTTATGTACAAAATGCATTTCTTAAAGGTTAAAAATTAGACTGTGAACCACACTGTTTATTTTTGGCAGTACAGTTTACTGAACTAGTTGGCAAGTAACCCAGTATACTGATGTTACTGCCAGAAATGGTGATGAAGTGATAAATATAACTTTTCATATTTATGTTCTACTATGAAAAATAAATTCAAGTATTTAGTTACTATTCTTGTTGCAAATTTTAATTTGAAACTTAAAGCAATAGATCTTGTGATCCTATAACTGGTTAATTGCAATTGACTGTGAATTGGCGTCTCCGGTTAAGACCAAGTTGTCTTTGTTACAAAAATCCTGGGCTTTCATTTGACAAAAATTTAAGAGTCACTACTAACAAAGGTTAAGAACCTTGCTTTAAGTGCTTGCTATGCAAAACACCAATACCAGAGCTTACATAAATGGGCCTAAAATAAATAATTTTTTTAAAAAGTTACTTTACAGAATTTAAGAAAACTGAAAGTTTTTAGAAAAATAAATCGAAAAAAACAAATTTTAGAATTTAATTTATCAACTTGATTCACTTTTTAAAAATTTCTTAAATTGTTTTGTTATTGCTTAAGCTTAGTTAGGATAAGTTGATTTGTTTAAATTTTTAAATTTTTCAACAAAGTTATTGTTTCGCTTGTTATCTTTTGAATTTAGTTCACGTATTGTTTTTTCTGTATTTTTTTTCTACAATATATATTTTTTAAAAAATATAACTTGCTCATTTTTTTACGTGTTAATATAGTGCTTATGCTTTTGTTTTCAGTCTAATCAAGAGAAAAAACAAATGTGGTACATAATGGATGAGTTCGGTTCGAAGATAAGGCATTCTGATTCGCCGACTGCTTTGTTATTTCCGTTTTACTATCATCCGAAACAGGTGTCATTTTCAGTCATGATGCTGCTTGGCAATTTAGATTACGGAGGTATTCAAACGCATCCCTCCACCATTTTTTTGTTGTTATTGACTTTTTTTGTCAAGTTGTTTATTGACTTTAATTAGATGAAATCACTCGTGACTTCGCCAATGGCGAAAAAGATGACTTGCTTCGAAAATGCAAGTTGCTTCCATGGTTTCCCTATGATTTTACTCACGTTTCAACCACGACCCCGCTTTTTTCCGATGAAAGTTATGAGGTCAGTTTTGAGGTTTTATTGCGTTGGTTTTAACTAAGATTTAAATTATAAATTTCGAAAAATTGATTAACTTGCTTTGAAGAGTGCTCAGTGAAAATCCAAATTTTACATTTAACACTTTGACAGCCTGTTTTATATTCTTTAAGAATTCATCAAGGGGTCTAGTTCTATTTATAAAAGATAAGATCCCTGGTTATTATCCTTAAACAGAAAGTAGGTTTTTGATTTGATGAAATAAATAGAAAATATCAGATTGAAACGAAATTGTTTGCAATTGTTTAGAATCGATTTCGTGTTGCGCAAGAAACCTTACCAGTATCCTGCTGCCCTGATAAAACCATCAAAAAACGACTAAAAATTTACATGGATCTATACAACGAGTATTTGACTGACGTAACTTCGTTCGAAATCGTTGATGACATATCAGAAGCCGACGTTTTTTACACAGGAAAGCATATTCGGGATTATAGGTGTGTAATATTTGTTTAATGACCCTCTTGAATGCGTGTACTCTTGCTATTAACCAGCACATTACCTTTAGCGTGAAAAAGGATTTGTGCGTTGTATTAATATATTTCTTGCCTCCTTTGCACGTATTTTTGCTTATCGCTGACACTTGATGCAAGAAATGCATAAACCAAGTAAAGTTATCAATAATAATGTTAAAATCTTTGAATCTATGCTTGTGTCACAACTTTACTCGGGAATCCGAGAGGGCCAGTTGAACTAGCTAACCCGAATACCTGCGCTGAAGTAAAGCTGTGTTATTATTTTTTATGCGGGCTCTAGAAATAGTTTGCCCTGAGACTGAAGTTTTTGAATACTGTTAGTTTTGGCTAAGCGCGAATGAATTCTGTCAAACTTCTCTCAACAGAGCGAAAGAAACCACAGTTTCTAATTATAAAGAATAAATTATTTACAAACTTAAACGAACTCAATCAACTCGTAAAACTTAACTCTCAAGCTTTGCAATCTTCAAAGCAATTCACAGCGCCAACAACTGCGTCGTGGTGGTGGTGGTTTTACCCGACCCATTCCTAGGGATGGGGGCGCGGATCAATTCCGCGGAATCCTAATAGTCGGGCAACTCCCCACGGACGGGACCAGAGGTCCAGAAGAGAAGGGGTGTGGCCGAAAATAGCCTGACGCAGAGGGTCTAGTACAGGGCAGTCGAGCACGAGATGTGAGAGATCCTGTGATTCAGAACCACAGTTGCTGCAAGAAGGAGTCTCGGCTCGACCAACCCTGTGGAGATAAGAGTTGAGGAGAGTGCTGTGCCCATTGCAGCGTAAACGGGAGAGAGCACAGCGAGCGGAGCGAGGGAGAGTAAGCTCCTCGGGAGATACTGTAGGGATTTGGTGTTGGAAGAAACCAGATTGGACACTGCGTCTCCAACTGGTGTAGAGAGATAGCCGTTGGGAGGAGATAAGGGGTGTGAGGGATACTGATATATTGGAGGGATCGAGAGAGGCACCGGCTTTAGCTAGAGAGTCAGCTAAGTCGTTGCCTGGGAGGGAAGAGTGACCAGGTATCCATTGAAGATGGACAACCTTGGATTGAGATAGAGAGTTAAGAAGAGATTGGGTATTGGATAGGGATTTTGGGGTTAAATATGGGAGGGGGGTAGAGAGAGTTGAAAGGACAGATAAAGAGTCGGAAAAGAAGGTGATAGAGTCGAAATTACATGTCTTGGAGTGAGAGATACACCACTCAAGAGCATGTAGGAGAGCGAAGGTTTCAGCACTATAACTGGTAGTCCAGAGACCAGTCGAGAAGGAAAGCGAGGTAGCAGTGACACACTTTGTACACTTGATGTGTATCCCTGCACCACCCTGTCCCAACCCGCCAGGTACCGAACCGTCAGTCCAGGCAGAGATATCGCTGTGAGATAGAGTGGAAAGATGGGAGGTAGCTGCAGTGTTACGAAGGGAGGGGGGATCTTTGCGAGAGCATGGGGATGAGAGGTGGAGTGAGATTGTGTAATTAGATGGGGCAGACCAGGGGGGTTTAGGAGGGCAGAGGATTAGTGGTTCACGAGTGAGATGTAGGTTAGGGGTAAGGTTATGTGATCTGGAGAAAGATCTCCATGAGTTCTTTTTGAGACGTGTACGGGGGTTAGAGTTCGCAAGAGAGGCTATAGGAAAGGTGGGAGGTAGACGGAGGGCTCGTTCAAAGAAGGAAAGAGATTGGTGAGTGAGGGTGACTCGTAGTGGAGGTAGAAGTGCTTCTATATGAAGTAGAGGAATGGGAGTGGACGATAGACAACCTGTGATTACTCGACAGGAAGATCTATGCATCCTCTCCACGGAGGTGATGTGAGTAGGAGATGAGAAGGGAAACCAGCCTGGGGAAGCATAGCTGAGGATGGGGCGAATGAAGGCTTTGTATAGGGTACATAAGGATTCTTTTGATGGGCCCCAGGAGGCAGAGGCAATGGAGCGAAAAGCACGAAATCGGTTGTGAAACTTTTTCCGTAAGGATAAGACGTGATATTTGAAAGAGAGAGTGCGGTCGAAGGTTACACCGAGAAAGGTTGGATGAGGGTTGAATTTGAGAGGGGTGTTAAGAATGTGAAGAGAGGGTTGTATACGTGATTGGTAGGGGTCTAAGCTGAAGAAGGATGTTTCACATTTGAGGGGGTTGAGAGGGAGGCGCCATTTTGAGGACCATTGCACCAGTCTGTTGAGGGCAGCTTGTACTACAGCGGTTGCACACTCAACTCTCGGGGAGGAGGCCCAGATGGCTAGGTCATCTGCATAGAGAGAGGTCTTAACAGATGCAGGAAGGAAAGTGGGAAGGTCATTGATGTATAAAGAAAAGAGAACTGGTCCTAGAACCAAACCTTGGGGAACTCCTCTTCGGAGACGGAAAGGACGACTGTATGAATTACAGATACGGACTTTCGAACGGCGATCTGAGAGGTAGGATCGTATCCATTCGACAAAGCAAAGAGGAAGATCTAATGAGAGGAGTTTAGAGAGTAGGGCAGAGTGCCAAACTGAGTCAAAAGCTTTCGCAAAATCCACAGTGGCAAGGACTGTACGTGCGCCTGGCTTAGATTGGTGGAAGGAATCTGCGATTGACTGTGAGAGAAGGAGAACCTGGTCTACAGTCGATCTACCAGGTCTAAAACCAGCTTGCATGGGTGAGAGAATGTCATGTAGTTCGAGAAAATAGGTTAGTCGTCCTAAAACCATTCTTTCGAAGAGTTTGGAGGTACATGAAGTGAGAGAAATGGGTCTATATGAAGAAGGTGAGTCAGAGGGTTTGCCGGGTTTGAGAATGGGGATGATTGTTGATTGTTTCCAAGCAGACGGGAAGGTGTGTGTTGACCAGGAAAGGTTGAAGATGTATAGAAGAAAATGTAACGCAGATTGTGGTAGGTGGGATAGAAGAGGGTAGGTAATTTGATCAGGGCCGGAGGAGGTTGATGTTGAGAATTGAGAGATAGCTGTAGAGAGTTCAATTGAGGAGAATGGTGAACAGAAAGTGGAATGCAGGGTGTTGCAGTGTGCAGTTCTGATTTGCTTCATTTGGGCTTTCTCGGTGCTTCGAAAAGGTTTTGGGGTTTGGGTAGAGAAATGGGACTGTAGGTGTGAGGAGAGATGGTTGGCACAATCTACAGGGGTATGGCAATTTGAGAAATTGGGAAGGTCAGAAGTAGTTGGGGAGGGGGAACCAGAGATGGAGCGAAGTAGAGAAAAGACTTCGCTAGGACGGGTTTTAGGAGAAAGGCTAGAGCAAGTATTCTGCCATGACTTGGCTTTAGCCTTATTAATCACAGTGGAGGTATATCTGGATGTAGCGATATAGTGCTGGCGGTCTTCTTCGGAACAGTGTGCCTTCGCAAATGCCTTTCGGCGTTTTGCGACGGCATCTGCGACTTCAGGAGACCACCAGGCTTTAGCAGGACGGTTGATGCTGCCGAAAGGAATGGCAGAAGTGGCAGCATCATTGAGGAGTTTGGTAAAGGTGTGGGTGGCTTCAGAAAGAGAGAGTGTTGTAAAGTTAGAAGGAGTGGGGCAGTGGGTATCAATATAAGTAAGGTATTCGTCCCAGCGAGCTTTATTATAATTAAATGAGGGGGGGCGGTGGAAAGAGTTAATTATAGGGGAAGTGGGAATAGTGATGGAGATAGGAAGATGATCTGAGCCGAGGTCCGGAAGGGTCTGCCATGTGCATTTAGAGGCTAATCGGGCAGGTACTAGGGAAAGGTCCGGGGAAGACCGGTTTCCGGTGGCACGGTGTAGTAGGGTGTAGTGTTCGGGGTTATTAAGAGGTAAAAGATCAGAGGAGAGGAGCCAATCAAACAGATCTTTGCCTGAATGGTCTTCCGGTGAGTGGGAGTCCCAGGATGAATGATGGCTATTAAAGTCGCCAAAGATGTAAGTGGTAGGAGATGATGGTAGGAGAAAGGGTGAGAAGGATTTTGGGCGGGAGTCGGAGGAAGAGGAGTGGATAGGAGGGACATAGACGTTGAAAAGATGTATGGGAGCGGCTCCTTTTATTTTAACTGCAATAGCTAAATAATCGGAGCTGGGGTCGAGGGAGGAGAGGGATTGTGTGGAGAGTGAAGTGTAAGATAGACCATTTTTGACAAGTATCAGAACACCTCCTCCTAGGTTTCCCGTAGAGTTGGTGGTTCCTCTCCTCGTCATAAAACGGTTCTTTTGGAGGGTTTTGTAGCCTGGTATGCGAAAAGTGGAGTCAGAGGAGAGGTGTGACTCTTGTATGAAGATGAGATCGTACTGATTATGAGAGAGAAAGTGTAGGAGTTCAGTACGACGCGGGCGAATCCCATTAGCATTCCACTGTAGGATTCGGAGGTTGTTTTGAGAGGGAGAGGAAGGATGAAATGAGGATTGTGTGAGAGGAGAGGTGGTTTGTTGGGTTTGTGGAGAAGGAGTAGTCAATGCTGAGGGAGGGTAAGTATAAATTAGTTGGGGGTGATTAGGAAGATAGGTGGGATTATTCGAGGTTGTTTTGGGTGAGGGTTGAGTTTTTGAAGATATGGTTTTGTGGTTGATTGTGAGTGAAGGTGGGGGGTTTGGAGTGTGAGAGGATGGAGATGCAGAAAAGAATGAGGATATGGGATTGGAGTGTGAGAGGGAGGGGGGGGGGTTGAGAAGAGGATGGACACATTGGGCAAGTCCAAGAGTGTCCCGGGGAGATTTTGCGGAAGTCAGCGGGAGAAAGACCAGAGCAGGAGAGGTGTACCCAGAGAGAACAGCCGGTACATTGTATCGATCTGTTTCCCCAGGTAACTCTACGGGAGCAGACAGAGCAGGGGTCTATAGGGCCAGGGTTGGGGTGAATGTCACCGCTGATAAGAAGAAGAATAGAGATAAGAATCAGCGGTGAGTGGGATGAGTAATGAAGAGGTTTGGGGTGGAAGGAGGGACGAGGAAGAGATGTCCGAGAGAGAAAAGAAGGGGTAGGGGGGCGGTCAATTGGGTTTAAGAGTGCTGTTAACATGTGACCGCGCATTGGACAGCAGGGATAAAAAATGAGAAGAGTTGTCCAAGGGAGAATCGCCCGAGGATGAGACCCTCGGGGAATCGACAAGCCATTTCGACCCTCCCCAGTGCAGGGAAGGGGACTGCACCACCACGTTGAGGTGGCTTGTCGTTGGTGCAGACAACTGCGTCGTCGTTGTCGTTTGGAGAGGTATCCACTCCAGGTCAGACACAAACAGGACTGGGGCCGAGGGTTTATCCTTTTACTACCCCAGACTGCTGCACTGCCTGAATCAGATGCTGGCAGTGGTGTTATTAAGCCAGCATCCAAAACCAAAACCGTCAGACCTCGTGCTCCATGTGGTGCCCGATGTATAGGGTACGCTGTTAGAACATGGTCTGCGGTTTTTTCAGAGGCACCACAATTGCAATTCAGTGAAATGGAATCGCCCAACACCAGTCCGCAGGCGGTTGAGCTTAACCCAAGCTGCTCGGGGTAAGCCCATCCCAACAGACCTGGCACCAGTTCTGGGCACAAAAACACGGAGCCTGGAAGCGTTTTCACAGTACTCCGCTTTCCATTTGTGATTTGTCCATTCAGAAGTGCGGATGCCAAGTCTGGCAAAATTGTCCAAAAGATTCCGCTTCGCTGGCACAAACCGGCGTCTGAATCTTAGTCTCACTTGGCGAGTATCTGAGGGTTAAAAGACCATATAAGATATGATCAGGGTCCAGAGATCCACGGTAGGCCAAGGAGAGTGTCGCTCCCATTCGGCAAAACTCAGCTGGCTGGATGCCTGAGAGTATGGGTAAGTGGTCCGGTGGAGTGGGACGCAGGCATCTACTGACGATGCGCAAGGCGTCATTCAAAACACTGTCGATAAGGTGAGCGTGAGCACTGCGACACACCAGACTGGCGCACAGTACTCAGCTGTTGAGTAGACTAGAGATAAGGCAATTATGCGTAGTGTTTTGGCACTAGCACCCCATTCCGAGCCCACGAGTCGCTTTAGCAGTGTAATCGCAATAATCGCAATACCACTAGATGGTGACGAAACGTGAGCGATCTGTCCAGTTTTACCCCAAGATAAATAGGGGTTGGACAGAACGGTAAAAGTCTATTGTTGTTGTAGACTTTTAGCTTGCGCTTGGCTACTTGGTAATTTAAGTGAAAGGCTGCCGTCACCGTCTTAGTGTGACTGAGCTTCAACCTGCAAGTCTGGAGATACGCTGAAAGTGTAGACATGTCTTGGCTTAAACTTCCGTCCAAGTCCTTCCAGTTTCCAGAAGAGTATAATAATGCTAAATCGACAGCATAAACAAACTTTCTGGAAATCATGGAAGGAAGATCGTACGTATAGATATTAAATAGGAGGGGAGCCAAGACCGATCCCTGAGGAACGCCGTTTTTAAGACGGCGTAGCCTGGTTTGCTTGCTGTCACCGGTGGTAAGGGTAAAACTTCGATTTCGGACAAGCTCCATAATCATTCTTACCAGGTGCTTATCCGGAAGTAGTCTCAGCAGCTTGCAGGTAAGACCATGATGCTAGATAGTGTCATAAGCAGCTGTCAGAACGACAAATACGGCACCGACCTTCTTTTTAGCCTCAAAAGAATCCTCGATGTTCTGGGTTAGCAGGACAACTTGATCTACGGTTGACTTCCCGCGTCGAAACCCAGCCTGCTCTTTAGGGTGCAGTAGATCGATTAATGGTTCAACGCGGGCGTAGATAAGCCGCTCAAGGATCTTGTAGGGGACACAGAGCAGAGATATCGGTCAATGACTCTTTTGGTCCTCCACGGACTTCATTGGCTTTGGAATTGCGAGTACAAGCGCTCTTCTCCAGATCTTGGGAATTTTGAGTCGGTGCAAATAGGAAGAAAGGAAGTCACGTAACCAGAACTTCAAAGCAGCTCCAGCATAGAGTATAAGCTCGGGGCGGATGGAATCAGGTCCCGGAGCTTTAGCTGGTTTTAAATGTTGAAGGGCAGCAGTAAATTCTCTGTGTGAAAAAGTGTGAGAGATATTTACTGGGTCTGGTGTTGTTGCCCTCCAAAGGTCAGACAGTTCTTGAGAGACAAGTCAAGAAGACTTGTGGTCAACAGCCTCGTATTTCCCATTTCTAACCAGCTGAGATGCAACAGCATCAGCTGAGAAGGGACAGTGACGAGGACGAAGGAGAGTTGACCTACCAATAAGGTTGTTCAAAATACTCCATGGTTTTCGACTAGAGTGTGAAAAGTCAATGCTCTGAACAGCCTCGGACCATCGATCGCTCCGCTTCCTGTCAAGCTTGGCAAGCAGAGCTATAGCACCCAAACTTGAGTTGTCTCTTTGAAGAGACTGCAGGGATTCACACCCTGGATCCCAACACGGAATATAGTTGTTTTGATACCCGCGTGGTATACTCTTTTTGGCTGCTTTCTTCATGGTGTTACAGAAGTCCTGGTAAGCCGCATCCACATCAAGTGAATCAGGCGGCAACAAAGTCTTTGCGAATTTATTCGTCAAAGCAATGTAATGACTCCATTTGGTCTTGCAGAAGTTCCATCGCTTACAGGCATGCTTGGCACTGCATAGCAAATCTTGGTGGTGTAATAAGCGAAGGTCAATGTTATGACCTGAGAACTTGTCAAGGACACGTCTATCCAGTAAGCGACTGTTTGGATCTACGTTAGCGAAAGCTAGATCCGGATTGGTGCCAGTGTTCCAGCGGCCAGAATAAAAACTGGCGGCGTCCTTGGCATTATATAGGAGGGCAAGACGATTAATACTTTCCCAGCCAAGCAAGCACTGACCATCCGGACTGTTATCATCGTAACCCCAGTCAGCATGACGACAGTTAAAATCGCCAGCATAAAGATTGGGAGATCCAGGGATCGCAATCGCGTTGGTGGTGGTTTGTAGACGTTGACTATTTTATAACCATCAACGTCCACACACAACTACTCGATCTCCGATGTTGGTGGAGATTGGTTCAAAAGCGTGTACCTTAGTCGCTCGTGGACAAACGTGGCAAGGCCATGTCTCCTGCTTAAAGAAGACCAAGCTAGTTGATAGTTTGGAAGTACTAACTTCTCTGCATCCGTGAAGTGGTTCTCCTGTAGTAGGATGACGAGTGCCTCAGACTGCAAAGCGAGATGATGAAGAACGTTATCTTGCTTGCAGTGAGGCCTTCGATGTTCAGCTGAAGAATAGTGGGTCTTTGGAACTTGTTGGCAATGTGACCTGGAAAGGGCAGTTTTATCCAGGCATTGCCCCGTCTTGAAAAAGACGTTTGCCGATGAGCAGACCCACGCTGAACGTCGGAATGGATGGATACTCATTTGGCAGGTTTGGCAGGTTTGGTTTTGGTCTGTCATTTTTAAGACCAATAAACAGACGTACTTACGGCCCAGGCTGCGAGAAAGCACCTCTGCACCAACGACAAGTCACCTCAACGTGGTGGTGCAGTCCCCTTCCCTGCTCTGGGGAGGCTCAAAATGGTTTGTCAATTCCCCGAGGTCTCATTCTCGGGCGATTCTTTCATGGACAACCTTTCTCATTTTTTATCCCTGCTGTCCACTGCGCGGTCACATATGGACAGCATTCTTAAACTCAAATGACTCCCCCCACATCTCTTCTACTATCCCGACAACTTTCTTTACCCTCCTCTTCCACTCCAAACCTCCTCTTTATCTATCCTGCTCACCACTGCTTCTTATCCTTATGCTTCTCATCAGCAGTGACATTCACCCCAACCCAGGCTCTATAGACCCCTGCTCCGTCTCCTCCCGTAGAGTCACCCGGGGAAACAGATCGATACAGTGTACCAACTGCTCTCTCTGGGTATGCCTCCCCTGTTCCGGTCTCTCCCCCAAAGATTTTCGCAAAATCTCCCTGGGGCACTCTTGGACATGTCCACTCTTAACCCTTTCGATACCGTCGGGACATATATGTCCCATGGGACAAATGTGTCCCAATTAAAAAAAGTGGAAGAAATACAATGCGGAGTAACAAAAATCTATTTAAAACACATATGACATAAATTTCCTTCAATTAATTTAACTTTTTCGGTGCCGAAGGTTAAGCAATTCGGCTCTTGTTTACTATTTGCCAAGTTTAATTAATTGTTTTTTAATTTTAGGGAAAACCCCAAAGCTTGGTGGGTTAGTAACGGTTAACGATAAATGAGACCCATTCTTAGACTTAAATATACGTTCTTTGGCACCGAAAATGTTATCATGTTCATTACAAAATCGGTATTGAAAGGGTTAAACCCCCATTTTCATCTACAAATACCCACAGACCCTCATCTTCAAAAATGAAACTCCCAAAACAACGCCCCACCATTAATAACCTCACCGACTTCCTAATCACCCCCAACTAACTTTTACTTACCCTCCTTCAGCGTCATCTCTGCCTCCTCCTCAACCCCAATATACCATCTCTCCCCTCACACGATCTTCTTTCCATCCTTCCTCTCCCTCTCAAAACAATCTTCGAATTCCACAGTGGAATGCTAATGGGATTCGCCCCCGTCGTACTGAACTTATACAATTTTTCTCTCTAAATCAGTACGATCTCATCTTCGTACAAGAGTCGCACCTCGCTGAAGGGACCTGATTCCATCTGCCCCGAGCTTATACTCCATGCCGGAGCTGCTTTGAAGTCCTGGTTACGTGACTTCATTTCTTCCTGTTTGCGCCGACTCAAAATTCCCAAGATCTGGAGAAGAGCGCTTGTGGTCGCGATCCCAAAACCCGGAAAGCCCGTGGGGGACCAAAAGAGTTATCGACCGATATCTCTGCTCTGTGTCCCCTACAAGATCCTCGAGAGGCTTATCTACGCCCGCGTTGAACCATTAATCAATCCACTGCTCCCTAAAGAGCAGGCTGGGTTCCGACGCGGGAAGTCAACCGTAGATCAAGTTGTTCTGCTAACCCAGAACATCGAGGATTCTTTTGAGGGTAAAAAGAAGGTCGGTGCCGTATTTATCGATCTGACAGCTGCTTATGACACTGTCTGGCACCGTGGCCTTACCTGCAAGCTGCTGAGACTACTTCCGGATAAGCACCTGGTAAGAATGATTATGGAGCTTGTCCGAAATCGAAGTTTTACCCTTACCACCGGTGACAGCAAGCAAACCAGGCTACGCCGTCTTGAAAACGGCGTTCCTCAGGGATCGGTCTTGGCTCCCCTCCTATTTAACATCTATACGTACGATCTTCCTTCCATGATTTCCAGAAAGTTTGCTTATGCTAATGATCTAGCATTGTTGCATTCTTCTGGAAACTAAAAGGACTTGGAGGGGACCTTAAGCCAAGACTGTCCACACTGTCAGCGTATCTCCAGACTTGCAGGTTGAAGCTCAGTCACACTAAGACGGTGACGACAGCCTTTTATTTAAACAACCGAGAGGCCAAGCGTGAGCTAAAGGTCTACAACAACGGTGGACTTTTACCGTTGGCCTGTTGGGATGGGCTTACCCCGAGCAGCTTGGGTTAAGCTCAACCGCCTGCGGACTGGTGTTGGGCGATTCCATTCGTCCATGCACAAATTGGGTCTCGCTCCTTCACCGAATTGCGAGTGTGGCGCCTCTGAGCAAACTGCAGACCATGTACTAACAGCGTGCCCTATACATCGGGCACCACATGGAGCACGAGGTCTGACGGTTTTGGATGACGAAACTCGATGCTGGCTTAATGACATCACTGCCAGCGTCTGATCCAGGCGGTGCAGCAGTCTGGGGTAGTAAAAGGATAAACCCTCGGCCCCAGTCCTGTTTGTGTCTCGCCTGGAGTGGATACCTCTTCAAACGACGACGACGACGACGACGAGTCGTACCTCTCTTCTGACTCCACTTTTCACATCCCTGGCTATAAAACTCTCAAAAAGGACCGTTCTATGACGAGGAGAGGAGCCACCGACTCTACCGGAAACCTGGGAGGTGGTGTACTTATACTCGTCAAAAACGGTCTAACCTACTCCCCCTCTCCACACAACTTTTTTCTGCCCTCGATCCCAGCTCCGATTATTTAGCTATCACAGTTAAAATAAAAGGAGCCCTTTCCTCTTACCATCATCTGCTACTACTTACATTTTCGGTGATTTTAACTGCCATCACTCATTCTGGGACTCTCACTCCCCGGAAGACCAATCAGGCAAAGATTTGTTTGACTGGCTCCTTTCTTCTGATCTCTTACCTCTTAACAACGCCAATCATCACACCTTACTACACCGCGCCATTGGAAACCGCTCCTCCCTTGATCTCACTTTGGTTCCTGCCCCCATGGCCTCCAAATGCACATGGCAGACTCTTCCGGACCTTGGCTCAGATCATCTTCCTATCTCTTTCACTATTCCTACCTCCCCTTTAATTAACTCTATCTGTCACCCTCCCTCATTTAATTACAATTAAGCCCGCTTGGACGATTACCTTACTTGTATTGTTACCCACTACCCTCCTCCCTCTAATTTACAACCCTTTCTTATCTGAAGCCACCCACACCTTTACCAAACTCCTCAATGATGCTACCACTTCTGGCATTTCCTTCGGCAGCATCAACCGCCCTGCTAAAGCCTGGTGGTCTTCTGAAGTCGCAGTATCTGCCCAGAACTATACCTTTATATCTAGATATACCTCCACTGTGATATCCAAGGCTAAAATTGAGTCATGGCAGAAAACTTTTGCTCTAGCCTTTCTCCTAAAACCCGTCCCAGTGAAATCTTTTCTCAACTTCGCTCCATCTCTGGCTCCCCCTCCTCAATTTCATCTGATCTCCCCAACTTCCCAAATTATCATACCCCTGTAGACTGTGCTAACCAACTCTCCTCACATCTACAGTCCCATTTCTCTACTCAAACACCAAAACCCTTTAGAAGCACTGAGAAAATTCACATGAACACCATCAGAACTGCACACTGCAACGCCCTGTGCTCCGCTTTCTGCTCACCTTTCTCCTCTCTTAAACTCTCCACAGCTATCTCTCAACTCTCAACCTCAACCTCATCAGGCCCTGATCAAATTACCTATCCACTTCTAACCCACCTTCCACAATCTGCGCTACATTTTTTTCTATATATCTTTAACCTTTCTTGGTCAACTCATACCTTCTCATCATCCTGGAAACAATCAACCATCATCCCCATTCTCAAACCCGGAAAACCCACTGACTCACCTTCCTCATATCGCCCCATCTCTCTCACCTCCTTTACCTCCAAACTTTTTGAAAGAATGGTTTTAGGACGACTCACTTATTTTCTCGAACAACATAGTATCCTTTCACCCGTGCAAGCTGGTTTTAGACCTAGTAGATCGACTGTGAATCAGGTTCTCCTCCTCTCACAGTCAATGGCAGATTCCTTTCACCAATCTAAATCAAGTGCACATACCGTCCTCGCCACTGTGGATTTTGCGAAAGTTTTTGACTCAATTTGGCATTCTGCCCTCCTTTCTAAACTCCTCTCTTTAGGTCTTCCACTTTGTTTTGTCGAACGGATACGATCTTATCCTCAAATCGCCGTTCGAAAGCCCGCATCTGTATTTCCTATAGTCGTTCTTTCCGTCTCCGAAGAAGTGTTCCCCAAGGTTCAGTTCTTGGACCAGTCTTCTCTCTATTTATCAATGATCTTCCCACCTTTCTCCCTACATCTGTTAAGGTTTCACTCTATGCCGATGACCTTGCCATTTGGGCCTCCTCCCCAAGTGTTGAGTGCAACTTTCACAGTACAAACTGCCCTCAACAGACTGGTGGAATTGTCCTCCACATGGCGCCTTCCTCTCAACCCCCTCAAATGTGAATCATTCTTCACCAGTCTCGTATAAAACCCTCCCTATACATTGTTAATATCCCACTAAACTTTAGCTTATACCCAATCTTGCTTGGTGTAACCTTTGACCGCACTCTCTCTTTCAAACACATGTCCTATCCGTGCGAAAAAAGTCTCACAGCCGATTCTGTGCTTTCCGTTCTGTCGCCTCTGCCTCCTGGGACCCACCTAAGGAATTTTTATGTATCCTATATAAAGTCTATACGTATACTATATAAAGTCTATACGTATGCCATTGCTTTATTCGCCCCATCCTCACCTATGCTTCTCCAGGCTGGTTTCCCTTCTCACCTCCTACCCACATCACCTCTGTAGAGAGGATGCATAGATCTTCCTGTAGAGTAATCACAGCCTGTCTATTGTTCACTCCTCTCCCTCTGCTCCATGTAGAAGCGCTTCTTCCTCCACTGCGCATCACCCTCATCCACCAATCTCTCTCTTTGAACTAGCTCTCCGACTACCTTCAACCTTCCCCCTAGCTTTTCTCGCAAATTTTAATCCCCGCACACGTCTCAAGAAAAGTTCATGGGGATCCTTCTCCCGATCATATAACCTTACCTCTAACCTACATCTTGCTCGCAAACCTTTAATCCTCTGCCCTCCGAAACCTCCCTGGTCTACCCCTTCTACTTACACCATCTCACTCCAACTCTCTTCCCCATGCTCTCGCAATGACTCCCTCCCTTTGCAATACCACTGCTACTTCTCACCTATCCTCCCTACCCACAGCAATATCACTGCCTGGACTGACGGTTCGGTTCCTGGCGGGCTGGGGCAGGGTGGTGCAGGGATCCACATTAAGTGTGCAAGGTGCGTCACTGCTACCTCCCTCTCCTTCTCGACTAGACTCTGGGCCACCAGCTACAGTGCCGAGACTTACGCCATTCTTCATGCCCTTGAATGGTGTATCTTTCACTCCAAGATATGTGCTTTTTGAATCTATCACCGTATTTTCTAACTCTCTATCTGTCCTATCAACCCTCTCCGCTCTTTTACCATACTTAACCCCCAAATCCCTCTCTGACACACAATCCGTCCTTAATGTTCTATCTGAATCTAAGGTAGTCCACTTTGAATGGATACCTGATCACTATTTTCTTCCTGGCCACGACTTAGCTGATTCTCTTGCTAAAGTTGGAGCCTCTCCAAGATCTCAGTGTCCCTCACACCCCTTATTTCCTCATACAGACTGTCCCTCTACATCAGTTGGAGACGCAGTGTCTAATCTGGTCTCTTTCATTATCAAATCCCTCCAGTGTCTCCTGAGGAGCTTACTCTCCCTCGCTCCGCTCGCTGTGCTCTCTCTCGTTTACGCTGTAACAGGCACAGCACTCTACTTGGGACTTATCTCCACAGGGTTGGTCGAGCCGAGACTCCTTCATGCAGCAACTTTGGTTCTGAATCACAGGACCTTTCTCATCTCGTGCTAGATTGCCCTGTACTCGACCATATGCGTAAGGCCATTTTCGGTTTCTCCCTCTCCATTCTGGACCTCTGGTCCCGTCCGTGGGGAGTCGCCCGATTACTGGGACTCCGCGGAGTTGATTTGCGCCCCCATCCCCAGGAATGGGTTGGGTAAACCCACCATTATCACCAGTGGTGGATATTCCAATTTAGGGGCCCGAGGCAAGAATTTTCAAAAATTGATGTTGTTTGAGAAAAAAAAGAGGTCTGATCTTGGCTTGCATATTTTTCTCCTAAAATCAGGGTGTTCTCCAAAAAAAAAAGGTCTTCACTTCGATTTCATCTCTGATTTCCCTATTTTTCTCCCAAAATCGGGGTGTTCTTTAAAAAAAAAAAAGTCTTCACTCAGAATCGTTCTCTGAACAAAAACAAATATCTGCAGCGGATTCAAAACTGTATGTGCTATTTTCGAGGGGGGCCTGAGGCGACTGCCTCATTCGCCTCACCCAACATCAACCACTGATTACCACCACCAGAAAGCACCTGCCATCTGGGCCAACAACAACTGCGAATAATTACTCAACTACTTCGTACTGACTAACTTTAATAATAATTAGCTCCCCGATGGCTAATATTAAACTTAATAGATCGTCCAAACAATTCTATCTCACTATAGAATTAACCTCTAAAGCAGTGGTTCTTAAACTGGGTTCGATGAGTCAGGGGTTCAGCGGAGATTGGGATAAGTATACATACGCTATGTGTATAACAATCACAATGTCCTCTAGTTAACACTAAAAAGACCAAGCGTGTCAATTGACGCACACAGCTGAAAGTTTTACATAGAGTGCGATTACAGTCTTCAGAATCATTACATCGTAAAAACATAAGGCAAGTGATAATCAGCATTGTTTTAATCAGAGCTGTAATTGAGCATTGTGAGATCACAGCAGGATTGAGATAATTTCTCTCCAGCGTCCTAATTCTGTAGATTGAGATTAGCACGTGCTTGCGAGCAGTTAGACATTTAGAAAAGACAGAGACTGCTGTTTTACACTGACTTTACTGTTATCCACAATAAAAGCGTTATTTCCATTAATACATGAGCGTTTTCATAATACATTTTAGGCGTTGAATTATATACCTCTGTGTTCTTAGCTTCAGAAACTTGTTCTGCTAGTCACAGTGTAGGCTGAAATATGGTTTGTCGTGTCACTGCGCAGCAGGCTTTGTTGCGGTTACAAGACATATCAGCACACTGCTCAATTATATTATTTAGTTTTTGACATTATTTCGTAGGTTCTTCTTTTCTTTTCTTATCATTGTCTTTTTTCTTATCCTTTTTTCTTTTTGATCTTAATACCAAAATAGCTTTAATGACTTATTACTTGTTAGCTTCATACCGCGTAACCATTTAGTTAAAAACCTGAATCCGCTGTGACGTCATAATTTTCATTGTGTTTGATTTATGAGAGAAACAAATCGTCCGAAGTCCGTCCTTAAGTTCGTTCAGTTCTATTAGCTGCCAGCGGGATAGCAAATCAAATAGAAATATTTGTAGTTTATGTCCCCTTGTTATTGATAAGCGTATTTTATGTTAGTTAGTAGTTAAATTATGATGGCTAGTAGTTGAATTGGTGTAATAAGATAAGTTTTTTAGTTTATGTTTTTCTTAAAAGTAGTTGTAAAATTTGTTTAAAAAGATTTTTAATAATTTATCAAACCAACTGTAGAAGTGTTTATTATTACATTTGAATGTTTTAAAAAATTATTCGTAACTTTTGTACCGTTTTTCTAGAGCCTGATGAAGGAAACCTGAATAGGTCTCCAAAACGTCGCAAATAAAATTTAAAATATTTTACCGGTTGAACCCTTTTTTAATATTATTTCGTAGGGTTAGGGTTAGTTTTAATTTCATTTAAATTAAGTTGGTAGACATTAATCTTTTTTATAGTATTTTAATCCCTTCATTCTAACTATGTCGAAGAAAATAAGGAAGTGGTCAGATGAATACGTACAATATGGATTTACGTATATCACAGAACCTGATGGGAGTCAGCGTCCTCAGTGTACTATTTGCGACGCCAAGTTGAGCAATTCTAGCTTAGCACCGGCAAAACTAAAAGAACACTTTCTAAAGATGCATGGCGATGGAAAATACAAGAACACAACGCTCGCTGAATTTAAAATAAAAAGAGCCAGATATGATGAAAAGACTACTCTGCCTGTTTTCGGCTTTGTTCCCATCGACAAACCGATCCTCACAGCATCGTACGAAGTTGCATACCTGATTGCCAAACAGGGCAAACCACACACCATTGGGGAAAAACTCGTAAAACCAGCTGCGTTGAAGATGGCGAATATCATGCTTGGAAAAGCATCCGAAAATAAATTATCTCAAATTCCTCTTTCGAATGACACCATCAGCAACAGAATTGATAAGATGAGCGATGACATTTTGGCTCAAATAGTTTCAGACTTGATTTCGAGCCCGGCAAAATTTAGTCTCCAACTTGACGAGACCACTGACGTTGCCAATCTAAGCCAGCTTGCTGTATTCGTGCGCTATGTGAAAGAAGACATGATAAAGGAAGATTTTTTATTTTGTCAGCCTCTAACAACATCAACTAAGGCTATTGACGTTAAGAAACTTGTGGATAATTTCTTCACAGACAACGATCTTTCGTGGGATATGGTTTGTGCAATTTGTTCGGACGGAGCCCCAGCCATGTTAGGGCGAAAATCTGGTTTTGGTGCACTAGTGAAAGCCGATGCACCACACATAACTGTGACGCATTGTCTTCTGCACAGGCATGCGTTAGCAACAAAAGCCTTTCCTCCAAAATTGGCAGAAGTATTAACAATTGTGGTGGAATGTGTGAACTATGTGCGAAATAGTGCTTTGAAGCACCGCATATTCAAGGAGCTGTGCAATGAAATGAGCTCTGAATTCGAGGCACTTTTGTACTATTCTAACGTTCGGTGGTTGTCCCGGGGAAAAGTGTTGAACCGTGTTTTCGCCTTGCGTGTGGAATTAGCCGTGTTTTTGCGAGAGCACCAACACTATCATGCAGATTGTTTTGAAAATTCTGAGTTCATTCTCGTTTTGGCATACATGGCAGATATCTTCGGAGCTCTCAACTATCTCAACCAACAGATGCAGGGTGGTGGAGTCAACATTATCGAAGCGGAAGAACATCTGAAGGCGTTTTAAAAAAAAATCAAACTATGGAAACGACGAACAGAAAATGATAACTTCGCTAATTTTCCTCTGTTAGATGACTGTATAAATGAGATCGAAGATGTGTCCAGAAATGGGAACATTTTCGTACTCACAGAACTGAAACAGGCAATTTCCTTGCACTTAGATGAGCTCACAAAGTCTCTCGACGAATACTTTCCGAACAGAGAGTCATATCCAGCATGGGTAAGACTGCCGTTCACGTTTAGTGTTTATAAAGCGGATGTCAAGGATAAATACCTTGATGAAATCATTGAATTTCAGCAGAGCCAGGTTCAACAGCAACTCTTCAGAACAACAACGCTCTCAACTTTTTGGTGTCACCAAATCGTTGCTTACCCTCTTCTTGCTAAGAAAGCCCTTGAGATACTTATACCGTTTGTTACAACGTATCTTTGCGAGAAGTCCTTTTCTACGATGGTAGACATAAAAACGAAAAAAAGGAACAGACTATGTTGCGAAAATGACATGAGAGTGGCACTTTCCAAGGTCAAGCCACGCATTTCTACAATTGTTTCTGAAATGCAACAGCATATATTTAAAGTAAATATTTATTGAGTTGTGTTTTCCTGCGGAATTCATGTTTTGTTCGTTTTCTTTCTTTGAATAATAAGATCTTATGTGCCACAGATGCATAGTTCACTTCAGGCTCAAGTTTGTGAACAGATATATTTTGAATCTCAACGAAGGGTTCGATGATTGCCCGCATAAAACTTGCGGGGTTCGGTACCTCCAACAAGTTTAAGAACCACTGCTCTAAAGCGTTAATCTGACCCTCATACAACTAAACAACGGCCCAAAGGCAACAGTAACACAAAACAATTTCTACACTTTTAAGGCCCGTTTCCACTACGAGCGTGGAAAAGAGCATTCTTTGTTTGTTCTATTGATTTTTTTTTGCGCTCGCTTCAATTTTAACCGCTCGCTTCAATCGAAGATCAATAAAAGAAACAAAGAATGCTCTTTTCCACGCTCGTAGTGGAAACAGGCCTTAACTCGAGCTAATTACTTAGCTAGACTGAATGAAAAACAAACTGCAGGCTTTATATATAAACGGTGGCCAAACCGTAGCTCGCGAGGCGCATGCGACTTGCCTGGCTTTATGACGTCACAAATACAATCATATGACAAGGCAGAAAACTGGCTACGTAACCTATAAAATGGAATTTGCTTCACACCACTAGATTATACTAGAAATTACGTCATCACTGCCGCATTGTTCGCAATAGCGTAAAACTTTAGTCAATCAATGCGCTTTGAATAAAACAGTAAAACGACTCTTTGCAATTACTTTTAAAAACAACTTGCAGACAAAATAAATTAAGTGGGCGGTGGCGTACCCAATACGCAACCACTACGTAGCAATGAGAAAATGACGTCATAATCGAAAGCTTAAAAATTACTGTAAAAGACTAAAAAAACACTGCAGGTTTATAAAGTCAAAATTAGAATTAAGAATGAAGTGTGACAGTTGTTGAAGTTGAGTAATTCTATTAATAGTAATATCCTAGTTACACTAAGTTTCTACTTTTTCAAGAATTGCTGAAATGAATAAAATTTGCCGGATCAAGTCTAATATCTGCCCGGCCGGGCAGTTAGTAGATCTGATCTAATTTGCCAAATAATTGAAAGTTTTTTTACAGGTGGCTGGATTATTGAAGTATTCGTTATGTCTGACAAGATTAAATTTACCGATTAATTTTTTTTTACATTT
This sequence comes from Diplosoma virens, assembly GCA_963680785.1. Lineage (NCBI taxonomy): Eukaryota > Metazoa > Chordata > Ascidiacea > Aplousobranchia > Didemnidae > Diplosoma > Diplosoma virens. Next base: position 23,021,907 of record OY796892.1, on the reverse strand, counting down.
TAAGAGACTCGGTTTTTAAAATTTTTTTTTACTGCATGTCGTAGACTTAGGAAGATGACCGATTTTAAGGCGTATGTTTGGAACTATTAACTCAAAAAAATTTGTTAATATGTTAAACTTACATAGTGTTGGCAAATTTTAGGAATGTGTTATATCACAGCATTTAGATTTTTTAATTAAATCTACTTGGAATTTATCTTTACTTCGTTTTCAAAGGTTATAAAATTTTTTAGAAAATACAGCGAAGAAAGACCTGATTTATATTTATGTCAATTTCCTGGAGAAATGATACTGTCCTGCAAAGATTTCTTCATGGACTTGGCCAAAAGATCAACTTCAAATGGCAAAAGTACACGTTTCTAGGCTTGTGTGGTTACGTGATTTGTTATAACTATATTTTTGTAGCATGAGCATTTTTTGCTTATGCTTTTGTAAAACTAGTGAGTGATATCTGAATTTAAATTAATGTTGCTTTCACGTGATCGTATCACAAATATCTGATGAGTTTAAAATTCAGATCAAGTTTCTTTCTGAGCAGTAAAAGTTTATATGACCATTGTTATAACATGGTGGTAATAGCAGCCCGGTTTCATTATCTTACTCTGTATTGCTACTGTTCTTTGTTGCACAAACTTGATATTCTGCATGAGCGTGTATCAACCCGTCCAACCCAGCTTAACTTCTTTACTTAACTATGATCTGAAAATATTCGACTTTTTGAAGTTTTTTGATAAAGATATTATACTTATGCTAAAGTGTTATAAGCGCCCTGATTAGCTTGATTTAAAGACGGAAAATAAGGCCAATGTTAATAAATCGATTAATATAAAGTCTTTGCCAAAAGTCTGCAACAACCGCTTCACTAAACGGTAATCACTGAAATTAGTTTGTCATTGATGGTTTGTGCACAATATATTTATCTATTCAGCATCCAGCTCTAAAAGCACAACACAAAACATCGAGTCACAGTTCATTAGACGCCGTGAAAGCGGGTGCATAGTGCACGGTCTTTTTTCAAAAGTGACTGGTAAACCCGTCTTCACACTTCCGCGAAGCGTGTTGAAACAACTTTTACGCAGTGACCGGAGAACTTCAATCTTCTAACTAGGTTTGAGAACGGGGAGTCCGGTTTTGGAAATTCCCAGGATTTTGCGACATTTTAAGTTTCCCGTTTCCGGGTTTTTTATGACTAAAAATTCCCGGTTTTGTGAGCTTTTGTACGTAATATCACTACGACAGCCGTGTGATGTGTCTAAAACCAAATCATCCTGTCTGTTCCGATTGTGACGACACAATGCTTCTTGTCCCATTTTTTAAGCTGTTTCCTGTTGATTATGAGATAAACAGGTTTGAGTCAGTTTAGTACTGTCATTGCTCTCGAGCAAGTAGTTAAAATTCTATGCAGTGTATTTAGTTATGGAGTGCGTTAATCAGTCTAAAGCAGGGGTTCCCAAACTGGGGTACATTTACGCTTCTCAAAGGGTACATTATTATGTGCGAGAATATCCTTATTTAAGTTAAATTCCGTGTTCGGAAGAAATAATAGACTCAAATGTCTAGAATTTTCGAATCCGGTCGATTGTTATTACGTCAAACAGGACAATTAAGAGGGAAGACTTTTTTACAGATTACCGTGATTTTGGGTTTGAATGGGGAAAATTTGTGGCTGCTGAAAAGTGAAGAGTTTTCATTTTTTAAAGATCACCTTGATTTTCGGCATGAATTGGGAAAATTTTTATCTGATTCAAAGTGAAGACTTTTTTTTTCAAAGATCACCTTGGTTTTGGGCATGAATTGGGGAAACTTAGTAGCTGGTTCTAACTGAAAGCCTTTTTTTTTAGAGAAACGTCACAAAATTTCGGGGGTACATGCAAACCTGCTACAGTGTCCAAAGGGTACCGATGAACTAAAAGTTTGGAAACATTTCACTCGAGATTATAATGATGACAAAACTAAGTGCATACATTGTTCACAAAATATGTCGTGTAAAGGTGAATCAACAAGTGGTCTTTTTTGTCACTTGAAAAGCAAGCATAACCTTAATAGCTCTAAAAGCGAAGATTAACCTTGTTCTAAGAAAGTAAAAGTTCAGCAGAAATCGATCTTACCGTTTGTAAGTGTTAAGAAAGAAAGTTTGCAAGGTATTGTCTCTCAACTGGCAGCTGTGTGTTTTTCTATACATTCTATTGGAAAAAGTAAATTTATTAGTGAGTCGCTTAGTGCCAAAGGCTTACCATCTTGGGACTCTGATATTATGAACTTAATGCACCGTGAATACAACGACATACAAAAACAAATAAAAACTGAAATTGAAATGAAACTTAAAGGCAATTTCCGTTTCAGTGTGACTATGGACGAGTATACAGTCATTTGCAAAAGTATCGGACCACCTCAAAAATATGTCATTTGGCAACTTAAGCTAATTATTGCATCATTCAGAATAACAAAGCACATGTACACATTCCAGAATTGTCAGTTCTTTTCTAAAGTTCAGTGCAGTAAGTTTATTTCCCATTCACTCACAGTTTATTTATTTTAATGTTTTCCCATATTTTTATTTTGCAAAAAAATGACCAAAAATTCATATCACACTGAAGTAGAACGTGGTCAAATTGTTGCTCTTCACAAAAATGGACTATCACAGCGCCAAATCTCTAAACAGCTAAGCATTAGCAAGTCATCTATTGAAAGAGCGTTAACTAAATTTTAAAATAAAGGAATTTATGGTAATTGAAAGAAAAGTGGTAAAACCAGAAAAACAACCTCTCGAGGTGATACCTCCATGAAGCACGCTGTAGCTCGATCGCCAACAAGCTTTTGTAAGAAAATCAGATTCCATTTGCTTCTTAAAGGCACTAATGCTAGTATTAGTACAATTTCACGTCGACTCAGCAAGGAATTTGACCTGAAATCTTAAAAACCTGCAAATAAACTACGACTCACTTCCCAAATGAAAAAGAAGAGATTGGAGTTTGCCAAGAAACATATCGCCTGGAGCATTGAGGAACTGAAAAAAGTGCTTTTCTCAGACGAATCCACCTTTCAACAATTCACAATAAGGAAAAATTATATCCGCCGACGCGTGGGAGAAAGATTTAATGAAAAATACACCATCTTCACTATGAAACATCCCCAAACACAAATGATATGGGGCACAATGAGTGCTAATGATATGGCTGGTATTTATTTCTTGAAGCCTGGTACCACCATAAATGGTGCTAAATATGCTAAATTGTTAAGGGATAAGCTACCGACACATATGGAAATCCATCAATCATTCATTTTTATGCATGATGTGCACCTTGTCATCGGTCGAAAATTGTCAAGCAGTTTTTAACAGAAAATCACATCAAGATCGGAGATTGACCTGGGAATAGCCCCGATTTAAACCCAATAGAAAATTTATGGTTGAAAATAAAGAATTTAGTGTCAAAAAGCAGCCAGAATCTTTCTCAGAGTTAGTTACAGTCATTACAGAAGTGTGGGTAAAAGAAATTTTTGGAGAATATTGTGAATCCCTCATATACAGTATGCCTCGTCGATTGCAAGCTGTCATTGATGCTCGTGGACGACACGCAAAGTACTAAAAATGTATGTATTTATACGAGTATAATAAATATAATAATGTACATGTTTTCTTCCTTACGATATGATAGCAATTTACTTTAGTTCACTTCACCAAAATATTTTTTTGTGGGAAAAGCTATTTATTTTAGGGTGGTCCGATACTTTTGCAAATGACTGTACTTCAGTTCGTCGCCGAAGATACATGAACATCAACATTCATTGCCAAAACGATGTTATAAACTTGGGCCTAATAAGAATGCGTGATTCATGTGGTGCTGAAACAGTTTTTCAATTGTTGGAAAAACAGTTGGCTCATATTGGAATTACAAACATGCAGACATCTATTGTCAGCAGTGTTTCTGATGGCGCCTCAGTAATGAAAAAATTTGGTAAAATTTCTCAACTTGATCACCAACTCTGCTGCGCACATGGTGTGCACCTGGCTGTATGCGATGTCTTATACAAAAGCAGAAGTGTGCCTCATATTGCAGGTGAAGATTACGACGATGATCAAGACGAAGAAATGCATGAAGAAGGTTTTGGCATAGTGACCCCCACAATAGCATCAATCGAAGTACCAGTTTTTAATCTAGAAATAGAAAATGTTCTCAAGAAGGTGCAGAAAGTAGTGAAAATATATTTAGGAAAGGTCCCGTGAAAAACGAAGTCTTGCAAGAAATATGTGTTGTTGGAACAAAACAAGGATTTGTCACTTGTTCTTGATTGCAAAACTCGCTGGAGTTCCATGTATGAAATGGTTGAAAGGTTTATATGTCTTAAAAAGTGCATATTGAAGGCTTTACTCAATTTGTCGATTGAACATGGCATATGTACAACTGAATTTTCGTTTCTCAAGGAGCTAAAATGCGCTCTTGAACCAATAAAACTTGCGGTCGAAGCTTTGTGTCGTAAAGATGCAACGCTTTTGACTGCCGAAGAGGTTCTTCAATTTTCGTGGAGTTGGAGAAGAGGAAGTCGAGCCTTGCAAAAGATTTACTTTGTGCCGTAAAAAACCGTGTACAACAAAGACGACAACATGAAGTGGTTAATTTATCTTCAAAATCCAAATTCATCGATTTATAATGAACATTATGCTGATGAAATACCGTCTTGTAGTAACAGCAAAGAAGGTTTTGTGAAAACTGCTGCCACCTTATTTTGCCGTTTGCTTTGAGGAAGTGACAGCAATAAAGCAAAAAGTTGAGAAAAGAACGAAGTAATAGAGCTGGCTAGCAACAATCAGAAAGATGAAAGTTTTTTCAAAAGACTTCAGACCCACATTGAGCATTCCACTAACTCCACTCCCACCCAGCAGTTGAAGACAATTGTTGATGATCGACGCCAAGTCGGCCAACTTCAAACCGTAATTAAGCTGGAAATGAAACTATTAGAAGCTACTGAAAAAAGGCCAGGCAAATTGAAGCAGTTGTTCAAAGCTTTATTGAGCATTCCACCAACGTCAGTCGAAGCAGAAAAAGCTTTTTCTGCTCCTGGATTGTTTACTACAAAACTACGGTCACGATTAAGTGACAAATCTGTCAATGCACTGTGTTTTTTACGCAGTCATTATAGTTGTGAAAAATAAATAAAGCGTAATAGTTGCTGCTTTTGCTTTTTTAAGGGTTAGTGTAAGTTACAATTAAAAGTATTGTGTATTTGATTTCTTCTTTTCATATACATACCTTCGTTATTCTTTCACTACTGCGTTTATATTGTTAAATTTTCGTACATTTGCTTTTTATCATTCATTTATTTTTTGTGCGTATGGTTCTAGTGCAAAATTATGCGCCCAGTGTAAATTATAACAGACAAGTGTTATAATAGTGGTTGCATTTAGGTTTTGTTGTTTGTGTATATGAATCCCGGTTTTTGACACTACCCGAATTCCCGGATTTTTTTTCAGAACCGGGAAACCCCAAACCCTACTTCTAATTGGCTCGCGCTGTCAAGAATTTTTCAAAGTCGATGCCAATTCTGTTCTCTTATTCTTCAGGTCCCCGATGGTTTCCTATCACTTACGACTTGCACTCTCAACTTCCCCAGTTTATCTCGGATTTTCAACAGCGGGCTCAATCCGCTCAAGGCGCGAACATATGGATCTGCAAGCCGTGGAATCTCGCCCGTGGATTGGGGACGTTTATTTCCGACAATATAAGGGAGATTATCCGCAGTAGAGAGACCGAAACGCCGAAAGTAAATTTCACTATTGAGAAACTTCATCTTGTTTAACTAGTTCCTATTTCATGTGCGTTGGATCGGAAAAAATGATTAATTGTTTTTCGGTTTTTGTCTTTCCCGTTTGACTCGTGCCGAGTTTTGTTTTTTGTCTTTAGAGCTGTAACATAGCGGCCGCATCTTTTTTTTTGACCCATAGGTGGCGATATCCGCCGAAGTTCTAAAAACTCTTGCCCAGTTTTTTTTCCGATAAACTAGTTGGTCATACAGATTGATACATTGTGCGATCTGTTTATTGTAGCTTTGTGCTTTTCAACCGGGTACAAGGCTGTTCGGAATTTTCAAAAGGTTATCACTTTGACGTGGTGTACAAGGTTTTCAAATTATATTAGATTTTGTATAACAGTATAACGTTTTTGGGGGAAGATTTTAGCAAGCAATACGATCGTTTGTAATGATTGCCAAATTCAGCCACTTTTATCTTAGCGATATTAGTTATTTTAAATTAATTGTAAACTATTTATAAGCCTCGTTGAATTTTTTACGTATGTCATAAAGCAATATGACGTAGAATTCTTGCTCAAATTCAGTTTACTTGGTTACTCTGCTTGATTATTGTAGGTTTATTATCAGAAATAAAACTGAAGTACGAGTTAATTTTAATTAGAAATTGAGTTTTCTAATGTAAATGTCTTGATTAGACGTATCTGCTTGATGATCCAATGTATAGACCTGTGATTTTCAACGGCAGCTTTCAGCTTTCGTTCTTGCAGCTTTCATTAATCTTTTAAGTAATATGATTCTTTTTAAAAGATTTGTAATTTTACTCGAACTATTTTGACTGCCAGACAGCTTGTGCCACGTCTTCATCTACCATATTTTCTACCAGGCAGCTTGTACCATATCTTCATCTCCTACCATATTGTACCATATCTTCATTTGGTACTGTACCTCTACAATAACGCTTCATGTTGACAAACTAGAAAGAAGTTAAAGCCAGTATCAAACTTCACATTAGATTGAATCGTAAATTTCCTCTGTGTTTATGAAGGTGTTGTTATTCTTTATTTTGATCTTTTAATAATCTGCGTTGTTTTCTTGCGGCTCCTTTCAAACTTGAGGTTTGGAATTTAGCTCTAGCTTTTAAAAACTTGAGACTACTGGTGTAGACAGTTGAACAGTGTGATACCTTGAACCGGGATGTACTAAACAATTTTTTTATCGCGATTACTTTTTTTCTATGCTACTTTTTCCGGCTTGAAAATTTAGGTTTATATTTGTGGATTAAAATAAATACGTTTGTGGTCTTCACTTAAAGGTTCAAATAAAAAAGACCAGCAGTTGATATCACTTAACAAAGCTATAGTCTATCAATATCAGCAAACTGCTTTTTCCATCCAGAGTGCTATTTTTAAAGTTTAACCCCTATCAAAGAAATATTTTCCGTCCGGAATTGGGATGTACACATGATGAGGAAAGCCAATTAAAGGTGTACCGCTTCAAAAAAGTGTTGATAAGCACCGACAAATTATCGGCTTTTTTTGGCCGATATGAATGATTTTTAATGCTAGTGTCTTGATTATTTCTATTGAAACGTCAACATCTTCCTTTCCACACTTTTGTCAATTTTTTTGTCGAATTTAAGTTAACTACTAACCCGCTAATCAACTCTTACACAGCCTTTCAAATTTAATAAACTCGCAAGTAAATTTTTGGTATCAAGTTCTTTAATTTCTTTTTTATATTGCAGAAACATCTTGTTCTGCGTGTTTTTTGTTATATTACAGAAACAACTAGTTTCACGTGTTTTTTATGTTTTCTAGATCGCCTCAAAATACATTGATAATCCGGTTCTTATACTTTCTCCTGAAGCGGAATCGCCCGTTAAATTCGATCTTCGATTTATTATCTTGCTCACGTCAGTTGATCCGTTAAAAGTCCATGTTTGCAATTTGTTTTATGCAAGACTCGCAAAAAAGTAACTTTTACTTTTTGTATTGATTTTCAATTTGTCATTAAGTCTTTCATTTTCTCCAACTTTTTACTGCTCTTTTCCTTGACCAAACAAAGTATGAAGTATAAATACGATCGATATTTTTTTACCAAATCATTTCTATTGTTCCTGCTTGCCAACTAAGTGTTGTTTTCAACAAGGTTTGCCAAACTTTGCAATCGTCGAATCGATTCTATTTTTTGTTTCTTTACACGTAGAGCGTTCTCATTGGACAGACTGGAAGACCGAGATTGTCACTTCACCATGTCATCAGCTCCAACCGATGATTCAGCTTTGCCGTATCGTCTCTCTTCTGCTGAATTTGTTCGTCAATTCGAAGATCAATATTCAAACTTTTGTTGGAACACCTTGTTGGTTAGTTGCGATTTGCTATACGCAAATTCTTTTTGTAAGATTCAATATAAAGTTTAACCTTTTGTTTGTTTGTTTTTTCAAAGTAAAAGGGATTATTTTACTTGACAACATTTAAACAGTCATTGCGCAATCCTCCTGTTCCTTTTTGTATCATTTTTAAAATTTAGTTTGTACTATAGTGATTTTTTTATCTAAAACATATTTTAAGCACTTTTCAAATAAAAATAATGGTCGTTATGATGATTATTAAATTAATTGATAAAAGGAATTAATGTGATATATTGTTTGGATGCCTTTTGCATTTACATTTAAAATTTATCTTATCAGCTCTAGACTAGCACCTTCTTTGCAGCAGTCGTGGTTACTAATTTTCCGGTTGTTGTTAGAATCGAATTCATAATTGCATCAGTCAGTTCTTTAAATCGGCTACCTCTCGACCGCCACCTTACGGTCTCGGACATTATTCAAAGTCTCGTTCAATGTACGGAATCGACGTGATGTTGGAGTGGGACGTGGATGAAATTACAGGTGATGGGCGTCAATTTTTGTTTACCACCTATTTAAATTACACCTTCGTAGCAACTTCATTTCACAGTTTTAAAAGTATCAACCTTAACTTTACTTGCAAGCGCTAAATTTTTGAAATACTTTTTTATTTTGTTTACAAAAATCAACACCACAGTTGCAGTCAGAAATGATAAGTAATCTCTGTTTATAAAAACTATCAGACATTAAATTCCTTTAACATTCACAATTTTTATATTAAATAGCGCGCAAATAGCAAAGAACACGGTTACCTACTTACTATTTCTGCTAATTTGTTGCTTTCCTTTAAAAATGTTTAACATACTTGTGTTCTTAGATATAAAATAGTTAGCAATTGTTGCGGACCTGAAATTATCTATTGCATTTGTAAAGTAACGCGAAATTTAATTTGTTATTGGTGATGTCATCGGTTCACAAGTCAACTCCATATTTACTTAAACTGCGCGAAGGATTCGGAGCTTCTTGCATTCCTGAACAGAATAATAAAAAAATTCTCGGTACATCTAAGATTATAATATGTTGTGTATACGTATAAGAAGAATGATAGCCCAAAAAGCATGCAATTTCATTTTAGTAACGGTTGCAGTCTGCATATAGGCTCGTTTTAACTGCGAGCGTGAAATAGAGGATTCTTTATTTGTTTTATTGATTTTTTACTTTCCGCGCTTAAAATCTAAGCGAGTGCTAAGCGACCCAAAAAAAACCAATAAAAGAAACCAAAAATACTCCATTCCACGCTTGTAGTGGAAACAAACCTTAGGCCTGTCTCGAGTTTTCTTTTTTTCGTTTATAAAATTTCTGCTACCAATTGCTTTGAAGCCAAGAAGTCTTAGGGCAGTGGTTTTCAACCGGTGTGCCATGGCGTTGTTTTCAGTGGGCCACAGAGCATAAATCAGAATGAAAGCAATATGAGACTTGTATCATGATGTCATTATAATCGAGAAATCGGAAACAAATTCCAAGTGAGGACTTTTTTTTTTTATTTAGAACTCACTATGTTTTTGCGACGAAAATTGAGAAATCGCAGACAAATTCCAAGTGAACTTTTTTTTAGAGATTACCAGATTTTTGCGACGGGAATTAAATTCTGTTACCAAAGTGAGTCGTTGTGTTACCTTGGGTTGGAAAGTGGGCCACGGTATGAAAAAGGTTGAAAACCACTGTCTTAGGGAAACTGACCGTAGATAATGCATACTAATTTATTCCCCTTCAAAGGTACTTTTGTTTACTAATGTAGCCATCTAAATTTGCAGAGTTCTCGCATTCACTTAACTATTGAAAAGTAAGTATGCGATTTTTCAAAAGATCAGGGTCACTCGTATGATATATCATCCATTGAACGTCATCTCACCACTGTTTTTGAACAAGGTGGATGAGCTTTGAACTTAAAAATAGCGATAATCACGCTAGAAAAAATGTAAAACAAAGGAAATCTCGCGCATTCGGTTTACATAGCGGCGATGACGTGTGTGTTTCGATGACGCATCATTTCGTACTTTCGCGTCTGATGGCCCGTGCTGAGGTCCACGCTAAGTTCGCTTCGATAGTGGCTGGTGAAAGTGTTGCCAAGCGTTTCGTTGCCCACCCACACTCCCTTCCACGTTGTCTTGACGTCACTTTCCGGTAAATCGCGATCGGCTTCGTAAAAACCTTCTTTTGCATTGACGTCATCCGTTGAAGTAAGCGCTTCTGTGTTCACGGCCGCGTCTTGTAATTTCACTGCTCGCCTTGAGTGGTCCAAATGCCGCGTGGCCCACCACCACAACAAAACCAGGGCTGCCCCTCCAACCAACAGTGTTTCCGCTGTGTTGAGAAACGGGCTTCGAGTGCACGTTTCCGGCATTTTGTTGCAACGTCGACAAAGTTTTGAATTAGCTAAATGAGCTGTTGGAATTTGTCACAATTTTTACAGCAATTGTTCGGGTTTTTACTTTTATTGTTTGAATTTACTCTGCAAATAAAACCGTGTTTAGTTTTTCACGATCCTGTTCGATATTCGAGAAATAAGAACAAATTACCTCGCTTCTCCAAACATTTTTTGCTGAGCTTTTAAGGCTCGTTTCCACTACGAGCGTGGAATGGAGTATTCTTTGTTCTTTTTATTGATTTTTTTGCTTTGCTTAGCGCTTAAACGCGGAAAGAAGTAAAAAAAATCAATAGAACAAACAAAGAATGCTTCATTCCACACTCGTAGTGGAAAGGGCTTTTATGGCGCTAGTTTGTATTTTTGATAAAGCCTATGTTTATTGACAAAACGACCGAATAGTAAATTACGATTTCCTGATTCGATTCGATTACGTCGACCTTTTATGGTCCGCCGGACGTAAGCTTATCGTTTTTTCGTAAGCTTATTCGGTTTTTCTCCAATGAATATTAATTTTTTTTCCCAAAAACTTTCCATTGCTGTTCAAACAAATTAAAATAAATAAACTTTTTTTTTGCACACGACGAACAGCATCGGTTGCAGAAATAAGGCCATATCTCGAAGTTTAGAGTATGAGTTCAAACTCTGCGCTTATAAACTCGTAAGCGTTTCTCGCACAAGTTTGTACGCGATTGTGATGAAAAACAAGTCAATTTTTGTATTGTTTTATTGCGTTTTATAAGTCGCTTGTCAAGTCTAAGGTATACTCTTGGCTTAATCTTTCTATATAACGCAACTTACAGCAATATAAAGCCATGACCAAACATCGCAAACATTCGTTTTGAGTGTTTTGTTTCTTGAACATCTTGAGGTGGTAATAGGATAAATTGCTTGTTCTGGTGACGGTATCAAGGTAACTAGTCGTCTCAACGAAATGAAAGGTTTGATGTTAATGAACGTGATTCGTTTTAATGAAGCTTTTTTAAATCTAAATATAATACGCTTTTAATTGCTCACTTTTCAATTTAAAATTGTTCTTATTGAAAGAAAGACTTTAAAAATTTTCAAGATTGCTACTTGTCATAAGGACTACCGCTGTTTTTGGCCAAGCTTCTTTCAAATTATACTTTAGACATTTTTTAGATTAGATAAGAACATTATACAGGGTGATTCAGCGAAGTGTGCACAAATACTTTTCTTAGTTTTATGTACATGTATTTCGTCCATTATTAACTTTCAATTATTAACATTTCAGTTTCTTATTATTTACACCCTTACAACCTTACGCTACCCATACAAGTTCACCAAAAGACATCTCTTGTAGGAGGCCACTAAGAAGAAAAGGCTCGATAGAGCAAAGGTTTTGGTCAAGAAACTTGTCGATGGCACGCAGCCTCAAGTTTTATGGACAGACGAAAAACTTTTTACTGTTCAAGCTGTCCATAACCATCAAAATGACAGGATTTGGCTTCCAGACATAAACATGGTCCCAGTTGAGCGTCGCAGCTCTTTCAGAAGACAAAAACCCGCCTCCGTAATGGTATGGGCAGGCGCAACATCAAAAGGGCTGAAAACTCCTCTCATATTCATTGAAGGGGTCAAGATAAACCAGACCGTCTATAGGCGAATGCTGGAGGAGAAAGTCCTTCCCTGGGTCCAAGAAGTAGTTGGAGAACAAGGAGTTACTCTTCAACAGGACGGTGCAACCTCCCACACGGCCAACTCAGTTCAAGCTTGGTGTCGATGCAATTTCAAAGGTTTTTGGGAGAAAGAGCTTTGGCCGCCGTCTTCACCAGACTTGAACCCTATGGATTTTGGGTTATGGTCTATTTTAGAGACAAAAGCCTGCCGTATTTCTCATCCAAATCTGGACTCTCTAAAGCGAAAATTGACATCGGCATGGGACGAAATTGACCCAGAAGTGGTGCGTGCCACATGTGCCCAGGTTCTGCCACGACTTCGGAAAGTAATCAAAAACAAAGTGGGTTATATTGAATAACTTGTATATTTTCTGAAAGCTTATTAAATTTACTATCTTCACAGCATATAACTTGTTTCATTTGACCTAATTATAAGTCCGAAAGATGAGTTTTTATTTGTGCACACTTCGGTGAATCACCCTGTACTTCAATAAAAAACAAAGGTATTTTTTTAACAAAGATATTTATAAAAACAAGGTATTTTTTAGATGTGTGTTTTAATAGCGTAAAGAAAGTCGTTTTTAAATGCAAGCTATGTAACAAACTGCTAACTATGGCTCGGATGTGTCTTAATTTTTTTTTTTCTTAACTTTTCGGTTTCCATTTCTTATCAACACCACACTGCTTTGTTTAAAGGTAGAGTGACCATGCACTGCTGACGTATTTCGTTTAGTCTGTGCTTCCTTATTCACAATCTTTATTTGTACTTGCACTATTAGTAATTTAAAGTTGATTGTGAGTAAAAATGAAAATAAATAAAATAATTTGACTTACTCTTGAGAAAGAAACTCTCGTTTAGCAATACTTTTCTTTTAGAAGTTTACATTATTTTATTAAACTGGTAAATCTTGCACAAATCATCCAAAAAAAGCTTCAATCATCTTCTAATTTCAGCCTTGAAAGCAACTTTAATTGTTAGTGATCTTAGCTCTTTTGATAAAATTTATAATGTTTTACTGCCTTTGCTGTTGGCAAATGTTATGAAGTCTCGCAACTACTGAATAAAATTATTAAAGGCTTCAAATTTTTGTAACGTTTCAACTAAAAGCTAAGCAAACTTTGCCAACATTTTTTCGTCATCGTTCAGCAATTGCTTACCGACTATTGAATTTTCTTGTTTGGTGCTTTATCATAGCATCACAGGAAATACGTGTGAATAGGGCTATTCTTCAAAAAAATTAAAAAACTGCTTTTCTGTTTCTGGTTACCAGATTGTTTTGTAGTGCTGATTTCCACTTCTGGCTATAAACACTTTCGCTTATTTAACACTTTTGAATTGAATGCCACTGATAAGTTTGCATTATTTTTTTAATGCTCTTGATAGTTTTGATTGTAAAAATTCACTTACGACAGTTGTGAAAATAATGCTTAAGAAGTCGCTATGCGAACTCATCAATAAACTTCCGTACTGATTGAAGAAGTGTGTCGAGTCATCTTTTACAATGAAGCGAGTCCTTGATCAAGATTACATTTGCTTCAATGACTTGGCTACTGTTCAATTCTTACCCGTCGCTAAGCTGGTTATTAGATCAATCGCTCTTCTGCTACTTCTCGCCAACCAAAAGTCACCCCGACTAAATTGCTAAAATTAAAAGCAGAGTACTTGACCTTATGAAGGGATATTAAACGTCAAGTGCGCTCTGTCTTGCTCAACTGCTCGCATAATAAAGAAGTCGAGATGCGTGGCACTTGCTGCTTTTATGGAAGGAAGTGACGAACCGTTACGCACCATCACTTGCTGGAAAATCAGCACTTCGCGTTAAACTGACCTTTATTATTATTAAGGCTTGTCGAAAAATAAAACTTTCATTTTGTCCGTTTTCTTTTCATGAGTATAGGTTGTGCTTCGTCGTAAGTCAAATATAGATTGATGTAATAATCACGTGCTTATACCTCTTGACTACGTAATAAACAAATCAAAACAAAGAAATCGTTCTTGATTTATGACATCAGTTAAGAATAAGGTTGAAATAAGCATAGTAAATTTACATGTTTAGAAAGAAGATCGATTGGCAATCTATTTAAACCAATGAGTCTTTTTATTTTATTGTTTTTTCTTGTGTATATTTTGACCGAATTGGTCCTAACTCAATAAGCATCGAACTTATCTGTCTTTCCTTTATTATTCTTTGTTATTAAATTTTTCAGCAACATGTAATAATTTCGGGTTTTTCCAATAGTATTTGGCTCATTTTTACAAGTGCATTTCACAGTGGTTGCTGTTTGTTTAACAAAGGGGCTCCTGTTCTATTAGCTCAGAAAGACGGCTGTTTTCCCAAATTGGTATTTACTTTTTTGCAGAACGTGACGAGCAGTTAAAAGCTTGACCTATGTTCTAATCTTGGGTTATTTGTGCAAGAGCTGTTTCATTTGTTACACAAAATATTTTTGCTCAGTACCACAGCACGGACAGCACTGGAACCGACAATTTATCCTTTCACTCCCTCCAGCTGCTGTACTTTCTGTGTCTAATGCTGGGAGCGATGGTGCTGTGCAGCATCTGCTTTCGATTTTCGTCATTCAAAACCGCCCGACCGAGTGCTCCATGTGGCGCCAGATTTACTGTATGGGTCGTGCTGATGCAACGTAGTCTCCGGTTTGCTCAAAGGCTTATCGTCCCTGAAAATGAAAGCACAAACTGTGTTACTGCTTGTTCCATTTATGATTCGTTTAGTGGACAGTGCGGATGCCTACTGTAGTTTGGCAAGGTTGTTTAGTTGTGCGTCTAGATCTTAGTCTCCTCAGGCAGGCGTTTGAACCCCACTTATTAGACCATGTCGTATATGGTCAGGGTTAGAGTACCGCGGTAAGAGAGTGTTGCCTATCGGCAAACTTGCTTTTGTAAGATCCATTGCATTAAGATATTTTTAGGTTTTTATGTTATTTAGCTTTTTTAGGTTTTAAAGAAAAAGCTAATTTTTTACATGGTTTTAATTAATCATAAATTACTTTTTTTAGGAGATAAGATCATAGAACCTGTACTTTTGGAATGCAATTTCATGCCCGACATTTACGCGATGTGTCGCTTTCATCCTTCGTTTTTAAGCGACGCATTTAAATTTCTTTTCCTTGGAGACGAGAGCTGTGACGTGACCGACGTTTCAACATGAACATGAGATAAGGCATCTGCTAGAATTTTCCCCTGCCGGTATATTAGGAAATTTTATCGTGTCCTTTATTTTGTAAGTTCTTTTACGTTTACTCGGATACAATCTGTAATGAAAACTTCTTTTTAAATGCATTTTTTAAAATTTATGTCTTCTGTATTGCGTTTGGTGTCTAAACAAATAATGGAAAAACTGTGTGGTCTGGTTTAGATTTGACATATATTCTTCGTTTATTGAATATCGGCAAGCATCTACGCCAAAATTCAATAAACAATGCCAGGTCTGGACCAGGCTTGCAATTCGTTTCGGCATCTGATAAATAAATTAATTTATTTTAAATTCTAGTTAGTTGACAGCAACGTCAGTAAGACATATTTTTAGACAGCTTATCAAGTATCAGCCACAAGCCCAGCCTTCTTTTTCTTTTAATGGCACCCTTTTTTTTCCTCATCTGTTTATGTTTTCTTGTACCCGAGATGATTTAATCGGTGCAATACAAATTGACGAATTGTTCGTCTATGAACGATTACATCTTAAATGCGAGTCATCTTTAGGTCTTGACCCCTACTAATCTCACATCTAATTTTCTCAATGTAACCTTTCACTTCTTCAAAGGCACACTTCACGGAAAAAGTTTCCTATCCGATTCCGCTCTTTTTGTTCTATGGTCTTGGCCTACTGGAACCATCTAAAAAAGCTAAAAAAATGTATACAAAGGTTACATCCGCTTTTTTCTCTGCTACACCTCTCCCAGTTGTGTATCATACCTTCCACTCGTATTAAATCAGTTAAGAGAAAGCGCGTACCTTTTAAGGATATCTATCATAGGGTTGCTATTCGTGAGGATTTTCCCGGACATGTCCGGGATTTCAATGTTCAAATCTTCGTCAGAGAGAAATGTTAAAATGTGTTAGTACATCCGGGATTTCTAAATTATGTGTTGTATGAAATTTTGCCGGAAAACATTTTTACAATAAAAATGTTTTAATTTCAAGCAAATGTCTTTGAGCAGACTTACCATATGTCCCGATTTTTAGGGATTTGTTCTGTCCGGTTTGCCAGAAATCCAAAACAAACTCGAAGTGAAGACTTCCTTTTTTTAGTTTTTTTTTTATAGAACATTACGTTTTAGGGACGAAAATCATGAAATCAGAGACAGAATCGAAGTGAAGACCTTTTTTTAGAGAGCACTTATTTTTAGGGACAACTTTTCTATCAACAAGTGTCTTGGTTTGCCCTTTCAGAAATATGGTATGCCTATTATAATACAACTATTTTTGGCGAAAAAATTGGTTAGCATGCCCGACATAAATCTGTCAGGAATTATGCCTCCAGATATGGTAATCCTAATCTATCATTTACTTGTATCTTTTACTAATCAAAGCTTTTCTCTCCTCGATTTCTGTTGCTCTTACCACCAATCCTTCCACATAAACTTTCTTATAAGCGGGTACATGGGTTTATGTTGTTAAGAGAATCTATTGTAATTTATTCACTCTTCATCTCTATTTATTTTCCTGACTAGCAGGAATATGACGGAGGCGTTATACTAAGTGATTATCTGTACCCCTGATCTGCTTTCAGAGACGCCAAGGTGCAAGGTATTGCTGTCCGATTGAAATTTTTTTATTTTATTTTTTATGGTGGCCAGGACCCCCAAGCAGAAGAAAATGCCTTCAAAGAACACAATAGAATGACGAGATTAGGTTTTAGAAATGCAAAGCGTGTTTAAAAATAAATAGCGGACGTCCAAGCAGAAAGATATTTAAAACGTGCGATCTTCGCTCAAAATTAATAAAAAGCCAAGTCACAAAAGTCGAGTCTAAAACTTCTACAGATTAAATCGACTTGTTCTTAACAAACAGAAAAATAATTCTGTAAATTAAATAAAAATTGAGATTGCTAGCATATAGGTTATAAAGATGAAAATGAAATTAATTGTCTGTTCTGACTTTGACGCCAAAAAAATTCGGGATAGTTTTCTTTTACAAGCGGAAGCACAGAATTAGCAATATTTTACTATTGCCGTTTATTCACGTAGTTGTTAAATTTAAAGTTAACTTTTAATATATTTAAAAAATTGGCTGTCATTTACAGGGTGATTCAGCGAAGTGTGCACAAATAAAAACTCATCTTTCGGACTTATAATTAGGTCAAATGAAACAAGTTATATGCTGTGAAGATAGTAAATTTAATAAGCTTTCAGAAAATATACAAGTTATTCAATATAACCCCCTTTGTTTTTGATTACTTTCCAAAGTCGTAGCAGAACCTGGGCACATGTGGCACGCACCACTTCTGGGTCAATTTCGTCCCATGCCTATGTCAATTTTCGCTTTAGAGAGTCCAGATTTGGATGAGAAATACGGCAGGCTTTTGTCTTAATAATATTGTCTTAATAGACCATAATTAATAATATTGTAATAATAGACCATTATTAATAATATTGTCTTAATAGACCATAACGCAAAATCCATAGGGTTCAAGTCTGGTGAAGACGGCGGCCAAAGCTCTTTCTCCCAAAAACCTTTGAAATTGCATCGACACCAAGCTTGAACTGAGTTGGCCATGTGGGAGGTTGCACCGTCCTGTTGAAGAGTAACTCCTTGTTCTCCGACTACTTCTTGGACCCAGGGAAGGACTTTCTCCTTCAGCATTCGCCTATAGACGGTCTGGTTTATCTTGACCCCTTCTTCAATGAATATGAGAGGAGTTTTCAGCCCTTTTGATGTTGCGCCTGCCCATACCATTACGGAGGCGGGTTTTTGTCTTCTGAAAGAGCTGCGACGCTCAACTGGGACCATGTTTATGTCTGGAAGCCAAATCCTGTCATTTTGATGGTTATGGACAGCTTGAACAGTAAAAAGTTTTTCGTCTGTCCATAAAACTTGAGGCTGCGTGCCATCGACAAGTTTCTTGACCAAAACCTTTGCTCTATCGAGCCTTTTCTTCTTAGTGGCCTCCGACAAGAGATGTCTTTTGGTGAACTTGTATGGGTAGCTCTGGAGATCATCCTTGAGAATCCTTTGCATGCTGGACATGCTCACAGAGTAGTCTTTAGCAAGTTGTCTGGCACTTCTTGCAGGATTTCTCCTCAACTTCTCTCTGACCTTTTTGATCAGTTTCTTCGTCCTTACGGTTCTTTCAGAGTCACTCCTGATTCTTGGAGCACAAGTCCCAGTGTCCTTGAACCTTTTCACGGCTTTATAAACTCCTCTACGGCTTACAACCTCCTTCATCAACCGGAAAATTTCACTTGGTGGGAGCTTCTTCTTGCAATACTCTTCTATCACGTCATTGATCGTTTTACTCATCGTTTATTTTTACTTCAAATAATACCAGATTTTAAATTTTAACTCTTAAATAATAAGAAACTGAAATGTTAATAATTGAAAGTCAATAATGGACGAAATACATGTACATAAAACTAAGAAAAGTATTTGTGCACACTTCGCTGAATCACCCTGTAAATGATTTTTGATCAAGCTAAAGGATTAATTAAGATTTTGGTTTATTTAAGGTCCAGGCCCATGTTATAGCTTTTAAGTTTGTGACAATTATATTTTTAAATAGCTCGTAGAGTCACAGCCTATAAATTCAATTTTGTGGCTGTGCCACCAGACTATTTGCGCTATGAATATTCGTTCTTGCGCGCTAACGATATATTAATTTTATGATCGAAGGTATTTTTACATCTTGAAATGCTTTGTCTGTCTTGTCATTTTTTCAGAGTTGTAATGACTCTAGTCGAGTGCGAGTTTTTCAAGGATTTCTAATCAAAGTAGGCTACATTTAACTTGATTGACAAATCAAAATCAATTATTTTTGAGGCTTCATGTTAAAGGTAAAAAGCTGTTGGACATCAAGTGAAGGTAAAAAAAATGTTCTTCAACAATCGATCAAGGGTAAACATGTAAATGTTTACATTGTTCGTAATAGATTCGGACTGAAAAGGATTCAAGATTTGATGTAGTCTACTTGGATACAAAAAAATTCGGAATCGAATCAAGTTACGATTCCTGAGGATCGGGACTGGAAGATTGCTGGACTCGGACTGACTTGAGTCCTTTTAAATGTAGGACTTGTTACAGCTTTACATTTTGCTATGCAAGACCTATAGTAAGAAATTGGACAAAATGTTTGTTTATTCTGCAAAGGTCAAGAAAATTATGTTTTAGTAGCAGTTTTCTATGTTGCAAAAATCAAATCAATGCAAATTAAAGCTGCATTGATTGGCTTAAATGATATACTGACAAAGCTAGTCTTATTTACGACCTTTCAAAAGAGCGGAATCACTCCTATCCCGTGTCTAGGGTCCGAAAACAGCCTTTAATACTGGCTTTCCTGTAATTCTATCCACAATAGCGGTAACAGAAACGTTTGTTTAATAGGGTGGAGTGAAAAAAATTTTTTTTTTTTTAAATTGAAAAAAGTGTAGTTCTAAAAACCTGCCAAACAGGTAAAATCTACGAAAAAAATTGGTTTTGGCGAGTTGCTACCTTTGGGGGGCTAGCAACCCCCCAAAATGTGTTTTGAGGGGTAAAATTTCCTAAAAATGTCGTAACTCAGTAACCGCTTATCGTAGAGGCATGATTTATGGCTCAAAATTTGCAGAATCATCATGTTTCTACAGTATATGTGCTAAGAGAAAGTTTTTGTCTATTTCTACTAGAAAAAAAGTTATGATAGAAAAACTGTTTAATAAGTTTGTTTGTTTGTACTTAACTAATAGTTATCTGAAAAGTTATTATTATTTTTTGCAGGTATATTGTTAAGTAATTGTGTAAATCAAAGCTTTGGCCAAACTGCGAAGTAGTAAAACATGAAAAGACGGAGTTCAACTTCTGTAAAGAAGATTTTACATAGTGGACACACTTTCTCTACCCGTGATAGTTTTCCACCAGGAGTATTGCCTACCAAGCGACATGTAATAGAACGCATTCTTCATTTAAAAAACTTTCGAACCTTCAATGCTGCAAATGACATTGCCAGAGAAATTTATGACAGATGGGTATGGTGCAACGTATATCCCATTTACCTGTACACCATTTCGAAAAAAGTTCAAAGTTTTGTAAATTGTTTCAGTGCACTTGATCGCTGGTCAAAGAAAAAACGAGGAGAAACATTTTTACAAAAGGAAAAAGAGTTTATGTCAACTATTGATGAAATATTTGATGTTTTTTGTGCTGACGATAAGCAGCGCAGAATTTTGGAGAAACAACATGGTTTGAAAATGACAGATGATGATTATGCTTTTTATAAAGATCAAACTAGTAAGCGAGTTGGAAAATGTGTGGATGCTGTGGTTCCTTCAACGTCAGCTGACATACAGTTTTTGTGGCGCTCTCGACCCTTACAACCTCATCCAGAACCACCAACATGTTCTTCCGTTACATCAGTTACATCAGTGCCTGAGTCAGCTTTGGATTATCTGTCAGATTCTAGTTCAACCAACACAGACCAAACGCAATCTTCTGCTGCTTCTGAATTTGTTTCTCAATCAATGCCATATGAAAATCAGAATCGAATGATTTGGTCAAACCTTGCAAGGATGAGTGAGCGTTTTCAGATATCCGACAGAGCTGCTGCTGCGATCGCTAATAGTGTGATGCAAGATTTGGGTCTAATTACTGATGATGACAAGACATACGTTATTGATCGTAGCAAGCTTTGAAGAGAGCGAGAACGATGCCGTGCTGAAATTAGGAAAAAGGAGCAAGAAAATTTCAAGTTAGTGAATGCCATATACTTTGATGGGCGCAAAGATGCAACACAGGTCACCATGCAAGGGCCAAATGACAAGTTTTACAGGTCTGTGCAACTTGAAGATCACTATACAATGGTTGGGCAGCCTGGTGAATACTATCTTTCTCATTTTTCCACAGAGGATGGCAAAGGAAGAACCATAGCACAAAAGATCTTCAACACCATTGCCAACACCGAATTACATGACAAGCTTACAGTAGTTGGCACTGATGGAACTGCAGCAATGACAGGCAAGTTCAATGGTTGCATTCGTAAGTTGGAAGAACTATTGAACAAGCCACTAAAATGGGTAATTTGCCTACTACATACCAATGAACTACCCTTGCTCCATGTCTTTACTATGCTTGATGGAACCACCAATAGTCCTGACACATTTGCAGGACCAATTGGGAAGTGTTTAACTGGAGATGTTTCAAGTTGGCCGGTTGCTGCTAATTTTAAGTCAATTTCAAACCCTCAGTTTGTACAGTTGCCAGAATCAGTTGTTAATGATCTGAGTACTGATCAACACTATGCTTACAAGATATGTTCAGCAATAATCATGGGAGTTGTCGACAGCGACTTGCAATATTTAAAAGTAGGTCCCATTGTGCATTCACGCTGGCTAACTCTGGGCTGTCGAATCCTCAGATATTATGTTTCGGTGGATGAACCCTCCTCAAACTTGGAAACTCTGACGAAGTTTTGTCTTCAAGTTTACTTTCCAAGTTGGTTTGAAATTAAGTTAAATAGTCAACTAACTTGCGGATCTAGAAATTTTTTCAACTTGGTCCAACGAATTTTTCAGGTGCCTGACGAAGCTGTTCGGAAAACTGCTCTGAAAGTTGTGCAACGAAATGCATTTTTCGCACACCAGGAAAATGTCTTGATCGCCATGTTGGGTGACAACGATGAGGAGATACGAATGCGAGGAGTGAACAAAGTGCTTTCGATTCGTGGAAACTTGCCGTCAACGGTTTCATTTGATAATCATGACTTGGTTGACAGTCGCAGTGAAGAATATTCTTTGGAAGGAGCAAAATATTATGATACCGCCTCAACTGTACGGCTGTTTGAACCGCCCACACTGGATCTAACAGTGAACTCGTACTACAAGATGGTGAATTTAACATCTTGCCATCAGCAGCCTCCGGTAATTGAACATTTAACTGATTTAGATATTGAACAATGCCGGATAAGATCACTGCAGCTCGACCACCCATGTCACAACCAATGTGTAGAGCGTCATGTCAAAATGGTAACAGAGACCGCAGCACAAGTTGAAGGATTTGAGCGAAGAGATGGGTTGATTCGCCAGAAGATTAAATCTCGAAAACTTTTGAAAAAATTTGACACTAAAGTGCAATTCTGATGCGCTTCATTTTGCGTAGGGTATTTGGTGTACTCTAACTTGCTTTCTTGTTTTTCTCTCACTCCTTAGGCAAAACAACCCAATATCAGCATCAACAGTTTGAAAGTAATGAGATGTAACAGATTTTCTTTAAATTACTGAAATGCTAAACATTTTATGGGCAGTAAAGCTAGCACGTTCTGTACCTTATGAGTAGGCCTATTTAGGTACTTTGTCTGGTGACCAAAGTTATCCCAAATCATCTTGTTAATATTGTGATTGTCATAATTAGTCCTTATATTGTGATTGTCATAATTAGTCCTTATATTGTGATTGTCATAATTAGTCCTTATCAGTTAGACATATATCATTTCAAATGTTAGATCAAAGTTATTTCCATACAGCGCAATTTTCGAATATTGAGCATAAAAAACGGTTTATCGATTATAACTTTTTTTCTTGTGGAAATAGACAAAAACTTTCTCTTAGCACATATAGAAACATGATGATTCTGCAAATTTTGAGCCATAAATCATGCCTCTACGATAAGCGGTTACCGAGTTACGACATTTTTTGTCAATTTTACCCCCAAAACACATTTTGGGGGGTTGCTAGCCCCCCAAAGGCAGCAACTCGCCAAAACCAATTTTTTTAAAAGTTTTAGCCTATTTGGCAGGATTTAAGAACTACACTTTTTTCAAATTTTTTTTTCACTCCACCCTATTATTTAACCAAGTCTTATTTAAAAAGAAATTAGTGACTTATTCAAATAGAATCAAAGAAACAAAAAAAGCGATTAATAAAACATAACCTGCCATAATAGCAGATTATACAGTACTTAATTACAAACACAAATCTACACAACATAACTAATGCTAAACTAAATAGACGAAACTAACATACATAAACATAACTAAAACATCAATCTAAACCTAAACTAGCTAAACCAGTGTTTTAAACTTTTTTCACTATGGCACAGTTGGCACACTAATAAATTCTGAATTTGCCTGCGGCACACTCACTTCATAAAGGCGAAACCCTACATAATACACTCTTCAAGTTTACATACAGAAATTATATTTAATATATAATAATAGCAACCCTTAATAAAAGGGTGTGCCTACAAAAATTGTTTTCATACTAAGAAGAATGTCTGACAAACATCCCTCAGTTTCTGCTCCATACTTTCTAATCCCGATAATTTCTCAGAGAAAAAGATTTATATTCAGTAAATAAGTTGTTGTGAAAGATAGTTTTTTTTTATTTTTTTTATTTTTATCTCTATATTTATCCTCCTGACTCGCAGGAAAGCGACGGAGGCGCTATACATAGGGTAAGCAATTACCCCAACCTGCTTCCGGAGATGCCAAGATATTGCTGTGCGCTAGTAATTTAGTAGAGATATTACTGTAATTTAGAACTGCTTGTCAAGACCACCAAGCAGGGGAAAGTGCCGTAAAGTGTCTTTCCCAAGGACACAACATAATGGCGCAAGTGGGTTTTGAACCAAGACCATGCTGGTCATCAGTAAAATATAAACGGCTTGTTTACAAATATCAGGGGACTAATGCCGTTCACTTCTTTCTGTTTTAGTTTCAACGAGCAATTCATGCTTACTTTCAATAATTGTTCTTGTGCTACCAAATCTAAAAATGAATAGCGCGGGGCCTACTGGTGAGCCAGCCACAAAGCTCTTTCAAGGAGGCAGCGCACTTATACTCAACTATTTCAATTTGATAGGTGGAAATAGAAGTTCTTTTATTTTGAATGATTTTTGGTCGTCAGCTAAAACCGACATTAGCAGTGGAAAGCAACTTTTTTCCTAAAAAAGATGTGTAAGTAAAGAAAGACGTTTATTGTCTTTACTTTAATCTTGAACGTTCTTTTAACAAAGTGAAGTGAAAATGCACTGATGAGCCAAAGCTGTTGCCTTACGACTTTTCTAGTGCAAGATGTTAAAAAGATTGAAAAGCACTGTTTTGATAGCAATCTCATTGCTTACACTTATATTCTTTCTTTTGCTTATCTTCATTACCAAGCAGGGTTGCCTTTTTGGCTTTTTTTCATGACTTCTGGGTGCAAAGCAGCCATAAGTTTGGAAGAAAAAGTGAATGATCATAGACAGATTTTAAATAAAGGCCTTTTTTTAGCAATCACCATGATTTTGGGGAAAAAATTGAGAGACTTTTTTTTAGAGAACACTTTTTAGCGACAAAAGTTAAATTTTGTTTGGCTTTATTTTGGCTACTTTTTCTTCTTGATTAGTTTATTTTTAAGTTCTGTATTTGGCAACCCTGATACCAAGCCACTGGATAAAGCTGTTTGTTTACGTCCAGAAAACAAACAACTTTATGCAAATGGCCTCTTTCCGTTTACATTTTTAATGAAGCAGCCTGTATTTAAGATTTTTAGCAATACGTACTAGAATTACATGAAACACATAAGTCATCTGTAGACCAACAACTATACTCGTATGGCTTTCTGTCAAAACACAAAAATTTCGCGACAACAGTTTGGGAAACCTTGAGCTAAACTCTTAAGCGAATGAATTAAATCGGATGAGACAAAGACTTATTAGGCCATGACGTAATTATACAAACATCACATTACCCCCCCAAGCAACAAGACCTGTTCTCAGGTCTGGGATGACACAAATAAACAAACAAACAAACTACACCACTAAAAGCATTATATTACAACAAAACAACTTTCTCAAAATCACTCCCTTAAACAAACCACAAATTATGATAAAGCACTTAAAAACATCACTTAACTAAAGGAACACATTTTAACCCACGAACTTAAACATAAAGCAACAAAATGCACCACTAAAACACCCTTTTACACTAAAACAACTTACATTCACCAATATACAAACTTATGAACTAGAGTAGGTCTACTAATTCGCTGAGTCAGAAAAAAATTAAGATGATTTATAAAAAAAGCACTTTAAAAACACTATTCTCTTACAACACATTTTCTTTACTTACGAGCTACGAATAAAGCAAAAAGAATTAATAAATAAAATACACCATTATAACTACAGTAAAGCACCATTTTCAGCAAAATTACTCAAATTCACGATGTGCAAACTCAATGAACTAAAGTACTAGTTCGTCGACCTTAGAAAAAAAATAATAATACTTTTTTACACGGTTGGCCAGTGTTTCTCAAAATGAGGCATTTGGCTCCCTAAGGAGAAATTTAAAATTTTAAGGGGAAAAAATCACTAGGGAAGGAATTGGGAAAGAATTTGAGAATCTTGGTACAATGTAAATCGACAAGAAAAATCGGTATGTTCTGCGGAATCATAATCGTGCCAGCCCGGGAGGGCAGGAGGAAAAAAGGACTTTTTTAGAGATCATTATCTTTTTGGAACGTCGACAAGTCCAAGATAAATTCAAATTTAAACGTTAGCTTTTGAACTTGCTGGAATAACCGGAATTCGGATCACAAATTTGGATGAAGACAAAAAAATAAAAGTTTTCACTTTGATCATTGAGATTTTTTTTGGAGGGGAGGAAGGAATGATAGTACCTGAGTCCTGAAAGAGAGGAATGCAACAAAAAATTTGAAAACCACCGCGGTAGGCCATAAGCTAAGCGAAGGAAATTCAACATTACATACGCTACAAGCAAAAACAAATAGAAAATTACCGTACAATAACAAAACACAAACGCACATAGCAAAATACCAGAGGAAATTTAGTCTGAAATTGAATAGTCCCATTTGACGTACCGGTTTGGTCGTACAATGCTTTGTTTTTGTTTAGGCAACCGCGAAGTAGCCTCTACATCCTCACTAAGTTTACGCGGTGACAATTGGGGATAATCATCAGACCTGGGAAGACAGTACTTGATTGTAGTGATTACGACGTTTTTTTTTCTGTTTGTACCTGGCTGTATGCGTTCTAATGTATACAATACACCATTTCGACCAATGATCTTCCATGGTCCATACCAAGCGTCACCCAATTTTCCATGGCTTCTTTTTGGGGTTAGTACATATACTAACTCACCAATTTTGTATGAGCAGTAGTTAGCATAATGGTGTGAACTATGTTGTGTAGTTTCTTTATGGACTATCTGGAACTTTGAGCAAATTGCATAAAAAGCTTGTTGCTTGTTGTGACGTAACTGGCGAGCATAAACACAACCACTGGTTGTTCGCGAGAAGGTGTAGGAAACCCAACTTGAGAAGAGAGTCGTAATTCACACCGTAGTGTAAATAAGCTGGCGTTAACCCGGTGGAAGAGTATCTAGTCGAGCGATATGCTAACATTATCCTTGGAATAAGAGTATCTCAGTCGTCAGTATAGTTTAATAAACATTGTTTTAAAATTGAAAAAAGAGTTCTATTCAAACGTTCGCAGAGTTACCTATAAAATGAAAAGGTGACAACCTTGTTTTTTTTACGTAGTACAGCAATACATCTGATGAAATCCCACGAGTCTTAAATTTTTCTCTCAACGTATATATGATCAGCTCTGGGACAAAACCTGGGTAAGCTGACTGCCCTGATGAGAATATAAAACTCGAAACTAAGGTCTCGGGTTTGACTTGCGTGATGTAAAATGCCACAGATGGTACTCTTTAGTGCCATCTGCCTTATAACTCGATATATACGTATATTTTTAATTTTTATTTTGTAATATGACTGAAATTTAAAGCAAAAAATAGTGCCGTAAAGTATCTTTCCCCAAGGACACAACAGAACCAAGCGAGTAGGCTTTGAACCGAAATCGTGTCAATTGCTTAATGATCACACATAAAACCTATTATAATCTCGTAGAATAGTATCGATTGCAATTAAAAACATCGTGATATACCGGTAGCAACATTTTAAGATACTAAAATTTTTTTATAAAAATATGAAATGCAAGACGTTTAAATGTTGATAAAAACAGGTCTATACTTTCCGAGCATCTTATGCGGTGTCCAGGCTTCTTGATTGCCATGCGTAAAGATTGACATGGTTCAATTTTACTATGACTAATGGGAAATTTGAAGAGGGCCATTACGCCCGAATGGCTAGAAAAACGTACAAATAACCAATTTTTACCAAAATTTATGACATATTTACAACACCTGTGAGCTTTGCTCACATCGCTGCAATGTCTCTACCTAGAATCGATACACAGTGGTCCGAGATCGAGACCGAACGAGACTTTGAGGTCACGAGACTGAGACTTTGAAAAATGTGTCTCGAGACATGTCTCGAGGTATCCACCTCTGGTAACATACGGGGGAGAAGAAGTAGGTTGGTTGATCAGCAGTAGCAGGATAAGGCTGAGGGATTGGCTGTTGTGCGCCAGGGTTAAAAGATGATGGAGGTGCAAAACTATTGATTTGAGTTGGTGCTGAATCAGGGGTGCAATGGGTTATAGCGTTTGATTTTGTGCTGTCCAAGACTATGTAAAAATGACAATGTGGTTTATTGTGATTAAGTGGAATAATTCCTTCAGAATTTAAATCAATAAGTGGATTATCCATACATGCGATAGTTTAATCCAGAAAAAAATCCGTACAAAAGTAAAATAAGAAAACAGCTTAAAACAATGGAGAAAAAAATTATGCAAACTAAAATTAAAAGAAGCATGGTATCGAAGTTGGACGAGCCCAAAAATATGGATTCAAAAATAGTTAATTACAATAAGATTTTCAACCTTTAGTCTCAGTAGTGAAAGTTAAAATTTCTTCTAAGTAGGTACAGTTTTCAACTCTCCTCTGCCTCCTTTAAGTATTGTTCTTCTTTCCAAGCCTTCAATGTTTTATATAAAATAGGTTTTAGTCTTATAAATAGAACCATTTCATGATCATAGCCTACAGTCTATTTGTTTTCGAAGAACGTGTCAGCTATAGGCCAACCTATCAGTAATGACTTTGGTACAGAGCGAACGGAGCGGCTGCACCCGCCCTCCCCTCAGCAAAATATTGCTCTACTTCTTTTTAGTAGCACTATGACGGTGTCCCCTTTCCCCGTCTGTAATCATATACTCGACTGAAAGTGATGACTTTTTTCAGAGATCACTACGGTTTTGAAAAGAAAATCGAGTTTCCGAAATAAATTGAAAGTGTTGACCTTTTTTTTTAGAAAGATCACTACGTTTTTGAGACGAAAAACTTAACACACTAAAAATTTTTTTTTCTTGCACCAGGCTCCCCTTTTGTAAAGCCATCACTGCTAACTTTAGCAAGACTCAACAATTACCCTGGACGAACTATACAAACATTTAGTAAAGCATTAAAGTTTATTTCATTTCAGTCGTTTTTTATTTCCGCCACTTGTCAAACAAAATACTTTCATCAACATAGTTGCATTACGGAAAAAGTGACATGCAATAAAACGAAACAACGTTGAAACATGCAAAAACTCAATAAACTACCCTAGTTAAAATAACGGCTTGCATGGTTGCATCACCTAGGAACTTACGAAGCGAGAAACTATTTAAATAAAATGTGTGATTAATGAATTAAATGAGAGTTTATGTAGACAAGTAGTTGACTCTGATTTTTAGATCAAGATGGTTCGAATCTTAGACTGCGACGAGATTTTTTGTAGGTTTTCTGGATCATTTTTTTAATTTTCTTTTTTACACCCTAGCACTAGCAGTAAGGAGATGGAGTAAATGTTATTATGAGGGACCGTTTTGTCTTCAAAAGTAAAAACTACAATTAGAAGTCATCTCAAAAAAATTTTTTTTCTAAAATAAATAAAAACTAAAAAAAGTTTCTTGCTTGATTTCGGTCATAAATTTGAAACAGAGATATTTTTTTAAGTTCTCAATTGACCTTCAAAAATTAGAACAATAAAATACTCAACTGGTGTCGCCTTCAAATTTTTACTATTTTGAAAAGTGAATTGACCTGCAGAAGTGAAGAATTTGAACTACACTGTATTAAGATAAAAACTAGATCTGAACTAAAGCCTGAGATGATTGTGATGGTAATAATGATATTGATGATGATATATCATTAAATTATCTTTTATACAAAGTATTAAAAAAGCCTTATAGCTTCTTGAACCAGGAAAAATTAATACCATATACTTCACTTTCACTGGTCAAGTATTTCACAATTTATTTTTGAAGCAAATGATTCGAAAAAATTTCACAGTAAGAATAACAACTTGTGAAGACAAAAACATTTTCTCACTTAAATTGCATCTCCGAATCGAAATGCACCGAAAAAAACCGCTACACGTTAAATCACTCAAATTGCATAGAAGCAAAATACGTCTTTGCAGCAATAATAAAATAGTTTCAATTCAAGTATTTGAATTACAAAAACAGCTTACTTCTTGTCAGTTTTTTGTTAGTGCACGATTTGCTGCCGCTTATTAATTCCTGAACGAGTCTTTTGATGATTATCAATTTGCTTTATGTTTGGAGTACTTTAATTCCCAAATCATTCTCCGCGGTGTTAAACGAGTAGGCAAAGTAAAATATACAAAAATATTCCAATTTTTTTATCAAATGTTATATTTATTTGGCGTTATTCAAAATTATAAGAACAGGTTCTCTTTTGTATCGAACTTGCTAACAACAGTTTCAGTGTTGGGATTCAAAGTTTTAGGAACAGGTTCAAAATTAGGGTGTTCTCTAAAAAAAAAAAAAAAGGTCTTCACTCAGAATCGTTCTTTACACTCTGAATTAACATCTGCAGCAGATTGAAACTGTTACATAAAACACAGAGATATTGAAATACATAGATTACGTAAAGTTAAAACCGGTTTCGCTAAACGTGCTGAAATTCCAAGAACGGGTTCGCGCGAACCCGTGCGAACCCTCTGAATCCCATCACTGGTTTTAACCAAATTTTGCTTGTTCCGTGTATTCATTTCAATAAAACACAAACAAATTACTTCGGAATGAAAAACATTTAATTATCAATAATTATTTAATTCAACAATTAAATACGATGATAAATATCTTTTGAATATTTGATCCTATTTTTAAATAAGCGATATTTTGCGGCTATTTTGTCCTTATCAAACGGCTGTGGCTAATTAAAATACTTAACTTATCTATCATTTAGCCTACTAGAAATATCGCAACTCTAACTCTAAAAAGAGAAAGAAAGTTTATCGAAATTATCAAATGTCTGTAGGTTTTTCTATTTCATGATTTGATTTAAACAAAATTTAAATAATCTTGCATTTACAGTCTACTTTTTTTTTAAAACCAAACTTGGTTCTTTTTTTATATTTTTAATTGTCAACACAAACAAGGTTGGCTCACTAAAAAGTAAATATAAATATAAAAGAAACAAACATAGATAGACCAAAACTGAACAGCAATTTTTTTCATCTCTGTCTATTTATCTTTTTGACTTGCAGGAAAGGGTCACAGTCGCTATAGGCTACATAGGGCAACTATCAAGCAATAAGCCTTTTTCCAGTCACCTAGTGGACACGGCAACTGTTGCTAACCATTCCAAGCTTTGGCTTTATGTAGTTTGTTTTAACAGGCAAATCATGAAGCGTATAGCATATTTCAATGATTTAAATTTGAGTTGGGATTTTAAAATTAGTTTAAATTTTTCAATCTGTTAGTTATGTAATGAAAATTAAGTTTTTGCACTTATTTGGCTAGACTTTGCTTATAGTCACATACTGTAGTTATTTATTTAAAAAAATTTTTTGAACATCTTTTAAACTGTAACTCGCGGTAATTTTGCTTTTAAAATTTATTTAACTCCAATGTTACATAGGTTAAATTTCAAACCGAAATTAAGTCGACGACCAAACTACTTTGTAACTGTATTATGGTAAGCAGATTCTGTTAATTTACATGTAATTTACAAATATTAACCATTTATCTGTCTGTATCAACATTTTTTGTAGAAATAATAAGAATAATTATAATTCTTGTTTTAAATTTTGAACCTAGTTTGTTTCTAGTGCGTATGTGTGTTCTTATAAGTTTTGGTATCTTTAATATTATCCCAGTCAAGTTGCATGACATAATGAATTTCAGTTGATTTTTGTTAATATGTCTTGATAGTTTCATTCATTTACTTACCTGGGAAAAATAAAGATAGCTTATTATAAATATTTACCCATTGCTTCTTGATAAAGTATAGCTTCTTGTAGCCTTTATCTTATAGGGGAAGGTGGGGCAATATGGCACCATGAGGCAAAACGAAACATTTAAATAAATTCGTAAAAAAGAAATACAGCCACCTATTGACTATGATTACATAATCAGCCATTGAACCATGTTATTCCAGCCATTTTGTTTGAACGTCGAACTTATACCGACGAACTGAGAACGATCAGAAGAATTTTGACCTACTTGATCTAAAAAGAGCATATTTTAATAAGTGAGTAGTTTGCTTTATGGTTATGAAGTTAAAATACTGGACTTCATGTTTTTAAGAGTAATACCGTAGGCTATTCTTCGGGTGGTTTGGAATTTATCAGCTTTGATAATAATATCTGTCGTACGATGACATGTTAAAACTAGGCAATGGGGCAAAATGGTCAGCTATGAGTGGGGCAAAAGAGACCAAAGTTTCATTTTGCCCCTCACAAACTGCTGTTTAGTATGAAGCCTCATTATCAATATTTCTCTTCATGAACTGCATCAAAATAGTATAACTTTTATTTATAAAAATTAATGTTTTTTTTAATGATATAGCTTTTCTATAATCTATCAATAAGGTAGGCTAATCCTATAATAGTCTATCAATATTAGCAGGCCTTGTCAAAGGATAAATTTGTTAATTGCATGTCTAAACTCAAACTGGTTTTCATTCAGCTATACCAATAAGAATATTGGCTTTCAGCTATACGAATAAGAAACTTCAAATTAGTTAAATTCTGCTATTAGTATCCATATTTGAATTTATTTTTTATTTATTAATTCAACCTTTTTACAATTTTAATAGTTGTATGAAAATTGCTGTTGGCTACCATGGTTCGAAATTACAAGCGCAAAACAAATCGACAGTCATGGAGTAAAGACTCCATGAAAAAAGCATTACATGCATTGAAAAATGGAACCTCTTTAAGAGCAGCATCAAAAGAATTTCAGATACCGAAAACAACTCTTCGAAGAAGATTTAAAGACCAAAACAAACATGCCAAAAACCATACAAAAATTCTTGGTAACTACAAGGTAAACTTAATTTAAAATTTTTAATAAACCTTTTAACCTTTTAAGAAAAATTATAATTTGGTTCATAAATATAGCTTATTAAATAACATTAAAAAGGTATAAAAGATTAGTTAGGCTTAAGTATTTTTAACCAGTAGAAACCTGTAAAATGCCCTCATTTATATGCAATTGTTTATATTTTAGACCATATTTTCATCAACAATGGAAAAAGAGTTGGTAGAATATTTGTTGTCTTTGGAGAGCATGATGTTTGGTTTGACAACTAATGATGTCAAAAATCTTGCGTTTCAGCTAGCAGAAAAAAATAATTTACCAAATTCTTTCAATACAGCTAAAAGAAAAGCAGGTAAAGATTGGCTGCAAGGGTTTATGCACCGGCACAAAGAGCTATCTTTAAGACAACCAGAAGCTACTTCTACTGCTAGAGCTAAGTCTTTTAATTCCCAAACAGTCAATAAATTTTTTGACCTGTTTGAAGCAGTGATGGATAAATATAAGTTTCCTCCACAGCGAATTTTTAACTGTGATGAAACTGGCATCACTACGGTGCAAGGCAAGCCTTCAAAAGTTTTAGCCAAAACTGGAAGGCGACAAGTTGGGGGGTTAGTTTCAGCAGAACGTGGGCAACTGGTCTCGATTGAAATATGTATGAACATAACAGGGACATTTATTCCACCCCTTTTTGTTTTTCCCAGAGTTAGGATGAAGGCGGAGCTCATGAATGGAGCTCCTCCAGGTTCCATTTATGCATGCCATAAAAGTGGTTGGATGCAACTTGAAATATTTGTAGAATGGTTTAAACATTTTTTTAAATCAACTGGAGCAACTAAAGAAAATCCTGTTCTTCTAATTTTGGATGGTCATTCAACTCATACAATGAACATGGAAGTAATTGATCTTGCAAGAGCTAATGGGGTAGTTTTGCTTTGTCTACCACCTCATTGCTCTCATAAGATGCAGCCGCTGGATGTGAGTTTTATGAAGCCATTGTCAATTTACTATGATCAGGAGCTTGAAAAATGGCTTTGTAATCATCCTGGTCGGGTGGTAACTACTTTTCAAGTAGCCGAATTATTTGGAATAGCTTATACTAAAGCAGCCACAGCACAAACAGCCATTAATGGGTTTAAGAAAACTGGATTGTTTCCAACAAATAGAGACATATTTAAGCCACACGATTTTGCTCCATGCCAGCCAACAAACGTTGATTCTGGAAAGAATGACCAGCTAAATGAATCAGCTTTTGTAATTGAAGTTTTGACTGACTTACCATCAAACAAGTTTGCAGATAAATCTGATTCTCAATTACTCACACTAATGCAAACGCTACAAAGCCAACCAATTTCTACACAAGAAAGCAACCAAGCTGGTCGTGAAAACGAAACAATGGAATATAATCCAAATGCTAGCCATACCCACTCTCCCGTTGCATCGACGTATATATCACCATATGCAATTGCACCTCCTCCAAAAGCATCTACAAGACCTCGTAGAAAGCCAAAAACACGACGTGGATTTGCTGCTGTTTTAACAAGTAGTCCTTATAAAGCTCACCTACATAACATTAAAAAGGCAAAAGCAAAGGACATAGATATAAAGTGTAAAAAACTAACGACATTAAAAAAAGCAAAGTTGCAGAGCAAGCTTAAAGGTGCACAAACAACAACTTTTAAGAAAAGTTTGACTACAACATATTCAAAGCAAGAAGAGAATGCCCAATGAATCTATTGCTGGGAAAAGTGGAGTGAGACCAGTCATGACGGTATGATACAATGTACTATATGCTTGAACTGGGCTCACTTTAAGTGCGCTGGTATAGAAGAAGATGAGCTAAAATTTGTTTGTGATCATGTTAAATGACCAACAAACTTTTCATAGGCCTGCTTGTAAACTAAATTTTTACTACTGCCTTGTATGCAACTGCAGTATTAAAGTAGGCCTAAAGTTACTGGAAATTATGTTCTTTTTTATTGTTTTGTTGGGATTTATTGTAGATTAAATATTCAAAACACATCACGTGTCTTTTATCTTGCCTAACTATGTATCCACCTTACAATATTTCTCAAAAAAATACGTTGGGGCAAGATGGACGATCCGGTCCACATTGCCCCTATAGGGTATTCCATATTGCCCCATATACGGGGCAAAACGATTTTTTTCAGAAAAAAAAAGAATCAATTTTTTCACAAAATCTATAATTGCAATTATATCAGCTTTTGGTTTGTTTGATTTATGTCTACAACTTTGATCTAAACTCGGGATATCGTTTCTCTGCGAACTTTAACGTAGGAGGTAGAAGCGTTTAAAGTTAAGAGGTCCGTTATGCCCCACCTTCCCCTAGAATTGTTTGTTAAAATTAATCATAAAAACAATAATATTTTAATAATGTAACAATTGTTATTGGTATTATACTTTTTTGTTTTTGAATAACTTGTTTTTTGCATTAAGTACCATTTTAAGTTGATGTGCAAAGATTCTATAACAAAATTAGCTTACATTAATAAAGTTATTAAATAGTTTGATTGCCCTGTCTTTAACTAAATGATTCCGCCACTTAGTTATGACTACAAATGGTTTAAAGAGAAACAAACAATAAAATCCAAATTATGAAATCATGAAAAAACAGATACTTTGATAATTTACAATGAACTTAAATGCTTACATTCTTGCATATCAACTTAAAATGGTACTTAATGCAAAAAACAAGTTATTCAAAAACAAAAAAGTATAATACCAATAACAATTGTTACATTATTAAAATATTATTGTTTTTATGATTAATTTTAACAAACAACTCTATAAGATAAAGGCTACAAGAAGCTATACTTTATCAAGAAGCAATGGGTAAATATTTATAATAAGCTATCTTTATTTTTCCCAGGTAAGTAAATGAATGAAACTATCAAGACATATTAACAAAAATCAACTGAAATTCATTATGTCATGCAACTTGACTGGGATAATATTAAAGATACCAAAACTTATAAGAACACACATACGCACTAGAAACAAACTAGGTTCAAAATTTAAAACAAGAATTATAATTATTCTTATTATTTCTACAAAAAATGTTGATACAGACAGATAAATGGTTAATATTTGTAAATTACATGTAAATTAACAGAATCTGCTTACCATAATACAGTTACAAAGTAGTTTGGTCGTCGACTTAATTTCGGTTTGAAATTTAACCTATGTAACATTGGAGTTAAATAAATTTTAAAAGCAAAATTACCGCGAGTTACAGTTTAAAAGATGTTCAAAAAATTTTTTTAAATAAATAACTACAGTATGTGACTATAAGCAAAGTCTAGCCAAATAAGTGCAAAAACTTAATTTTCATTACATAACTAACAGATTGAAAAATTTAAACTAATTTTAAAATCCCAACTCAAATTTAAATCATTGAAATATGCTATACGCTTCATGATTTGCCTGTTAAAACAAACTACATAAAGCCAAAGCTTGGAATGGTTAGCAACAGTTGCCGTGTCCACTAGGTGACTGGAAAAAGGCTTATTGCTCCGACCTGTTTCCGGAGATGCCAAGATATTGCTGTATGGTTGAACTTTTTTATTTCCTTTTTTTAGTTTTATAGACATATGACTGAAGTTTAAAACTGTTTGCCAGTACCGCCAAGCAAGGGAAAGTTTAAACGACACAACAGAATGACGCGAGTAGGTTTTAAACTGAGACCATATTGATCACATCGCGGCCCTCTTAACCACTCGACTATGCTACCAACAAAATCTATTTTATTGCTTATTAAAAAAAATTCAAAAACATTTATGGAAATATGCTAGCGATGGTGGCAATTGAAAAACTTTAAATAAAACTTTTGTAAACTTTGTTCTTTCAAATTCAAGTACCGCTGCCTATGAGTAAAATAATAAATAACAAAAAAATAAAAAAAAACTTGTTTGGTACGCTTATGTTGGCGCAGGATCATCTGTGTTTTAAGGCCCGTTTCCACTACGAGCGTGGAAAAGAGCATTCTTTCTCTCTTTTATTGATCTTCGATTGAAGCGAGCGGTTAAAATTGAAGCGAGCGCAAAAAAAAGCAATAAAACAAACAAAGAATGCTTTTTTCCACGCCCGTAGTGGAAACGGGCCTTTAATCGGACTCCAATGCTCTTAACGTCCAACTCAATGTAAAAATTTTAAAAGCAAACATGAACTATTATTCAAGCTCAATATCAAGCGTTCAGAAATTCGATCTAAAACATTGTTTGGATCTTTGGTTAGTAATTTTGATTGGACAATAATTATTGAAGTTCAAACCCTCGACCCATAATGCAACCTATGCCTCTCTTTACGTTGAAAGCCTAATTTTCAAAAGTCTATTTAGATAAGATGATTCATTGTTTTTAGTTTCTCCAACAACCTTCGAAAATGTAGAATCGCCATTTCACATTCTGTTGCTTTTAGGTCATACGACGTCGCGTGACCCAATTGTTTCTCTCAAATCCGCATGTAGAAATTTTTAAAGAATCCAACAAATTGAAAAGAAAGCGAAAATCAGGCCTAACAAAAAAATCTAAGGTAAAAAACAGAAGATATGCATTTTATTAAGAATTTATTTTTCATGTTTTAGTAAAAAATATTTAAAAAATTTTTGATTAAACAAAAAGATAATGCAAACAGAGGTACAATTATTCGAGTTTCTTTGAATGGGAAAAACTATATTTGATTCAGAAATTAAAATAGCAAATAAAAATAAAGATCAAGTAAAAAACTTACTTAACATCAAACAATTTGAATGCAAAGTTTCAGCTGCACAAGTTGGATCATCCGGGTTAGTCCAAGTAAGTAATCTCCCGGATGATGAACATCTTACTTCGGTGCAATGATTTGACATAATAAGAAAATCTGCGATTTGTTAAAAATAATTTTTTGGTCGATTCAAAAATAATTTAATACAAATTTATGAAACTTCAATTTATTTTTGTAAAAAGCTCTTCTATTTATTTATTTATTTATTTTTATTTTATCTCTATTTTTATCCTCCTGACTGGCAGGAAAGCGACGGAGGCGCTATACATAGGGTAAGCAATTACCCCAACCTGCTTCCGGAGATGCCAAGATATTGTTGTCCGCTTGTAATTTAATAGAGATATGATTGAAATTTAGAACTGCTTGCCAAGATCACTAAGCAGGGAAAGTGCCGTAAAGTGTCTTTCCCAAGGACACAACAGAATGGCGCGAGTGGGTTTCGAACCGAGACCATGTTGATCATAAACCCGGCATTTATATCCGGCAGCGTGGCTGAATAGGTAAGAGCACGGTATTGATGGCAAACGTATGAAATCTACTTTCGTCGTTCTGCTATGTTTTCAAGAAAAACAATATTCGGCATTTTCCTCTCTTCGGCGGTCTTAGCAAACAGTTTTAAATTTTAGCCATATACCAAAATACAAAATAAAGAAAAAATTCTTAACTGAACAGCAATATCTTAGCATCTCTGAAGGAGGTCGGGGTAATCCCTTGACGGTTTCCTTAAGTATGAGGCATCTGGGATTTTCTTACGAGTCAGGAGGATAAATAAAGTTTATTATAAAATTTTACCGGCTTCATATAGTTGGTTTTCGTAAGCACACATTGCTCCGTGTGAACTGGGTCTGGGAGTAAATGTAGGAACGACAGAGGTTTTTAAAGCGGATCGGTCGGAACTTATCATTTCCGTCGACGATGACGTTCTTTCGATTGAAAGTGTACCTAATAAAAGCAATTAGTTTTTACTCTTGTCGTTGTGGGTCTTCGTATTTCTGTCGTTCTTTTAAAAAATAATTAACTTTGAGGCAAATCTCGGCTAAACGCCAGGTCAAATAACGAGACCCATCAAACCAACCCGTGATTCCCTCGTTGCAATTCATTTCGTCCTTTCCAGTTTCGCAGTCGACGTATCCATCGCATCGCACCTCGATGGACAAGCAGAGAAAGTAACCGTCCGTGGAACACAAAAACTCATCGTCCGAACACTGAAGAGTAGGTAGTGCAGTTGTCGCACTAGAAGGCGTTGTGGCAGCCGTTAAAGGTTCGATGGTGGCTGGAATAACAAGAAACGTGTTTCTTAAAGATAACGTTGATATCTTAATATAGGGTTTCCCGATCTATTTTAGAATTGTGCCGATCAATTTTAAAAATATACCGACCAATTTTAGAATTTTATTGTTAATTAAAAAATTTTATCAAAAGCTTTTATGTATATATATATAAAAGCGAAATCCCCCTTCTATTTGAATAAGATACCCCTGAAGATCCCTTTTATGGGTGAAACAGTCTGTTGGGTTTTAGCTTTGTTTTTATTTCCGTGATTTCGCTATTGTTAATTTTAATTCAAGCTCTAACTTTGTTATCGAGCACTTTAGAAAAACTGATTTTCATACAGTGTATATATTGAATAATTGAATAATCTTCTTAATATTAAATAATTTTTTGGATACATTTTGCATCATGTCATCTCAGAGGAAAAACAGTATTGTAACACACGAAGATAGAAAGCGAATTATTGAGAAAAGCCTTAGTGGAATATCTGTGAAGAATATCTCTTCCCTCTTAGGCATAAAATATTCAACTGTTTAGGAAATTGTCAAGCAATTTCTAATTTCATTTAAATTTTTTCTAATTTCATTTAAATATATTTCTAAATTCTAATTTCATTTTTATTGATGAAGTAGGGTTTTCTGTTGTAACCCGTCCAAAAAGAGGTCGCTCAAAAACAGGTTATTCCCCATACGTGAGTGTTTCTGCAGCAAGAAGTCGAAATACATGTACAGTATATCTGTCTTAGCTGCCATGAACAAATATGGCATGATTTACCATAAGGTGTTTAATCAGGCTCTGAATGTTGAAGATTTTAAGTCTGCTTTAACTGAGATTAAAGACAAATGTACATCAAAGGGAATATTGAATCCTATATTCATAGCAGATAATGCAAGAATATACCACTACTCAGGTGTTAAAGAGTTGATAGCATCTTTACAATTAAAAGTAGTTTACTTGCCGCCTTATTTACCATTTTTGAATCTCATTAAAAATATCTTTTCTGTGTGTAAAAATCTTGTTATCCGTGGAGAGGCAAAAAGCGAAAATGAACTGAAGGAATTAATAGTTTCGAAATTTGGCAAAATCACTCGTGAACTAACCGAAGATGTTGGGTTATATATGCATGTCAGAAAGAAGAGAAATTATCAAGGAATGAATTTAAAGGATTTGGTCTATAGCTATTTTTTATGAAAAATTTTTTTAAATTGTTTTTTTTTAAATAAAAATAAAGTTCTAAAATTGATTGGTATATTTCTAAAATTGGTCGGTACAATTCTAAAATTGATCGGCACAATTCTAAAATAGATCGGCACAATTCTAAAATAGATCGGGAAACCCTATAAATATTTTATCAAAATAAAAAAAAACTGGAAAAAATGTTTTATTACTTTAACAAAGAATTTTAAAAATAGAAACTGAGTGTAGTTTTTCGCCGTTTCACTTTTTTTATAAGTAATCAGTTTGTTTAGGTTTCGGGTGCCGTTCAACTTCAGAAAAATCAGCTGATCTATTGTAGCAAACGGTATAGATCAGGGGTGGGGAATCTTTTTGCGCTCAGAGGCCAATTTCAGGAAATGAAGTTGGTGCAGGCCGCAGAAAAGTTTGATATAATTTTTCATCCCAAAAACATAATGATCTAAAGATCTTCACTTGTAATCAGTCTTACATTTTTTACTTTTCGTCCCAAAAACACAGTGATCTCTAAAAAAAAAAGGTCTTCAGTTCGAATCATGCAGAGGCCGCACTTTTTGGCCTCGAAGGCCGCAGGTTTCCCACCCCTGGTATAGATATAAGATTTGTTCAATATCAAAGCGTGGTTTTACAGTGTAACAAAAGAGAAAATAATTTTTACCTTTGACTAAACTACTTTTAAAGGGAAAGCAGTTGTCATGACTTATAGTTTCAATCAAAAGAATATAGACCTACAGCTTAATTTATAGATATTTGAGTTTTCAGGCAAAACTAACCCAAAAATAAGTTAGCACAGCAAAAGACTTTGTTATCGGAACCGCGAAATTGAATAGAAACGAACCTATTTCTGGACATTACATCACCAGCACTATCTTATTTCGTTACTTAAATGCTTTGCTGGTTTGACTTAATTCAACAAAACCTAAAGGGGCAAATGAAACGTGGGGGCGTTTCTTTTGTGTAAAAGTTCAAATGAAATTGAAATAGTGTGTTCATAAAAATAAAACCGCATTCGCTATGCTTCAATGAATACAGCTGTATAAGGCTTATTTTACGGATGATTCAAGTTAAGAATTTTTGGGTTGAATTAGAACTTTCTACGGCGCAATCACTCTGGCTACATTATCCACAAGTGAATTTTTTTAATGCCACACAAGTCAGCGTAGCTCAGTGCGTTGAGCGATCGACTCTTGAACGTAAAGACTCGAGTTCACCGCTTGAGTTAAGACTCGTTTCCTTACGAGCTTGAAATGAAATATTCTTTGTTTCTTTTATTTATTATTTTGCTTTCGCTTAGCGCTCGCTTAGTGCATTTTAATCGCGGAAAAATCAATAGAACAAACCCAAAATGTTCCATTTCACGCTCGCACAAACGAGCCCTTAAGCACAAGGTTTCTAAGACGAAAATGCAATTCTTAAATATTAGACTTTTAAGTGGCCGAGAAGAAGACAGTATGCTCAAGCAGCAGAACAGTTACATAGCGTGTTGTCTCAATTGGACAAAACAAAAGAGCGCTACTATTTTGATTTCAAATGGAGCCATTTTTGATGACATTATTCAAGGTTTTCGCATTTTCATATACGTCGTAAAAATACAATTTCATTTTGTGGACTGTAGCGAATACCGTAAAAAAAATAAATTATCTAAAATTATCCAAAGTCTATGCCAATAAATTGTTTCAGCCTATTTTGTACCAGTATCAAAAAATATAGTGTAGTGTGTTTCCATTGCTTTTGTTCACATGAGCAACGCTTAAAAATATCGACTGGTAATACTAAAACCTACTTTTTGAATCGCATTTTTTTATCGCTTTTTCATTTTATTGCAAACAAAACGTTCTTTACTTGTAACAGTGCAATTTGACTCGTCGAACCCATTGATGCAATCTTTGAACCCGTCGCATTTCTGTTCG
Organism: Diplosoma virens; assembly: GCA_963680785.1. Classification (NCBI taxonomy): domain Eukaryota; kingdom Metazoa; phylum Chordata; class Ascidiacea; order Aplousobranchia; family Didemnidae; genus Diplosoma; species Diplosoma virens. Next base: position 22,980,215 of record OY796892.1, on the reverse strand, counting down.
AAGGTGAAGCAAGTGCTATCGTTTGGACATTTCGTCTCGTTTACCAAGCAAGCAAAATCTTCGTAGTAATCATAATCGTCTAAAAAATTAAGCGAACTTATCATATTCTAGCAAGTTCTTCGCTTGGCCGCAGGCGAAAAATGGCTTCAAGCAAACTTTTAAAGATTGATTAAAGATGATTAGTAAAGGTACGAGCCTTTTTAGCGGATCATTGCACTTCGATGCCAAATTACAAAGTCAAGTTTTCAGACTCTTTGCTCAAGAAACGTTTGTATTTTAATGGATACAAAGAAAATTATTATGAGGTGGAGCAACATTGCTTCTTTGTAATACATCTAATTAGCAAATCACTACGTTAATTTGTTTCGCTGCTTCTTCCTTTTTTTGATCCAGTTTTAAGATGATTTATAAGCCTTTTAATGTTACGTAGTATTTTGATTATGTGGCGAAGCAGGAATAAAATAAAACTGAATCGGACTGAAAGATAAATTCCTTTGCTGTTGCAATTTTTTTAGGATCGTGAAATAGTAATGTCTTGTTATGAAGGGAATACAATTGTCGAGCAAAGTTACAATCTTATAAGTTTTCTTAAAGCACATATTCGACATAAGTTGCTTTTATTTTGATCCAAAATTTTTGAACAAGACTCATACCGTCACTGTCCAAAGAATAAGCTTGTTGTGACGCCAACGATTTAACCAAGATCTTTGGGGAAATCTAAAAGTAAATTAAAATTTTAAGAAAATAAGCCATAACTTTAAATCAAATTTTTTTATAGCTAGGTTTATCATAATTTTTAGGCCTCTGTCCCGCCCATTTTGGCAGAAATTCCGCCGGAAATAGAAGACAGATTTCATGTGCAGACCCTCTTTTTTTCTTGTTTTTTTCCGAGATCACTAGTCTTCCGCGAAGAAAATCATGAAATTCGAGATAGATCCAAAGTGAAGACCTTTTTTTTTTGAGAACACTTTTTTGGGACGAAAATCATAAAATTTGAGACAGTATCGAAGTGAAGACCTTTTTTTAGAGAACAATACTTTTGGGGACGAATTTTTTTCTATTAGTAGACGTCCCGGTTTGCTCCAACAAAAATATGGTATGCCTACTTATAGCATCTCCTAAAGGTTTAGATTTTATGTATGTTTGCAAAAACTATATAATTGTGTATTTACTTACCTTGTTCATCAGTTGTGCCATAAGCAAAGAAAGAAATATTGATCGAAGAAGTAATTTCATTTTTTTAATGACTCTCAAAAAATTTTTTTAAAGTTAGCAACAAACTGTTCTTATCAGTCTAAATACAAGATTGCTTGCTTTTAATTCTACATAATCATTATTATTTTGTACAGCCAAAGAAAAAGCCAAAAAATAATTGAACAAAAATTGATACATGTGACCTTTACAAAAGCTTAAACTTCTTTATTCATGATATGAATAATATTTATAAACGCTATCTAAAGTAACTCTAAAGACTTTTTGGTATTTTAAACATAAAAAATATGTTTTATAAATCACTTCATTTCTTTGACGTTGGTCTTAATACCTTGTCCGATTTTTGTTTGGTTTTATCATAACGAAACTAGAACGCAATTGTTTTCTAATGAATGGACAGAATTATCAATCATAAAAGGTTATTTATAAGCAGGCTGCAATTTGGAAATTTTCCGGAACCGCTTTGTCTCATCACAAAATGCGTTGACATCAAACAATTTTCTACAAGCAGACGTTGAGCAAGAAAGCTAGGAGGTTAACTTTCGATCATAACTCGAACAAGCTATTAATAGAATGAAAATTCGAATGTGGTTTGACTGAATTGCATAATATCTGCCCGCAATGAGCAGACGTTAAAATTGCATGACATGAAATTCAAACGTTGAAGAATTTTGATTACATTTTTAATGCTTTTTTAGCGTTTTTTCCGTAGAGTTGAACTCCAGTATTTTAGTTTTTTTGTTATAAACATTTGTTATTTTATTTTATCGATGTGTTGCATTTTCTTTCAAGTAATTGTTGTTATGCAACAGTTTATTCTGCTTTAAGATTAAAATTAAGACGAAACGTTACCCTTCAAAATTGCTTGATTGGTCAATAACAGCGAACAGTGTCACATGATATAGGCGGAAACAGTAAAACTAAGACTAGACGCTTTTAACTAAAGTGAAAAAAGATATTATCCAGACTCCTTCAAGTTGATACATATTTTAAAGTTACACTGTTGTCCATTAAATGGTTTTTTGTCTAACCAAAACAAACATAATTAACCAACGACGAAAACGTTCATTTTTCTACTAACTCAACAGCGGCCTCGTCAACTACAAGCTTTTAAAACTAACTAATTGATTTATTGTTTAAAACATGAAAAAACAGCCAAACAATATGTCAATGTTAAGTCTTAAATCCCTTTTTAGAACTTTCGTTTTTTGTCGTTGACATTCAAGAAGTTACAGACTTTATTTTACTGCTGCCCTTCTGAGAATTTTGATTCGAAAAAGATCAGAAACCTTTTCATTCGAATGTCTCGCCGCAGGGAAGTATTTGGTTGAAGTGCAGCGCCCACAATAGGAATAAGCTATCACAACCATGTTATGAGTCTATAACTAGCTATATTACACCAACATGCAGTATAACTAAATGCTTATAGAAGACACGTGACATCTACTAACGTCCGCAACTCTTTGATAGCTAATCATTGGCAAGCTAAAAATATATATATAGCAACCAGTGTTGGGCGCTTGCAACGCAAGTTCTCTAAAAAGTTGTGGAAACCAGGTCGAAACTATTTTGGTCGTTTTTAAAGGACAAGCGCGAGTTTAATTTGGCACGTATTCATAAGAATTTTTAAAAAATCTTAGTTTCTTACAAATCGCTACGTGGCCATTATTTTTGTTTTAAATTCAATTCTTTTAAATTATGCCTTAAACTGAAAAGTTGAATTTTACATCACCTAAACTTCTGGGAAATAATACAGCCATAAAATGAAGAGAAAACATCTAAATCGGCAAGATGATCATTTTTGAGCTTTTTTACATCGATTTTTTAAAATCTTAGAACAGCTTTTTTAATAGATAAAAATTTGTTTTCACATTCAGGACTCTTCAGCATGAGGCAGATGTTTTTGTAATTTTATTTGTCTCATTTTGCTTCTGTCAGTAATTCTGGCAAAGTTGTGCAGGCCTAATTTATTTAATTTATTTTTTTGTATATCTCAAAAGGAAAAATTAAACAAAATTATTAGTTTTTTTGATTTCAACATTAAATAAAGTTATTAATAAATTTTAAGGTTAAATGAAATGATTATTTTTTTGGGGTTAGGAAAAAAATTTTTAAGACAATTGTTTTTGCAGTTGCCTTGAGCCAAGTTTCTCAAAAGTCTTGCGATTACGCTTTCGCACGAGATTCTTCAAAGAATTACGCTTGCGCCGCAATTATTGCGACTTGCACTTTCTATATTTGATAGTAAATTTCTGCAACCAAAGTAAAATAATTTTTTTTGTTATTTTTTAACAAGAACGAGTAGACGAAATCTCAAAATTTCTTTAATATAATGGTTTTGTGCTTGAACCGTACACTCGCAACAGAGAATCTAATTAAACCTAGATTCCATTAAATTAAAAAGCTATAAAAACTAAAAGGCTTCCAGCAAAAATGCTTTCTTTTTTTGGTGACATTAACTATAATGTTGCAAGGCAAAAAATTGAAATTATAGCAGCTATTATTGCTTTTAAATGCGTACAAGTCGCTTTCTGTGGATTCTTTTGTTCTTCAATCCGAAATCAAATACCATAAATTCTACATTCGCTCAAATAAGTAGCTTTACATAAGCTAATTAGCCTGTTCTAAACTCAAACAAGGGGTAATGAAATATAATTATTTGTTTTACCTGAACGTAACGCTTTAGGCTCCGAGTTTAATTTTAAAATTATAATTTTCGTAATTATATTATTAGGTTTAGTTGTATGTTGCAAATATGGCATTTTAATTGCCTTTAGAAACTTTCCCAAAAACTGCACAAATCTGAGAAATAAGTTTTAATTTACAATTTCGATATTTAAAACAAAATGCTATTTTAAAAATACCATTATGTTATTTTTTTAAATAGGTCAATTAACAAAATTAAACTTTAATAAACAAAAATAAAGAGGCTCTTGCAGTTTCTAAATTAAAGCAAAGATATGTTCTAGATTTTCAAAAGCTTTGAAATTTTACACAGTTATATTGTGAAACATTTAGCAACAAAAATCCAAAATAACTGAAAAATATTAAAATAAGCCATCATTCTTAATGTTTGAAAAGAGGCTTGAAATAGTTCTTAAATTTCCAGCAAAAACTAACATAACGTAGACCATTTATATCAGTTCTATAGTGTATTTTGATTGAATAATAAAAATAAAACAAAAAACAAATAAAATAAACGTAAATTTTGGTTTTAATACATTAAAAAACGTTTGTAAATAATTAGATCAATCTAAAACGACCTGAAAAAACTGTTAATTTATTTGAAAAATACAGAAAAAATTGCTAAAACCTGTCTCTATAATGGACTTGGTCGGGTAAAAAAGTTTTTCAAGATGTCGTAGAAATGCGTTTGTGTAATTGTAAACATAGTTAAAGTTATATTTATCTTCCTGACTCAGAGGAAAGCGTCGCAGGTGGTACACATGAGGCAGCCGTCAAGCGATCCCCTGACCTGCTTCTGCAGATGCCGCGATATTCTTGTATAGTTGAAAAATTGTTTTATTTGGTTTTTTAGTTTTTATATTGAGATATGACTGAAATTCCAGAGCTGAGCAGAGGAAAGAGCGTAAAGTGTCTTTCTCAAGGACTTTTATGTCGATTGCCATCAATCATTCGGCCCTCTTAACGCTCGGGCACGCTGCGAAAAACAAACAAGACTATGAAGTCGTTCTTCCTACTGGTGAATAAAGTCAGTATTATCCTTTCAATGAAATTAAATAAAAAGTTTACCGAAAAAAACTAATTCGATTTGCCGACTGAAACTTGGGAAACTTAGCTTAAAATTGTTTTTGGAATCACTTAAATACAAATCAGGTAACTTTTGCAATAAACAATTATGGATAAAAAACTAAAGTAGAGGGTCGATGATTTTAGAGCCAGGCCTTACCTTTTATTGGGAAGGTTTCGTTTAAATGTAATTTAAATGTTCGTGTTTATTTTTCGTGTTTTAAGAGCTTTTACTATGCTGAGCTGTAACTAGCCTGATCTATGTAGCACGCATATTAAAAATTCCTCCGTCTATTTTAACAGCAATCCTGGTACGGACTGAAGTTGCATAAATTTTTTTTAAATCCTTTTATTTTACATCTATTTGTTTAAAAAGGATGATGTTTTTTAAAAGATAGAACAAAAACTGCTGTACTTTTTTTACATCTCAGTTAGGACCACTAAAATTTTCAATTTGAGTATCCGTCATTCCCTGCATTATTTTACTTTGGAAGACCAACTAAGTTTATTCAAAATTATGGTTGTCAAAAGCAATTAGCCACTTTTCAAATATTATTACTTGTTTTAGGTTTCTAAACATGCTTTTTATTTAATTAATTTTGCAGCAAGTAAACAGCCAGCGGCTGTAGAACCATTCTATTGCTTGTGACTCAGCCAATTTTTCTTTCAAGATTTTGGCTAACTCTGTTCATTCAAATACGCAGTCTTGTGCATAAGGTTAACCCGCGAACTTGCGCTTCCATCAACAAAAACTTTTCAACGTTTTACAACATCACTGTCTATTTTTTACTGTCTGAAATAAAATAGCCTTCTGTCATACCATACTTGCTTTACAGCCTGCATGTGGCTTGAAACAGTCAAATCGACGCCTTATATAGAAGAAAACCAAAAGAACTCTTTTCTTCAAACCGTACGTCAATCAAAAAATTTAAATCAAACTAGTTTATCGCTATATTAATTGAATTAAGCGAGACGTTCGAAATAAGTTAAAGCATTGATTTGGAAAAAATGGACTCAGTTTGCACTTGCAGAAACTCATGCAGAATGCCGCTTTGTCAACTTCTTTTGGGCTTTCGTCTTTTTAACCTCGGGCGCCTCAAGTTTTTATTTGTTTATTCTATAAAAACTTTTGTTTATCAATTCGCTATGCTGTCTGACGGCGTACAAGCACAGGATAGCCGATTGATAGCATCGATTTTAATCAAAGTGAAGAAAAGAGGCAGGCCAAGTACGGTAGAAATTAACCTACCAACTCAAAGTCAAACTTTGAATTTCGCGGAACGAAATTTGATCAAAGTTTTGAATTACTCTTTTGTATTTTGCTCAAATTAACTTCAGCACGCAAAAACTAAGAGTTTTTTTGACATAATTTTAAATTCACTCCATGAATTAAACATTTTATATGAGTATCTTGATTTATTTACTTTCCATAGAGTCGACAGAAAAGCATTCATAAAATCTAATTACCAAGAAATGTAGCTTACTAGAAAATGCAAAAAACCTTGTCAAAAAGGTGAATGCGTTTTGACAGTGCCAGATTTTGTTAACTGCAAAAATTTTACACTTTAAAAAAATAATGATTTTTAAGCCTCGGTAAATTTTATTAAAAGAAAATAAACTTTAGCAGCAACTTTTTAGATGGATATTGTTGTCTTACCTGAATTTAACGAACCTCTTATGAGCTTTGAACATGTATAATTAAGCTGTCTTCTCTTGTGCCTTACTTTCAATCAAACACGTTTTGATTTGAAAAACAAAATTTGTACTATCCCGTTCTTACAATCACAAGAAATGATCGTCTCTGTCGCTCGAAAAAGCAACATTACCGCAACTTGAGTTGACGCATTGCTTACGTAACCAGTTCGTTTTATATCATCGTTTTTATGAATAGAACAGGTGATCCGAAAATTGGTCACGTCACTCTGTAGGTGTATGGCTTTGATATTTTATTGTTAAACAGTAATGTCACATAATTTTATAATGTTAAAGATTGTAGCGTTTATACCAGTCACGGTCTGGTGACTAAACTCAAAAATCAAAAAGTCGTTTATTAGTAAAATGACCGCAAAGCAATTGAGTAAAGTTAAGAAAGTTGAAAAAATACTATAAATTGGTATTCATAAAAACAAGTTTTTTTTTCAAGAAAAAATAAAAGTGACGAACACAATATGTGACCTACTTTTAATACTTTTCTAATCGGTACAAATGTTCATTTAAATGAAGGTCAAAACTATACCTTGGAAACTTTGAAAAAAAGTACAAACATTCAAATCAAAATACGATCTACCAACGTATTCTTTCGCTGAAAACAGAGTGTATTAACTGATTTATTTCTCGCTTATTCTCGCCCTTTATAATCCCCTTGACAGAGCAAGTTCAACATGATTAGACCATGATAAATGATTATAAACACAGAACGCCAACTTGACAATTGCCAACTGAAAAAGACAGAAAGATAGTGTTGGCAAAAGGAGAAACTTTTAATCAGTAAAAGAAGAAATACATTCAGATTATCATGGAATGGTGACGCCCGTGCTGTTTGCTTTATTGAGAAACTCGAATTGAAAAAGTTTATTCAAACAAAGTCAATTGGTTTTGATTGGTGCTTAGATTTTAAATTTGACTTTGATCGTTTAGGTACCATTATCAAAAAAACTTTATTTAAAAAGAACGAATTTAAGTATGAAAAATGAAATCAGCAAGCTTTTTCGAGAACTCATTGTGATATCGAAAAAAATCTTAATTGCCGCCCATAAGTCCTCAAATTGGAGTAACTTAAATGTAGAGGACATTAAAAATATTTCTTTGTTAATATCTTTACGCCATCTCAAAGTAAATTTCTGCTCAGGTCTTGTTATACGATTGTTTAACATATGTTTTTTAATATACGATTATTCAACCATTTCTTTATTCCGTGTGACATTTGATTTTGCAATTGTATGGCCACGCGCGAAACTCGTAGTGATGTTCAAACAAAATTAGTTTTAAGTCGTCGTCGTTTGAAAGGACATCCACTCCAGGTCAGACACGAACAGGACTGGGGCCGTGGGTTTATCCTTTTGCTACCCCAGGCTGCTCTACTGCCGGATCAGATGCTGGCAGTGATGTTATTAAGCCAGCATCGAGTTTCGTCATCCAAAACCGTCAGAACTCGTGCTCCATATGGTGCCCGAAGTATGGAGCACGCTATTAGAACGTGGTTTTCGATTTGTTCAGCGGCGCCGCACTCGCAATTCGGTGAAGGAAGGAGACTCCATTTGTGCATGGACGAATGGAATCGCCCAACACCAGTCCTCAGGCTATTGAGCTTAACCCAAGCAGTTCGGAGCAAGCTCACTGGTCCTGGGTATGAAAACACGGAGCCTGGATGTATTCTCACAATACTACGCGTTCCATCTATCGTTTGTCCACTCAGAAGCGCAGATGGCAAGTTCGGCAAGGTTGTTTGAAAAATTCCGCGCAGCTGGGACAAACGGAAATCAAGATCTTAGTCTCTCTTGGCGAGTATCTGAGGACTCACTTAAAAGACCATCCAGGATATGATCAGGGTCCAGAGATCCACAGTAAACGAAAGAGAGTGTCGCTCCTAGTCGGCGAAGCTCAGCTGGCTGAATGCCTGAAAGTATGGGTAAGTGGTCTGTTGGAGTTGGACGCAAGCATCCAGTGAATATGGACAAAGTGTCATTCAAGACACTGTCTATGAAACGAATGTGAGCGCTGCGACACCAGACTGGGGCGCAATACTCAGCTGTTGAGTAGACCAGAGATAGGGCAGCTTTGCGCATTGTTTTGGCACCAGCACTCGATCCTGAGCCTACAAGTCGCCTCAGCAGTGTAATGCGCGAAAATAGTTTTTTTCCCAATGCCACTAGATAATGACAAAACGTGAGAGATCTGTCCAGTTTTATCCCAAGATAAGTAGGGGTTGGGCAGAACGGTAAAAGTCTGTTGTTGTTGTAGACTTTTAGTTCACGTTTGACTTCTCAGTTGTTTAAGTGAAAGGCTGCCGTCACCGTCTTAGTGTGGCTGAGCTTTAACCTCCAAGTCTGGAGATACGCTGAAAGTGTAGTCATGTCTTGGCTTAAAGTCCCGTCCAAGTCCTTCCAGTTTCCAGAAGAGTATAGTAATGCTAAATCGACAGCATAAACAAACTTTCTGGAAATCATGGAAGGCAGATCGTACGTTTAGATGTTGAAAAGGAGGGGAGCCAAGACCGATCCCTGGGGAACGCCGTTTTTCAGGTGGCTTAACCTGCTTTACTTGTTGTCACCGGTAGTAAGGGTGAAACTTCGGTTTTGGACAATTTCTATAATTATTCTTACCAGGTGCTTGTCAGGCAGAAGCCTCAGCATCTTGCAGGTAAGGCCACGGTCCCAGAAAGTGTCATAAGCCGCTGTCAGATCGACAAATACGGCACCGGCCTTCTTCTTAGCCTCGAAAGAATCCTCGATGTTCTGTGTGAGCGAAACAATTGATCCGTGGTTGACTTTCCGTGTCGAAACCCAGCCTGCTTTTTAGGGAGCAGTGGATCAATACTTGGCTTGACGCGGGCGTAAATAAACCTCTCGAGGATCTTGTAGAGGACACAGAGCAGAGATATCAATCATTAACTCTTTGGGTACCCCACAGGGTTCATTGGCTTTGGAATCGCGACCACAAGCGCTCTTCTCCAGATCTTGGGAATTTTGAGTTGGCGCAAGCAGAAAGAAAGGAAGTCACGTAACCAATACTTCAAAGCAGCTCCGGGACCTGATGGAGCTCCGGGACCAGCTCCATCAGGTCCCGGAGCTTTACCTAGTTCTAAGTGTTGGAGGGCAGCAGTGAATTCTCTCTGTGAAAAATTTTTAGAGATATTAACTTGGTCTGGTGTTGTTGCCTTCCAAAGGTTAGACACTGCTTGAGAAACAAGTCGAATTGACTTTCGGTCAACAGTCTCATATCTCCCATTTCTAACTAGTTCAAATGCAATAGCATCAGTTGAAACGGGACAGTGATGAGGAGAGTATCGTAACCTACCAGTAAGGTAGGGTCCCCATAAGAAAGGTATGTCAAACACGCAATCCATCAAGTTTTTGGTGCAACGGGCGAAGTCTTTTGAAAAATCTTTTTTTATCAGATGCTCAATACAAAATCGAAAGAAAGAACAATTCAAATCTCTTTGGGGGGCTTTTATTTTGTTACATGCTGCAACAACACAGTTCAAAAATCTGTAGTAAAATCAAAAAATTTTTCTAACTTCCGCAAACATCAAAACGCCAACTGCAATAATCAAAGAACTCGCAGCGATTTTTAAACAGTCCACTCTATTTGCGTTCGAAAGCTTTATTAAAAACAAAAAAATTTCGTCCGTAACAGAAACTCTGCACGTACCAGTTCAAACAGCCAGACAGAATAATTGAATTAATCCATTTTTTTGATAAAAAAATTTTTCAGCATTGCGCAATTTAGTAAGAGTGCTTTTGTTTGGATAGATTGACGAATTAAGAGAATCGTGTAATTAAACTTAAAAACACATTTCAAGTTTATGTTTACGCCGTTATTTTCAAATCATTTTTACTTTTGTCTGATCGTTAAACTACACTAAGGTATGGAGAAACGAATTGAAATTAAGAGTTGGCTTAAGCACTATTTTATCAACTTGATTGCTTGGCTCAAATGTTGCCATGCAAGAAAGAACCATAAAAAACAAAACTAATAACATCGCTGAGGTTTTTTTGATGGATGATCAAGTGTGTTGTTGAACGACGAACCAAAGTGGAAAGTTTTTTTGTTAAGTAAAACCAGTTTGACATTTCTTATGCAACAAATTTGTGATGCTATGGTATTACCTTTTCTCATTAATTTTTTTGGGGGCTTGCTTCATTGCAATTTAAATTTTTGTCCAAGTTTTATATTCTTGTTTTGTTTTTTTTGCGACAAAACCTTGTATGCTGATGATACGACGTACGTCTTTGATGATGTCTGACTCAAATTTAATGATGTCTGATTCAAATTTAGCTCCATTGCCGTTTATTAAGTCGAGTAAATGTCGAATTAGCAATATCAATTTTTGGTTACGGCAAACAAATTATGTTTTAACTTCAATCAAAATCAACTTTTCCGTTAATACACAAAAACTTTTCAGAACAATGAAAAGAACTTTTGAAATTAAAATTAATAGTACTATGCTAGCAAGATCTCAACAGTCAAGTATTAGGCCTTTTCATAGATCAAAATTTGAATTGAATACCTCAAATTAAAAGTCAATCTTTCCACCGGGCTTGTTACACTGAACTTTTTTATAAGTTAAGATTATATGCCAATAAAAAGATTTTGAAATTACTATATTATGGTTTAATAAATGGAATTACAATAGATTACAATACAAAACAAGCTTTGGTGTGCAACATTTAAAACATATTTATCTAAATTGAAGAAAAGAATTAAATATATAATTAGAGAAACTTGTACACTCCCGTGCCAAGCCTTTATAAAAAAAATAAACTTGTTAAAATTTGAAGATTTATATAACATAAAATTGACAAAGTGTATGTACTGTATGTATTTGGTAATGACGAAACACCAGAAATTTTGAATAATATATTTTTTTTAATCTTGAAAATTCACTGTTAGCACAAAACAAGTGTCTGATTCAGCTGTTTTTTTACCGGGAATGTCAAAAACAAGTGCTAATAGCTCAATTGTGTACAAAGGTACAAAGGCTTGGTCAAAACTAAAATCGGAGATGTAAAACTTACATTGGAATGGGCTCAAAAACAATTTAAAAAAGTTTTATTGACCAATATTAAGTTTTTTAACATGTTTTATCTCTCAATATTTTAACACATGTTATATAATGAATAAATATATTACTTTGCTTCTTAAGTCAAGCTGAATATAAAAAGCCTTCGCAATATCTAGTGTATACCTATTTACGTACTTAGTCTACAAATTTAAAAAAAGCTCGGGCCTAATTTTATCTTCATATGCATGATACACGTAAGATTAAAAATTTATTTGTTTTCCAAACTTTGCCATGTTGAAAGGTTTCTCTCTTTTTTTTTTTTTTTATTAATTGTAGTCCCATCAATACAATTGTTCTTGATAATTTTAATCGGGAAGCATCTTGACTATTAAATCTTAATGTTCTTGGATGTTTCCTTGCCTTTTTCTTGCGTTGTATTTCTTTTGTTATTGTTTTATATTGCTTTGGGCATATCAAATTGTGTCTGTCTATTTTTCTGTCAATTCTAATTATTGCTTCACAAAAAATACTTCGGTTGTAAAGCAATTTGATTAATGCTAACTTTTGCCGTCCTTAAAAATTAGCAGCGTAATGATTCCAAAGTTTAAAAACCATCTCACGAGACTATTTTTAAAACCATTTTTCGATTTTTCGCCATCTTAATTTCCAAAATAATATCCAACGCATTTTTTCATTTTATTTCATCTCTATTTTTATTCTCTTGACTTGCAGGAAAGCGTCGGAGGCTCTATGCAAAAGGGCAAGCAATTACTCCGACATGCTTCCGGAGATCCCAAGATATTGCTGTCCGGTTAAAACCTTTTTTCATTATATTCTGTTGTTCTTCTGGTAAAAACAGAAAACTTTTTTTGTTAAAAACCTTTTCAGTTTATTAAAAACTAAAAATTAAAAACAACCAGTCAACGTTTCGGGTGCGGTTACAAGCACGCTTCGTCAGAACCAAAGCTAAAATGAATCTAAAGTTAAGAACTCAACTAAAATTGTTTTCAAAAAACAGTTGCCAAAACATAGCGGGAAATTACTCAAGCGTAGTAGTAAATTAGTACTTCAGAAAAAACAAGTTTCGTGTAAAAAACATTGAAATGCGCAACACGGAATCGAACAAGCGTGAGAAAACAATTTAAAACAGCAATTAAATTTTGAAAGTAAATAAAATACAAAAAACAGGTTTTATTTTAACTCATTATATATTGCATTGTAGTAGACACCTTCTTTGTCATTTATCGATGAATTAGTTTTTTTTATAAAATATGATTCTAAAAAACGGCGTTTATAAAAGTCAGGTTCATAAGTAAGAATTGATGAGCCAAGCCAGTTGATTTTATGGTCGAATTTTACAACATGTTTGACAAGAGCAGTTTTTTATTTATGTTGTTATCATCAATTTTCGCCAGATTGCGTGGGTAAAGGTTACGTTTGTGTTCCGCACAGCGTGTTTTAAAATTACGACCAGTTTCTCCTATATACAATGCAGAGCAATCTTGGCATGGAATTTGATAAATAGTTCCTTGTCGTCGAGTAGGTTCAATCCTGTCTTTAGTTGAAGGTAAGATGTCTTTTATAGTTTTTAAAGGTTTAGTACAGACTTGGACATCAAAACTTTTTAGAATTCTTGTAATTTCTTCACTGAGTCCTGATATATACGGTAGAATGACTGTACCTTTCTTTTCTTGATGATTTGAAGTAACTCTGCTTTTCGTTCTTGAAATATTCATGCGGTTTATCGTCTGCTTTAGAAATCAGTCCGGATAATTATTATGTCTAAGAGCTTCCATTAGTTTCTTCATTTCAATTGTTTTGTCTTTCTTTTTAGTTATTAGTTTCGAATTTATTCTGTTCAAGAGTGTGCAAATGAGGCCGCGTTTTTGACTTAGGATTCGTGTGTGTAGGTTTTTGATATAAAGTCGTGGTCAATTTTCCATTGCGTTCTTTGACTATTAAGACATCAAAAAAGGGCAAAGAACGCAATGGAAAATTGACCACGACTTTATATCAAAAACCTACACACACGAATCGATTTTTAAATTATAATTCATAACATTCCGTAAGTCAAAAACGCGGCCTCATTTGCACACTCTTGAACAGAATAAATTCGAAACTAATAACTAAAAAGAAAGACAAAACAATTGAAATGAAGAAACTAATGGAAGCTCTTAGACATAATAATTATCCGGACTGGTTTCTAAAGCAGACGATAAACCGCATGAATATTTCAAGAACGAAAAGCAGAGTTACTTCAAATCATCAAGAAAAGAAAAGTACAGTCATTCTACCGTATATATCAGGACTCAGTGAAGAAATTACAAGAATTCTAAAAAGTTTTGATGTCCAAGTCTGTACTAAACCTTTAAAAACTATAAAAGACATCTTACCTTCAACTAAAGACAGGATTGAACCTACTCGACGACAAGGAACTATTTATCAAATTCCATGCCAAGATTGCTCTGCATTGTATATAGGAGAAACTGGTCGTAATTTTAAAACACGCTGTGCGGAACACAAACGTAACCTTTACCCACGCAATCTGGCGAAAATTGATGATAACAACATAAATAAAAAAACTGCTCTTGTCAAACATGTTGTAAAATTCGACCATAAAATCAACTGGCTTGGCTCATCAATTCTTACTTATGAACCTGACTTTTATAAACGCCGCTTTTTAGAATCATATTTTATAAAAAAAACTAATTCATCGATAAATGACAAAGAAGGTGTCTACTACAATGCAATATATAATGAGTTAAAATAAAACCTGTTTTTTGTATTTTATTTACTTTCAAAATTTAATTGCTGTTTTAAATTGTTTTCTCACGCTTGTTCGATTCCGTGTTGCGCATTTCAATGTTTTTTACACGAAACTTGTTTTTTCTGAAGTACTAATTTACTACTACGCTTGAGTAATTTCCCGCTATGTTTTGGCAACTGTTTTTTGAAAACAATTTTAGTTGAGTTCTTAACTTTAGATTCATTTTAGCTTTGGTTCTGACGAAGCGTGCTTGTAACCGCACCCGAAACGTTGACTGGTTGTTTTTAATTTTTAGTTTTTAATAAACTGAAAAGGTTTTTAACAAAAAAAGTTTTCTGTTTTTACCAGAAGAACAACAGAATATAATGAATAATACACTTGGTAGCAAGAAAAATAGCATAAAACCTTTTTTTCGATTTTTTAGTTTTATAGAAATATGACTGAAATTTAAAACTGGTTGCTGAGACCGCCAAGTAGGGAAAAGTTCCGTAAAGTATTTTTCCCAAGAATACAATAGAATGGCGAGAATAGGTTTTGAAGTGAAACTATTTCGATCACAATCATGGCGCTCTAACTCAAAGGTTATGGGATATTCATTATTCTCCTTTTTTTGTAGCGCTGTTTTTACATCCAAATTTAATTGCAAAAATCCATATATAATTTTTTGCAATAAGAAACATCGATAATAAATTTTGCTTTGTTATGTGTAAAACATTGCAACATTTACTTTTAATCTTTTTTATCAAAAATATTTGCTGTTGCAATATTTTGTGTTTACAAATTAATTTTTCTTAAAGAAATTACTAAGAAGCATACTTTTGTTTTATTTCGACTTGTACAAGAGAATTTTTTTGGTTTTTAATCAGTTGGCAACTTTTATTAACTAAATTAAGGGCGAAAATTCCCAAAGTGACACAGAATAACCTTAAAAGTGAAACAGGCAAAAAAAATTAAGAATTTCTTTGCATTACCATATTTGTAAATGATAGACATGTTTATTTAAATCCATAAATTAATCTGTATTTCTAATCAGTAGATAAAATGTCCCAACATATCTCTCAAAGGTCAGTTATTGCTATGATTTATTGGTTGTGCGGTATGTGTGCAAAGTTCTGCTTTGATCTACGGTAAAAAACCTGTAGAGCAGGGTTTCTGAACGGCGGTCCACTGGACCCCTTGGGTACATAACGATTTATACAGGGGTCCACAGGTTTTTCTACATAAAAATAGGTAGCCATCTGTAACAATAATAACCCTTGTTACGTTTATGCATTGACGTATGCAGGGACGCCGGAAAATTTTTGTGCCGGATGGGAAAAATTTAAAACAACGATATCTTTTTTCATTGAAAAAAAGAAATTGTGAATAAAGTTTCAAAAATAAATGGAATCACCTGAAATGGAAAGTTAAGTGTTCAGAAAATAGTTGAGGACAAAAAAATTATCAACTGTTTATGACAGTTCATTTACATAATAAAACTTTCAGTTTTCTTATATGCTTGCAAAATAATTTTTGAATTTTAGATTTATTGTGGTGCCTTATCAACCAATAGAGTGTCTCTTTTTTCAATTTTGCGCCTTGCTGACTTTCTGTTATTTGCTGTTGTCAAATCACTTTTTTATAAACTTTGTTAGATTTAATTTTGGTCGAGTTTATATGATTGTAGAGACAAATATATCCAAATGTTTCTGTACTGGAAATTTCAAAGGGAATCTTATGCCCCCTGCACCTTGCCGTTTTGAAAAAATTCCCCTCCCCCGCTTCCGGCATCCTGGCTGTATGCCTATCTCTGCAGTGTTATTTACCGGTTGAATTTGGCAAAGATTAAGCTAATTACATTTTCCGGTTTCAAAATGCAGCATTGGGTTTTTACATTTCTCGTCTGAATAGCTGTCCGATCATTGCTTTACAAAATCTAGCTCAACCTCGTTCGGTCAATTTGAATTTTCTGACTTCCATTCTTGCATTTTACTTCGACGTCATATCCATTGTGCTTTAATATGTTATAATTAACTTCATTCATTGTGGCAAAGCTAAGCCCTGTCTTCATAATTATTCTAAGTATAGCAAAATTAAGGTTAATTGCATGCTATTTGATTACGCTGACAATCGTTCTTTGTATTTTATAAATTGCTTTGTGTCTGGTTTTGGTTGTCTGAAAATCGAGGTTCAGCTTTAATTTCTTCTGTGTATTTTGTTTTGTTTGTCTGCCAACGTTGCCCGCCGGGAACACACACACACACACACACACACACACACACAGGCTATATTCCAGCACCTTGTCGTATACATACATAGAACCGGAGATAGAGACCGTGAGAGACGCAGAAAAGATTGAAAGAGAGTGGTGACGGCGGCCGAGATGAATGGGAGTGTCAAAGCCGAGAATCGTGTAACCGTAGAATTGCTTACGTTAGTTTAAAAGATCTGAATTTTTTCAAATATTAGTAGCTGGGCTGACAATTAACCATAATAAATCAAACTTTTGAAAGGATTTCGAGCAATGTTACGAGCAAGCAATCACATGAACGAGTGAACTGAGCTCTGGTTGATCAATCTCTCACTACATTTGAGACTGAGTGATAGTGCGTGGGCATTGATGGATATAAGATTGTCAATGTCTGCAAACCTTTACAAACCAGACTGCAAATGTCAGATATTTCAATGTTGCTCCACGCCTGTCTTAATGCGTGTGTCTTTAACTGTCCGCATAATGATTGGGGTTACAATTCCAACAATGCAGACAGCGATTGTCTGGCCTCTTGAGCAGAAATTAACAACCTTATCCTGCTTCAAAACCCAAAAAACCAGCCAGCTTCTACTCAGGCCCCGACTTGGACCCAGGGAGAAACCCAAACTTGGCATTTGTCAGTGTTGGCTCCGGTAACCGCTTACCTGACAGACTCATTCTGGAGAAGCTTCCAAGGTCACAACATAGACCTTCGCTTACTGTTCCATCAAAGTTTGCTTTGCCAGTGTCAAGCAGGTCTTTTGTCTGTGTTAAGGACTGGAATTTTTGCAAGGCCAAATAAAACCACTACATCGTAATCCCGACAAGCTTGCAAAGAGTTTGTTGCGTCCTAATTCGCCCAATGTGGATCAGGCTTACCGGGACTTCTGCAATGTCATCAAGAAGGCAGCCAAAAAGTCCATCCCCCACCGTCATCAAAGTGACCACATA
The DNA here is from genome assembly GCA_963680785.1 of Diplosoma virens. Lineage (NCBI taxonomy): Eukaryota > Metazoa > Chordata > Ascidiacea > Aplousobranchia > Didemnidae > Diplosoma > Diplosoma virens. The sequence continues at coordinate 22,962,581 of OY796892.1, read as the reverse complement.
TCCTGTTGGAGTGCAAAGTGTGAAGTTTTCTATCAGACTTTTCTTTAATTTCTTGAAAGGTCAGATTTCAATAGGACTGCTACAAAACTGCTTAACTGGCTTGACAAGAAACGGAGGGACCGATGGTCCAAGGCTGTTCAGTCTATCAACTTCTCACACTCTAGCCGTAAAGCATGGAGTACATTGAATAACCTAACTGGTAGATCATGACACTCTTCTCGGCAATGTCCTGTTTCAGCAGATGCTATTGCATCCCAGCAGGTCAAAAATGGGAGATACAAACAAATAGATTGTAAGTCATTTCGACTTATTTCCAAAGACGTGTCTAAACTTTACAGGGCTCCAACAACTAATCTAGTGAACGTTTCTAAAGACTTCACTTCTAGAAAATTTACTGCTGCCCTACAACACCTAAAACCAGGAAAAGCTTCGCGCTTGGATACGCTCTGTCCAGAGCTATAATTCATACTGATGCTGCTTTGAAATCTGGACTCCGTGGCTTTCTTTCATCCTACTTGCGCCACTCAAAATTCCAAGGATATGGAGAAGATCGCTGGTAGTCGCCATTCCTAAACCGATGAAACCTGTTGAGAACCCGCGAAGCTATTGATTGATTTCTTTGCTATGTGTTCCATACCAGATGTTTAAAAGGCTTATCTACATCCGCATAAATCAGATAATCGATCCACTACTTCCTTAAAACAACCTGGATTTTCACGGAAATCAACTGTAAATCAAGCCACTCTCCTAACTCAGGATATCGAGGACAGTTTCACGAAAAAAGGAAAGGCTGGTGCCGTATTTGTCGACCTGACCGCGGCAAACGATACAGTCCGGCACCATGCTGTACCTGTAAGCTTCTTTGACTTCTACTAGACAAGCACATGTTTCACATGATCATGGAGCCTGTCAATAATAGAAACTTCACCCTCACCACCGGTGAGAATAAGCGAAGCAGGTTACGACGCCTTAAAAACGGCGTCCCCCCAGGGTTCTGTCTTGACTCCCCTTTTTTTTAACTTCTATATATGTTACCTTCCAACATTGACCTCCAAAAAATATGCATATGTACATGAAGGAAATGGAGGAAGTCTTGAGTCAAAACATGTCTACCTTGTCGGAGTATCTCCAAACTTGGAGGCTGAAGCTCAATAAAACAAAGACAGTGACGTCAGCCTTCCATCTAAACAATCGTGAAGCTAAACGTAAGCTGAAAGTTGACATCAGTAGCAAGTTATTTCCGTTTTTCCATGTACCAACTTACCTTGGTGTCAAGCTTGAGAGGACGCTCCGTTACACCTTGAAGCATTGCACAAAAAATTATCTTCGCCCCTCATACTGCTACGACGACTTGCGACCTCGAGCTGGGAGGCTGGTGCTAAAACCCTGTGCAAAGCCACCTTATCCTAGTCTACTCTACAGCGGAGTTCTATGCACCAGTTTGGTGTCGCAGTGTACACACTCATCTTATTGACAATGTTCTAAATGACTTTTTGCATATTGTCACTAAATACCTGCGTCCTACTCCAACGGACAACCTGCCTATCCATGCCGGTATCTAACCAGCTGGGCTTCGCCGCCAGGTAGCCACTAATCTTTGGGCCAACCGTAGCATTTTAGACCCTGAGTATCTCTTGCATGATTGTCTGGTCAGGCGATTAGTGGCGCGGCAAGAGAGATTTAAATCCAGATGCCCGTTTGTGCCTGCTGCGCAGAAACTATTAGATAATTCATCTGAACTCGATATCCGTGTTGGCCAATGGACATACGTTACATGGAACATGTAGTGCTTGAACAATGAATTTCTGCATCTCCTACACACTGGGCACCAAAAAAACTGTTGCGTAATTAAGCGCTGTGCGTAATTAAGCCTGAAGCACGTTCTTGCATTAAGTTTTTATCCTGTGCATTCTCTCTCTCGTGGTTACTGCAGAACGCTCTGAACGCGATGCGCAGTTGTTTAAGTGTATTGTTCTTTAACAATTTTCTTCTTCAACGCTATCAACTATGGACAACGTATCAAAAGGTACTTGGAGCGTGAGTAAATTATGTGCCTTTCGTGGGCGATCTTACCACGCAAGAAGCATTTGCCCCGCTAAAAATGCACTATGTTTTAAGTGCCAAAGAAGAGGACACTTTGCAAATGTATGTAAATTATTTAAAAATGTTAATGCAAGGGTTTCGAATTCTACCTTGTGTGTTATTCTTGAAATCCCTAATTGCCTGACTCAAGCGAGCCTAATCGCAAATATAGCAGATATTGAAGTGTCGGCATTAATTGACTCTGGTAGCTCGATGAGTTTTATCAACTAAGACACAGCTAAGCGCATAAACATTAGAATTAATTCGTGCTTCGATGATGTTTCTATGGCAACTACATCGTTGACGGAGAGTATTTATAATTGCTGTAATGTCGATATTTCTGTTAATGGTAGTAACTATAGTGATGTTAAATTAAGAGTTTTAAAAAACTTGTGTACCGATATTCTACTAGGACAAGACTTTTAGTCATTACATAAACAAGTAATTTTTCAATATGAAGGAAAAAGAAATGATTTTGTTGTTTCTCGGAGTACTTATTGCATTGGCACCGGCCCTAGCCAAGCACCCTTCGCTATTTCATAATTTGTCAAAAGCTTGTGAGCCTATAGCAATAAAATCGACGCGTTTTAACAATAATGATCAAATGCTTATCGATAAAGAAATTGATGGCTTGTATTCTGAAGGAATAATTAAATCTAGTATGTCTCTCCGGCGTGTGCAAATCGTTGTCGTTAAAGATGCGAATAGCAATAAGCGTCGTTGTGCATTGATTACTGTCAAACTGTAAACTTATTCACTAAGGTTAATACTTATTCTTTACCTAAAATTGAGACTTCAATTGACGATTTTGCAATGCGTTTTCGACGTTTGACCTACACAGTGCATACCATCAAATCCGAATAAATGAGAAAGACGGTCCCTTTACTGCCTTTGAAGCTTGTGAGAAACTTTGGGAGTTCACGAGAATACCTTTTGGTGTAACGAACGGGGTTCCGGCCTTTCAAAGGGAGAGAATGCATAGAATAAAAACTTAAAGCAAGAATGTGCTTCAGGTTTGATTACGCACAGCGCTTAATTACACAACAAGGGCGTCATGTCATGGCTTGTTACTCCTGGATGACCATGTCAGATGTTAACTCAAAATATCACTGCCATCATCTGAGTGAAACAACAACAACCCGATAATCCCAAACGACGACAATCTACAAATGTTGAACAGATTCGACGTTATAAGCTACATAATTAGTTTTCTACTGTATCTTTTTGTTGTTTTGTGACGTCTAAGATTGCTTTGTCCGATTGTAACGTTATAAAACAATTAATTTATAAAATTTGGCACGAGCTTGTAGCTTCGGTTGTTATCTCGTAACGTTGGCTGATTTATATAAATAGCGTCCTAAATTTTTTATATTCTGGTTCAGTGTTCTTCAACCTTTTTCCGTTTGCGGCACACTTTTGCAACTTATCAAAAATCGCGGCACCCCTAGACTATTTTTATTAATTTTTGTTCCCAAAATCAGGTGATCTCTAAAAAAAAAAAAAAAAAGAAACAAAAAGGTCTTCACCCAGAATTGGGCTCATATTTTTAGTTTTCGTACCTAAATTCAGAAAATACCGCTGTTCTCGTCGCGGCACGTAATTGGTATCTTCTGGAGTTCGCGCTGTCCCAAAACTTATGTGATTTCTAAAAATAAGTCTTCACCTTACGTACCGATTTTCTAGTTTTTGTCTCAAAATTCAGGTGTTGCCTAAAAGAAATAAAGGAAAAACGCTTTCGCCATAATTTTCCGCTCTTATTTCCTCATTTTCGCCGCAACATTAAGATGTTCGCTAAAAAAAAGGTTTTTACCTGAATTCACGCTCTTTCTTGTCAATTTTCTTCTCAAAATCAGTTCTTTCTAAATAAAAACGGTCTTCGCTTCGAGTCTCACTTATTTCACGTGCTAAAACCGCAAAATTCGACGTCCCTGAATAACTTTTTCCGAAATCTTTTGCGGCACACCTGGAAACCTCTCGCGGCACACAGGTTGAGAAACACTGGAATAATGTGTAATAGCTTGTGGCACCCCTGCGAAACGCAAATGGCACCCACGGCACACCGGTTGAAAACCACTGTTTAGTTAAAGTAGTTAAAACCTATTTGTATTACTGTTGCCTGTGTGAAGCTAATTAAGTTGTTTAAATAGTCAAGGGTCAGTGTTGGCGCCTTAAAAGTTAATTCTATAGTGAGATAGAATTGCTTTAGCAGGTGTGACAGACGAACTATTAAGTTTAGTACTAGTCATTGGGGTGCTAATTTATTCTTATAATCAGTCAGTACGAAGTTGTTGAGTGATTATTTGCAGTTGTTGGCGCTGTGTTTTGAAGTTTTGGGAACCTTGAGAATTAAGTTTTGCGAGAACTGATCAAGTTCTTTTGATTTTGTGAATATATTCTTTATAGCAGAAACCGTGGTTTTTTTCTATCTGTCGAAAGAAGTTTTCTAGTGAATCCATTTGTACGTAGCCAGAACTAACTGTTTTAAGATCTTCTTGTCAAACTATTTCTAGAGCGGACGTAAACAAAAATAAACACAGCTTTACTTCAGCGCAGGTATTTGGGCTACCTAGTTCAACTGGTCCTTTCGGATTTCCGAGTAAAGTTGTGACAGTTAGCTGCATCTCTAGGTGGGTAGCTTAAATTTAAAAAAGAAAAAAAAATTAAAAGTGTTATCAAAAAATGTTGTGAAGCTTATAACAATGTTTGTTTATTTCTGTGCTTATCTAATGCAAAATTTTTCCAAAAATTTTATAAAAAAACTTTTCTTATTTCTCGTCAAAATCACTTGGGACGATAAATTAAAAAACTTTAAGCAGTTTTTAACGCGTTGAACTACTAAACAGGGTAGTGTTAGACGCGTACGAAAATAATTAAATAATTGATGCCTAAAAAGGCAAAATCACGCTTTTCGATTTCAGGTCAAAGTCAGACGTTTTTAATATTTAGATGCATGAACTTCAATCACACAAAAATACACCGGTTTTGATTTTTTAAATTTGTTATGATTAATTTGTTGATCTTCATAAGGAAATGATCATGATTTTAAAATAAATCATTTTTTAACGTTTTTGATATTGGAAAGTTGGCCTCAAAGTAAAAGTCAAGCTTGAAACAAATTTTTGAAAGTTTGTAGCCAGTTCGTTTTGGTCACAAATTAACAAAGCTGAATTCGTTTACTATAAAGATGAATCTCATAAAATAACTTGCATCAGAACAGTAATCACGGCACGAGAAGCACGGAATTGAAGATTCTCGAGGATGGTTCAGTCTGACCGTCACAGGTAGTTTGCCCGAACTTATCTAAGTCTCTAACTCTGTGTCTTTTTTTGCCCGGTCAATTACGGCATTTAAACAAACGATTTCGTTATTATTTTCTTTGATGACGATTATCCTTTTTCCATACGAAAATTGCGAGATTTCATAATAAGCGATCGGCAGTTCTTAGTAATATGCGGCCTGATAAGCTAAGCAATAAAGGCGCTACGAATCTGAGTTTACGACCAGCCAACGCGTAGAGGGGACGAAATAGAACAAATTAAGCTGGGGAAAAATAACAGTTTGGGATAGAAGGTCTAAGAAACCAAGCTCTGCGAACTAAGAACGAAATACGTAATGCAGCAAGCGAATAATATTTTGCAGAATAAACACGTCTGAATGCTTTGTAAGAGATGAGTTCGCTACAAGTTGATTAGTTGGTGAGATAATTATGGCTTTGATTATCAAACGTTTATTGGTCAACATGTGTTAATTTTAAAAGTTTTTAGATTTGAAATATAAACCGGACGACTGCTAATAGCTGAAACTTTACATTAATGGCTCCCAACCGTAGGTTTATGGTCTACAATGCATTCGAAAAAGATTTTTCCGGGGTTCTTATAGCCAATGTATATTTTAATCGCTTTTTACTTAGTCATCAAATCACTTTACGTTAAATTTTACTCAAAATTGCATTTTTTGGCGGGTTAAAGCAAAATTCAAAATAGACGCCTTTTTAGCATCTTTTCGTTTCACTCATTTGAGACGAAAAAGGAAAGCCACGTTTTTATTTTCGTCCCAAATTTCAGGTAAAGACTAAAAAAAGGTCATCGTTTCCAATCAGTGTCTAGAATCGCCATTTTCGTCCTAAATTTAAAATTAAGACAAAAACCAAAATAAAACCTTCATCTTCAATCGATCTGATATTTTGTTCGAGTTTCTGTGATAAATTGATAGTAGGGGCAAATCCAACTCAATGTTTCTGTATCTACCAACCTTTATCCTCTCTTTTTGAAAAGAGCAAAGACGCAGGGGGCAATTATTCAAAAACAGTAGTTCGGTTTAATAATTGTTCGACTCAACATTTGCCCGAATTGATAATTGTTCAAAAAATAACGCTATATACAGTTGTCTGAAAATATTTATTTTCTAAACCCTCGGTCATTTTGCTTTTTTTAATGAATACCTAACCATAACCCTAATGTTGTAAAACGTTGGTTCTTGTTTTCAAATAATTTGTCCTGATAACAATTGTTTGTTTGAACAAATATTAAATCGAACAATTGTTTTCGAACAATTATTTGAAAATAATTGTTTATACCATATTATTTGAAAATAATTGTTTATAAAGAAACAATTGTTTATACCAGCTGCATTTGCTACAAAAGTAAAAACCAAGATTTGCATTAATTTGGCTGTGTAAAATACTTTGTACTTTCTACGGTCGAAATAAAATTTCAGATTTTTTAAGAGCTGAATTTTTTTAAAAAGCTAGATAGTTTAATTAAAAAAGAAGAAAAGAAACAGATTTAATTATGGTTTATTACATCATAATTCGAACAATATTGTTAATCTATAAACGTACGCAACAAAAAACCACTTCCGAACAAATAGCCAATAAAAATTGTAAAAAGTAAAATATGAAACCAAAGTCATAACAATCAGTCTGTATTTGATAAATTCATGCATGAATAAAAGTGTAGCATTGGTTAACAGCGATGTTTTACGATCAACAAGATGAATTTTTCCAAGAATAAAGAGTTAAATCCGTATTTTTTTTTATAAGAATCCCAAATAGCTTTAAAGTTGCCAAACTTGTTTTTCAATACACGAAATTTTTTTCTCAATAAAACTTTCTAACGTTTCGATAATCAGACCTAATTTTCGTACGATTAATTCTATTCACTTGATTTCGAACTTATTTATAATCTAGATAGCGTAAGCAGTCTAAGGGTTTAATCAAGATTAGACCTGATATGGGCTATAGCAGGGGTGTCAAACTGGCGGCCCGCGGACAAATCCAGCCCGCCATACTCTACATCAGTGGTTCTCAAACTTTTTACGCCCGCGGCACACTTTGCTACCTTTCCAATTTTTGCGGCGCGCTTGCAGTGGATATTTCAATTTAGGGGGCCCGAGGTAAGAATTTTCAAAAATTGATGTTGTCTGAGAAAAAAAAGAGGTCTGATCTTGGCTTGCATATTTTTCTCCCGAAATCAGGGTGTTCTCGAAAAAAAAAAAAAAAGTCTTCACTCAGAATCGTTCTCTGAACAAACATCTGCAGCGGATTCAAAACTGTATGTGCTATTTTCGAGGAAGGCCCCTAAAATCGAGAGGCCCTCAAAAAAAGGGGGCCTGAGATGACTGCCTCATTCGCCTCACCTAATATCCACCACTGCACGCTTGGACTAGAGTGCAGATCTTTTTTGGTCTGCACTGAGTTTTCCACGTTTTCCTTTACTTGATGCATGATAGTGTATTACATGAAAGCCTCGAACTTTTATGTAACTTTCTATAAATAGAGTTAAAACTTTCTTTTATTATTCTTCACTATATTTCGTACTGTTTGTTTTCATACAAAGTGTTTAGGTTCCGCACATCGCGTACGACAGGCATGTCAAATTCGCACGGTTATGTGGAGCGCATCGGTGAAATTTTAGCCTGAAATTTTGTCGCTGATCGCAATCTGGTTACAAAAGAAATTGAAGGCCAATAAAAAAAAGTCTTCACTTGGATTGTTTGGCTGATCCAGGTTATTTTTTAAATTTTACCATGAAATCAAGGTGAGGACCAAAGAAAAGTTCTTCACTTAATTGGTTGGTTAATTTCGGTTAGAAAATTAAGTTCTTGCTAATAAACGTTGTCACTTTAATTACAAAATTTAGTTCTGAATTCATCATTAATTAGATTTCGTATTGAGCATCTGATCAAAAAATTCATTAAAAGACTTTGCGGGCCGCGAGTTTAAAATGCCTGGTGTACCGAAACGAGCCTGAAAGACAACTGATTACCAAAACTTTACGTAATGGGAATTACATTTAAAATTTTCAAGCTTTTTGGTCGCAGCCCATAAAAGTCGTGCTTTTCCTCTGTTATAGAGTGTGTTTACGTTGCTGTTGCGGAGCATGAATTAATGCATTTTAAAAAGTTTTGCGGCACACTTAGAAATCTCTCACGGCACACAGTTTGAGAAACACTGCACTACATGGTGACCCGTGTCCTTCCAATTTTATTACTATATCAGGCGTGACAGAATTACGTTTGTTAATGCCATAGTCCATTGCTCCGCAACCTTTTTTTTAGAAAACACTACTTTTTAGGGACGAAACTTAAGATGTCCGAGACAGATTCAAAAGCGAGAGAACACTATAAACAATAAATGAAATTGTTGATCATGTAATTATTTGAAAAATTGTCTGGCCCGCGTAAATTGTAAGTGCGCAAATATGGCCCATAGCACCAAATAAGTTTGACACCCGTGGGATATAAGTTGTTGAGTATTTAATTTTTAAGAACAATCTGTAATATCCAAGAGTACTTCATTATTTTTTTATTAATCGTATTATACTTCTGCCAGGTATACGTCAGGCTAATAATAATAAAAAAATAAATTAAAACAAAAAGAAAAAATTGTCTCGCGTCGTCGACAGTAATCTTCCTGTATCGTAGAAACGAGCCTTTAGATCTGCAGCATGATACGTGGCGTTGGTTAATCATAAAATACTTATCAATTCTATAAAAATTCTTTAAAAGATTTATATAACATATCTATAAAAATATACGGTACGTCGCAAGATATTTTCAAATAAAATTAAACTTTTGATGAAACCAAACTCAGTTTTTTGGAAAAAAGACGACACAAAATCCCAATTTAAAAACCTTGTATTTGACCGGAAACTTTCTGTAGTTTGAAAAAAGTGGCTTGTTTTGATTTCCGTAAAAAGATGCGGATGATTTGTGTGTGTAAAAAGATTCGGACGACTCCAAAAGCAGGTCAGGGTAATCCTTTGATGATTGCCCTTGTATAGTGCTCCAGATGCTTTCCTTCAAGCCATGGAGACAAATAGACATTTAAAAAATATACAGGTATACTGTAGTGTTGCTGTTGCTTGCTTCATGAAACGATGACTTCCTTAAATTTTGAAACGAAGTTAAAAAAGCTTTCATGAAGCAGCCAAATGATTTAAAAAATACTTTTTGTCTTTTTTTTACTTTTAAAAAATCCTTATAACGATTTCTATAAAGTTTATTTTCTTGCTTTTACTTGTTTTTTTTGACACTCGAATCTAGAGTATGTTTTGATTTTGCCATTTAATTCTAGATAAACACCAGAGGAAACCGACTTGCTACAGACTCTTTTTCGTTGCAGTTATAATTAAAATTTCAGAATCAAACTTTTTGTTTCCTATGCTCAATAATTTTGTTGTTTCAACTATTGTAATTTAATTTTGCGCGTTAATATAAAAGCTACTTGAAAATGTAAAATAATGCGAGCTCTGCATCATTTAATAATAACCTTTGTAAAACCAGACAAACAGCAAAAGGCAACAAGATAATTGTCACCTGGATTGTATTAAAAAAGCTAATTAACTTGATGTAATTGGCAAGAAATAGAAAAAATCTAATTTTTACTTTCTGTATTTTTTTTTTCAACAATAAAACTTTTCGTTTAGTTTAAAAAATTTTACAAATATTTTGAAGATTTCTACTATAAACATTCCTTTATAATTGAAAAAATTGAATGGAAACAAATTTAAGCAAAAAATTATTTTAAAAAATGGAATTTCGCCAACATATTGACAAATTTTAATTTGGACTTACCAATTTGTTGTTGCAATGTCAATCAGCAAAGGTTAAGTGGTCAAAATTACTGAAATATTAATAAAAAGTAGTTATTAAAACACGTATTTAAAACATTTCAAGCCAAATGAAATTATTAATCTTGACTTTCTGATGTTCCAAAAATCTTTACTTGCAAAACACTTGTCTGTGTGCTTAACATGGTAAAAACTAATTGCACGGTAAAGTTGTTTAAATAGCCTATCACGACAAAAAATCAAACAGCCGACTTTGACTGTTTACCTGATTTGTGTTAATAAGATTTGGCAACATTATTTTGAAGCGGTCACGATGAACAGTTAAACTACCGATACAAATTATTCTGTAGGCTTGCAAAACAACTAAGGCGTTTAAAGAACCGAACTGTTATGCGATTACTCCGACCTAATTCTGTCTTCTTGAAACTCCGTCCCTCTCGACCACCCTGCCAACCGTTATATTGCTTGTTTGTTGTTTTATTTATTTAACTTTCAATAAGTCAACAAATGAGCTATCCGCAAATTTACTTTCAGCTTGTTTTTTTTTTTTTTTGCTTAATTAAAAATCAACTATTTATTAAAAATCAACTTAAAAAACCTGTGAATTTTTTTGCTAAATATTGAATAACTTCTTATTTTTACACATTCTTATGCACAAAAAAGTGTTGTCGCAAACGTCAAGAACGGAAACAAATAGAATGCCAGCGTGAATTAGCGAATTCTGATTCTATTCCTCTCTGTGATTGAGCGATCGGGAATCAGTTGTTATAAAACTGATAATGTGCATCTACAGGACACCCGATTTACTAATTCTTTTAAGCAAAATCTTACTTTCATTTATCAGTCTTGGAATCAATTCTTATTGCAATCCGTAAACCAAAGCTGCTCAACTTGCAGCCTTCAGGCTACAACCGACCGGCAAACTTTTCGGGATCGACCCGCAGAAAAATATTAAAATTAGTTACTTAATTAATTTAGCTTACCACCTTCAAAAAAATGGATTGAAACGCAAGGGTGGTTTTGTTATTTTTCACATCAAAAAATTGAAATTTCTTGTTTTTTATATGAATTAAAACGAATGACTACGCATCAAAGATGGAAAAAATTAACAAGACCATTATTTATTTTATTCCAAGTTTATAATTGCTTTGTTATAAATATAGACTCTTAAATGGAAGGACTAGTAGACTATCTTCTATGCTTGGTATCTAAAACTTAGGTCCCTAGTTAAAACTTGGGGTTCTGCCATATTTTTCAAATAGAATTATAAATTCTTCATTTCGATTCATTCTAGGGGTTTTTGATCCAGAAACTAGGAATTCATTTTTTATAATTTTAAAGTTGAACCGAATTAATGCTATGCCGAATTAATTGTGGAATGTTGCTTGAATTATGAAAAATTTACTGCATTACCATCACATAAAAAATAGAGCTAGTATTTTTAATAATCCAAACATCCTGTATGGCCATAAAAATTGCTAAAGATGGTGCAGTTTTTTTCTCGTGGTATTTCACATTACAGATTTTGAAAGAGTATTTTCACTGATGCAGAATCAGTGGGCAAAAAAAAAAGATAATCGTTGAGATGATGAAAAAATTTTTAACGCTCTTGTCCTAAAGAATTCTTAGGGTTTTTAAAATCCAACAAGAACTTGTTAAAGAAGATTAGATCTTGGACAAAGTATGCGTAGTCAGAGAAATTATTGTTTGTAGGCTCCACTACTTTAGACTACGCTTCTTTTTGTATTTTTCTTGTTGCCTATTCTATGATAATTTTTTTTCGTTTTCATAGATGTTGTTTAAAAGGAACAACTGCATTTGTTTTAGTAAAATGCAACAATTTTACTGTTTTCGTTTTCTTCCGTATTTATCTATCATAGGGAAAGCAACAGCGGCTATATTCTTTTGATGAATCTGGAATTTATATCATAATACAACTGTTTTTGCCGAAAAAATTGGTTAACATGACCGACATAAATCTGTCAGAGATTGTGCCTATTCAAATATGGTAATTCTAATGCGGGCGTAACTTAAAATATTTTGCTATGGTCTTATAAGATAGGCATGCATGCCGGTTGACACCCATGAAATATTATTCGACTACAAACGTAACCTTAGAAATTAGGAGGCAACGGGGGCATCGTCGCCATCTCAACCTGATCACTAGCAAAAAAATTAGAGAACAATCTAACTTTTTTGGCACTGAGTATGTTGTTTATAACATAAAAATGCTTTTTTGAAATAAAAGAAGTTATTTTACGTCCAAACAGCTTATTTTTTGTACTGAGTTCAGATTTATTCATAAAATTGTCTTTTTGGCGGTAAAATTGATTATTTCAACGTATAACATTTCTAAACTGACTTTTCAAGCGCCAAAAAGATTTCGGATAAATAGCACAATTAATGCAGGCTATTCTGCTCAGTTCTATTTGTTACGTTTGGGCTTCTTCGTAAAATCTTGAAAACCATGATTCGGCCAAAATTCTTTTCGCTTCTCAAATCTTTTGATTTGATTTGTTTATGCCCACGATGTACGAGCCATGTTCCTGATTAATGCGCTTGAAAAAATGGACATAAATAATATTTTATAAAATTAAGAATTGAACTAAACATGAAACCAAAATCCGTATTAACAGCTAACAGTTTTCTTTAAGCTTGAACCGGAGCTGGACCGGAACTGAACCATTAAAATTAAAATTTGTCGAACCTGAACCGGAACTGAACGTTTAAAAATAAAATTTGCTGAATCTGAACCGGAATTGAACGTTTAAAAATAGAATTTGTTTAACCTGAACCGGAACTGAACCACTAAAAATTTAATTCGCCGAACCTAAACCCGAACTGGAACGTCATTTTAAACGGTTGAACGCCCAGGTGTAGAGAAACAAAGGAAGATAAAAAAGAAGTTCCTTTATATTAATGACCCATCAATTTTTCATAGAGTCCCATTTAATCCCTTGCTATTGATCGACTCCTTGAATGAAACACTTGGGCATCAAATTTCAAACGTAATTAAAAGAATTAAAAAACTTAAAAATTTAGTTTTTTCTATTCTATTGATAATGCGATTATAAAACCATAAAAATAACTTTAAAAGCTTTAATTTGCATAAAATTTTCCATCTTTGTCACATTATATCATTTTGTTCCATTGATCCCTGATCTGCCCAGTCAGCAGTGATGAGATTTAGGGGTTTCACACGGGTTTGCGTGAACCGGTTCGTGCGATTTCAGCACGTTCAGCAAACCCGCTCTTAATTTAACGCAATCTGTGTATTTCCATATTTCTGTATAATGATGGAGCCCGTTGTTAGTAAGTTCTACACAAAAGAGAACCTGATGTTAAAATTTTAAATCCCAACATTGTCTGTAATGTAAGAAAATAATTTTCGTGTTATATTGTCTGTCATGTTATATTGATTTAACTAACAGTCTAGCCCAGTGGTTCTTAAATAGTGCGCAAGAGAGCACTGGTGCGCCCTAGAGCTTTTTTAGGTGCTTTTAGGTTTTAGGTAGGAGTGCACTCCCGTAAAATTTCTGAAAAATTTATCCATTTTATTGCAATCTTTCGCCTCGTATTTATGTAAAATGGGATGTTCAACCCTCGCCACAATTAAGTCTAAAAAAATAGGAAATTTTCAATGCATTGATGAGAAAACGAGGGTTTGTCTTTTAAAAATAAGACCAAATATTAAAGAATTCGTAAGTTCTCATCAAGCGCATGTTTCTTATTAACACAGAAATGAAAAAAATTGCATAAAGACATAGTAAGTTTGCTTTTATTAAATGCGTTATTTTTCTATATATTTAAATTAATTATAACATTATATACATTATATCCTACTTCACATACAGTGCGCCTGCAAGTATTTGCTGTATTGTAAGTGAGCTCGGACTGTATAAAGCAGGGCATCGAACCGTTTGAGTTTATCGGTTATGGTTCGGTTCGGGTTCAACAGCTGTTTGAAATTTCGGTTCAGTTTCGGTTAGGGTTCAGGTCAATTGAAACGCTCCGGTTAAGGTTCGCTCCTGTAAAAATTACCTCAAAACCGGTTTATAAAGTCCCAGCATCATTAGCTTCATTAGGAAAATATTAAAAAGAGTCATAATTATAGCAACACAATTTTAATAATGAAACGTTAAAAAAAATTTTTCTTAAAATCACTAGTTAAAAAGAACATGAAATGTATGGATTTATTGCTGAAATAAATGATTGCTAGGTATCAGTAGTAGCCTATATCCTCCAAAAGTTATTCCGACATGTTCGTCGTGGTGGTGACAAAATGTATTTCAAGCCTGAAAAAGCTCTTTCTACACTTACTTGAGTCGCTGGAACCGCCAATACTACTTGAGAAAGTTCATATAACTCCCGCTTACTTTCTTTAAATTGTTCCCAGTATTGGAAAACATTTTCGTTTTTTCCCAGTCTGCGTTCGTTTGCAAAGGAGTTAAGCAGCACCATAATAGAATTTCTTTGCATTGCGTTGTTAAAAGTAAAAATCACTGAAGTGAAAGATTGTCGATTTCGCTCAGCTGCCTTCTCTCTTGCTTTAATCAGTATGTCTAAATCATCATCGGTGCTTGAAATTTTGGATGAATCAACCTCTGTACCAGCTAAATCGCTTGGTTGTTCCTGTTGCAACAACTTCAAGCGGTGCCAAGCTTGTTGCAGATGCTGGGTTGCAATACTTTAATCAATTTCAGAAATAAACGTTTTATACCTTGGGTCAAGATACAAAGACGCCAAAAATAGATCATTTTTAAAAATTCTGCCTCTCTTTTTTTCCATTGCTGATAACAGCAACTGTGCAAGTGGGGAAGACGTAGACGTTAACTTGGCAATTTTAAGTTTGCAGTTCAACCAAATGCCAAAAAAGCACCAAAAGTAAGTTGCTCGTACTGCAGCGATTTCGTTGCTATTTCGGCAGGCTTCAGTACTTCAACAAACATGGAAAACGCATTCCAACAAGTTTCTGGTTAATGCAAGTTTGGGTTGCTGGCTGCCATATCAAGTCAAAAATTTTTCAGGAGCAAAAGACGTTGAAGCATGTCGTATATCGAATGCCACCTAGTGGGACTGTCTAAGACAGGCTTTCTCAGTTTAGGCTTTTTCAAAAGCACGAAAACAGACGGGTTTCTAAGTTTTTTGCAGATGCATCGAGCCGAATCAATAACATCGCGTAAAGAAGATTTTTTTAGAGCGTCTTCTACCGCCAACTGTAAGGTGTGGGCAGCACACCTAAAACCTTTCCACATATTCCCTGCTTGTGCTGTGCTGGTATGCGAAGAACTGAGGTTGCCGAGGAAAACTTCAACGTTTATGCAATTAACCGTACCGCTATCATCTTCATCACTACTGAGTTCTTCTGCGTCGCTCTGCCAGCTGCTACAACTTGGCTGCCCAGCACTACCAATTCTTTCGGTTACATCCTCTTCAGAAAAGAGGCGAACACATTTTAGCATGTTTGCGCCATTGTCGGTTGTGATGCTATAAATTTGATTGCTCTTAATTCCGTTGTTCAATGACTTCATCAAGAACACTTTTTAAGTAAAAACCAGTATGATTCTTTTTTAGTTCTTTTATTGCTAAAGTGCGTAATTGTACTTTTCCATCACTTATAAACTGCAAGTTCACGCGGAGTATGGATTGATCGCGACACGTCGCTACTTCAGCTTTCAAAGATACAAGCCGATGTTCCACTTCCAGTTTTATACAATAACGGACATCATTAGCTTTTACCCCAATTTTCTCTCGGATATTATCAGCATTGATGTTAAAATTGGCTGGAATACCTTCAAGCAAGGGGTTTAAAATTTTTCTAAAGCCAGAGTCATCCAGTTGTTTAAAAGGGCGGCCGTTTATTGTGACTAGTTCTAAACATACATTTTCCAGTGTCTTTTGTCCATTTTTACTCGAATCGTTTTCGAAAACATTTCATCTATGGCACATTCGTTTGTTTGACGCATTTGCTTCTTCTGGGGTTTGTTGGAGGAACTTGCACCGGCACGCTGCTAAAGAGCACTTAGTTTTTCATTTTGGGACTCCTTGTCGTAAAATCGTTTAACGTGTCGTTCTAAATTAGATGCAAGGTTTTCTTTAATAACAGCTTTATTTATCTCTATATTTATCCTCCTGACTCGCAGGAAAGCGACGGAGGCGCTATACATAGGGTAAGCAATTACCCCGACCTGCTTCCGGAGATGCCAAGATATTGCTGTCCGCTAGTAATTTAGTAGAGATATGACTACAATTTAGAACTGCTTGTCAAGACCACCAAGCAGGGGAAAGTGCCGTAAAGTGTCTTTCCCAAGGACACAACAGAATGGCGCAGGTGGGTTTTGAACCTAGACCATGTTGATCATCAGTCCGGTGCTTTAACCACTCGACCACGCTGCCGACAGCTTTGCATTTCCCCAACGTACAAGACGACTTATTTTCACTTTTAGAGTACTTGAAAAATTTTCTTATTTGGCAAAGTTATAGCACTATTCAATCAAGTACAAAATTTGATTCACAAAGCAATTTAGCCTTAAATACGCTAAAATGACAACAATTCAATTCAATTCAATTTTATTTGCAATCAAGGTATTACGTTTTGAAGTTCTTATTGAAAAAGTGATTGCGAAATAGGAAACAGCGGCTAAACGATATACGTTATTACACGCACAACGTCAATTGTGCGTGGTCGCCGTACCTTTAAAACGAAGTAGCTACTATACGTTAATTTTTTTAAAAAAGAGAGAAAAAAAGAAAACAATTAACTTAAATAACAACAATGCTTGGAATGCATGCAAAATAAATTCTGTTTATTTATCAACAGCATGATCTTCGTCGACTTTCCCAAGCAGCTCACAACCCCAACATCACTATAGTGACATTGCTTAGGTCAACCAGTAGCAACTGTCGTAAGATAAAGACTTCAACTTGCAAATTTTTATTGTTTACTTCTGCAATAAACGCCCGTTTAAACTTAAAATGCGCGGCGCTTTAATTCCTCCGTTTTACTGTCTCGTTTGTTTAAATTGCGATAAATAGTAACTGCAGAGTAAGCTACTAGCTGCCATACTATTGTTAACTATTAAGCAGGGCTGCGGAGTCGGAAGATTAAGATCCGACTCCGACTCCGACTCCTAAAATTTCTAAAATGCCGACTCCGACTACGACTACGACTCCCGATTCCCGACTCCCGACTCTCTAGTATGGGCAAAGTATTTATCTTAAATTAGATTTAACTAAGCAAAAATCATACTTTCGAGTTGACAGTTGCACAAAATAAGTCAGGTTTTTTAAATACATAAAAAGATATTTGAAAAAATTATGTATATGAATGTATACAAGCTGCACATTACTGGTGCTCATCAGAAGAGTGCTCAATGACTTCAATTATCAGAACAATTATTCCTGATTATCAAAACACAAATATTAAAAAAAAACATTTTATTAAAATAGTCCCAACAGATTGTTTCATCTGTAAGGCTTATCAGGGGACACAGTTAAAATAATATTTTACGCTTCAGATGAAAACTCGCTGTTTCTACGGACGAGGGGAAAGACTCGTCTAATCCTGCGCAGTCAGGTATTCGAATTTCAAATTGTTTTGGATCAAAAGGATTTAATTGGCGTTTCAAAATGCGTATGATACAAAACAATTTAGGTTACAATTCTTTTAACCAGGAAACTATTTGAAATCAGATTAACAATTTAACTAGAATTAAGCAATGATCTAGACCTTATTCAAATAGAACAAAAATAAATACAAAAGATTAATGGAAAAACAAACGCAAACAGTATTACAAAACATACCTAATCCTACTCTAGCTAAACTAAAATTGACCAAGTAAAAAAATGGATGAAAAAACTCTGGCGCTATAAACAGAAGGAAACAAAGCTTTTTAAGAACAAAATTCGCGCCGCGAGAGATCGAACAGAAAGAAAACAAATTGCAATAATGATGTGCCGCGTGAGATCGAACAGAAAGAAAACAAATTACAATAATGATTAACTGAGTAAAAGAATTAGCGACGCGAGTTCAAATCCAACAAAAAACGGTAAAGTAAAGTTTTAACGGAAACAAAAACAAATTTAAAACATATAATAGTCCTTTTGCCAAGCTGGAGGTTTTATTGTTCGCCGTCTTGACGGGACCTCACAGCTTGGCGCATCATCCGTCGCAACACTCGCATCTTAGAAAAATAACGCTACCAAAAGTTTGGGTTTAAAAAATTATTTTACTTAAGTAAGTGATTGATTAGCAAATAATTACTTTTGTTTCGAGATATTAAAAGAAAACATGCTGTAATGTTGCGCATAGATGTATTCTTAAACTTGGCCAAGCTGCCAAAAAGATTACCGGTAAAGCGTAAAAAAGTTTATGGATCATTAGTTAAAAGAAAGTGTTATAAAAGAATCTTTTTATAAAAAAATGTTTTTATAACACTCTCTTAACGAATGATCCATACTAATGTTTTATACAGTATAAAAAATTTTTTTATATAACACTTGCTCTTAAAACTTTTCTACACTTTAATCTTTTCGGCAGCTTGGCCAAGTTTAATACAATTAATACATCTACGAGTATCCGCAACATTACAGCATGTTTTCTTTTAATATCTCGTGACAAAAGTAATTATTTAATAATAATCAATCACTAACTTGAGTAAAATAATTATTTAAACCCAAACTTTTGGTAGCGCTATTTTTCTAAGATGCGAGTTTTCATTTGAAGCATAAAAATTTATTTTAACTTTTAAGTTTTGCTTATTTTATTTTTTTCAACGTAAATAATATTGCTTTGGTCTGTTGGAACTATTTTAATACAACATGTTTTTTTGTTTTTTTTTATGTTTTGATAAATACGTATATACATATACTGTAATTATATTATATACACAACCCATTAACTATAATTCGTACTGTGTTTGAATGAAACATTAATACAAATCACATTTAGAAAACTAACTCGAAATGGCATACACAACTCAAAACTAAATATGTATTCTATACTTAATACTTATTACTTTTTCTGAACATCAAAGTATTTTATAAATAATTATGATGTTATCTCTAGTCTATTTTACAGTTATTATTTTTTCCATGGTAAATCGAACCCATGACAAATCTAAATGTTAATACAATTAATGACTTGTGTAGGGCCTGTGTGTAGGACTAGACCCTGAGTGTTGTCTCCTGCGTATAGGACTACATCTAGTCTGTTCGAAACTCAATGAGGTATGCATCACTGACGAGCTTTAACAAGAGAAAAACTCGAGTCTGGTGCTTCTTGTTTTAGGTGGCTTAGTTTTATTTTTATCAGTAGGTAATGAGGTTAAACGTAAATATGAAAATTTTATAATTGTAAAAATTTTTACAAATGTTAGTAATAACTATGGAATTTATTGACCATGAAAATTTGAAAATAAAAGTTTATAAAAGCAAAAGAAACAAAAAACCATACGTAAAAGAATTAAAAATTTAAACCCACAATTATAGACTACAAAAAGAAACAATAAAATGCGACTAATTTTAGAATTTTCCTGAATCACCCACTGCATATAAAGAAACTCCAGAAAAAAATGTTGACATTTCCCCTACCAATAATAAGCTCATCCTTATTTTTCTCAAATAAACTTCAGCCGTTAGTTTGATGTCATGGAGTTCATCTTCTGCACAGTAATTCATGGTTATATATTGATAGTAAGAATATATATGTGAATTTTGTCAGATTTTGTGAACAAAATAAAAGGGGTCTGTAGTTTCTATCTCATAAATATTTCAATTATTGTAATTTTATACGAGACTGAACATGCAGGCTCCCTGCCGTTTATTGACATTCATATTAGGAGATTATTAAAAAATTCACCTTGGTTCTAAACTTTTAGTTGATAATTTTTTGAAAGAATAGAGCAAGAAGAATAAGTTTTAATTTCAAAAATTTTAATTTAATAATTTGCTCATAAAAACAAAATTCCTTCTGTGGGT
The DNA here is from genome assembly GCA_963680785.1 of Diplosoma virens. Classification (NCBI taxonomy): domain Eukaryota; kingdom Metazoa; phylum Chordata; class Ascidiacea; order Aplousobranchia; family Didemnidae; genus Diplosoma; species Diplosoma virens. Next base: position 22,942,449 of record OY796892.1, on the reverse strand, counting down.
TTCTTCTTTATTGCAGCCCTTTGGTCTGTTCTGATGAGCCTTAGTGATGAAAACAGACGTTTAAAAACTTGCTTGTGTTGGAGGAACTACTTATTGAAAGACACGTCAAAAATAAAAAAGGGGTCATTTTGGAGGCTGAAACAGATTAATGGCATTTACATTAATTTCAATGGGAAAATTCGCTTTGCATTACGAGCAAATTGAGGTACTAGCTCGGTCACGAAATTTTTCTCAAAAATCTAAACTCGTATGTCAAAGTACCACTGTACTATAGAAAGAGGCTGCTTAGGGTAGTAATTGATTATGCACCTGGCATTTGTTCCTTCATTAGATTGAAGAAAGGGAAGCAACTATATCGGCTGCCCAAGCATAGGATTACCCAAAATACTATTTGCTTACAAATTAAAATGTAAACTTTTTATGAGTCGCACGCTGTGTCGCGCGATACGCAGTTCTCTTTAAAAACTTACTGTACTGCACTCCACTCCCGCGCGCGGCCGCGTAAAGGCGCGTTTACAGCCGTTTACAGTACTTTTTTTTTAGCGTTATCTTTGTTTGTTTTATTGACGCTCAAATCCACTCAAATTCACTCAAATTCACTCATAAGGCGCGTTTACAGCCGTTTACAGTACTTTTGTGCTTGAGCGTAGTTTAGTTTAGTTTAGTTAAGTTATGCGAAAGAACCGTTTACAGTACAAATTTTTGCAAGCGTAGTTGAGTGAACTTTGGTGAAATCAGAGCATTGTCCATGGCTTGGTCGTAGATTGCTCTATGTATAAATAAACGTTTATTTTGGTTATTAAAATAACGCTTCACAAACAATTATGATTTTATAAGTTTTAAATACAGAGTTCTGCATGAAATAAAAACGTGTCGTAAAAATTTAATTGAAACCTGAAAAATTAAGGCTACTAAAAAAGTAATAAAATGCTATCATTGTGGAATGTAGTAAGATGTTACTTCAATATCGTATAAGCCTACATGATTATATTAAGAGATTAAGAATAATTTTTTCCCTGCTGTGCTGTGGGAAATGCATGCGGCTTAAAAAGACTGATAGCTTGGTTGTAGGCTATCCCTGATCCAATTTCTCCCTCATGGCAATTTACTTAACTTTTATTTACTTGATAAAATTTGATAGAAGGCCTATTTATTTTATAATTCTTCTGTTGGCCTACATACTTTCTGCATTCCAATATTTAATATTTTTTGATAAATTATGTGACATCTGTTCTTTGCTCCACTTTTTGAGGTTTAGTAAACCAGCATCAGATAAAAATTTATTTTCGGAATTCTATTTTAAAACTCTTTTTACGTATTTTTTTTTTTTTGACAATTTAGTTGATTGATCTAGCAAATTTAATTGGTTATATAATGAAATAACCTGGATGTATTGATGGTGAAATGCGATCGACACAGTCCCGGTGCATAACCCACCTGTTTTACTCTGTTGTGTCTTTCGGAAAGACACATTACGCCCTTTCCGCTGCTTGGCGGTCTTGGCAAGCATCTCTATATTTCCATCATATATCTAATTAAAGCACAAACTAAATAAAAATTTTTTAACCAAACACCAACATCTTAGCACCTCCAAAAAATAGGTCGGGGTAATTGCTTTACAATACCCCAAGTTTAACACCTCTAACATTGTCCAGCCAGTCATGAGGATGCAAAAAAAGATGATGACATTAAGCGTCCAACTTTTACGCAACCATAAAGGTCAGTGATGGCTTATTACATTTAAGGCGAAACTGATTGAGAATTTAGGCCTACGATTACACGATTACCATACTGTTCGCAGGGTAGAGAAAAAAATTAGAAGCATCTTAAAAAAAAAAAACTTTTTATTACCTTCATTGAATAAAATTACTCCTACAAAAAATATTACGGGCTTTCTTCTTCAGTGACTGCCAAAGATTTCAAACGCAAAAATAAGCAATAAATTTAATTTTTACTAGTTAATCAATAAGTAAACATCTTGGTAAAAACAAAGCAGTAAAACTAAATTATTAAGAAATTTGCAATAAAAGCAAACGAAAACCTAGCTATTATTAAAAATTAAGAAATTACAAAAGTAAATAAATAAAGGCACAGCGTTCATACTACTTGCTAAAAACAACAATAGGGTATGTAGGAGGGGCATTGTGTCATGCCCCCGCCTTGGAGAAAATCAGAGACAGATTCAAAGTGAAGACCTTTTTTACCAGCTAAGCATATTATATTGTGGTTGTACGGCCCCCAACCCTTTTCAAAAATCCTCGGTACGCCACTGTTTACAAATAGTTTAAAAAAGCTTCAAACTTTTACAATTAAACTTGTAATTGATTAATACAAGAAACTGCGATATCTCTTTTCCTATTTCTTCAAATTATCAATATAATTATTACAGTGCTATTGAATTAATAATAAAACATGAAATAGCGCCCTTTAATCACCCAGAGGCAAAAACAAGTTACCACCTAAGTTCAATCTACTAATTTAGCTCAATTTAATTTAATAAATGATAGAACAGCAAGCATAAACTGAAAAAATCATTGCTAAATAAATGAAAGGAAGCATGAAATATTCAAGGAATGACGGTATATAAAATTTTAAAAAAAAATTAGGCAGAGTCCTTACTGGTAATAAAAAAAACACAAAGAGCCAAAAAATACTGCAAAAAGTTTTCATCGTGAAGTGTTTTGGGTAAGTCGTTTCGATTTTTAACAGCAAGGCATTTGACATGGTACCAGTGTAGTAAAAATTAATCGTCTTGATCGTTCATCTTGCTTGCACGGAGCACGAGATCTGATGGCTTCGGATGACGAAACTCGATGCTGGCGTAACAGAAAGCCATATCTGATCCGGGCAGTAAAGCAGCCTGAGGTAATAGAAGGATAACTGTTTGTGTCTGATCAAAAGTGAATGCCCTTGCAAACGACGACGATGACAACATCTTGGTTGTCTTTTTTGAAGCCTGTTTAAACAAAAAAAATGAAAGTACAAAAAAGTAAATAAACTTGTATGGCAATTTTTTCAGCAAAAATAAATGAACTCATGGCATGACACTCATAAATTAAAGTACGTGATTTGCTAATATTAGAGAAATTTACAATATGTATCTGTTTTAAAAAAAACTGCAGTGAAAAGTGGTCTGCTACTAAAAATTCTGCAAAGATCAGATCAAGTTAAGTAAACAATTAGATTTTTTGTTTCTTAAACAAATATTATGAATGACGTAATTTTGTTAAGATGTTAAGATAGTGTTTCAATTTACACGATTAGAAGAAACGGCATAATATTTTATCCTTTAACATAGCAATTAGGGAAATAAAATAAACATTTTTAATAACTCTTTCTTATCTTTTCAGATTTCACTTTTAAGGTATAACAGCATGATGAAACGACTTCTTTGTACATCACAGTAGCTGGTCAATAGAATTCATTTTATATTTCTATATTTATCCTCCTGACTCGCAGGAAAGCGATGGAGTCGCTAATACATAGGGTAGGCAATTATCCCGACCTGCTTCCGCAAATGCCAAGATATTGCTATCTGCTTGTAATTTAATAGAGATATGACTGTAATTTTGAACTGCTTGCCAAGACCACCAAGCAGGGGAATGTCCCGTAAAGCGTCTTTCCCAAGGACACAACAGCATGGCGCGAGTGGGTTTTGAACCGAGACCGTGTTGATCACGAGCCCAGCGCTTTAACCACTCGACCACGCTGCCGACAATGATGGTGGGCAATGATTATATGATGGGCACACCACAATATGCAGTTGACATATAATAACAAACAGGACAACAAAACGATTTCAATAGTAATGATCATAAAGATTAGGAATGATTATTGTGTAACAAAAAGTGCCAATATCAGCAGTAAATATACAAACCAAGTTCAGGAGAGCATAAAAGAAAAGAAAGAGGCAAAGAAAGCATGGGACAAAATAAAAGATGAAAATACTAAGAAGATCTATAAAGAAAAGAAGAGTACGGCAAAAAAGGCAGTTGCCATGGCAAAAGAACGTGCGTATGACAATTTGTATGCTAAATTGGAAACAAAAGAAGATGAGAAGGAGCTGTACAGATTGGCTAGGCAGAGAGATAAAGCAGGAAAAGATGTACAGCACGTGAGAGTTTTGAAGGATAAAAACGGTAATGTGATGGTAGGCTCGGAGGCTGTGTTAAAAAGATGGAAGGAGTACTTTGAGAAACTGATGAACAAGGAAAATGACAGAGAGCCTAGGACAGAGGAAGCAGAAGTGGTTAACGAAGAGGTAAATTGTGTTAGCAGAGAAGTGAAGAATGCACTGAGAAGGATTAAAAAAATAAAGCAGTTGGGCCAGATGAGTTGCTAGTAGAAGTTTGGAAGTGCATGGGAGAGATGGGGATAAAGTTTTTGACCAGACTGTTCAACAGACTATTAATGGGTGAACGGATGCCAGAAGAATGGAAAAGGAGTAAGCTTATCCCAATCTATAAAAACAAAGGGGACGCACAGTGCTGTGGAAGTTACAGAGGAATAAATCTGATGAGCCACACAATGAAGATATGGGATAGAATAATTGAAGCCAGGCTAAGGGATAGAGTAGAGATCAGTGAACAGCAATATGGATTTATGCCAGAAAAGGGAACTACGGATGCCATGTTTGCTTTAAGAATGTTGATGGAAAAGTACAGGGAAGGTCAAAAACAGCTTTATTGTGTATTTGTGGACCTAGAGAAAGCTTACGGCAGGGTTCCAAGAGAAGAGTTGTGATACTGTAAGAGAAAATCAGGAATGGCAGAAAAATATGTGCGACTTGTACAGGATATGTATGAGGAAAGCGAAACAGTGGTAAGGTGTGCAGTAGGAACTACAAAAAGTTTCAAGTCAAGGTCGGACTGCACCAGAGATCAGCGTTCAGTCCTTTCTTGTTTGCAGTGATTATGGATAGGATAACGGACGAAGTAAGGAGAGAACCATCATGGACGATGCTGTTTGCTGATGATATTGTGATTTGCGAAGAGACCAGGGAAGAAGTAGAGCGGAAACTAGAATGCTGGAGGTATGCGTTGGAAAGAAAAGGGATGAAAGTAAGTAGGTCAAAAACCGAATATCTGTGCAAAAATGGAGGAAATAATGAAGAAACAGTAAAAATGGAGGACACAAAAGTGCCAAGAGTAAAGGAATTTAAGTATTTGGGATCAACGGTGCAAGAAAGTGGTAGTTGTGAGAGGGAGGTAGAAAGGAGAGTGCAGGCAGAATGGAACGGATGGAGAAAAGAATCAGGAGTAATCTGTGACAGAAGGTTACCAGCTAGAGTAAAAGAAAAAGTGTACAGTTTAATGGTGAGACCAGCAATGGTGTATGGACTTGAGACGGTGGCGGTCAAAAAGAAACAAGTAGAAGATATGGAAATTGCAGAGATGAAAATGTTGAAGTTTGCTATGAGAGTAACGAGAAAAGATAAGATTAGAAATGAGTACATCAGGGGTACAGTTAAGCTAGAACAATTAGGAATGAAGATGAGGGAGGGCAGGCTGAGGTGGTATATATATGTCATGAGGAGAGACCAGGAATACGTAGGAAGAATGGTGATGGAAATGGAGTTACCGGGAAAGAGAGAGGCCAAGAAGAGAAAAAGAGGGAGGCCAAAGAGAAATTTTTAGATGTAGTGAAGGAAGATATGGGAAAAAGTTGGTGCAAGGGAGACGGATATTGGAAACAGGACGCTTTGGAGAAACATAATACGCTGTGGCTACCCCTTACCAAAGGGAAAGGTCGAAAGAAGAAGAAGATGATTGAACTGTGAAATTGTAATACGGGTTAGAACAGTGGTTTCTATGTTCTTGTTTGTTCCTTTTCTTTTATTCGTGGTTTTAAGTGCATATTTGTAAATCTTAGGATATTACTGGATTGTGTCGACATATGTAGCAGCAGCCCAATATTTCGAGCACGTAGGCCCATATCGACTTACTTAAGAATACGGCCGGATATGTTACATTGGAGCGAAAAAATTACCAGGCCGATGCGGTAAAATATTTTTCGAAAATTGATGATGCGTTTACCCATCAAATATTTGTTTTGATTATTTTTTTACAATACTACGCCGGATAAACAGCGAGTAAAGTTGTTATTTTAAGAATTTTTTTGCTTAACTCTCATTTAAGTCTGTTCGAATAAAAACAAATCAAGGTAGTAAAATGAAACACTTAGCATTGCAAGAAATAGATACGTGAAAAAAAATTTAATACTTTTAACATAAAACAATATTACTAGAAACCAAACTGCGTAAAAATGAGAAGCACCAGACTCGAGTTTCGCTCTTATTAGAGCTCGTCAGTGATGCATATCTCACTGCGAATCGAATTCGCTACATGTGGTCCTCCACGCAGGAGACAACACCACCAGACCACGCGAGCCCGACAACAACTCGATTATAAGCAGCTGGAAACTCGAGTCTGGTGCTTCTCATTTTTACGCAGTTTGGTTTCTAGTACTATCCAAAATACCTCATGATACTTATAATAAAACAATATCAACAAATGCAATCAAATAAATACCGGTACAGAAATGTGTAAGCCGCAAATCTCACAGCAACATCTTTTTGTTGAGCGGTAAACTGGTCGTAATATTCAAGTAACGCAAATGCAGAACAGGTAAATTCTGCCATTGTGTTAGATGGCACAGTCATATTATCGCGAGAAAGAAAGTGAAAATAAGGGGCGGTTGCACATTGACCGGTCAAAATTGACTTGCACAAGTTACATTGCAAACGTTTTATCATTTTTTTTTTGCAATATAACCGGCCACCGTGACTGCAACTTCTTCACTTTTTTTGCATAAATAAAAGTTTTCGGTTTCCTCTTGATTAAAAACTTCCTCAAACCTTCGGGTAAAGTCTTTATTTTCCGAGACCTGCTGACAACGTAGTAAAAAAATTTCCCAAATGCACACATTTTGTTTAAATAAGGATCTGCACAAAAGAATGTTTTCACTGTTGATAACCCCTCTTAAGCTGACGAGGAAATTACCACCGCTCATCTGTTGATACTGGGAAAACCGTTTTATCGACTGGGTCACTTTGGAATTTAGTTGGTAGGACATACTGATAGCCTTCATCAAGAAAATCAGAGGCTAAGTGGGCTTGAGCCGTAGCGTTTCTATCATATCATTAAATGTTTGCTTTGATAAGCAGAATGTGCTTCTCGACTCGCACCACAAAGACACCCAATCTGTGAAAGTAAGTAAAAAACCAGCTTTTCATCATTTTTAACTAAAGCGTTTCTAAGTGAATTCGGAGCAAATCGTATTTCGCATTGACAACCGTCCACCAGGTATGTGTATAAGGTTAGGAACCCATGCATATCATTTCGTGCTGCGCAGTACCATTTACTCGCGGCTACAGTAGTTTTGCAAAATACAGCCAAAGCCAAACTAACATTTTGCTTGTCATTAAAAGGGTGAAGCGACGTAAGGTAAGTTTATAGGCTTTTCATAAATTGACATCCAACTTGCTGTCCTGTATGTAAATATAATCAAGATCTGACCATGCCAAATACCCAGCAGGCGATTCAACATTGATTTGATAAAAAGAAAAGGCAAACGCAGGAAACACAAATTTCTTGGAATTTTGTTCCGTACATTTTTCAACAAACATTGTCAAAAAACAGATAAACTTTTTCTTGATTGTCTGGATGGCGTATGAATAAGTTGCCGTCTCCATAAAACTGACTGTGCAGTTTTTTAAAAGCGTTTACGTTTGCAGCATGATTGTCGGTGACTATACGTGGAACTTTAAAGCCTATGCTTGCTAAAACAGATGTATAGCTGGCCATTTTTTGAGCTAACCACTCGCCACTAATGGCTGTAATAGGACAACCCTTAACAAAAATAGGCACAGATTTTTGCAATCCTTCTATCATAAACACGACAATGCCTTTAAATAATTCTCCTTCTTCATCACAGCTAATTAAATTTCCTTTGCAATATTGAACAGATTTTTAAGATACATTTCATTGACTATTATAACCAAATCATTTGAAATTTTACCATTTTTAAGTAAATATTTACAAGCATTCAAAACATCTACTGTATATTTCCTTTTATCAGCTTTTTAAATAACGACAAAGATGGCATAGGAAAGTTTTCCAAAAGAAGTTTGTACGCCTGTGCTGATGTGTAACGCAGAAGTAACGCCAATCTCTAAAATTGGGACGAGTATGGCTTGCGATCTTTGGATTTATAAAATTGCTGAGTCATCATCTCTTTTAAAAAGATTTTTTCATTTTCTGCGAAGGTGCGCAGATAAGCAGGCAAGTAATGAAGCAAACTAAAACAGCTTAGCTTTTTATCTCGACTGCTAATTAGCCATTGTGGCAGCGGAACATCATTACCACGAAATTGCAAATGAACCAAAAGGGTTTTATGTATTTTTATACTTTTTTCAACTCTGGGAAACCCACATTCTTCATGATATACAATCTCGTAAAAAATTATGTAATCATTTATCTTGTGGCAGTTGTATCCGGATGGTGCATGACTGGCATTTAAATCATCAAAAGTAGTAATTTTGTCACTTTTGCAAATTGTTCAATTTCATCAATTTTGAGCATCCTCACTTTCGGTAGTTTTCGAGAAGTGGATGGAGTTTGTAATGTTAAGGACGCTTTAAAGCTTTTTGCGTAGCTATAGTTGGAAAAAGTTTCAACTCTCACTTTAAGGTATTTTTCTTCCCAAAATTTATGAAATCATCTTTAAAATGTTTAATGCATATGAGAGAGCTTTTTGAAGGCGTCCTATTACGTCGATTTACAAATACAATCTATTTTTTTATTAACTGTGGTCGTTTAATTGGAAATTGAAAATTTGATACTTTTTCTTTATTTGTTTTATATCCTGAAGTACACCCATATACTACACATTTATTTACCATATCATTTTGTAAATTATGTACTATTAGATCTTGGAACATTGATTAGAATAACAATTAAATAAATCCTTTCTCTCATCTTTCAAAATGACAAATTATTCTGGTAGCCTACATGGACTACGAAAAATTTTAAGGTTATTGTGTTGGTGTCGCGACTCCCAACGTAGAAAGCATTAGTTAACCAGAAACTAATAAGAATAGTTTAAGCTACTTAATACTTATACATGTTAGAGTAAATTAGTTTCTAAAATCTTGATCGCCGGGCTACGATCACAAATTTTACTCGGTATCGGCTTTAAACTCTTCTACGATGAGCTGCATTTTTAGTTTTATTTATGACAACTAGTCTAGTCTAAGCTGCTCTGTTTTAGTATTGTTAAATTGCATATTAACTTTTAAACAGTCACAACAATATTTGACCATCAACCTATCAAAGTATTTTACTTTATTTTATCCATCAACCATCAACCTATCAAAGTATTTTACTTTACTTGTTCATTCGCTTTAACGAAATATTAATTCCCAACAAACTTTTACGCCTGCCTTTACGATTAAAACGATTTATAACTGATAAATTGGTTAACTGTACGTAAGCTTCATGGTGACGTTACACCACCCGCACGGTTTAACAATACATTCGTTTTTGCTGATCAGTTGAAATACTGCTTTTGCTCA